>OY997594.1:54421674-55621674 GCA_963921825.1 Erodium maritimum
CGATACACCATCCTTCTGATACAACAATGTTGGATTGTAGATGCTAAAAAAAGAAGAATACCAAGAGTAGAAAGAAGAAGAGACTCAAAAGCAATCTCTCTCATGACGACGACTAAAGAACGATTAGAATTGAGAGCTCCCAATCCTAACAAAATAAAAATGATTGAAACTTCGGTTATTCTGTCAGTTAAATTTACCAGAAAATGGATAAAATTAATCATATCCATTCATAATCCTTAAAATAATTATAATTGGTAAAATGGGTGTCATGAATCCCACGATTCCAAAAAGAAAAAACAAAGCCGAGCGGCCCAAAGAAGGCATAGAAATAGGCCCATGTTCCCTCCGTTCCCCCATTCCCGACACAGTATATATTGTCCCTTTCATTTCTTCTTCTTCACTCTCGAGCCTCCACTCTCTCTCTCAGACCACGGCGAACCCAAAACCTAAAACAATGCCGCAGATTCCGAAGCAGATCGTCGCCGACATTATGGCCCGCCTTCCGGTCAAATCTCTACTACGCCTCCGGTGCGTCTCCAAGCCGTGGTGCTCCCAAATCGACTCACCCGCTTTCACCAAGCTCCAGCTCAAGCACTCCTCCCATGGCAGCCTCATCCTTGTCCACCCCCTGCGCCACACCATCCACTCCATGCCACTTGATTCTCTCGGCCGAGTCTTCACCATGGAAGCCCCTCCGGCGACCCGCAGCCTCCTCCTAGGTTCATGCAACGGCTTGCTCTGCACCTACAAGTCCGTCACGGAGATCTTCATCTGGAACCCTCAACCAGAAAGCACCTCAAACTTCCCCCCATGCCCATCACCTCTTCCAGAAGTTTCGACCCCTCCTCCTTCTCCTTCGACAACATGGCCTACGGGTTCGGTTACGATTCAGTGCGCGACGACTACAGATTGATAACTATCGACCACTATTCTAACAATTGTGTTTACAGCCTGAAATCGAACCTCTGGAAGAGGAATTTGGCCTGTCCTTTCCCATAGCTCGTGAACCGCCTGTGGGTGTGTTTGTTTCCGGGACTTTCCACTGGATGTCCAATTCCGTTTCGTTTGAGGGGAAGAACTCTTGCGTGATTGTGACGTTTGCTCTTGGGGATGAGCACTGCTTCCCAGCTGCGATGGAGCTGCCTGTTGTTGGGGCCGGGCACAAGGAGGTGATGGGTTTCACTTTGGGGGTCTTGAATGGAAGCCTCTCTGTGGCTTGCCATCATCTTCCCATTTATGGGGCCAGGGACCGTGTTGATGTGTGGGTGATGAAGGAGTATGGAGTCATGGAGTCTTGGGTTCATTTGTTCTCCACTTCTGGTTTTGTGTTTGTCAAGACTTTGGCTTATACCAAAGATGAGAATGAAGTTATACTAGAGGGTGGGCGCTGCAAGCTTCTTAGGTATGACCTGAAGAAGAAGAGAATGAAGAGCATACAAGTTACCGGGCGAGGATGGTTCAGTACTCTTGAGGCAGAATCTGTTGTTGGGAACACATTTGGAGCTCAAGCTTTTGTTCCAAGCCTTGTTGATCCCCTCTCTTTGGCTCGAGTCAAGCCTGGAAAAGCAAGAAACATGGCAAATGCAAACAAGAGGTAGTTCTTTGGCTATTACTAATACTTACAAACTCACATATTTCAATTTATTTGGTTTTTCTCATTAGTTGATTCTTTATATAATTGCTATGGTTATGGTTCTATGGATAGATATATTGTTCTTTGGCATGTTGGTTGAAGTTAAAAGTTTAGTTTATTGGATCCAAGTGGAATGAATTCTATTCATGTGTTGGTTTACAATTAGCTGGTCAAGACTTGTAGCATTCACTAACTTATTGGGGGGTTTTGATAGTTGAATCCATTCTCCTTTTTGTTTGCTTTCACCTGACTTCTTAACCCTCTTGTTTGTTTGCCAGGGATGGCTTCTTGTCCAAGGGATTCGAGCTGGTTTTATGAGCAATGCTGTGAAGGAAAAAACGGGGTGGCAAAGTTTATCATCTAGCGTAGAATAAAGCTGTTTTGAATGAAGATTACGAAGAATACATGGTCTGAATTAGTTTTTGATTGCAAGTCTTTTGGTGGGTCTGATCTCTTTTGAGGTTTGCATCTTTGTTAGCACCCTGTTTTCAGTTAGTAATACTTGAACTCTGTCTTGGCTATATCGTTTGATCTAGTGTACTGGATTATCTCTAAATGATCTCATTATGGAAATTTGTTGAACTTCTGCATCTCAATACTTGTCAGTTCTCACGATGAAACTTTGGATTGTGCAACCTTAGGCTCTAGTTTCCAAACCTCAAGTCTATTTGTCTCTTTCATTACCATAGGTTGAATTTAGTCCCCATCCTCTCATGTACTCAGCCTGCAGTTATGTTTATATCTTCACATGGCAGTGAACAAAAATGATTGTCACACTGTAATATCTTAGTAATTAGGTCTCAGAGACACAAGATTAACACTTTATCTGTGAAGGAAGTTGCCAAGTTCTTACCTAGAATATGATAAGCTTTGTCTATTGGCACAGTTCTACTTGTATGGTAAAATTTTGCTGTGTCAATTCTTTCTTTTGGGTATTTCTATCATGTACTAACTCTTTTAAGTTATATTACATATCCATAACAATCTCACATGATATATGGAATGTTTCTCATCATGCATCATAATCATTAGAATTCTATGTATGGAAGAATAATATTTCATTGGTTAGCAAGTAAGTTTCATTGATTACTTGTACATTTTACTGTTGGACTTTTCATTTTTTGGCCAGATGTTTTCAATTTTTATGGTGATCTGCTACTTCTTTTTCCTTTTGTAAACACTAAACAGTATGGTAAGATAACTCTTGTGCCAAGTAAATATTGGTTACCCCTGTCCAGTTAAAGACTATACGATAATTATTTTGGGTACGCAAATGTAGCGAACAACAGACAGAAATGGAATTCAATGAATAGGAACATATCCCTAATATTTGCAAGCTATCCTGAGGAGGAAGCTGAGTTATTTTTTGTATCAGCCATTTGTATTTGAATTTTAAAACAAGAGACAAAAAAAATTATAACCTTGTCAATGACTAAATTAAATAACTAATCTTTTCTGTAATAACTGCTGAACTTCTGGATACAAAGTGGTAATAATCATAAGTTTGTGAAATTGTAATACTGATACATGGTTTATTTGTAAGACAAATTATGATTTTCAATATTGTACGTGACCTTCGATTAGTCTAAATAAATAGTTTTGTTTTCTTTTTTGATAAAAACTGGAGATTTTAATCGATCAATAAATTAGATGACAGAATGTTACGGAGAACTGAAGGTATCTCCATAATCTGTCAATCCCAAGTACACAAGTCACTAGCATTTCGAGTTAAACAATGAGCTGCTTTATTGGCTTCTTTGCGAGTATATAAAAGCTGAAAATTTGGGAGCGCCTAAAGCTTTACTCTGCATTCAATAACAATTAACCCCAATGGGAATATAAGCATCTTCGATCCGTTTATGGTTTGCACAACACTCAGGCAGTCTGTCTCAATAGAGCCCGAGTACCAACCTGCTTTATATATCCAAGAAAGAGCTTCACTTATGCACATCAGCTCTATGACCCTCGGATCCTGAATTCTAGGGATGACCAAACATTTAGCAAGCAACGTCAATCCCAACTCATTCCTACAAATTATCCCACCTCCTCGTCTCTCTGGACTCAACAACCCCCTATCCACATTTATTTTAACGTCTCCCATACCGGTTTTAGACCAATGCCTCACACGGCCAGCACCCCTTCCATTTCCTCCTGTGGCCTGATGTCACGCCCCAAATCCGGTTTTGACCAGACTCGAGAACTTAAAACAATAAATAAAAATCGGTAAAATTACGATAGATAAATCTCAAAAGTGATAATAAATCAATTGAAAGAGTTAACAGCTCATAAAACCAATTACACCAAGTTTAGTTCGAAAATAACTGCACGTCTCTAGACCTACTAAACAAGACCCACGCCAGCTCCCAAGCTCAGCTATGTCCTACTAGCACAAAACCCGCTCAACACCTGAAACACCACAAAGTAAGGGGTGAGCTTTTGGCCAGTAGAAAAAGTAGTTAAGGTAATGAACATCGGCTCACCACCACGAGTAACCGTCCAATTAGGGCATACTAGTACAGCACGACTAAATACCAAACCGGGGTTCATAGCCAAGCTTACAATACTCTTAACGACGACTTTCACACAATAAACAGTAACAAACAGCAACTGTTACCAACACAAAAACCAACAGTGCACACGTCTCGTACCACAATACCCGAACTCCGCCGGCTGTACACAGCTCGATACCATCATAACAAACCGGTAGGTCAAGCATCAATCGGACTACCTCTCGATCTAGAGGAGACGCATAACGTCACAGAGACGTATAACATCGAGAATACCGGAAACATCCCTATGAGGACACATTCGTCGGGACCCTCGGAAACGTCTCCAAAGGACCATAGATCATCGAGGCTGAAACACGGGACCCAGTGCCCAACATGACCCGTAGGCCCAACACGACCCGCAGGCCCAAACACGACCCGTAGGCCGACTATGATATGATATGGCCTGTCGGCTCCGACCCGTCGGCCCAATGCAATATGATATGATGTGGCTCGTCGGCTCCGACCCGTCGGCCCGATGCAAGAAGATATGTTGTGGCCCGTCGGCCCCAAACACAATATGGCCCGTCGGCCCGACACGTCGACCCCAAACACGAACCGTAGGCCCCATCACAACCGAGATACCATCCTCAAGGAACACACAACAATCTAATATCACGCATCGAAATGCCATAGATCAAACACGGCTCACCAAGCCCAACAATCTTACCACAAATACCAAGCACGTCGGTCTATCACTTACCCGACCATATCACAACCAAGGTTTCACAAAGCAACAGTCACAACACACTTGCCCACACATAGTAACAACATGCTCACCGGATATACTAAGTTTTGACTATTAAAATTATCGACACTCAGTCACACAACAAGCATCTCAAACAGATCAGACATTTCAATCAGCACACAACCTACGGCTCGACATGACCATTCTACCAGCACAGCAAAAACACAAGTATTGAAAGCGGTTAAGCTAGTGGATCACATCCTACATGTTACTAAGACTCGTCCGGTTATTTTACAATATAAACGTTTGTTCCAGTTTTATTATTACCTAGCATGCATACTAGTAACTTTCCGCAATTAAACCGGTATTTGCTACTTTCCCTACCTCAAGACGAACCGACAGCTACGTCTCCTAGCTGCTGACGTCCTGCCTCGCTACCTCCGGTCTTCTCTTCGATCGAAGCCGGACTCTAAATTACACAGAAAGCTATAATCAAAACCGCTTCCAAAGTTAAATTAAAAGTCCCGAACAGTCCATTTTAAATTCAACGGTGCCTTTTTAAACTCGAACGGGCAAAAAAGGGGAATTATACGACGAATCGGGTTCGGGCACTTGATCCCCAAGCACAGAACCCGGTGTACGTTTCCCGAGGCACGGTTCCCAATGCATGACTCCCGATGCACAGTTCCCAATGCACGGGTTCCGAGGCACGGATCCCGAGGCACGTGTTCGGGGCACGGATCCCGAGGTGCCCGATTCAGCGTTTCTACTTTTAAATACCGTTCTAGGTCCGATTAACAGGCTGGTTTATTCGTTCCACGGTTCGACAGTTCAATTTCCAAAGTTCCCCGGTTTTGCTCAAGTCCAGACTTCCTTGTTTTTTGTTTTCTTGTTAAAACTGTTTTTGGTTTTCAAGTCTCCTTTTAATTTCTTTTATGATAAACCTTGATTTTCTTTAATTAAATTGTTAATTTATTTCAGTTTCGAAAACGTTCTCTCATAACCAGAATTTGCTCGGGAAACAAAAGGGAAGAAGGGACAGGTTCGGTTTTGCAATCCGACCGATCTCGAGATTCTCACCGTAGGGAAAAGGAACGGTGGACGGCGGTGGTCGAAGCCGTGGGAGCGGCGGAGCACAGCGAATCACCTCGCCTTAGATCTGGACGGCGCGGTTGGTTCCCGTCTCAGATCCGACGAGCGTGGCGGCGCGGTTAGGAACTCGGACGGCGAGGGGACGATACCGGTGGACGAGCGGCAAGGATGAGAGGGAGGGAGATGGAGGGCGGGTCGTTACCGACGAGGAGAGGAGGGAGAGCGAGGCCGGAGAGTTGCCGGCGAACCAGAGCTGGTCGGAGAGGGTGAGGGGGAAGAAGACGAAGCGAGACGAGAGGAGAGGGTTCAGTGACGAGAGGGTGAGGGAGGCGAGACGCGGGAGAGTGGAAGGTGGAGAGACGCTGCTCGTGCGTGAGGGGAAGACGTGAAGGAGAAGCGGGCAAAGGGGATCGGGTGCGAGAAGAGAGAGAGAGGCGACTTTGAGAGGAGAAGGATATGGGTACTGAAACCCTAATTTTCTGCTTTTAAACCAAGGCCCAAATGGGCTTGTGTAATAACCGGGCCTTGGCCCGAAAGGTCTAGGCTCAAGATCAGTTCTTGGGCCCGAACTGACTAGGCCCTAGCAGCCTAACCCCCCCTCCGGATCTCCTCCATCCCGACCACTTCCTGCCTCCAAACATAGGCATTCCTCGCCCTCCAAATTGCCCAACATATGCACAACACTCTTTCCACCAAAACCTGTTGCTAACATAATAAAAGAAATCAGGGTATTAGAAAACCAACAAGTACATCATGGATTGAGTATGTTGTTTTGTTAAATTAACTGAATAAAAGAAATCAGTACATTAGAAAATCAACAAGTACAAAATGGATGGAGTCTGTTGAAGTAGAGAGCTCTCAATCGTAGTTGTCATGTCGTCTCCGAAGCTATCATTGTACAGAGCTATGTTGTCACACACAATCATCGTGAGCTTCGTGGTCTTACTCCTAAAAGACCTTATGCTTCTCTCTCCCCCACTTTCAAATCTCAACGTCGTTGTGTATGAAGGTCGGAGCACCTTCAGAGGCGATTCGTAGCTTCTTGCTATAGTGGTTTCCCCTATTCCTAGTACTAGTTCCTCATGCCGTCATGACCGTGACCAGGAGAGACTGTACGAATGACATCATAATTGGACCACAAGTCCTCACCGTCGAGGGCAATCAGAATTCGTTATCATGTGTCTTTGTTGGCCCACAAAACCAGGCGAGATCTACTACGTACCCTCTCTGGGTCCAACTTAAGACCATTGTGTACATATTAAATCGTCTTCCAACCAAGCCTGTTTCAAAGACACATTTTGAATTATTCAAGGGCTGGAAACCGAGTTTGCACCATGTACGATTATGGGGATGCTTATCTGAAGTGAGGATTTACGACCCACAAGAAAACAAATTGGATCCTATAAGCCTTAGAGGTTATTTTGTTGGATATGCATAACGATCCAATGGATACAAAATTTATTGTCCATCTCATAGCACCAGGACTGTGGAATCAAGAAATGCAAAGTTTCTTGAGAATGATTTGCTCAATTGGAGGGATTGATTGCAAAACTCAAATTCTGAAATTATTATTGAGAAACCTTCTACATCAATCGATCAAATATTTGTCATTAGAGATCAACCACAACCTCAAATTGAGATTGAGCAACAACTTCCACATGTTGATAATGATGTAGTAGATCAAGTTGTTCATAAAGAACCTTTGGTCAATGAACAACCAATTGGTCGACCTGATCCTCAAGAAAATGTTGATCCAACATTAAGAAGATCTACTAGAATGAGGAAATCAACAATCCTTGGGGACTACAGGCATCCCCGAACTACGTTGTAACCACTTGACATCCCACCGTCACGTTCGACTACAGGGGCCCCTGTAGTCGAATCGTGATGGTACAAACACTTCAGTTTTTGCAGAAATTTGGGCATGAACCGTTTGAAAACTCTACTAACCATGCGCTTACGCAGGACATTCAACTTACATCCTGCATAAAGCACTCAACACAATCATAGTACACAGCAAGTCATCACAGCTATAAACCTCGGGGCCTCGGTAATTACGCGATTACCACCCATCCAAGTCAACACTTCGATCTTAACCGATCGGTCAACAGTCGAGAGTTCTAGAGGAGCTGGTTCGCACGGTGCAGGGTTTAGCGGCGATGATCGCCCAACGAGAGGCTGCGGTCCCGGCACCAGAGACCGTGCCTGCCGCCACTGCAGCTTCTGTTGTGAGGCCTATTCAGGCTGGGGGCTATACAGCTCAGGCACTGAGAGACTTTCTTAGGCTGGGTACGCCTACCTTTTTCGGGGAGCCAGACCCCGATGCGGCCGAGAGATGGCTGGAGCAGATTACCCGAAATCTGGATAGTTCAGGGATCGTGGATGGGCACATGAGGGTATCCTTTGCTACGTTCCAGTTGAGGGACGATGCTTACCACTAGTGGCAGCGTGAGTAGCTCAAAGTCGGGGATGACTTACAGCTTTTTGGAGAGGTGTTCTTGGAGCAGCACTTTCCGGGGTCAGCCCGAGAGAACAGACACCAACAGTTCTTGGAGCTGCGTCAGGGTGGGATGACGGTGTTAAAGTATGAGGCGAGATTCACCTCACTGTCCCACTTTGCACCGGAGTTGGTGCCGACTCAGGCGCGCCGATGTAGGCGATTTGAGGGGGGACTCCTTCCTTCGATTGTAGACCGAGTCACAGCCCTGAGGACTCAGGTGTACACCGAGCTGGTGTACCAGGCATTGTCGGTGGAGCGACACTTCTGGGAGACAATCAGTATCAGGGAGAGTAGACAGCGACCGAGTGGTTT
The DNA here is from genome assembly GCA_963921825.1 of Erodium maritimum. Taxonomy (NCBI): domain Eukaryota; kingdom Viridiplantae; phylum Streptophyta; class Magnoliopsida; order Geraniales; family Geraniaceae; genus Erodium; species Erodium maritimum. The sequence continues at coordinate 54,430,446 of OY997594.1, forward strand.
CTTGAGGTCGTCTGAGGTCCGTGAACCGAGGAGGCAGAGGACCTCATGATCTTTCCGGCCGCAGACGCAGTCTGTCGGGGCGAGACTGGTCGGGTCGGTGGCATCTGTTAGACCTGCCTCGTTCTAGCAGTTGTGTCACTTGTGCCGACAGCCGGGCCATCTGGCCCGAGACTGTTCGAGGAGAAGTGGGCCCACAGCTCGCCCAGCGAGCAGTTAGACGAGACCTGAGGGGAGGTCGAGTGCCAGACAACTGATATGCTATCGGTGCGGACGACCAGGACACATCTCTGTTGGATGCCCCGGCCGGTTTGGAGGGACGTCAGCACCGTGATCGCAACAGTCGCAGACTAGCCAGCCGCCTCAGTTCCGTCCGCGTCAAGCTCAGCCGCCGAGAGTTCCACGGCGGGCAGCGAGCGCACTATCGCCGAGACAACATCAGAGAGCTCCACAGCAGGAGGCCCTTCCACCACCCCGAGGAGAGGACCTCAGGCACCGCAGGGCAGAGTGTATGCGGTTGTCAATTCCCGAGTTGAGGGACATCATTCCGGACATGAGACCACTTAGGGTACGTGCTTGCTATACAATTCTTGGGTGTCTTTTCTATTTGATACTGGGGCATCGCATTCCTTCATTTCTTTTACCTTCGCTGATATGTTGGGGTTAAGAGTAGAGCCCTTAAGTCGACCCTTGTGTCTTGACACCCCGGTTACGGGTGATGTGGTTTTGAGTAGTGTGTGCCCTGCGTGTGAGATTAGAGTAGCTGACTGCCCTTTTCTTGGTGATCTCTTTGTGTTGAACATGATGGCGTTTGATGTGATCCTGGGGATGGATTGGCTTGCGAGGTACCGAACGTCGATCGACTGCTATCGACGGCAAGTGACGGTGGTATCAGGCGACACGACCGCCACATGTGTACTGGGCAGCAGGAGCGGAGTGCTCCTTTCAACATTGACCGTGGGAGAGGAGGTGGCGACCGTGCAGAGCAGGGAGTTGCCACGAGTAGTGTGTGAATTCCCGGAGGTCTTTCCGGAGGAGTTGACAGGGTTGCCGCCAGTGCGCGAGGTTGAGTTCAGGATTGACCTGATACCAGGGACGACACCGATATCGATGGCTTCGTATAGGTTTGCACCAGCCGAGTTGGTCGAGTTGAAGCGCCAACTCGAGGATCTTCCTGAAAAGGGGTTTATCCGCCCGAGCACTTCACCGTGGGGAGCACCCGCACTCTTCGTGAAGAAGAAGGGTGGAGCGCTGAGGATGTGTATCGACTATGGAAGTTGAACCGGGTCATGGTGAAGAACCGTTACCCGATGCCGAGGATCGATGACTTGTTCGACCAGTTGAGAGGGGCGAAGTGTTTCTCGAAGATCGATCTGCGATCCGGATACTACCAGTTACGAGTTCGGGAGGAGGATGTGGCGAAGACCGTATTACGGACGCGGTATGGACACTATGAGTTTCTGGTGATGCCGTTCAGACTGACGAACACGCCTGCAGCGTTCATGGATCTGATGAACGGTATCTTCCGGCCATACTTAGATCAGTTTGTCGTGGTGTTCGTAGATGACATCCTGATCTACTCGCCGAGTGAGGAGGCGCACGTGGAGCATCTGAGGACAGTTCTGACTTTGTTACGCACCCATCAGTTGTACGGCAACTCGGAGAAGTGCGAGTTTTGGCTGGCTGAGGTCAAATTCCTCAGGAATTTCGTGTCCCGGGAAGGTATACTGGTCGATCCGGCAAAGATCGACGCGGTTTCGAAGTGGGCACGGCCAACGAGTGTCTTTGAGATCCGCAACTTCTTAGGATTGACAGGCTACTACCGACAGTTCGTCCAGGATTTCACACGCCTGGCTGCGCCAATGACTGCCCTGACGCGCAAGGGAGTCGAGTTTGTGTGGATTGAGGATTGTGAGCGCTCCTTCACCGAGCTCAAGGCTCTTCTGACTACCGCACATGTATTGATAGTGTCAGAGCGTGGGAGTGGATATGATGTTTATTGTGATGCGTCCAGTGAGGTACTAGGTTGTGTGTTGATGCAGTCAGGGAAGGTAGTTGCATATGGCTCTAGGCAATTGAAGACGCATGAGCGCAACTACCCTACCCATGACTTGGAGTTGGAAGCGGTCGTTTTCACGCCGAAGATCTGGCGACATTTTTTGTATGGCGAGAGATTTCAGGTGTTCTCGGATCACAAGAGTCTCAAATACATCTTCTCCTAGCGAGACCTGAACATGCGCTAGAGGCGGTGGATGGAGTTACTTGAGGAATACGACTTGGAGTTACTCTACCATCCGGGTAAGGCGAACGTTGTTGCCGATGCCCTGAGTAGGAAGTCGATCCATCGCCTTGCTGGTATATCAGTCCGAGAGTGGGACACGATATGGGAGTTAAGCACGTTTAGGATTGAACTTGATGAGATTGCTGATGGCGTGACCATGTGCTCGTTGGTGGCTCAGGCCATGTTGATTGCCCGAGTGTTCGAGGCGCAGGATGAGGATGCTGATACGGCAGATATCCGGGAGAGGATTACCGGTGGTGTTGATGCGAAAGGCTGGGATCAGGGTACTGATCAGGGTTTACGGTACCGAGAAGGGTTGTTTGTGCCGCGTAGCTGTAGAGACGACGTATTGAGAGAGTCTCACCGTTCGCGTCTTGTTGTGCACCCGGGTGGAACTAAGATGTATCAGGACATTAGGCGACAGTTTTGGTGGAGCGGGATGCGGAGATCGGTTGTAGAGTTTGTCTCGAGGTGCCTCACTTGTCAGCAAGTGAAGGCTGAGCATCAGCGTCCCGCTAGATTACTACAACCATTGCCGATTGCCCAGTGGAAGTGGGAGTACGTCACAATGGATTTCGTGTGCGGTTTACCGAGATCGCCGAGGGGACACGATGCAGTTTGGGTAGTGGTCGACCGGTTGACCAAGTCGGCTCACTTCCTAGCCATGAGGATGACCGATACCGTTGACACTCTGAGTCGTCTATACATCCGTGAGATTATCCGTCTCCACGGGGTCCCAGTGTCGGTCGTTTTCGACAGAGACCCTCGCTTCACTTCCAGATTTTGGGAGAGTCTGCAGACAGCACTGGGGACCGAGGTCCTACTCAGTACAGCGTACCACCCACAGACATACGGCCAGTCAGAGCGCACGATCCAGATTTTAGAGGATATGCTACGGGCCTGTGTGTTAGACTTCATAGGGTCATGGGAGGACCACTTACCTTTAGCCGAGTTTGCCTACAACAACAGATTCCAAGCCAGTATTAGGATGGCTCCTTTTGAAGCGTTATATGGGTGGTTGTGTCGATCGCCCGTATGTTGGGCAGAAGTGGGAGATAAGAGTTTACTTGGCCCGGATCTGGTCCGAGAGACGATCGAGAATGTCGCGCTGATTCGTGAGCAATTGAGTACCGCGCAGAGTCGACAGAATAGTTATGCTGATAGACGGCGCCGACCTCTCGAGTTCACAGTGGGTGATCACGTGTTCTTGAAGGTGAGCCCGAAGAAGGGGCTGGTGCGGTTCAACCGCGGCGGAGGCAAGTTGGCCCCGCGGTATATTGGGCCTTTTGAGATTTTGGACAGAGCGGGAGCCGTTGCTTACCGTCTTGCATTACCACCGCAGCTTGGGAATGTCCATAACGTCTTCCACGATTCCCAACTGCGGAAGTACAATGCGGACCCCTCCCACGTCATTGAGTAGACGGACATCGAGGTAGCTGAGGATGTCTCTTATGAAGAGCAGCCGGTTAAGATTTTGGACACGTGGGAGCAGGTCTTGCGTGGCAAGACTATCCAACTGGTACGGGTGCAGTGGCGACACCACGGAGAAGAGTCGACCTGCGAGCGCGAGGATGAGGTTCGCGCGAAGTACCGTAGCCTGTTCGAACCATGAGGTACGTTCGTTTTAAATTTCACGGACGAAATTCCTTTAAGGGGGTAGTTTTTAAGAACCGCCCCTGGTCAACACCGGTCGAACCGGGGGAAATTGGGAAAAGTTGACTTTTTATCGGAAAAAATCAACCGACGACTCTGGGAGTCATTAGGGACCTATCCGGGACCCAAAAAACTTAGCCGTCATTACGGTTAGCTTAGTTAGGTCATTTCCTTTCAAATGAGTCTTTTTGCAAAAAAAAGTCAAATTCGGGTCAAACGGGGTCGAATTAGGGGTTTTATCGGATTAATTTAATTGGGTTGGGATAATTATGAGTGAGGTGGACCCCACATGGACACATGTCCATAAGCCTTGGAGGAAAAGAAAGGGGGTGAGGAAAAGACCCTTTTGTCCCCACTTTTGGACAAAAATGGGAAGGGGGCTAAAGGACAAGTTGGATATTTCTATTTTAGGTTAAAGGCCACATGTGAGCGATTTCAGCTTATATTCTTCTACCTTGGCCAAAAATTGCTAGAGAGACAGGGTGGAGCTTCCATTTTTGAAGAAGAAGAAGAGGAGAAAAAGTGTCATTTTGGATTGATTCCACCACCAAAGTTCTTCATTTCTTCCTTATTTCTCTTCATCTACTCTTTTCCTAAGGTAAGCACTCATTTAAATCCTCTTTTGATGAACTTTGGGTTGTGGGTTTGGTAGAAAATGCATGAACTAAGCTTGGGTATTATGGGTTTGAAGTTCTTCATTGTTAAATTGATGGGTTTTGTTGGAAAGTGAAGAATTGTAATGAAAATGGATTGGGTTTTGTTAATTTGATGAAACCCAACCTTGGGTCTTGAAGTTTTGGAATTGTTAAGGCTAATTTTGAGGTTTTGGAGCTTAACAATGGAGTTTTGAAGGTTTGATTTCGTGGGTTTTTGGTAGAAATGGTTGAAATTTTGGTGGATGGGAATCTAGAGCTTGTTAGGAACTTTTTGGGAAACATGAGATATTTTTCTGGCGACCGGAGGTCCGCCAGAGCTCCGGCCACCGAGTGATGTGACCGGCCATGGCCGGAGGAAAAGCCACAGAACCGTGACCGGCCACAACGGTGGCGGTTCGGCCGCTCACGGTCCAAGTGTGGTCGTCGGGCCCACTTGGTCGGGGTGCGTGTTTGTCGTGTTCGGGTGGTCTTGGGTGACCTCCGGATCAATAATTCACACCCGTAACGAATTATGGAAGTGATTCGTGAAAATTCAGAAAATGTGGTTAGAAACTTTAATTGCGGAATTAGAACGATCGGACATCGGAAATTGATTCCGTCAAGTGAGTTGGCACACGTGAATTTAATTAGGAATGATCCCGGGCAGATTAGCCAAGCTGGGCGAAATGGGCCATTTCAGGCCCATTTTGACAAGGTTGAGTAATTAGGAAGGTTATCGAGAACCGAACGTATTGGAGGATTAGTTTGGGTTTTATCTCTTTAAATCACTCTTGAATTATTATTAAATTTCGTGTTACTTTGTGATCTTAGACATTGTTCCCGATCGTGGCGGAGGAGGCTACTAGGTGACTCGTGGTTGTTCGTGTTGGATCGCGGTTGAGGTAGAGAAAAGTAGCGAATACCGGTTAAAATACGGAAAGTTACTAGAATTGCATATAGGATATGAGTAATCGGAATAATTGTAGAATCACATGTAGGATGTGAATAACTATGGTAGTCGTTTAAAATGTGGAACAACTTGCGGGCCATGTCGTGCCCTTAAGTTTGGGACTTGCCGTGCTGTAGAATTGCATGTGTGCCACGTCGTGCCCTTAGGATTGTGTGATGATTGCGCATGTTTGTGAGTAGTAACTTTGTAATGTTTGGTATGTGGTATGTTCCGTTGTTAAATTAATGGTCGTGATATGCTATGAGAATGTGGTGAATGTTAGTGTGAACCATTGCCTTGTGACGTGTTGAGACCCTGTATGTGTGTACCCGGGTAAGATCTCTAGGCCGAGGATGGTGTTCCGGTCCGATATCTAGGCCGATGTTGTGTTTCCGGCTAGATATGTTCCGAGGCTAGGTGTTCCGGTATGGTATCTATACCGACGCTGTGTGTTCCGGTATATGACTTAACTCTACCCACCTAATTGACGTACGGTCCGAAGTTTTGAAAAACCAGGCTCTGATACCAAATTGTCACGCCCCAAATCCGGTTACGACCGGACTCGAGACGTGAGCTAAAATAAAATAATAAATACGCAAGTTTAAACGAAATAAACTCCAACAATGGTTCAATTCATAGATTCTGATAATAAGAGTCAAATGCTCAAAACCCCAGTAATAAAGAGTTGAATACAAAAAGGAAATACGTAACTAGACAACCCAAAAACAAGGACTCTCGCGAGGCTCCCGAGCTCTGAGACGCCCTCTAAACCAACTCACGATCGAAACCTGTAAAACAGTAATGAAGGGGGTGAGCTTTCGCTCAGTAGGAAAAAGTAGTTAAGGGAATGAGCTATCCGCTCACCACCACGGGTAACCGTCCAATTAGGGCATACTAGTAAGCACAATAGCTAACGAATCAGTTAAACAAGTAACCCAAGACAACGCTTGACCCCCCACTCGGGAGCAACCTGTAAATCAAAATCGATACTGAACCGACAATCTTACGTTTCTTCTCACTATGCCCTTAACCACTGTCACCCAATCAATTCTCAATGGACAACGACCACGATTATCTCACAACCGACCACACGTGAGAACTCGCGCAACAATACACTGAACTCAAGTATAGTTGTACTTCAAAATCACAAAGAGTCACATAGTAAGCATAAGTAATCACAACAACCAAAACAGATCAACAGACAAAGTAATATTATTAGCAACCACTTCCACACCTTTGGTATCCCAGAGCAATGCGTCGGACTCCCATAGCCCGACTTATCCACATCGTACCGAACTCGACATTGGCCTAGACATCTTCCCGGAATACACAGCATCAGGGTACAACTCATAATATAGCGGACCAGAATCCTCCGTCGGTCGGGTATATCTTCCCGTAGCACAAGGTACAAATCACATCACACATACCATACCGGAAATTCAACCTCGACCTAGGTATCCTATACCGGAATTCTCTTCGGTATAAATATTGCCCTGGAACACCCTCCTCGGCTCTAGATCCCCTGTACCGGAATACACACATACAGCACAGGTATCGCACCAGAACTAATCCTCGTCCTGGATATCATATACCGGAATCCTCCACGGTATAGATATCATACCAGAAACCTCGGTCTAGATATCCTATATCGGAACCATCCATCGATATAATTATCAGACCGGAACACCATCCTCAAACATATCATACCAAACATATCACACCGGCATACCATACCGAACAAATCTTACCGAACACACCACATCGGTCTATCAATCACCCGATCATATCACAAGACGATAATTCACACAAACATTCACCACGTTCTCATAACATATCATGATCCTTAATTTACCAACGAAACATACCACATACCAACATTACCAGCTACTAAATCAAAAACAAGAGCAACCAACACACAATCCTACGGGCCCAACCAGGGACCCACATGTGATACTACAACACAACAATTCCCACACTTACTAGCACGACCTGGCCCGCAAGTGGTTCCATGTTTATATGACTACGCTAGTTTTTCACATCCTATATACGATTCTATATTATATCGAGAATTAATAACCTATATGCATACTAGTAACTTTCCTCAATTAAACCGGTATTCGCTACTTTTCCCTACCTCAACCGCTATCCAATCGCGAGCAACCATGAGTCGCCTAGTAGTCTCCTCCGCCGTGCTCGGGGACAACGTCTAAGATCACAAAGTAGTACGAGAATTAATAGTAATTCAAGGGCGGTTTAAAGAGAAAAAAATCCCAAACTAACCCCCAATAAGCTCGGTTATAGATACCCTTCCTAGTTACTCCAGAACCTCCAAAATGGACTCAAAAGGTCCAATTCTGATCCATCACGGTTCGGGTCACGGAACCGTGATGTTCACCGTCATGGGTGACGTCACAGAATCGTGACGCGTGCCGTCACGGCCTCCGTCGCGGTTCCCGTCACGGATCCGTGACGGGTCTAACAGTTCCGTCCTTCTTCTTCCTCCAGCTTCTTCTCCACGAATTCAACCCCTCAAAACTCCATTTTTAACCTCCAAAACCTCCAAAATAAGTCCCAAAAACCTCAGTACTCCAAGACCCATAGTGGGTTTCATCAAAACAACAAAAACCCAAATGATTTCTATCCAAATCTTCCACTTTCTCTTCACAAATCATGCATTTAACATCAAAAATCTCAAACCCATACCTATTTCATGCAATTTCTACAAAACCCACAACCCCAAAATTCATTAAAAGTGGGGTTTTAAGGGTTACTCACCTTCGGAATGAAGAGGGGATGAGTATGAAGTAGGTTTAGAGAAGATTAGAGGGGAGAATCAAACCAAAGAACTCCTTTTCTTCACTTTCTTCTTCTTCAAGCAATGGAGGCCTCACACCCTCTCTCTCTCTCTAAGATTCGGCCAAGCTAGAAGAAATGAGCTGAAAATTGCTCCTAGGTGTCCTTTAACTTAAGTAAGAAAAGACCTCATTGCCCCTTTTGTTCCCTTCCTTCTCAATTGGCCAAAATAAGGGTGAAAAAGTCTTTCTCCACCCTTTTCTTCCCCTCCAAGCCATCATGGACATGTGTCCATGTGGGGTCCACCTCTACCCAAAACATCTCACCTCAAATTAAATTAATTCATTAAGACCCCTAATTCGATCCCGTTTGACCCAAATTTGACTTTTTCGCAAAATTACGTATTTGAAAGGAAACGACTCAACTAAGCTAACCGCAACTACGACTAAGCTTTTTGGGTCCCGAAAAGGCCCTGAATGACTCCCGGAGTTATCGGTTGACTTTTCCGGCGGAAAGTTAACTTTTCCCAAATTTCACAGGTTCGACCGGTGTCGACCGGGGACGGTTCTTACAAAGCCGATGCTGTGTGTTCCGGTATGATATGTTTGGGATGATGTGTATCCCGATGTTGAGTGTTCCGGGACGATATCTTGACCGATGTTGTGTGTTCCGGTACGATATGTTAAGTAGGGTTGATTTCACACGTGAAGTGTGGTGATTGGGTAAGTGGTGTGATCAAACGATGTTATGGTTATGATTATGATTGTAATTACGTGCTTTCCTGTTGATTTCGTTAGTTTTCGTTGCCTTACTAGTATGCCAATTTTGGACGGGTATCCATGATGGTGAGCAAAATGCTCATCCCCTTTACAACTTTTCCCACTGAGCGAAAGCTCACCCCCTTCATTATTGTTTATACAGGTTTTGATCGTGAGTTGGTTTTGTAAGTACCGCCCCCGGTCGATCCCGGTCAAACCGGATGTTTTCGGCAAAAGTTGACTTTTTACCGGAAAAGTCAACTGATAACTCCGGGAGTCATTCGGGACATTTCCGGGACCCAAAAAGCTTAGTCATCGTTACAGTTAGCTTAGCTGGGTAATTTCCTTTCAAATGACACCTTTTGCGAAAAAGTCAAACCCGGGTCAAACTAGGTCGATTTTGGATTATTAACGATTAAAATAATAAGAACTGATATATTTTGGGGTAGGAGTGGTCCCCACATGGACACATGTCCATGTTAGCTTGAAAGAGAAGAAAAGGGGGTTAAAAGACCAAATGGTCCCCACATAAGGACAAAATAGAGAGAGATGGGCTAAAGAACGAAAGGGACTTTTCCACTTAGAGGATAAGACCACATGGGGGGAAAAAATTCAGCATTTCTTCTTGTTGGCCGAATCTACCTAGAGAGAAGAGAGAGAGTGCAAAAACCTCCATTGTTGCTCCTTGAAGCTTGAAGAAGAAGTAAGAGAAAGTGAGCTCCTTTTTGGCCAATTCTTCACCAAATCTCCTCAAATTTACTTCATCTTCTTCATCTCTTCATTTCCTAGAGGTTGGTATACTGTATTTCCTCTTTTAATGAAATTGATATTGTGGGTTTGAGTAGAGATGACTTGAACTAGTGAGTTTTAGGTGTTGGAAGGTTTAAATGTTGATTTGTGAAGAAGAAGTGGAGTTGGATGATGAAAATAACTTGGTTTGAGTAGTTTTTGATGAAACCCACTTGGGTCTTCAAACTTTGGATGATTTGAGGTGGAAATTGAAGTTCTAGAGCTTAAAAATGGTGATTTGGAGAACCTAGAACTAGTTAGGAGCTTGTTGGAGAAATTAGATATTTTTCCGGCGACCGGAGGCTCGCCGGAGCTCCGGCCGGTCGCCGGAATCTGGCCACCGGAGAGGGAAAGGACCGGCCATGGCTCGGCCATCCTTGGAAGGAACCGGCCATGGTCCGGCCACCTTAAACCGTGACCGGCCGGCCTGGTTTGGCCATACACGGCCAAGTGTGGCCGTGGGTCCCACATGGCCGGGTTTTGGTGATTTCGTAATTTGGACGATCGTGGGTGAACCCCAGGACGATGTTTTCACACCCGGAACGAACTATGGCTGTGATTCATGAAAGTTCGGAAAAAGCGATTAGAAACTTTAAATTGCGAAATTGGGAAGACTCGGACACCGGAATTGGATTCCGTTAAATGCTTTGGAGCAAGTAAATTAATTATGTTGGATAGACACAAATAGGGAAACTTTCGGAGTCCCGAGGGACGTTTTCCCGATTTCGGGCAAAATGGGCCTTCCGGGCCCATTTCACCAAGTTGAGCAATTGAGATTAGTTTGGGTAATTCCCTCTTTAATCCACAATTGAATTAGCATTAATTCTTGTATTGCTTGTAACCTTAGACTTTGGACCTGAGCGCGGCGGAGGAGGAGGCCTTTGGACCGTGTGAGAGGACGAGGAGGAAGCTAGCCAGGTCGTCCGCTGCTAGGATTGTTTGCTTTCAAGGTAGGGATGAGTAGTAAACTCCACTTTTAATTTAAATAATGTTAATAGTATGCCTATACGATATTAATAATCGGAAAGGTCCTAGTTTGCATATAGGATGTGATTCACTAGAATAACCGCTTTCAATTACAATAATAACCGGAAGAGTCTTAGTATGCATATAGGATGTGATTCACTAGTTAACCTCTTTCAATATTTGGGAAATTGCCCGTGCTGGTAGAATGGCCATGTCGAGCCTTAGGATTGCGTGTTGTTGTGTTTGATCTGATTGTTCGTCTTTAAATGTCGTTACATATTACACTCTTAGTTAAAGGATCATAGTGAACCATGTGAGTAATGATGAATGCAATGCAAATGTTTGTGTTGTGATATGATTGGTTGAATGAATGAAATGAATGTGATATGATTGTGTCGTGTGATATGGTCGGGTGAGTGATATACCGATGGGACGTGGTTGGTAAGTCATGCCGGTAAGCTTGGTCTGACAATGTGAGTTGTTGTATTGTGTTTGATGTGCAATTGTGTGGGTTTGTTTGTGTACCCCGAGGTGTGTTTCCGGGAAGATACCTTGGCCGAGGTGTGTTTCCGGTATGGTATGTGATTGCATACCCCGAGTGAGTAATTCCGGGAAGACATGTAGGCCGATGTGCGTTTCCGGTGTGATGTACGTTGTGTACCCCGATGTGCGTTTCCAGGAAGACGTCTAGGCCGATATGAATTCCGGTATGACGATAGGTTGTTTACCCCGAGGGGTTTGTTTACTACTTGCTTCACCCTGATGGTATGTGTTCCTTTGGGAACATTTCCGAGAAGATTTCTTGCTTCAACCCGATGATCTGTGGTCCCTTGGGGACATTGTTTATTTCATTTAATTCCTTCTTACTTTTTTTGCTTAATTACTTTTGAGTTCACGTCTCGAGTGCGGTTCAAAACCGGATTTGGGGCGTGACAATTTGGTATCAGAGCCTGGTTTCATTTTGAAATTGTTTTTCAAAACCTCGGATGGTACGTCAATTAGTTGGGTAGAGTTAGGTTGTTAAGGTTCTAGTTTTCGGTTACGCAAGTCGGGAACGTCCTACGCGTAGACCCGAGACGACGAGAGTCTCGGATGGCGAAGCGTCTTGTTTAGTTCTTGCTTTACTCTGTGTTATGACTATGTGCTTTGGTTGAACTGTTATGCCGATCGGTTGAGGTCGAGGTCGGTTGGCGAGCGATGCTAGAGGATGTTCATGACATGTTGTTAAGGGATTGTTATGTCAGTTGCCGCCTTGGTCGACCGTTGAGTGATTGGTTGGATCTAAATGTTGACTTGGCCGGGTGGTAATCGAGTAATTACCGAGGCCCGATGTGTGTAACTGCGATGTTTTGCTGTAGACTCTGTTGTGTTGAATGCTTTGTGCAGTTTGTTTATTGAATGTCCCGCTTAAGCGGATGGTGAGTGGAATTTACGAACGAGTCATGCCCAAATTTCTGCAAAACTGAAGTGTTTGTAATATCACGGGTTGACTCAGTGGCGCCACTATAGTCGAACGTGATAGGGGGATGTCAAGTGGTTACAACGAGACTCGGGGACACCTGAATCAGGTTGTAACGACGCGATATCGACATGAATGTTGTGATAGAAAGAGAAAGGTGTTGAGATCCTGTGGAAATGAGTTAGTGCGGAGACTCTGTGGAATTGTTTTGTGGTGTGACTTGTACCCCATGCTATGGGAAGATACCCTACCGAGGTGTGTGCCGGTCCGGTATGTTGTTTATGTGACCTGTTTGTAACTGTGACTCCCGTGGGAGATGGTTGAATTGTGTGATTGATTCTGTGAGACGCACAAGTGTGCGGACTTCTCTGATTGTATGAAATAATCTATGACTATACTAAGATTAAGTATATTGTGGTCCGAGTATGACCTTTGTGAAACGTTTGTGAACGTTACTATTTAAGCGAGCCGCTTTTTCGAAATTGAGACACTGAGCATGTGCGTTTATCCGTGAGCGGATACAAGCGAAATGGCTCGTACTACATTCCGAGAGGCACTAGAGGTCGCCCAGCTGGGGGCCAGGGGCAGCCACCTGCCATTGAGCAGGCAAGGGCAGCGAGTTCCCAGGGTGCTATCTCTGCGGAGCACAAGAGAGATGAGGCTGGACCGTCAGGGCCACCGCCCAGAGGTCCTCTGGTCGTAGAGCCGACCCAGGCGACCACTCTGGAGGAGGTGGTTCTCACAGTTCTCGCGGCGATCAGCGCCCAGAGGGAGACTGCAACACCGGCACCTGAGACCGTGCCTGCTGCCACTGCAACTGCTGTTTCCAGGCCGAGTTAGGCTGACAGCTTTACATCCCAGGCGCTGAGGGACTTCCTCAGGATGGGTACTCCTATCTTCTCCAGGGAGGCAGACCCCGAGGCAGTCGAGAGGTGGCTAGGACAGATCACCCGCAACTTGGACACGTCGGGGATCGTAGACGAGCATATGATGGTATCCTTTGCCGCATTCCAGCCGAGGGATGAGGCATACTTTTAGTGGCAGTGCGAGCAACGCAGGGTTGGAGATGACTTTCAGTTGTTCGGAAGACTGTTCCTAGAGCAGTATTTCCCGAGATCTGCCAGTGACGACAAACACCAACAGTTCCTGTAGCTAAGCCAGAGGGGGATGTCTGTATCGGAGTATGAGGAGAAGTTCACCTCCCTATCTCGCTTCGCACCAGAGATGGTGTCGAATGAGGCACTCCGATGTAGACGATTCGAAGGGCTTCTTCCGTCGATCGTGGATCGAGTCATTGCATTCAGGACTGGGGAGTATTCTGCACTCGTGGACCAGGCACTAGCTGTGGAGCGACACTTTCGAGACACCGCCAGGGCTCGGGAGAGCAGGCCGATACCGAGTGTCTTCTTGAGGCTGTTTGAGGGCCGCGATCCGAGGAGGCAGAGGACCTCGGGATCCTTTCAGCCACAGGCCCAGTCTGGTGGGATGCGACGGGTAGGAGTAGTAGTGTCCGTTGGACCTGCCTCGTTAGCACAATTTTGTCCCTCGTGCAGGCAGTTAAGGCATCTGGGCCGAGACTGCCCGATGAGTGGTGGGCCTGTAGACCGCCCAGCGGGTCGTCCGACGAGGGTCGAGGAGAGACCGCGTGCCGTTGCCAAGACATGCTACCATTGCGGCAGACTGGGACACTTCTCTTTTGAGTGTCCGACCGGGTTAAAGGAGTGCCGGCGCCGAGACCTCAGCAGGCGTAGCCCCGTCAGGCACCCTCTGTCCGACCGCGTCAGACACAGACTCCGAGAGCACCACGCCAGACGACGAGCTCATTAGCACAGAGACATCAGCCGAGGGCCCCACAATAGGTGGCTCTTCTACCACCCCCGAAAGGAGGACCTCAGGCTCAGCAGGGTCGGGTGTATGCTATCACTGATTCCCGAGCTGAGGGACACGATCCCAATCATGAGATCGCTCAGGGTACGCGCTTACCATTTAAATTTGGGTATCGTTTATCTGTTAATTAGTTACCCCTCTTGTTATTTATTCGTGGTTGCCTTATGTTGGGACGAAAATTAGAACCGTTAAGCCCACCCCGTACCTTAGCACGCCGGCTGGGGGTTTTACAGTGTCGATTGATGTCGGTCGTGAGTATGAAAGTGGAGTAGCAGACCGTCTCGTTCTTAAAGACCTTTTCGTACTGAAAGTTTCTTTTCCTTCTTCGAGCGTGATGATCGAGTTTTAAGAACCGAATTGTGAGACATCAAGTGTTCATCGAGTGCTATTAGCAACGAATGCCCGAGTAGTGAAGGGCTGCAGAAATGACCAGTAAACAGTCCGACCGGTCACAGGAGATGACCGAATGGCGATGAGATCAGAGTGATGCAGCGGAATCATGGTGGGCCCATAACCCACAGGCATCACAATCTTCAGTTTTCTTCTACCCTTGCTGAGAGATTGAAGTCTTAGAGTCGAACCTTTGAGACGAGCTTTATGTCTTGACACCCCGGTTAATGGGCGAAGAGATAGACGAGTGTGTGTCGTACGTGTGAGATTAGAGTAATGTTTGTTTCCCTAAGGTTCTTCCCAGAGGAGCTGATCGGATTACCGCCAGTTCAGGAGGTCAGAATCGGAATTGACATGAGGCTAGAGACGACGCCGACATCCTTGGACCATGCAGATTCGCGCCAGCAGAGTTGACCGAACTGAAACGTCAATCCGAAAGGCCAGAGAGAATGGATACCTGTCCGAGCTCATCGCCGTGAAGAACGCAGCACGCTTCATGAACAAGATGAGTGGAGCGCTGAGGAGGCATGAAGACCACCGGAAGCTGGAACGAATCACGATGAAGAACCGATACTCAGTGCCGACGCGATAGAGTTTTAGAAGAAGATGGTCAACAGCGGCGACACCGAAGATCGTGTGCATGTAGCGGATCGAGGAGAGAGTTCGTGCCGCGTAACAGTGGAGACGTTGTCTTACGAGAGTCACATCATTCGCGTCGTACGGTGCAGGCGGGTAGCACCGAGAGATATAGCGACATCATGCGACATTCCCAGCAGAGTAGAATGCGGAGAACGAGAGCCGAGTTCGTATCGAGACGTATCTTTTGTCAGCAAGGGAAGAACGAACGCCAGCGTCCCGCGAGGACTAGTACAACCACTAAGATTACGCCATTGAGGTGAGAGCACCTTACGTTGGAATCCGGAAACAACTATCCGAGTGCGACTACCACAAGGCTTCCAGGCCAGTAACCAGATGGCACCGAACGAAGCATTGTATGGTAGGTCGGGTCAATTGCCCATGCAGGACACAAGTGAGAGTTAAGAGCTCACCATTGCTGGTCCTGAGTTTTTCAGGAGACGGTTGAAGGAACCGCGCAGAGTCGGCGTGGAAGCACGAGGATAAGGTGCGCGTAAAGTACCCTGAACCGTTCAAATCCTTGAGATTACGAGGCTTTTAGGGTGCTCATTATTATGGTGGCATGGATGAAATGAGCTATAAAATTTGTTCGATTGGTAGTTTGTGAGTAAGTGGCGACGGTAAGTGCGTTATCACAGGTGGGATAACCTTCGATGATCGATCGTGGTTGTGTGTTACCTATTGTTGAGTGTGGTTATGGTAACGTCTGGGCTGTGTGTTTTTCGTGGTGTGCCTATCTCCGACTAGGTGTAGGTAAGAGGTATTATCGTCCCTTGTTGAGATGCGCCGTTCGTCCGACTAGGTGTCGGTGGAGTATGCGGTTATTCAGAATCGTGCAGTGATTATGAGATCCATTGTCTTGGTGAAGGCATTTATGTGTTACTTCCTTGTATTATTGTGTGTGGTTGATCGTGGCATAATTGTGTTGAGTTCCAGTATGATTTGCCCGAGTGACGGTTACTAAGAGGGCAATTGTGGAGTTGTGCCTTTGTGATGGTTCCAACCTTTGTTAGATTTACGAAAAGCTCTGGTATGATACCTATATCGACGAAGGATTCCGGTATGGGATGTCTAGACCGATTTTGTGTGTTCTGGCATGATACCTATACCGATGGGGGATTCTGGTATATGATATCTAGACCGATGTTGTACGTGACGGTACGATATTGGTACCGATTGAAGATTCCGGTATAGGATATCTAGATCGTTACCTTGTGTTCCTTTGTGTTTAGGTAATAATCGACTGGGCGTATTTACTCGGTGATTCTTTGAGTTATGGTTTGAGCTGTTACTTTGTGAAATTGGGACTTGTGAGTAAGGCTGTTTTTCACCGCCAGGTGTGGCGTTTGAGTAAGTAGTGCGATCAAGTGAGGTACGGTTAAGTGAAGAATGTTCGTTTCAAATTTCGAGGACGAAATTCTTTTAAGGGGGTAGATTGTAAGAACCGCCCCCAGTCGATCCCGGTCGAACCGGATGTTTTCGGCGAAAGTTAACTTTTTACCAGAAAAGTCAACTGATAACTCCGGGAGTCATTCGGGACCTTTCCGGGACCCAAAAAGCTTAGCTGTCGTTACGGTTAGCTTAGTTGGGTCATTTCCTTTTAAATGACACCTTTTGCGAAAAAGTCAAACCCGGGTCAAACTAGGTCGATTTTGGATTATTAACGATTAAAATAATAAGAGCTGAGATATTTTGGGGTAGGAGTGGTCCCCACATGGACACATGTCCATGTTAGCTTTGAGGAGAAGAAAATGGGGTTAAAAGACCAAATGGTCCCCACATAAGGACAAAATAGAGAGAGATGGGCTAAAGGACGAAAAAGACTTTTCCATTTAGAGGATAAGACCACATGGTGGCAAAATTTTCAGCATTTCTTCTTGTTGGCCGAATCTACCTAGAGAGAAGAGAGAGAGTGCAAAAACCTCCATTGTTGCTCCTTGAAGCTTGAAGAAGAAGCAAGAGAAATTGAGCTCCTTTTTGGCCAATTCTTCACCAAATCTCCTCAAATTTACTTCATCTTCTTCATCTCTTCATTTCCTAGAGGTTGGTATGCTTTATTTCCTCTTTTGATGAAATTGATATTGTGGGTTTGAGTAGAGATGACTTGAACTAGTGAGTTTTAGGTGTTGAAAGGTTTAAATGTTGATTTGTGAAGAAGAAATGGAGTTGGATGATGAAAATAACTTGGTTTGAGTAGTTTTTGATGAAACACACTTGGGTCTTGAAACTTTGGATGATTTGAGGTGGAAATTGAAGTTCTAGAGCTTAAGAATGGTGATTTGGAGAACCTAGAACTAATTAGGAGCTTGTTGGAGAAATTGGATATTTTTCCGGTGACCGGAGGCTCGCCGGAGCTCCGGACGGTCGCCAGAATCTGGCCGCCGGAGAGGGAAAGGACCGGCCATGGCTCGTCCATCCTTGCAATGGACCGGCCATGGTCCGACCACCTTAAACCGTGACCGGCCGGCCTGGTTTGGCCATACACGGCCAAGTGTGGCCGTGGGTCCCACATGGCCGGGTTTTGGTGATTTCGTATTTTGGACAATCGTGGGTGAACCCCAGGACGATGTTTTCACACCCAAAACGAATTGTGGTTGTGATTCATGAAAGTTCAGAAAAAGCGATTAGAAACTTTAAATTGCGAAATTGGGAAGACTCGGACCCCGGAATTGGATTCGTTAAATGCTTTGGAGCAAGTAAATTAATTATGTTAGATAGACACGAATAGGGAAACTTTCGGAGTCCCGAGGGACGTTTTCTCGATTTCGGGCAAAATGGGCCTTCCGGACCCATTTCACCAAGTTGAGCAATTGGGATTAGTTTGGGTAATTCCCTCTTTAATCCATACTTGAATTAGCATTAATTCTTGTATTGCTTGTAACCTTAGACTTTGGACCCGAGCGCGGCGGAGGAGGAGGCCTTTGGACCGTGTAAGAGGACGAGAAGGAAGCTAGCCAGGTCGTCCACTGCTATGATTGGTTTGCTTTCAAGGTAGGGAAGATTAGTAAACTCCACTTTTAATTTAAATAATGTTAATAGTATGTCTATAGGATAATAATAATCGGAAAAGTCCTAGTTTGCATATATGATGTGATTCACTAGAATAACAACTTTCAATTACAATAGTAACCGGAAGAGTCTTAGTATGCATATAGGATGTGATTCACTAGTTAACCGCTTTCAATATTTGGGAAATTTCCGTGCTGGTAGAATGGCCATGTCGAGCCTTAGGATTGCGTGTTGTTGTGTTTGTTCATGATTGTTCGTCTTTAAATGTCGTTACATATTACACTCTTAGTTAAAGGATCATAGTGAACCATGTGAGTAATGATGAATGCAATGCGAATGTTTGTGTCGTGATACGATTGGTTGAATGAATGAAATGAATGTGATATGATCGGGTGAGTGATAGACCGATGGGACGTGGTTGGTAAGTCATGTCGGTAAGCTTGGTTTGACAATGTGAGTTGTTGTATTGTGTTTGATATGCAATTGTGTGGGTTTGTTTGTGTACCCCGAGGTGTGTTTCCGGGAAGATACCTAGGCCGAGGTGCGTTTCCGGTATGGTATGTGATTGCGTACCCCGAGGGAGTAATTTCGGGAAGACATCTAGGCCGATGTGCGTTTCCGGTATGATGTACGTTGTGTATCCCGATGTGCGTTTCCGATAAGACGTCTAGGCCGATGTGCATTCCGGTATGACGTGAGATTGTTTACCCCGAGGGGTTTGTTTACTACTTGCTTCACCCCGATGGTATGTGTTCCTTTGGGAACATTTCCGGGAGGATATCTTTCTTCACCCCGATGATCCCGGGAGCCCCGATGATATTGTTCCTTTATGGACATTTCCGGGAGCCCTGATGATATGTGTCTCCTCTGGACCGAGGGGCATTCTGGTTTGAAGTGTTGGTTTGTGTGGGATCGGAATCTCGTGACTTAAATTATTTATGTTTCGTACTCGTGTGTTCCTTTAGTTGATTCGTTTGGTGATTAAGCTGTCTCCCCGTTGATCTCCTTTGAGTTACTAGTTTATTAATTGTTGCAATTCGTGTTGATCTCTATTTATGGTATCTTTTGGATAATCGTACTAATCGGGTTTTTTTGTCAAAGCGGGAGTTCTTTTTACTTTACTACTTTTTACTACTGAGCGTAAGCTCACCCCCTTCGTGTTTACTGTTTTTACAGGTTTCACTGATGAGTAGGCATAAAGGGCGTCTCAGGGCTCGAGAGCTCGTTAAGGGTCCGAGTGGTGTTCTGTGTTAGAGACGTACCCTTTTTTTTTTACTAAACTATGTTTTAAATAGTTCGGATTTGAGCAGTTGACTCATGTTATATTTATCGGAATTGTTATTTTGAAACTAAAATTATGATGTTTATTTCATTTAATTCCTTCTTACTTTTTTTGCTTAATTTCTTTTGAGTTCACGTCTCGAGTCCGGTCAAAACCGGATTTGGGGCGTGACAGGTTTAGAGGACGTCTCGGAGCTTGGGAGCTTAGCGAGAGTCCTAGTTTGAGTTGTCTAGAGACGTATTCCCGTTATACTAAACTTATTTTTATTTGGATTTCGAGCATTTGACTCTTGTTATCAGAATTACTGGCTTTGAACTATTTATGGAGTTTCATCTTGTTTAAAAATTGCATTCGATATCATTATTTTCAGTTCACGTCTCGAGTCCGGTCAAAACTGGATTTGGGGCGTGACAACTACTATGTGTATCTACAAGAATCGAACTTAAATATCGAAGCCGAAAATGATCCTGAGACGTTTTCACAGGCCATGAGTTATAATGAGTCAATTTTATGGTGATGCTATGAATAATGAATTTGTCACGCCCCAAATCCGGTTTTGGCCGGACTCGAGACGTGACTTACGTTGACAATTAAATAATAATAAATAAGACGAACTTTAAACGTCAAATACTCAAGTGATATGTTCCAAATCGTAATTAAGGAGTCAAGGCTCAAAATAGAGTACGTCAAATATGAGGTTCAATACAGATGACCAACACGTCTCTAAGCTAAACACCCCGACTATCCAGAAGCTCCCGAGCCTTGAGTCCACTACTCACCAAGCACGCCTGTACAAAAATTAGATAAAACATATGGAGTGAGCTTACGCTCAGTAGGGAAAATCATAAACAGTTTAACCTCCAATTTAGTAATAAAACTGCTTTAGCACGACGACACACCTTGCAATTAATACTTTTAATCAATAAGATGCTGTAAAATGGGTAAAAATAAGAACAATATCACATTCTTAAAGATAACGGTAACTTTTAAGAGAATAAGTGAAAAGCGCTGTAAATATTTGATAACTATTAAAATGGGTGCAAGTAAATATCACACCAATAGCTCGAATCCTCAATACTCCGATCCACGAACAAGTTCTTGTGTCATGTCGGATCCCATACTCCGATCCACAAGAGTACTCTTGTCATATCAGATTTTTCCTCGGTCCAGAGGAGGCACATACATCGGGCTACCGGTAACATCCCTGAGGGGCACATATCGTCGGGATTCTCGGAAATGCCCCCAAAGGACCATATGTCATCAGGAACCAAGGTAGTGCTCCCGCATGACGCATACACTCGGGTGAATCAACAAGTAACCATTCCCCGCAGGGTCCACAACCAATGCCCTGCAGGGTTCACAACCAATGCCCCGTAGGGTCCAATAACCAATGCCCGCAGGATCCAATAACCAATGCCCCGCAGGGTCCAATAACCAATGCCCCGCAAGGTCCAATAACCAATGCCCCGCATGGTCCAATAACCACTCCTCGGCTATGATACTACCCCACACCGGAATCCTCCACGGTGTAGGTACCATACCGGACCTCAATAGTCATCTCAAAACGCACACAAGAGACCAACATGCCAATACATCATACAACCAAAGCTTAGCAAATCACACTTTCATCACAACACACCCAAGAGATTCATATACCTTTACACTTACCATTATACTTACCAATCGCGATCCATCGGTCTACCACTCACCCGATCGTACCATTTGGCACAAACAATTACACTCAATCATTCAATCATCCAAGCATACAATTTATCTAGTTCCGTTAGACTCTTACTTTATCCTAAAGCCTAACAGACAATGCATGTCAGGCAACCACAACCAATCTTATGGCTCATCTCGGCCTTTCTACCAGCACGACAATTTCCCAAGTATTGAAAGTGAGTTAAACTAGTTATTCATCCTACGCATTCATACTAGACACGTCTGGTTATTAGTAATTGAAAGACGATTATTCTAGTTATTCGCATCCTATATGCAATCTAGGACCTTTCCGATTTTATTAACCTAATAGCCATACTAAGTATTAAATTATACGAGGAGTTTAGTACTTTCCCAACCTTGCGGTCTTCCTATAATAATACTCTTAGTTGCCAAAGTCCGAGCTAGCTTCCTCTCCGTCTTCTCACGGGTCCAAGTCTCCTTCTCCTCGATCAAGGTCAAACTCTGATTTTCCACGAGAGATGATAAATCAAAACGAATTCAAAACTGAGTTAAAGTCTAAAATACCCCTGCGAATCCATTTCAAAGTAACGTTTAAAGCGGCGAGAAAACCCGGCCCAACCCGAGAACCCGGACCAAACCGAGAACCCGACACGGTTCCCAAGGCAGCCACTCGATTCCTGAGGCACCCGGCACGATTCCCGAGGCAGCCACCGTCCGTGGTTCGGCCGACCCTCTGGCGACCGGCCGGAGCTCCGGTGAGCTTCCGGTCGCCGGAAAAATTCTAACTTCCGTCAAAAGGTTCCAAATTAAGTCTAGGTCCTCAATCCATCGACCATTCACTCCAATTTCTCTTAGTTTGGTCCAATTTCACATTTGCCCCAATTTCTCCAATTAGGGTTCTAACTCCAAAACTCACAATTTCTTATCAAACTTTGCATTTCCTACTATTTCCCACCATGGGTTCTTGTTTCCAAACAGACCCATTCCAATTAAAAGACATCCCTTCAATACCCATGAATCAAAGTTCTTCAAAAATGGAAATAGTTGAGTTCATACCGTAGAGAATGGAAAGGGAAGAATGAATGTGAGAAAAACTAGGGATTTTGGTGTAGAAATGGCCTCCTCTTTTTTTTTTCTTCTTCTTCTTCAAGTGTTCATCAATGGAGGAGAAAGACTCCTTTCCCTCTCTAAAATTTCGGCCAAGGGGGTTAAAATTGGCTGAATTGATGCCTCATGTGGTCTTATCCTCAAGGTGGAAATGTCCCTTTCGTCCTTTAGTCCATCTCTCTCTAATTTGTCCTTATGTGGGGACCATTTGGTCTTTTGACCCATCTTTCTTCCCCCCCAAGCTAACATGGACATGTGTCCATGTGGGAACCACTTCTACCCCAAAATATCTCAGCTCCTTTTAATTAAGTCGTTAATCGGTGTTTGACCAAATTTGACTTTTTCTCCAAATACCTTCATTTTAAAGGAAACGTCTCAACGAAGTTAACCGTAACAACGGTTAAGCCTTTTGAGCCTTGGAAAAGTCCCATATGGCTCGTACTTCGTCAGTTGACTTTTTCGGCGAAAAGTCAACTTTTTCCAATTTGGTCCCAAAGTGACCCGGAGTAGCTTGGAACTCATTTTGGACGATTCCGAGGTCAACCCAAGTCCGGTATGCGCCTCGGGGTCGGTTTTGACCGGCGTTGACCGGGCACAGGTCTTACAGAAATGAATTTCATGGACTCAAATGAAGTTTGGGATCTTGTCGAGTTACCTAAAGGAAGCCATTGGATGCAAATGGGTCTTTAAACCTAAGAAGGACTCATCCGGTAACGTTGAGAGATATAAGGAATAACTAGTTGCCAAAGGGTTCAATTAAAAGGAATGTATTGATTACAAGGATACCTTTTCTCTTGTATCAAAGAAAGATCCGCTTCGGGTAATCATAACCTTGGTTGCATACTTTGACTTAGAATTGTAACAAATGGACATGGACGTAAAAACAGCCTTTATGAATAGAGAATTAGAGGAAGAGGTATTCATGAAACAAGCTGAAGGATTCTCCTCTAGTAATAGTAAGCTTTTAGTTTGCAAGCTCCAAAGATCAATATAGGGTTTGAAACAAGCCTCACGGCATTGTTGATTCGTGAAAATCCACTTCTGGTTACATTTTATATTAGCCGGCAGAGCTGTGTCATGGAGAAGTGGCAAACAGTCTTTAACAACTACTTCTACCATAAGAGCCAAGTTCGTGTCTTGTTTTGAGACTACTTCTCATGGTGTATGGAATACAAGTTTCATTTCTAAGCTTAGAATCATGGATTCTATTAGCAGACCCCTACAATTGTATTGCCATAAATCAATTGTTGTTTTCATGGCTAAGAACCACAAGAGTGGAAGTCTAAACAGACGTATCGACATAAAGCGTTTAGCCTTAAGAGAGCATGTGAAAGACAAAACGATTATCATTAAGCATACTAGTACTGAATTAATGATAGCGGATCCTCAGACAACTAGGAAAAATTAAGGATCATGTTATGAGTATGGGACATGGTTTCCAGATGTAAACTCTTCGTTGTTGAAGTTCATTATTATAAAATGATACACATTATTTATAATGTGTACACATTCAGTTTATGATAAAGTAGGTTAATCATGATATCATCGATTAAGTTTGGACCAAGAATGAACATTTAGTTTATTCATAAAGTATGAGAAACACTTGCATTGTGGTACATGAGAGGTATTACATGTTTTACAATTAAAATGACATACCGCCATGAATCATGAATTTGGTTTCTTACTATTGGACGTATAGACATTAATATTGATCAAGTGGAAGAATATTGGTTCTCCACGGCCAGGCGAGATGCAGCCCGGCCAGAAGAATTTGGAGCCAGGTCATGATGTGGGGAAGGAAGGTGTTGAGGATGCTCTGGTTCGGGAGCCTGCGACGAAGGTCAATAGGACTGGTAAGCCTAGAGGTACAAAGAACAAAGTCTCACCTTCTGTTCCAGTTGTGGTTCACCATGGTATCATCACTGCCAAAGGAAGTCATAGACTTGTTGAGAAACCGAGGAAGGAGCTCAACGCCTCTGAAGTTTTCGTAAGCAACTTGCCATACGAGACATCCGAGGTTTGGTTTAAGAATTTTTTTCAGTAGCTTTGGAGAAGTTATTAAGTTTTCTCTTCTGAAACGTCCAAATATTAAGGGACGTTATTTCGGGTTCATTACTTTCTCATCGTATTCTGCTACGAATGATGCTATAGAAAGCTTGAATGGCTTCAAAGTAAATGGCTATATCATTTTTGTTGCGATTTCCTGGAAAAAAGAAGTTCAAACCTCTGCTACGGGGTTGCAACATGAATTAGAAGCTGCGGCAACCCCTATGAGTATTCATACAAGCTTGAACGATGGTGTCTTGGCCGTATACAACTCACCGGCACAGATTGGAAAAAGACTATCTCCAGTGATCAAGGAAATGATATCAAGTCCCCCTGAGATCGCCCCCGTTTCGTCGCCGTCAACGCCTTCAGGTGACAGTCAAAGTTGCGAGCATTCTCTGAGGAAGATTGAGATCTCGAATCCACTTTCGAATCTCAATTGCAGTGATCTCGACGATCTTCCGGTTGAAATCGCTGATAATCACGTGATATCTGCTCCTCCTTGAGCGGATCTCGCTGCAGAATCGGTGAGGGTTTGGTCTGTTGAAACTCAATTGGGTGTTGGGTTGTTTGTGAATCACACAGCCCAAGATATTTCTGTAAGCCCAGTTGATTCTGTTGTTGGGCCAGATCCGACTAAATCTGGTTCAGGCAGTGTTGTGGCGCGGGAAAAGAAGATGTCACAATGGGGAATTATGGGCTTGGGTCTGTTGAGGAGCAGGTCCAAGAAGTGGGTAGTGGGGATGCAAACGGGCTAACTGGTACAGAAGCCCAGCTGCTGTTTGATTACGCAACAATGGTAGATCCAAAGAAAACTGAGCACGGCGTATACGCAGAAGGAGCTTTAGAGCAGGGTGCTTCTTCCGGGCATTAGACCGTTCCATGGAAGGATGCTCTCCTCAAACCTCCAAAATGCATGAGTTGGGCTCCTGTTCACTTATCAGATTACGTTACTGACAAGGTCTTTGGTAAGCTCCCACCCATTCAAAATGTGTCTCAAAGAGTGATAGATCACTTGCAATCTTTCGAAAAAAGTTTGGATGAAGCCCTTGCGATTAAGGCTCGTAAAGGAATGCTTAAATCCAGTTTGGTACCTCGTACTCAAAATACCAGGTCTAAGACCCGGGCCCTCAAGCAGAGGGATTCCAGTAATCCAAGCTCGGAAAGTGAGTGGTATGAGGATGATTAGGTCTTGTTTGGCCTAGTTTTTTGTTAAGGGATTTTTTCCCTGTTTCTCTTTTCGGAGATTTTTGTAATCGTGTTTTGCGTACTTTTGGCTTTCTCCCCCTTGGAGATCGACATTCAATAATAAAAAATTAGCGCTTATCCAAAAAAAAGTGGAAGAATATTAGTTTTATTCTCTTAATTTGATACTATAAAGGTTATGATCAATATTTGGTTGGTCCAATTGCAATATACGGAATTTATTGATATATTTTCATTCATAACTATTGATGAAGAAATTAGAGAGTCATCATTTATGTATCTTTGGTCTCAAAGTCCATATCCATACAATTCTCATTATGTTATTTATACACCATTTTTAAGAAAGAGATAAGAGCATGTACAACAGAAAGGACCTTGGTGAGGTCCTGCGAGTGCATAACTTGTGCTGACTGGACAAAAGTGAGGTCCTAGGAGTGCAGAAAAGTGGGTGTTTTGCACCATAAAGGACCTCTGAGGTCCTGGGAGTGCAGAACAGTGGTGACTGGATTATTAATTGATATTTTGCTGTTTTATTTGACTCTTTATCAGAAACCGTTTAAATTATTTATAATTTAAACAATTTTGGAAATAAAAAATAATTGACAATAAATAATTCATAAATAAATTTAACACAAATATAATTGAACTTTAAATTTTATTCAACCCCTTTTAATACAACCCAAAACAAAATACAAGTTCAAGAATCATTCTCTGTTGGGTCGACATCCGGTGGTGGGGGTTGTCGTCGAAGATCATCAATTTGGGCTTTAAGGGTTGCTATGAGTTGTCGCAGTTCGGACTTGAAAAACTTATGGTCTGCCATATCCTCTTCGTCGAAGGAAGATGTATCCTTCCCCAACAGGGAACTGTAGGTGGCGAGGTTTGCTTCCCACTATTGGGTTAATGTCTGTATCATGCGATACCTTTCTGCATGTTGTTCGGCACGTGTACGTTCAGCCTCCATCCGTGAACGCGTATTAATGTTAGTCTTAGTGCCCGTAGTTCAATCCTAAATGTCCAAATGTATATATCATCGTTAGCAATAATATTAAATCGGCTTTATATTACTTATGTGTTGGAGTAATATATCGATGTGTGCTCTTATCTATGCCCACAATGCGAATAGAACCATAGATCGAGATAGATCACACTCGATGGGTCCCTAGTCAACAAAGCTTCACTAGAAGCGACTGGTATGAAAGATGGCTCTTTATGGCTTACGTTCTGTTAGTCATTGGAATGGGATTCTGGAGTCTGATCATAGATATCATGTGGGACATGATATTGGACGACCCGCCCTGAATATGTGCCATAGATTAAGTCATGAACATATTCAGTGTCGTAGCTTGTCTTGTATCCTTAGACCAAGGAGTCTTTGTGATCGCTATGTAGTCAACAACTGAGTTTGACCTGAGCCTAACGTTGTCCGTAACAGGGCTTCCATAACGGCCAGGATTGGCTTGGGGACAAGCTACATGAGTGACACGAAAGACGGCTAAGGGATTTATCCCTCATACTGAGGTATGGGAAAGATATCGGTTCTCGGCCGCTTGATCGAGAGTGACTGAAAGAATAGCATGGCCATGCACATGATACTGGGTATCATATCTTCAGTCATCTCACATATCAAGGAACAATGATTGAGAATAATAAAGATGACGGCTCTATGCCTTATCTCAATCAGGATATTGGAGATAAAAGGATAATGACAGAGACGACGGAAAGGTTAGAATCAACAGGGTCGATTCGTTATGCAGTGTCAGGCAATACTAAAGTCTCGTTAAATGCCACTTAAATAGGATCAAGTAAAATGTAGATTTTATGTTGATCTATTGACATGCATAAACCTAAGGGTCACACCGGAGGATGAAACTCATTGACACATTTATGGAGAATGGCCAAAAGGGAGTTGTCTCGGGACATGACCAAAACTGGGTTTTGGGTCATGTGCCCGTAAGTGAATAGGACTTTACGGATCGAGACAAGGCTTGGAGTCTTGGGATTGATCGCGTCGGATAATGTTGGACATTTCCGGTATGGAAGGCTTGGAGGCGATGAGCGAATCACGAGACCTCGTTGGAAATGGCCACGGGCCATGTTCAAAGAGGCCCATGAAAGGCCCATGCAACCAAGGCCCATGGAACTAATTAATCAAGTCTTGATTAATTAGTACTAAGTAAGCAAGACAAGGATTAAGGTGTTGGTGATTCACCACCTAACCCAATCTTGTCTTGCCATACTTTGTCCTATTTACACCTTACTTGACACCATACTTGTCCCATGCCTTTAGTTGGACAAGTATGAGTTTTGTTATGTTTAAGTCATTTTTTTCAACATAACAAACACAAGACAAGAATAGGAAACACAACTTCTCTCCCCCTTCCCTTGCAATTTCGAGTTTGGCAAGCTCCCACCTCCATGTTTGTGTTCTTGAGTCCTCAAAGAGAAGAACTACGTGGCTTTGATTCCCATGTGGATACGTAGGCGTCTTTGAGACTCAAGCCAATCATTCGTTACCCGGTGTTCTTGTTTTGGTAAGAACTAGTGCTGAATTTTTCTCTTGTGAATCCATTCTTTGTTAGTTGTTTCATGGTTTTAATCGTCTCTTGGTTTTCCTTGATTTTCCGCTGCGAGTTGGTTCATCTCCAACCCTACCTCGAGACCCAACAATTAATACAATAAATTAATTAACAATGCATCAATATAATAAATTACTAAAAAAATGAATAGAATGCATTAATATAATAAATTACTAAAAAAATGAATAGAATGCATTAATACAATAAATTAATTAACAAAATTACGTTACTTAAATAATAAGTTTGCACTTACCTGAACTCGACCCCGGTTGCGAGTATGGGGAGTTGTCGCGATTGCCCGTTAGAATGTCTTCGAAACCTCGCGCCAGTTCGTCCTCGCTGAATCCTACTTCGTCACCAGCTGACTGTGCACGAGACCCAGCGTCACTCGACATTTTTCACGAGAATAATTGAAACGAGAGAGGAGAATTTGTAAAGAAGAGAGTGAAGTTGGAGAGTGAAAGTAGAGAGTGGTGTGGAAAAAATGAGAGTGAAGATGGGTATTTATATGGTTTTTTGACTGATTTTGAATCAAAAAAATATATAGCCGTTAGCTGACCGTTGCCAACGGTCGGGTGGCCACGTGGCGGCATCGCAGGCGGCCAGCGTAGCAAGGGAGCGAGGAGCGCGGTAGCGGCCAGCGGCCAGCGATCGGGGAGCGAGGAGCGAGGCGCGGAGAGCGGGAGCGCGTTTTTCCGGCTCTACAACGGAACGGCCCGCGGTCCTCGGACCAGGCGCACGCGGAGATGGGCGCGGGTGCGTTCCGTTGTACGTGCTCTAAGAGCACAAAAGATTTGAAGAACAAAAATAAATCAGAAACTTGGATTCGAAAGCTTCTTCTTTAAAGAAAAAAATGACAACAAATAAATGATTTTTATCCCGCATTTAAGTGATTATACCGTGTTTGTATTACTTTTTTTTTTGAAACGGGTAACCGGAAATTTCATTAATGCCAACTGGCAATTAGACAAGTTGAGGCGTGACCGCCTCGGGTTCCAGATGTTTGTCCAAGCCGACCGTAGCAAGCCCGGCGCTCATGGACCCATAATTTTAGCCCACTTGTACTTGTGGGCAACAACTCAAGATAACCCCCTACCGCCGTTTCAACATCACGGGGAAAATAAAACAATGTCCAAAACCAACAGGAAAAACATAGTCCCAAACAACATAATAGAAATAGCTGAAAATTAAAATGGATGGTGCTGATAGTGCAGGCTGCCCGGGACCTCCCAGCATTGGCTGCCCCGGGTCTGTGGGTATAGGCTGATGACGACGCCTCCCACCCCTGCAGGGGTCGATCATTCCTCCATTGGAGGCCTCTGGGCCTTCGCTCCTTCTGCTTGGGCCTCCCCTTGAAATATCAGCTCCCAGGACTGCTGGTGGGTATCCAGATCCCCCTTGCGCTTCTTGGTCTCCGGTGGGCGAGCATACTGCGATCCACTCCTGGTCTTCAGGATGGTCTTCTTCCCTTTGCCCCTTCTGGGGCCTCCTTTGCCTAGATTCCCCTGAAGATCCGCTAGGTAGCCCCGTGGCTCTAGCTCATCTTCCTTCCTCATCATCGCATTGAATCCAGGAGGAGCTCCGGTCGCGGGACCATCGGCAGAGTGGATGTTAGCCAGGAGGTCAGGCTTTGTGGACCTGGGAGGCGGGTAGGATTCTCCACAGCCATCCTCCTGCAGAGTAGTGGTCATCCCTTCCGGGTTAACCTTAGCCAGAAGGTCAGGCTTCGGCCTTCATGCATCGGACGACTCAGCCTCCATAGTTATCTCCCTAGAGCGGACCATAGGGTTCAGTGTGAGGTCGCTCAGGAGGTAGGTGATCGTCGGGTGTGACGCTGGGATAGGTGTCTCCCAAACCCTATGGATCAGCTGGTCTACATCCAGGTCCCGGGGGACCAGGATAGACCTATCATAGTGGACCTCCTCCCGACCAATTCCTTGGAGCAGCGTCTGGCAGTTCGGCAGCCTGTGTGTCAACATACCACACCTGCGACAAAAATCCACCACCCTCTCATATTGAAGGTCAATCACAGTGGAGGAATCGGTACCTGAAAAACGGAGTTTGGTTTTCCGTCGCAGTGGCCGGGACAACTCCATTCTGACTCGCATCCAGAGATGCCTGTCCTCCCGACGGACCGTTGGGATAGGGCCCGCTAAAACTTGGGTGTATTACTTTATGATCACATGCCCTTGTCAATTAAACTCATTATTCATATTCCACGATTATTAAGATAAAAAAAGAGACCATTCGATTTCGATTTTAATTCTTTCAGTCATTGGAGATCCGTAATAGGCTAAGCATAAATGGGCCTCCTCAGTGTCACGGACCAGGTGAAGACCCTTCCTTGGGCTGGTGCCGTGCACTTGGGGACGAGGTAGGCTCGGTCCCATTTGGTTGCCGAGAGGGAGAGACAGGCCAAGGGCCAGGCCGAGACATGGGCGAGGGCGGACCGGGCCAAGACATGGGCGAGGGCGAGATGGCCCGAGGCATGGGCGAGGGCGAGCCGGGCCGAGCCATGGGCGGAGCTGGTTTGGGCCGAGAAGAGGGGCTGATCGGTTGGCATGGCCAAGGTGCAACGAACCTAGACATGGCCATGATTGGCGCCCTTCTAGATGGTAGAGACAAGGAGCTAGAATCAAGGGTCAATGGGAGTTACAAGACTTGGCAAGGATAAAGGGATAGTCTTTGACCAAGGAATCAATGCATTAAAGGCATTTCATTTATTCTTGTTTCCATATTTAGATCTCTTGTACTAGTATATATAGAGGGCTCATTAGCCTTGTAAACTCACTTACTTTGTACTCATTTTCACTCTCAATACAATCTGAAAAACGCTCCCTCTTGAGCACCAATCTCTTGTCTTCTACCTTTCTTTTTGTTGCTTGTTCGTTGCTCACTTATCAAAACGCTTCCGCACGTTTGAAGGCTGATCACATCGCTTACAAAACCTAGGAAAAGGCTTGTGTAGGGTTGTGAGCCGCACGGATCAAAGAGAGGTCTTGTGGTCCCGTGACATCAGGCATCCCAATTATTATCCATTTTTATATATATACCGAAATAGTAGCTTGCAATTGCAGTTACCTCTCTTCTCCGTGTTTTCCAGAACTCGCACACTCACTGAGTTTCACTGCAATGTCGACGCTTCCTCCGGAGATCATCTCCGACCTACTTTGCCGACTACCAGTCAAGTCTCTCCTACGCTTCCGATGCATATCCAAGGACTTGTGCTCCACCATCGACGCTCCTGATTTCACCAAACTCCATCTCCGCCGCTCCGCCCAAACCCACTCCCACCACAGTCTCATTCTCTCGAGCAGCCTACTCTACTCCATCGACCTCCATTCTCTCGAACGAGCCGTCGAGATCGAGTACGCTATGAAGACCGCACAATACGGGACCCATGTAATAGGCTCCTGCAACGGCTTGCTGTTCTTGCTCAGCTCAGACGATTAGCTCGTGATCTGGAACATATCCACAAGAAAGCACCACCAATTGCCCATCACCGCTTTCATTTCCTCCAACACGCATCACGTTTCTTATGGGTTCGGCTTCGATTCCGTTCATGACGACTACAAGCTGGTGAGGATTGCTCAATTTGGTGGTACTTGGGACTATGAAGTTTCGGTCTACGCTCTGAAATCGAACTCGTGGAAGAAAGTGGAGGGGTATCCTTGTGTCTTTCAGTCCCAGCCTCTGCTATCCATGGGCCAGTTCGCTGATGGAACTTTGCACTGGTTTGCCCTGGCTCCGGAAATGGATCGTTATTTGATTGTGGTGTTTGATCTTGCAGCTGAGGAGTTCCGGGTGGTTCCGCTGAGTCCCGAATCCATTTGTACCCATATAGGCCCTGTTGTGCGTGTAGGGATGAGGGCCTGGGAGGATCGCCTGTGTGTGATTTTCAACTGTCCTGGGAAGCAGACTGATATTTGGGTGCTGATGCATGATGGAGTGAAGGATTATTGGGCCAGATTGTTATCAGTTTCACTGCCTCGAGTAACTGCTTCTTCATCTCGTATGGAGCCTGTGGCTGTATTTAGCAAACGAAATGAAGTTATGCTGTTGAAGGACAATAAGGAGTTTCTTTGGTATGACCTCAAAAGCAACAAAGTGAAGAATGCTAAGATCCATGGTTTGCCAAGTTCATTTAAAGTGGTGCTGTGTTGAGAGCCTTGTTAATCCTTTGCCATGGTCAATCATGTTGATCAAACTGTGGTAAAGCTCGAGAGTTAGAAGCATGCCAAAAAGAGGTCAATATGTTTAAAATTCATTATTGTTGATTGATGGGAAACCATGAGTCCAAGCTCACTTCGAGGTTTGTTTTGGCGATCCAAACTGGGCTTGACCTTTTCTTGCACTTTCCAACTACATTTGACCTTTTTTTTTGCGAAAACTAACAATATCCGTCTATTTTAACGGATTCCGTTAGGTTTTTGACACGTGTTGGTCACGTGTACAATAACATTTTTTTAATAGAATCGTCAAAATAGACGGAAAATGTTAGTTTGCGCAAAAAATGAAAAGGTCGCAGTTGGGAAGTGCAAGAAAAGGTCAAACTCATTTAAGATCGCCAAAACAAACCTCAAGAGGGGTTAGGACCCATCGTTACCCCTTCATTGATTCAGAGTAAAGTTTTTATCCATTGGGTCAATATTTGATCCGGTGTTTCCATTTGTTCTTACCGGCTCATAACTCACTCTCAGTGTCTGATCTTTTTATGTTTCCCAGGGATGTTTTCTTATCAGCAGGATTCAAGCTAGTTTTATAAGCAATGTCAGAAAACAGAGAATAGTGAGAGTTGAGAAAATACGTAATATGATGGCTTCTTTATATTTGCCATCTAAGTTTTTATTTGGTAGCTAGTATGGAGACATTGAAAGTTTATGGTTGCAACAATAGTTGCTATGGTTATGGTTCTATGGATAGATATATGTAGAACTTAAAAGTTAAGTTTCTTGGATCGAAGTGGAGTGAATTCTATTCATATGTGTTGGTTTACAATTAGCTGGTCAAGACTTGTAGCATTCACTGACTTGTTGGAGGCCTTTTGATACGTATCCATTCTCCTTTTTGTTTGCTTTCACCTGACTTCTTAACCCTCTTGTTTGTTTGCAGGGATGGCTTCTTGTTCAAGGGGTTCGAGCTGGTTTTATGAGCAATGCTGAAAAGGAAACAAATGGTTGCAAAGTTTATCATCTAGATTAGAATAAAGCTGTTTTGAATGAAGATAGCAAGGAATACATGGTCTGAGTTATTTTTTTATTGCAAGTCTTTTGGTGGGTCTGATCTCGTTTGAGGTTTGCTTCTTTATTAGTACCTTGTTTTCAGTCAGTAATACTTGAATTCTGTCCTGGTTATATCGTTTGATGTTGTGTTTATCTTAAAGATATTGCTGTGTATCGGATTATCTCCAAATCATCTCATTGTGGCAATTTGTTGAACTTCTGTTTCTCAATACTTGTCAATTCTCATTATGAAACCTTGGATTGTGCAAGTTTAGGCTCTATTTTCCAAACCTCAAGTCTATTTGTCTCTTTCGTTTCCATAGGTTGAACTTAGTCCCCATTCTCTCATGTACTCAGCTTGCAGTTAGGTTTATACCTTCATATGGCAGTGAACAAATGATTTTCACATTGATCTTATCCTTAGACATTAGGTCTCAATGACACAGAAGATTACTTTTTCTGTGAAGGAAGTTGCAAAGTTCGTACCCTGAATATGTTAAGCTATGTCTATTTGGCACAGTTTTACTTGTATGGTAAAAATCTGTTGTATCAGTTCTTTCTTTTGGTATTTCTATCATGTACTAACATATCCTTAACAATCTCACATGATATATGGAATGTATGAAATGTTTTTATTTTTGAAAAGAAAGATTTATTAATAAATTAATAAACCTTACATATCGAACACAAACCAAACCAAACAAGTGTTGCATCCACCGGTTGTTTTTGGAAACTCGAGGAACGACTAACGAGATGAATAGCTCTCGAGACGGGCGACGCATCGCCTAGATAAAAAACTACAAGGCCGGTCGTCCTTATCGGCTCTCCAAAGAGATTCGTTGATAAAGAGTCTCGATTGGACACGCTACTAGAGGCAACAGCCACACCTAACGGAAATCTGTGATTCTGACAGGGAGGACAAAACAAAAATCAGATAAGAACAAACAAAATAAACAACAACAACAACAATGACCAAGAACTACTCGCAACAGGTTTCTAATGTCCGGGCTTAGGATCGGGGCGAGGTGGACGGCGCTGATGGGTCCAGATCCGATCCGCAAAGGGCTGGTGCACGGTATTGGCCGGATAAACACGAAAAGAAGGAGCATAATTGATCGGCTTCGACTGCGGTGTTTCGAGGAAAGTTGGGTGCATATCTGACCGTCTGGCTGGAGAAGGGGCGTGGCAAAGAGGTTCGGCCAGAAGTGGTTGAGTCGTCGTCGTTGTTGGGGTGCTCCTGGTCGAGCGCCGTCAATGGTGCTGGATGGGCGGGCCTTTTCGTCGGTTGTGGTCCTCGTCGGAGAGCCCAAAACTGGCCACCGTCGACAAAAGCTGGGGGAACCGTGACGTGTTCCGTCACGGCCTCCGTCACGGAGTTGTGACGCACTCCGTCACGGTTCCCGTCACGGATCCGTGACGGGTCTGACAGCTCCGTCCTTCTTCTTCCTCCAGCTTCTTCTCCACGAAAACAAACCCTCAAAACTCCATTTTTATCAACCAAAAACCTCCAAATCAGTCCCATAAACCTCAATACTTCAATCCCCAAGTGGGTTTCATAAAAAACAACAAAAACCCATTGCAATCTCATCATCCATCTCTACTTTTATCCATAAATCATCTACTTAATCCTCAAAAACCTAAAATCCATTGAAACCCAACCTTGTTCATGCTTTTTCTCTCAAATCCATAATTTAAACTTCATTAAAAGTGGGTTTTCAAGGATTACTCACCTTAGGAATGAAGAGAGGATGAAGAAACTAGAAGAGTTGAAGCTTTTTGGTGAAGAAACCACTCAAAGTTCTCTCTTTTCTCCCTTTCTTCTTCTTCAAGCTTCCATGCCTTTCTCTCTCTCCCTCTCTCTCTCTCCCTTCTACCCAAATTTCGACCAACACTAAAGAAATGAGCTGAAATGCTTTCAATTGTTGCCTTTAACCTAGATTTGAATTTCCTAGCTTGCCCTTCAGCTTCCTTCATCCTAATTTGGCCCAAATGAGGGTAAATGGGTCTTTCTAGACCCATTTCTTCTCCTCCAAGCCACCATGGACAAGTGTCCATGTGGGGTCCACCTTTACACCTAATAATTCCAGCACAATTAAATTAATCCGATTTAGCCTCTACTTTGACCCCGTTTGACTCACGGTTGACTTTTTCGCAAAATTACACATTTGAAAGGAAACGACCCAACTAAGCTAACCGTAACGACGGCTAAGCTTTTTGGGTCCCAGAAAGGTCCCGAATGACTCCCGGAGTCATCGGTTGACTTTTTCGGTGGAAAGTCATCTTTCGCCATGTAAGAACCGCTCCCAGTCGATCCCGGTCGAACCGGTGACTTTTAAGACAAGTTTTACTTTCTGCCAGAAAAGTCAACTAAGGACTCAGGAGGTCACTCGGTGCTTTTCCATGGCCCAAAAAGCTTAGCTGTCATCACGGTTGGCTTAATTGGGCCGTTTCCATTCGTTTGAGTATAATATCGAAGGAAGTCAAATTTGGTCAAAACCGAGCTTTTTTATCGAGTAAATACATTTAATTTGGACTGCTGGATTTTAAATGGAAGAGAGTGGTCCCCACTATGCCAAGTGTCACTAATAACTTGGAGGAAAGGAAAGAGGCTCAAATGTCATCTCTACCCTCACTAGTTGTCCATAAAAGGGATAAGAACTAAAGGGTTTTTGGTCTTTTTTACCTCTAGGTCTTTTTAAGGCATTAGATGACACAAATTCAGCGCATTTTCTCTAGTGGAAGCCGAAAATTGAGAGAGGAGGGGGAGTTTGGAGCTTCCATGGTGTCTTGAAGAGAAAGCAAGAGAAAAGAGAGACCTTTTGTATCAATCTGTAAAACCCCGCCCTTTCAATTAGAGTAATATTCCGAAATATGAAACGTTTGGGGTATGTTTTTGCAACGAGTGGAATTTGAAAGAAAAAAATCAAAAAAAAAAGAGAAAAGAAGAAATTGGGACTGGTTCAGAAATTGGGCCGGTTTGGGCCCAATCTCGCACTCACAAACCAGCCCAACCCGCTACCAAAACCCTACTCTCACTTCAGCTTCCTCAGAAGCACGCACGCATCCCAAAGGAGCCGCATCTCCTCTCAGATCTACCTTCTCTCTCTTCTCTCCCTCGACATCTCTCGCCGGCAGCACTTCTCCGGCTTCGAAACCCACCCACGCCGACACCACGAAGACGCCGGGACACTATCGACACAACCCCGAGTCGAGGAACCCCTCTTCTGCCCTCTGCTTTCCCTTATTTTTCCCCCCGAGGCAGAACGCTCCTCGCCGCCGCTCGTGTTCGAACCTTACCTCTCCGGCAACAACGTTTCCAACCCAGGTGAACCTCAATCCGAGCTCGCCTCTCATCTCCCTTGGTTCTTCTGTGGGAAATCGAGCGTGCGAGGGCTCGATTAGACCGAGCTCGGCCGGAGAAGGCATCGCCGGAGTCGTTGAACCCTAACTCTTCGATCCCGCGCCGGTGAACCTTGTTCCCTTGCCAGATTCGAGACGAAGGGCCACGGGTCGTGCACCAGCATCCCACGCCGGAGCTCTCCTTTGCACCTCCCTCCGAGCACCCCAGGCGCCGCCGCCGGCGACGGACCCCAACCCTAGTCATGCTCGAGCTTCAGACCAGTGACAGAAGTGGGCCGGAACTGGACGAGCCTTGGGCCTGGGCCTGAACGAGGCAGACCTCGGGTCTGGGCCTCGGGCTGGATCTGATCTGGGCTTCGGGCTCGGACCGGGTCTAAGTCCGGGTCTGGGCTCGGGTCAGGTCCGGGTTCGGGTCAGGCCCGGGTCAGGGTCTGGATCCGGGTCAAACTAAAAATATTTTAAAAATCAGATTAAATAATTAACTTTATTTAATTAAAGGTGAGAATTAAAAGACTTTTTTTGGTTAAATCAGTGGACCTTTGGACAACTTTTGAGTACTAATTTGGACCTTTTATTTGTCAAATCTAGACGGGACTCCGCCCGAGATCAAGGGCTTGGACCCGAGCTAGAAGATCGAAGGCCACGCCGGAACCCGTGTGAAGAACGGAGTTGTGGCCACTCGAGCTTTTCATCAGAGTTTTATTAGAGGAAGACCTCAAGGTAGGGAAAGTCTTAATTTCTTAATTAACGCTTAGTATGCATGATTAGGATAATAAAATCGGAAAGATCCTAGAACTGCCTATAGGATGCGAATAATTAGAATGATCGTCTTTCAATTGTTAATAACCAGAATGTCTAGAATACATGCTTAGGATGAAAATCACTAGTTTAACTCGCTTCCAATACTTGGGAACTGATTTACTGGTAGAGAGGCTGTGAAGAGCTCTCGGATTAGTTGTGTGCTAGATTCACATGCTTGGTTGATAGATATTAGGATAATCAAGAGTCTAATGAAACTAGTTTACTTTACTGTTGATTGTTGAATGTTTACTTGATTGGTTGAATGATTGTGTCGATATAATTGTTGATTGAACGGATGATCGAGTATGACTGGTTGTGCCAAGGGGTACAATCAGGTGATCGATGTACCGATGGTTCGTGACAGGTAAGTATGACGGTAAGGGTAATTGTGGGTTTGAATCCCGTGTGGTATGTATTGATGAACGTGTGTACTTCTAAGATTGAGGGTTAAGTGAACGTCATTGTGTGTTGTGGTGAAAATGTGTTTCGATGAGTGTTGATTGATGGATGAATGCTTATGCTCGTTCTTTTATTCTTATTCTTGCATGTATGTATGTATACTTGTTTGTATGCTTGTTGATTTCTTGGTTTGGTACTACACCGGGGGGGGGGGGGGGGGGGGGTAATCCGGTGCCGTTGTGATGGTTGGAGTCGGCAGATCCTACGGGATATTGAGTGATGTGAGGAGCTACGGCTCGGCAGATCCTACAGGATATTGAGTGATGTGAGGAGCTACGGCTCGGCAGATCCTACGGGATATTGAGTGATGTGAGGAGCTACGGCTCGGCAGATCCTACAGGATATTGAGTGATGTGAGGAGCTACGGCTCGGCAGATCCTGCGGGATATTGAGTGACGAGAGAAGCTTATGGCTCGGCAGATCCTGCGGGATATTGATTCTGGTTACTTATGGTTTCACCCCAAGGAACTGCGTCCCAGTGGAGCACTACTTGGTTCCCTATGACATATGGCCCTTAGGTGGCATTTCCGAATTGGTTTCGGTACCCCGATGCATGTACCTCCTCTGGACCGAGGGAAAATCTGATATGATGTGGATACTCTGGTGGATCGGATTATGGGAACCGAGGTGATCCCAGAATCTATCCATGGATCGGAGGCTTGAGAAAGCAAGTGGTTGGCAAGATACTGTTATTTCCCAGTTTACTCTTATTGAGGCTTTAAATTATTTATTATGAATTTCTTTATGTTATGGTTACCTTGATACTATTGCGTAGTTGTAATTGTTTCCGTTTCCTTATTATTTCTTATTTATCTTATCGACGGGGTGAGCCCGTTCTCAAACCTCCTGCACCGGTCATCCGCAGTCTGCACCAACTCTGGCGCGAAGCGGGCCAACGAAGTGAACCTCACAGCATACTCCGACACGCTCAAGCCTCCCTGTCGTAGATCCAGAAACTGCTGGCGCCTGTCATCCCGAATAGAGCGAGGGAAGTACTGCTCCAAGAATAGCCTGCTGAACAACTCAAAGTCACTGCCGACCCTGCCCTGCACTGACTGCCACCAGTAGTAGGCCTCTCCCTCAAGCTGAAAAGTGGCGAACGAAACTCTCAGACGCCCCTCCGATACTCCAGAGGTATCGAGGTTGCGGGTCACCCGCTCCAACCAACCAGAAGCTGCCTCGGGGTCCGCTCCCCCGGAGTAGGTCGGCGTACCAAGTCTACGAAACTCTCTGAGTGCCTGGGCCGTGAGGCTGTCAAGCTGGCCTGGCCTCTCTCCGAGATCTGCCGAAGCAACAGGCACGGGCTTTGGTGCCGGTGCAGTAGTCCCTTGCTGCGCACTTAAGGCCGCTAGCACAGCGCGAACCACCTCCTCGAGAGGGGTCTCCTGAGTCGGCTCTGTGACTGGAACTGTTATGGGTGGCGACCCTGTCGGTCCACCTCCAAAACTATAATGCTCTGTGGAAGCAGCATCCTGGGCGTCAGCTGCCCCCTCCTGCTCAGTAGCAGGTGTCTGCCTCGGACCCCCAGCTGGGCGGCCCCGGGTACCTCTGGGAACGTACGTACGAGCCATGTCGTCTATCCGCTTGCACGGATAACGCACATGTTCAGTACTCAGTTCAACAACGGTTCTCACACGTTACAAGGACGAACACACGCGTAACACAAGTCACCCACAGATACGCACCTCACACTAGTAGATATATATACTCATATAATATAGCACCCAAGTTCGCATCTCTATGCGTCACACAGCAACAACCAGCGATTTAGCAATCAACACCAAGTCCCACAGGAGGGTTAAATCAAACAAAGAAATACACCCCCACAGGAGGATTCAATCAATCAAAGAAATCCACTCCCAAAGGAGGATTCAATCAATCAAAGAAATCCACTCCTACAGGAGGATTCATTCTCAAGCACACCACACAAACGGCACAACACAACAGGCATCCCCTTGCTCGGGTATCCTTTCACCAAGAGGGGTTTAGTACTTAACACAATTCGATTTAAAAGTCATCCTTAGCCCTTTCCTCCCTTTCATGAATTCCCATTTCTTAACTTTTACTCAAACCTTTTCATGTCGATCTCATGTTGTTACAATCTGATTCAGGCGTCCCCGAACCTCATTGTAACCACCTGACATCAAACATCACGCTTGACTACAGTGGCGCCCCTGAGTCAACCCGTGATGGTGTAAACATTTTAATTCTACTGAAAATTCGGCATGACCCATTCGTATTTCCCTTAATCCTCCGCTTAAGCAGGACAACCACCAATACAAATTCACAAGGTACAAATCCACATGGTTCTCATGCTCTTTCAAGACATCACACAGTCAGAATAACGGAGTTCTCATGCTCCTAAGGTACACAACGCAATTAATAAACGGAGTTCTCGTGCTCCCAAACTCAACCATAACACACGCTCGCAACTTACCGAGACCCTAACTCGTAAGCCAGCCAACCAATACTCGCAACCACGTAGGCCAGCCAAAGAATACTCGCAACCGTATAGGCCAGCTAAACTCGCAACTTCCCCGAGGCCAGCAAAATAACACTCGCAACCTCCCCGAGGCCAGCAAAATAACACTCGCAACCTCCCCGAGGCCAGCAAAATAACACTCGCAACCTCCTCGAGGCCAGCAAAATAACACTCGCAACCTCCTCGAGGCCAGCAAAATAACACTCGCAACCTCCTCGAGGCCAGCAAAGACACCAACCTTAGTACACGGCTCTCATGGCCACCCAACACAAATCAACACACGGCTCTCATGGCCACCCAAGACTCAACAGTCAATCACAAATCCCCCCTTAAACAGGGCCAAACCACAACTTGAAAATTTCTCGAAGTAATACGCCAAAGGGCGAACACCACTAACTGTTGGCTCTCACTATCATGTATGCATAGCGGGTCGGTCATTGACCGTCAATCCAATTCCGATCTCAACCATTCGGCCTCACCGATCATTAGGGAGAGGATACCAATCAAGTAATGCAAACATTGTAGTGCAAGATTTCAATTAGGGCAACCCTTAAAGCAACTCAAGACTCAAACTCCCTAACTCTACCCACCTAATTGACTTCGGTCTGAGGTTTGAAAATCAGTTCATAAGACACCTGTTTCAAATGAAACCAGGCTCTGATACCAATTTGTCACGCCCCAAATCCGGTTCTTGCCCGGACTCTAGGCATGACTATAAAAAAATACGAATAAAGGAGATAACCAATTAAATCAAATTCCATAAAATCCAATGCTATAACTCGAAATCATCAAAACGTAGTTCAAAACATGAAATAAACCTCAAGTGTTGTAATAATAATAATCTCCATAGTTTGATTCACAGCAAAAACGGTAAAAATCCGAAGTCTCTAATAAGTACCCCACCGAGAAGCGCCCACGCTTCTACTCCTCAATCAAGCATGTAGACACAACAGTAAAACATAGGGGTGAGCTCACGCTCAGTAGGGAAAACGCATAACAAGGTAAACCTTAACTCGAACAAGATCAACAATAAAGTTAACAGAATATAACTTAACAAAATATGGGTAACAAGTAAACCAGTCAATGCCGTGGCACATGAAGTCACCACCCTCCGATCCACATAATGTGTCCTCTCGGATTCTCCCTCAAATCCAGAGGAGACGCATAACATTGAGGCGACCGGAAACAACCCTTCGGGGCGCTTATCGTCGGGATTCTCAGAAACGTCTCCAAAGGATTTTATGTCATTGGGAACCCAGTGCCATACTCCCGTAGGAGCGCACACGTGGGCAATTTAATAAATAACCAATATATCATCCTACACCGGACTCCTCAACGGTGTAGGTACCATAGCGTAACAACAATCAACTCTATCTCACCCTACACCGGACTCCTCAACGGTGTAGGTACCATATCGTATCAACCATAATCCCATAACAACTCAGCAACACGCTCAACCGAAACTCAACACCAACCAATCCAACCACCGTTAAACCACTAGCACACAAAGCTCACACATCACCAATTCCCCATAGCACACAGCACACAAATCACTAGATCAATTCACACCAATCACACAATTCCAACTTACCGTTCACTTACCAGTTTCGAACCACCGGGGCATCGATCACCTGATTGCACCGCTCGGTACAACCAGTCATACTCGATACCCCCAACAACCAATCAAGTAAATCAAGTAATCATTCGAATACAATCAACGAGCAAGTACGAGTATGATCAACTAAATTATAAAGCCTTCAAAAGAGCATTCAAGCATGCAATTCCACTAGTTTCATTAGACTCTTTAGCCTATCCACTAAGCAACCAACAACCAAGCATGTGATCCTAACACACAACTAATCCGAGGGCTTTGCCAAGGCTCCTCTACCAGACAATCATATCCCAAGTATTGAAAGCGAATTACACTAGTGATTGACATCCTAATCGGTCACCACTAGACAATTCCGGTTATTAGAAATTGAAAGACGAGTAAGCTAGTTATTCGCATCCTATATGCATATCTAGGACCTTTTCCAATTTTATTAACCTAGCATGCATACTAAGCATCGTAAAAGAGAGGTTAAGGCTTTCCCTACCTCAAGGTCCTCCTCTTCAATGCTTTGGTGAAGTCCGGTGATCACCTCTTCGCTCTTCCCTCGTGTCTCGGTGTGGTCCTTGCTCCTCTAGCTCGATCCCCGAAGTCTTGGACACAAAGAAACACTAATTAGGCTCCACTTAAACAGTAAGGAAGACCCCCAAAACCCTTCCAAAGTTCAGCTCAAACCCAAGATGTAAAACCTTCGAAAAACCCCCAAGGAAACCTCACCCTGGTGGGTCACGGATCCGTGACGTTAACCCTCACGGTTACCGTCACGGTTCCCCTCACGGAGCCGTGACGTCGCCCGTCACGGGATCCGTCACGGATCCGTGACGCACCAGGACAGATTCGCCCTTCTTCAACCTCCAACTCCAAAACTCCGAAAAACCTCCATTAAACCCAGAAAATTACCCTCTCCAACCCCCAAAACAGTCCAAATCCTTCAATACTCCTCTACCCATGGTAGGAATCAACACACAAACAAGTTTTCCAAGGATTCATCAAATCAAACTCACTTCAAAATCTCCAACAACTATTGATTTCTCACCAAAAATCCAACAAGGTTCATCATCAACACCATCTCCCACCATTTCTACTCAACCCAACATCATCTAGCCATTTTTCACCCAAAATCCCAAGGAAATAGATGAAGAGAAAAGATGAGTAGAGAGTTCCATTACCTCTAGAATGTGAAGATGAAGAGGATGCTAGTGTTTTCGAGGGTGGAAGGCTAGATGATGACTCCAAAAGGCTCCTTCTTCTTTGATTCTCCTTCAAGCTTCCATGGGAGCTCTTCTCCCTTTCTTCCTCTCCAATTTTCGGCTACAACAATGCAAATAGGAATGATTTTGCTTCTCCAATCCAATATAATACCTAAATGTTGCAATGACTTAAAAGCCCTTGAGCTAGAAACCCAAGTAGAAGCTTTTGGGAGGGCAAAAGGGACAATGACTACCCTTTTTCCTCTCATTCAACCAAAATAGGACAAGTGTCCCTCTAGCTCATTTAATTTCCCAATTTAAAATCCAGCACTTTTAAAAGTTGAAGCTTTAGTCGATATAAAGTCTCGTTTTGACCAAAATTGACTTTATTCAATATTATACTCAAACAAAAGGGTTTTCTCCCCTGAAGCCAACCGTGATAATGGATACTTCGTTTGGGTTCCGGAAAAGTCCCGAGTGACTTCCGGAGTCACCGGTTCGATTGGAAGCGGGTTTTACACTTTTGGACTTCTTTGGGTTTTTACTAGGGTTATGTTGGTCTCATGTATTGAATATCCTTTATTTGACTATTTATGTTGAGCTGTGACTCACAAGACTTTTAAACTATTTACTTACAAGTCGTTTTTGATGGAGTTTGTATGAGATTTTGGAGCTTTTATCTATCATTTATGATTTCTGTTTATTTCAACTCAGGTCACGTCTCGAGTCCGGTTAAAACCGGATTTGGGGCATGACAATCTCTACCCAAATCCTCTCCAAAATACCTTCATCTTCATCAACTCATTCTCCTAGAGGTATGGATGCTCACAACTCTTCATTTCATCTACTCTCATTTCTTGGGTTTTGGCTTGAAGTTGTTAAACTAGCCTTGTTTTGGTTATTTGGAGAAGAAGTAGTGAAGTAGGAGGTTTGGATTGTGCTCTTGTTGAAGCTTTGATGAATTCATTTGAGGGTGTTGTTGTTGGGTGACTTTGGATGAACTTTTGGGAGTTTTTGATTTGATTGTGATTTGGAGAATCCTTGGAAACTTGTTTATTTGTTGATT
Organism: Erodium maritimum; assembly: GCA_963921825.1. Lineage (NCBI taxonomy): Eukaryota > Viridiplantae > Streptophyta > Magnoliopsida > Geraniales > Geraniaceae > Erodium > Erodium maritimum. The sequence continues at coordinate 54,474,740 of OY997594.1, forward strand.
CTTACCATGGGTAGATGAGTTTTGGAGGTATTTGATTGTTTTGGGAGCTGGAAATGGTTAAAAATGGAGTTTGGTTGTGGATTTTCGGGGAAAAGGAGCTGGAGGTTGAAGAAAGGCGGAACTGCCCTGGAGCGTCACGGATCCGTGACGGATCCCGTGACGGGCGACATCACGGCTCCATGAGGGAGACCGTGACGGCACACGTCACGGCTCCGTGACGTCTTCCGTGAGGGTCGGTGTCACGGCTCCGTGACAGTGTCCGTGACCGACCAGTTCTGGGGGTTTTTGAAGGTTTTTCCACCGTTTTGATCTTGTTTTGGAGCTGAACTTTTGGAAGAGTTTTGGGGACTTTTGTTACTGTTAAGTAGGACCTAATTAGGGTTGTTTTGTGTTCAAAGACCACAAGACCTTGAAGAACGAAGATCTTGAAGAACGAAGACCTTGCCGGTACCAGTGTGAAGAACGGTGTGGTGACTTTCGTTTGTGACATCAGAGTGTTAAGAGGAAGACCGCGAGGTAGGGAAATTCTTAATTTCTTAATTAACGCTTAGTATGCATGATTAGGATAATAAAATCGGAAAGGTCCTAGAATTGCCTATAGGATGCGAATAACTAGAATAATCGTACTTCAATTACTAATAAATGGATGAGTGTAGTATGCATGCTTAGGATGATGACGATTAGTGAAGCTTGCTTTCAATACTTGGGATTGATTTACTGGTAGAGAGGCTGTGAAGAGCTCTCGGATTAGTTGTGTGCTAGGTTCACATGCTTGGTTGCTAGTTATTAGGTAACTTAAGAGTCTAATGAAACTAGATTAGCTTGTATGATTGGATGTTTAATTGATCGTTCACATGATGATTGATTGGTTGAATGCGTACTTGGTTGATTGAGTGTTTATGTTGATATAATTGTTGATTGAACGGATGATCGAGTATGACTGGTTGTGCCACGGGGTACAATCAGGTGATCGATGTACCGCTGGTTCGTGACAAGTAAGTATACGGTAAGTGTGGAGTGTATTGGATGTCTTTGTTGTGATGAAAGTGGGATTCGATGAGTGTTGATTGGTGACCCATTTATGGTGTTTCCTTTATTCTTATTCTTGTTTGAAATGCTTGTTTGGTTCGGTACTACACCGGGGGGGGGGGGGGGGGGGGGTAATTCGGTGCCGTGGTAAAGATGGAGTTTGACAGATACAGTGAGATATTGGTTGAGTATTGGAGCCTGAGGGCATTGATTATTGGATATTACGGGTATGGATTATTGGCAGATCCTGCGGGATATTTATTGGTTATTGGCAGATCCTGCGGGATATTTATTGATTATTGGCAGATCCTGCGGGATATTTATTGATTATTGGCAGATCATGCGGGATATAGATTGATTATGAGCAGATCCTGCGGGATATTATTTGGGTTATTTCATGAGAGATGGTTACTGAGGTTTCACCCAAGGGCGTGCGTCCCAGTGGAGCACCCCTTGGTTCCCTATGACATATGGTCCTTTGGAGGCATTTCTGGGAATCCCGATGATAAGCGCCCAATCGGGATTGTTTCCGGTGCCCCAACGGATGTGCGTCCTCTGGACCGAGGGAAAACCTGATATGACATGGGTACTCTGGTGGATCGGAATTATGGGAACCGAGGTGATCCCAGAATCTATCCATGGATCGGAGGCTTGAGAAAGCAAGTGGTTGGAAGGATATTAACTACTCCCATTTTACTCTTATCTTTTCGTTATGGAACTTTTATGCACTCGTTAACCTACGATTATTTTTAAGAGTGCGATATTGTTATGATTATATATTTTATTCATTAGTGCTACTTTGTAAATATTATTATTATGCCATTTGTTTATCCGTTTGAACAGTTTAAGTATTGATCTAAAGGTGGAGTTATTGAGATTTTTCCTACTGAGCGTAAGCTCATTCCCTTTATTTCTCTTACTGTTTTACAAGAGTACCAGATGTCTAGAGTGGGCGAGGCTTGGGAGCTTCAGTTCATTTTGGGATTCGTTTTGGAGTTGTGTTGTTCTTTCCTGTTAAACATTTTATATCTTACTTTGTACATCGAGCTGTGACTCGTTGAGGATTTCGAATGTTTACTTATATCGTTTTGGATGGAGTTTTTATGAGATTCGAGTATTTTATCAATCGTTTATTGTTTAATTTATTTTAACTCGGGTCGCGTCTCGAATCCGGTCAAAATCGGATTTGGGGCGTGACACGCCAGATTTCACCGGTTCGACCGGGGTCGACCGGGGGCGGTTCTTACAATGACTCTAGAGACGGAGCCGGCATCAGAGACGACGGCGACGACATCATTAAGGACGATGGCCTGAGACACGTGAATCCTTGGAGTTGCAGAGGAGGGATCGAAACAGGTCGGAAGACGCTTTGTTGGTGGCAGGAGAAGGTCAACGTCGCGGTGGCTAGATGCGGCTCGATAGAAACCCTAGCAGAAAAAACCTTCACATGATCCATAGGAAAAGTACAAGGAAGAGGTTGTATAGAAGAGAGAAGCATAACCATGATAAAAACCAGGGTAATAGCCATGGATTTTGAGTGTTGCGACAAAGAGCTTTTCCTCGGAGGCATCATACAAATAGATATTATCTTATCAGACAGTATACTGTAAAATTTGATAATATATAATAAAAACAATAAAATAATAATTTGATTAATCTCCGCCTAACATTTTTTCACAATCTTGTTTGAATCTAGTTTTCACATTTCGTGTGATTGAGATAATTCTCTATTTCAATTTTGAGCCTGGTCTTTGTTCTTGCAGGCCCTCGCCACCCTAATGGCTAAGCAGTAAGGGTCGATAATGGGCCTCCTTACAAGTAGCCCAATTATTATCCATTTTCCTGTATAAACAGAAATAGTAGCTTGATATTGCCGTCACCTCTCCTCCGTCTGTACTAGAACTCGCACTCACCCCACTCACTCACTGAGTCTCTTAGCACTCGGCCACAATGTCGACGCTTCCTCCGGAGATTATGTCCGACCTACTCTGCCGACTACCGGTCAAGTCTCTCCTACGCTTCCGATGCATATCCAAGGACTTGTGCTCCACCATCGACGCTCCTGATTTCACCAAACTCCATCTCCACCGTTCCGCCCAAACCCGCTGCAACCAGAGCCTCATCGTTACGAGCAGCCTACTCTGCTCCATCGGCCTCCATTCGCTCGAACGAGCCGTCGAGATCGACCATCCTATGAAGACCTCACCATTCGTAACCGATGTAATAGGTTCCTGCAACGGGTTGCTGTGCTTGTTCAACTCAGACGCAGAAATTGTGCTCTGGAACATGTCCACCAGAAAGTACCACCGAGTGCCCTGCACCGCTTTCATTTTCCCCAACGAAGCCGCCGCCTTCAACACGCATGTTTCTTATGGGTTCGGCTACGATTCCGTTCACGACGACTATAAGCTGGTAAGAATTGTTCAATTTGTTGATACTTTGGACAGTGAAGTTATGGTCTACGCTCTGAAATCGAACTCGTGGAAGAAAGTTGGGGGCATTCCTTATGAGTTTCAGTCCCAGTCCCTGCGGTCCATGGGTCAGTTCGCTGATGGAGCTTTGCACTGGTTTGCCGTCGTTCCGGGAATGAATGGTGGTCTGATTGCTGCATTTGACCTTGCGGATGAGGAGTTCCGGGTTGTTCCGCGGACTCCTGAAGCCATTGGTACTCATGCAGGCCTTCCTGTGCGTGCGGGTCTAGGGGTCTGGGAGGGTCACTTATGCGTGATTTTTACCTGTGCTGGGAAGCAGACTGATGTTTGGGTGCTGATGCAATCTGGCGTAGAGGATTCATGGGTCAGATTGCTATCAACTTCACACCCTCAAATCACTTCTTCTTCCTGTGGTATGTCGCCTGTCGCTGTATTTAGTAATGGAAATGAAGTTCTGCTGTTCAAGGACCATAAGGAGTTTCTTTGGTATGACCTCAAAAGCAACAATGTCAAAAATGCTAAGATTCACGGTTTGCCAAGTTTATTTGAAGCGGTGTTTTGTGTTGAGAGCCTGGTTAATCCTTTGCCTATGGCCAATGGAGTTGATCAAACTGTGGGAAATTGCAACAGTGGTGGAGTCAAGAAGAATGCCAAAAAGAGGTAAATATGTTTAAAATTTGATTTGTTATTGTTTATTGATTAAGGGTAAAGTCTTTATCCATTTGGGTCAATAGCAGTATAGTGGCTAAGATAGTTAAGCTATTCTAGCACTGCTCCACCTGTTGATGTCCTTGCAAAGATTTGATCCAGTGTTCCCATTTGTTCTTACCGACTCATAACTCACTCTCAGTGCTGTTGCTCTTTTTATGTTTGCCAGGGATGATTTCTTATCAGCGGGGTTCAAGCTAGTTCTATAAGCAGTGGCAGAAAACAGAGACTAGTGAGTTGAGAAATTAGGTAATATGATGTCTTATTTATCTTTGTCATCTAAGCTTCTATCTGGCATCAAGTATGGAGACATTGATGGTTTATGCTTGCAACAACGGTGGGTCATGATAGTTTTTTACTCTTTCGAGTATAAAGTTTGTTTTATCAAGGAACGCCCTTTAATTGTGAGCCTCTTGGTTTCAATCAATCCTCACATTTACGGTGGTTACACGTAAAATAGAAAGTTTCACAATTTCTAGTCAAGGCTTCCCAGCTCTGAGACGTCCTCTATCAAGGAACGCCCTTTAATTTCTATCAAGGAACGCCCTTTAATTGTGAGCCTCTTGGCAGTGGAGTAGATTATATTAATGTGGATTGGAGGGCCAATAAGCTAGTCAAGGCTTCTAGTATTCATTGCCTTGTTTGCCTTCATCTGACTTTGGTACTCACTTGTTTATTGTTCTTTTTGTTTGATAGGGATGGTTTCTTGTGAGCGATGAAAAAGGAGTTAGGGCACTAGGCAAATAGGTAAATTGTGTGCTGCTGTAAACTTTATCATCTAGAGAAGGATCTGGCTATTTGATATGAAGATTACAAGGAAGACATGGTCTGAGTTACTTTTCTTATTATAAGTCTTTTGGTGGGTCTGCTCTAGTTTTAGGGTTCATACTTTTACTGGTACCTTCTTTTCGGTTAGTGATGCTTGAATTTTGTCTAGGTTTAACCTTTGATCTAGTGTTTATCTTAAAGATTATTGCTGTTATGTATTGGATTATCGTTAAATCCTCTCACTTATGGTGTTTGTTGAACTGAATTGAACTTCTGCATCTCAATACTTGTCTGTATGGATTGTTCAAGTTTAGGCTCTATTTTTCACACCTCAAATCTATCTATCTTTCAAATCCATAGGTTGATTTTTGTTGCCGTTTTCTTATAGACCATCTGATACGCTTCAGCTTGCAATTAGGTTTATTTCAGAGCAATTCATTGTGTTCCATACTCTTGCAACTCATAGCCTCAATGGAAAAACGTGTCAATCCACAGATTGCCTGGCTTCTGTTAAGCATGTTATAAATTCAGTTTTGCTCGTATGATAAAATTTTTCTGTTCATCAATTTGTTTCTTTGAATGTAAGAGACAACCTTTATTACTGTGAAGAAATTGAGACAACAGGGGGAGAGCAGTACATCCGTAGGTAAAGTACAACCAGTCCTCTAGATAAACACGAAGTATAAACGGGTATTTGATAGACCAAACACCTGGACCTTGTGACTATGATTTTAAACCAAACATAATTGAAAAATATAAACCTGGACCTTGTGACTATGATATTAAACCAAACATAATTGAAAAATATGAAAGTGAGACTCGTGTAACATGCCTCTAATAAACTACCTAAACTTGAACCAAAAATCATATCAGGTTTGACTTGAACCCACGTAATCATTGTCATGCCACAAATCCGGTTTTGACCGGACTCGAGACGTGAACTAAAATATAATCATAAATAAAGTAAGTTTAAATGAAATAAGCTCCAACGACGGTTCAAACTCATAAATCCTGATAAAAAGAGTCAAATGCTCGGGTACCACGATAAAACGAAGTTTAATACAAAGAAGGTACGTCACTCAACAACCCCCAAATAAGGACTCTCGCCAGGCTCCCCAACTCTGAGACGTCCTCTAAACCGACCCACGATCGAAACCTGTAAAACAGTAATGAAGTGGGGTAAGCTTTCGCTCAGTAGAAAAAAGTAGTTAAGGGGATGAGCTATCCGCTCACCACCACGGGTAACCGTCCAATTAGGGCATACTAGTAAGCACAATAACTACGAATCAATTAAACAAGTCACCCAAGATAACGCTTGACCCTCGCTCGAGTGCAACCCGTAAATCAACCTTGACACTGAACCGAATTGATACAGTTCTTCTCAACTATGCTCTTAGCACCTGTCACCTAACAATTCTCAATGGACAACGCCACGGTTATCTCACAACCGACCACACAATAGTCAACTCACACAACCATACACATAACTCAGGTATAACTGTATTTCAAATTCACAGAAGATCACATAGCATGCATAAGCAATCACAGCAGTCAACACAGATCAACACACAGAGTAATATCATTAGCAATCACTGCCACCTGTGGTATTCCAGAGCAATGCGCCGGCTATCAACAACCCGACTTATCACGTCGTCTGAAATCACATCGGCCTGGACATCTTCCCAGAACATGGCTCCCCGGGGTAACTCATAATATAGCGGACCGGAATCCTCCGTCGGTCGGGTATATCTTCCCGTAACACGGGGCACAAATCACATCACACATACCATCTCGGGGTACGATATAAACATTACTCTGGAGCACCCTCCTCGGCTCTAGATCCCCTGTACCGTAATCGCACATGCAGCACAGGTATCGCACCGGAACCAATCCTCGGCCTAGATATCCTATACCGGAATCCTCCACAGTGTAGATATCATACCAGAAGCCTCGGTCTTGATATCTATATCGGAACCATCCATCGATATAGATATCGGACAGGAACACACCGCCTCGAAACATATCGTGCCAGAACTGGCACAACATCAGTCACGATATCGGACCGGAACAACATCCCAAACATATCATACCGAACAGATCATCGGTCTAGATATCCTATACCGGAATCCTCCGTCGGTATAGGTATCATACCGGAACACATCATCGGTCTAGATACCCTATACCGGAATCCTTCGTCGGTATGGATATCATACCAGAACACACGGTATATCATTGCCAAACAATCTTACCGAAAGACATCACATCGGTCTATCAATCAAGCGATCATATCACAAGGCAGTAGTTCACGTCATACCAAACATATCATACTAGACATATCATACCGAGCATATCATAATCCTCGACTCAACATCGGATATACCACATATCAGGCATTATAAGTCATCAATCACAACAACACAGCCAACACGCAATCCTACGGGCCCAACCAGGGACCCACATGTGATACTATAGCACAACAATTCCCACACTTACGAGCACGACCTGGCCCGCAAGTGGTTTCATATTTATATGACTACGCTAGTTATTCACATCCTACATACAATTCTATATTATATCGATTGTTCATAACCTATATGCATACTAGTAACTTTCTGTAATTAAACTGGTATTCGCTACTTTTCCATACTTCAACCGCTATCCGAACATGAAGAACACGAGTCGCCTAGTAGCCTCCTCCGCCGTGCTCGGGAACAACGTCTAAGATCACAAAGTAATACAAGAATTAATACTAATTCAAGGGTGGTTTAAAGTGAAAATACCCTACTAACTCTCAATTACTCAACTTGTCAAAATGGGCCCGGAATGGCCCATTTTGCCTGGGATCGAGAAAACGTCCCCCCGGGGATCCGAATATTTCCATTTTTAATTAAATTCATGTGTTCCAACACAATTGGCGGAATCAATATCCGATGCCCGAGCGTTCTAATTCCGCATTTAAGTTTTCTAACCACAATCTCACGAATTACAAACTCTAACTCCCTATTTCTCAATACAAGTCGGTAATCTACAACAACCCAATCCGATCTTTTAATACCGATTAAACTAGCTTCAAAGACCTCACATTTTCTTTAGAAAATTCCAAGAACTTTCCTTTGATTTTTTTGATGCCACTTTCAAGAAAGATAAAAAAGAGGTTGTATGTAGAGAAGAAATCAAATAGAGACCACCTCTTAACGTAAAAACCATGTGAACCAATCCAAGTCATTCATTTTAAGAATGGATGGATGAGATGCAATTGATTTGTTGACTTGTTGACTTCAAAAAACAGCACTTTTTAGTAAGTGGTAAGAGTTTTTTTTAGTAAAACCATCATTTTTTTTACCAATTCACTAATTTAATTTTTCCCGCTTCGTTTGAACTCCGATTGGCTTCAAACTTGCACCATTAGTTTTGTTTTTTCAAGAGCTTTCTATCAAGATCAGTCAAGAATATATTTTGAAGCACAAAAAAAAAAATTTCGGGGCTGATTTTTAAAAAAAAGTTAAGTCTGGGTAATTTTTATCAACAATATACACTAGGTTTATCAACACTATACACTGGATTTATCAACACTGAACACTAGTTTTATCACCTCATTTTCCAAAATCGAACATGATTTTTATCACATCATCACGTGTTTTTTTATGAACACTAAGCACTTGTTTTATCAACACTAAACACTATGTTTATCATTAAATTACATGTGTTTTTATCATCCCATCACATGTTTTTTTATCGACACTAAACTCTAGTTTATCACCCTTATTTCGGGGCTGATTTTTAAAAAAAGTTAAGTCTGGATAATTTTTATCAACACTATACACTGGGTTTATCAACACTATATACTAGGTTTATCAACACTGAACACTAGTTTTATCACCTCATTTTCCAAAATCGAACATGATTTTTATCACATCATCACGTGTTTTTTATGAACATTAAGCACTAGTTTTATCAACACTAAATACTATGTTTATCATTAAATTACATGTGTTTTTATCATCCATCACATGTTTTTTTTATCGACACTAAACTCTAGTTTATCACCCTTATTTCGGGGCTGATTTTTAAAAAAAAGTTAAGTCCGGGTAATTTTTATCAATACTATACACTGGGTTTATCAACACTATACACTGGGTTTATCAACACTATACACTGGGTTTATCAACACTGAACACTAGTTTTATCACCTCATTTTCCAAAATCGAACATGATTTTTATCACATCATCACATGTTTTTTTATGAACACTAAGCACTAGTTTTATCAACACTAAACATTGTGTTTATCATTAAATTACATGTGTTTTTATCATCCCATCACATGTTTTTTTATCGACACTAAACTCTAGTTTATCACCCTTATTTTTAATTGAACACGATTTTTATCACCTCATTATCTGTTTTTTATCACCCAGTACATGTTTTTTTATCAACATTTAGCACTAGTTTGATACCCCGATATAAAAAAATTGTTAGTGAAGATTTTTATCAACACTCAACATTGTTTTTATAACCCCAATATAACTTTTTATTTTCGTACTATAAAATATATTCATGATTGATCTTGATTTAAAGCCCTTCAAAAAAGAAAAATATTGGCGCAAGTTTGAAGCTAATCGGAGTTCAAACGAATCGGGTGATATTAAATTAGTGAATTAGTTAAGAAAAAAATGGACACTTGTCCACATGACATCATTCTATTACAATTATGTCCTTGCTTGTGTGAGAGAGGATGAAAGTGGCGTGAGTGTTGGTGGAATTGGGGTGATGATGTGGCATTATGGTGAATGTTGGATCTAAAGGGTGTGTGACTAGGATTGGTTCACACAGTTTTTAGGATAAGAGGAGTTTCTATTAGATTTCTCCTCTGTATGAAATTGCCTATAATTACCTTTGAACTCAAGCCATACAACACCCTTTTTGTTGCTGCTTCCTGGAACATATGGGTCATTTGATGTTCCATAAACCTTACACCGACAGATCAATCAAAAAGGGAATAGATAGTTAATGAGATAATTTCTCTCTCCAAAAGGATGCTGCTCAAGCCGCCTAATCCAAAAAGAAAAAAGAAGTGAAGAACTAGCATATCTCCTTTTCTCGGAATCCAAACAGAACACACTTCTTTGCAGAATTTTCCATCTCGCTATTCAGGAAAAAAGAAGCTTACTCTTAATCCCAGCTTTGCAGAGCTTGCCATCAACAACAACTGCGTCCCCATCGTCTTTACCAGTGGAAAACCCCTTGGCGGAGAAGAACGATAGAAGCGACCTCCAAGTAACCGAAGCAGAGACCAGGTTGACCCCTCTACTGATGAAGTGTCCGTTGAGCTTCAATGTCGATGGGTCGAGGCCGAAGGTTCTGGCTATGGAGTCGAGGTCCAGTTTCTGCTCGTCCCACGCCGCGAACGACACTATCTTCGCCAGAGAAGGGCAATAGAGCTTTACCGTTCTCCCCGGCGATGACATGGATCTCTGGTTCGCTTGCACTCTATGTGTTTGTGAAAAGTCCTCTGTGGGTTTTGGTAGTCTCTGATTGTGGAGTTGTGAAGAGCGTTTTTGGCTCCATGGTTTCAACGGTTTCTGGAACTCTCCTTGCAGTTCCTACTGTTCATTCGCCACCCAAGATTGGAGCAAGTCTCTCTTCTTTGTTTTCCTTGTCAAAGTGAATATTTTTCTGCCGCCCTAAACTGTTTCGAAAACCCTACTGCTCCTTATATGTCAGCATAAGATAAGAAAGAGGATGGGCTTGAATTTGGGTTAAATGGGCCTAGCTCATGGGCCCAAACATTAGGCCTTTTTGTGTGTGTTGTGGAGCCAAATATTACAATCTACCCCCAACCCCCCTAAAGGAATTTCGTCCGCAAAATGAAAAACGAACGTACCTCACTGATCGAACAGGCTGGGGTACTTCGCGCGAACCTCATCCTCGCGCTCCCAGGTCGACTCTGCTCCGTGGTGCCGCCACTGCACCCGTACCAGTCGGATAGTCTTGCCACGCAAGACCTACTCCTGTGTATCTAGAATCCTGACTGGATGCTCCTCATACGAAACATCCTCAGCTACCTCGATGTCTGTCCACTCAATGACGTGGGAGGGGTCCGCGGCGTACTTCCGCAGTTGGGAAACGTGGAAGACGTTATGGACATTCCCAAGCTGCGGTGGCAATGCAAGACAGTAAGCAACGGCTCCCACTCTTCCTAAAACCTCAAAAGGTCCGATATACCGCGGGGTCAACTTGCATCCTCCGCGGTTGAACCGTACTAGCCCCTTCGTTGGGCTCACCTTCAGGAATACATGATCACCGACTGCAAACTCAAGAGGTCGGTGTCGTCTATCCGCATAACTCTTCTATCGACTCTGCGCGGTCCTCAACCGCTCACGAATCAGCGCGACCTTCTCGGTCGTCTCTCTGACAAGATCCGGACCAAGTAAACTCTTATCTCCCACTTCTGCCCAACACACGGGCGATCGACACGGCCTACCATACAACGCTTCGAACAGTGGCATCCCAATACTGGCCTGGAAGCTGTTGTTGTAGGCGAACTCGGCCAACGGTAAGTGGTCCTCCCATGAGCCTCTAAAGTCCAACACACAGGCCCGTAGCATATCCTCCAGAATCTGAATCGTGCGCTCTGACAGGCCGTATGTCTGTGGGTGGTACGCTGTACTGAGCAGAACCTCGGTCCCTAGTGCTCTCTGTAAGCTCTCCCTAAACCTAGACGTAAAACGAGGATCTCTGTCGGACACGACCGACACTGGACCCCGTGGAGACGGATAATCTCACGAATGTACAGATGACTCAGAGCGTCAACCGTATCGGTCATCCTCATGGCTAAGAAGTGCACCGACTTAGTCAGTCGGTCGACCACTACCCAAACTGTGTCGTGCCCTCTCGGCGATCTTGGTAAGCCACACACGAAGTCCATCGTGACGTGCTCCCACTTCCACTGTGCGACCGGCAGTGGTTGTAACAAACCAGCGGGACGCTGATGCTCGGCCTTCACTTGCTGACAAGTAAGGCACCTCGAGACGAAATCCGCAACTTCTCTCCGCATCCCGCTCCACCAAAACTGCCGTCTGACATCCTGATACATCTTAGTACCACCCGGGTACACAGCAAGACGCGAGTGATGAGACTCTCTCAACACGTCGTCTCTACAGTTGCGCGGCACAAACAATCCTCCTCGGTACCGTAAACCCTGATCAGTACCCTGCTCCCAGCCTTCTGCGTCAACACCACTGGTAATCCTCTCCCGGATCTCTACCGTCTCACCATCCTCAACCTGCGCCTCTAACACACGAGCAACCAGTGTACGTTGAGCCACTAGTGAGCACATGGCTACGCCATCAGTGATCTCATTTAACTCAAATCCAAACGTGCTCAACTCCCCCATCATGTCCCACTCTCGGACTGATATACCGGCAAGGCAGTAGATCGACTTCCTACTCAGGGCGTCGGCGACACCGTTCGCCTTACCCGGATGGTAGAGTAGCTCGAAGTCGTACTCCTCAAGTAACTTCATCCACCATTTCTGGCGCATGTTCAAGTCTTGTTGGGAGAAGATGTACTTGAGACTCTTGTGATCCGAGAACACCTGAAACCTCTCGTCATACAAGTAATGTCGCCAGCTCTTCAGCGCGAAGACGACCGATGCCAGCTCTAAGTCATGGGTAGGGTAGTTGCGCTCATGTGTCTTCAACTGCCTGGAGCCATAAGCAACTACCTTCCCTGACTGCATCGATACACAACCCAGTCCCTCACCGGACGCATCACAATACACATCATATCAGATCCCGCACTCCAGCACTATCAACACGGGTGCGATAGTCAGACGAGCCTTCAGCAGTGAGACCGATAGCCTTTCCAAAGGACCAAGCATTTTCAGCTTCAGCTCTTTTTCCTTTAGACACATGAGGCTTTTTTGATTTAGGTCTCTCATTTCCTTATTTCAGTTTTGACTTTGTTTCATAAGAATGAGGAGGTAAAGCAGGTTTTGATTTTTTACTCTTGACCTTCTTCAAAATGCTGAGGGGGGAAATGATTTTTCAAAGATGTGAGACCCAAAAAAATCTGACACATCCTGAATTTGAGTTTGCAGCTTGGTTTGATGGTTTTGAGGAGAACAACTGTTGTTGAGAATAACCTTCAGGCCTTGTAACTGAGCTGAGAGTGGTTGCAATGCCGAGTTGTCTTGCTCCTTAGAAATGTAATTGGGAGGTTAGAGGGCCACCAAACTAAGACCTGAAGAAGGACTTACAACAAGAGCGTTCTCCAAAAAAAGCAACATCATATAAAGAATTTTCGGGGAAGAATCCCATTTGAACTTGATCATGACTATCATCAACAATCAAAATTTGGAAGACAGAGCTAGAAGAACCTTGAACAGCAAATACCTGAGTTGGTAAAGTTTCTCTAAAATCTGAATACTTTGAGGGGGAGATTTTTGTAATTAAGAGAGCTGATTACTTTGTTGAGGGACAATGTCAATATTCTGAACTATCCTCTCCTCCATAACCGGTGTAGCGAGAGCCCGGTCAGAGATGAATTCCTTCCCTCCAGAGAGGCTTACATTAGAACCAGAAGTAAAACCATGAGTTGTATCAATCGAGGGAGACTCAAAAGTGTCAGAATTTGAGTTAGAGGCTTCAAGAGAAGAGCTTATAACTCTTTGAATTTCAGGGATTTGCGAGGCTTCCACTGTCGAGACCCAGATCTTAAAAACTTGATGGCCAAGAAAAATTTCCACCTCGCTGGGAGAACATGTCAGCATAGTAGTATGGATGAGGACATAAGCAGTGTCAAGGTGAAGGCCAGAGATGGAGAAAGGATGTGTGTAAACATAAGATCCAAATTGGGAAATTGCAGCAGCAAAAGTCTCCTCACACCAATCATGGAAAGGTATGCCATGTAAAGCTAGCCACGCGAATTTTCCTCCTCTTTTGCAGAGATAATCCTTCCCAAGAATGAAAGAGAGCCACTTCTGCAACCAGGCTCCACCATCCTTCATCAATTCCTTATCGAAGCAAAGGTCTGGACAATGGACAATGAGAGCCCTATTTCCCAGAGACTTCACTTGCACCTCACAAACTCCCTCTAAAGCAATTTCTCGCATAATAGATTTCACAGTATGACTGTTGAGACTGACTGCTAAATGGCAATTATTAAGAAAAAAAATCTTGAGAGGTAACAACTAACCCTTGAATCCTAGGAGGCTGAGCAAAGTCCAGCACGTTGTCCAAAGCAGGAGGCAACTTTGTTGGCAGGATATGATCAGGGGCAGAGTAACCATTTTTGGACCAAGCTTCTGTAACTAGCAGTCTATGTCCATTAGTATAACCGTTGAAACAGTTGATTGCCTTCTCCAAATGTAATCTGGAGTTGAAGTAGCAAAACTCGTACCTTTTTCCACTCCTACTTTCTCTGGCTGCTATATGGACCCTTATAACTTCTCCAATATCAGAAAATAAATTAGCTAACCAAGAAATTGTTGCTCTGCTAGGAAGATTGTGAACGAAAGCTGCAAACTGAAGTTGTTTTTGGTGCAAATGTTATGAAGAATTCCTCTTGTTGCTAATAAAACCTGGAGCTTGATTCAAATGGTAGCTATTAGGTTGATACCTTCTATCTTCTGAAGCTGTTGGAGAATGCTCTGTACTAAGAAAATGAGATCTGTTGTTGGTGAGAATAGGGTGGGAATGAGTGTCAGAGGCAAAATTGCCCTCATTCTCCTTGCTACAATTGTGTAAAGTCCCTTGTTCCATCGATATTATACCCTTAGAATTCGTCCTTCTAGCCATGAATTCGAACCCCGGAGGAGGGCCAACTGAGGAGGTCGACATATCGTTCTCCATGTTCTCAGCTTCAACTTGCTCGGACGAGATGACAGCCGACCTTAGCTGCACCTTCCCTGGAACCAGAGGCAAGGAACCACCTATCGGAGTGGACTGGCGAAACATTTGCAGCCGGAATCCACCCCTGTCTCGGGAGTTGAGATTGATTTTTTGGATGATAATTCAAACACATTTCAAACAAAAAAAATTTGATGCTTTAACTAAAATAGTTACATAAAAATCGAGGTTATTGTTATTTGATCTTTCCGTATAATTTATTTGTATGAATAAAATATTCAAAAAAGTGGGTACTGCCAATTTATTCATGTATGTAATACCTAAACAATTAGCAATGAAGTTATTTTTGTTAGATATATAAAATTGCATTAGAGCACGCACAACAGAACGGCCCCGCTCCCCGCTCCCCCGCGTGCGCTGGCCGTTCCGCTGTGGAGCCGGAAAAACGCGGTCCCGTTCCCCATTCTCGCGCTCCCGCTCCTCGCTCCCCTCTCACTGGCCGAGCGCGCTGGACGCACCGTCGCTCCCTCGCCTGCGCTGGCAGCGTCCGGTGCCGCCACGTGTTCCCGACCGTTGGCAACAGTCAACTAACGGCTACCATTTTTTAATTAAAAAATCAGCAAAAACCCCCTATAAATACCCATCTCCTCTCATTTTTTTCCACACCAATCTCTACTTCCACTATCCAACTTCACTCTCTCCTTCCCAAATTCTCCTCTCTCGTTTCAATTATTCTCGTGAAAAATGTCGGGCGACGGTGGGTCTCGTGCACAGTCAGTTGGTGACGAAGTCGGATTCAGCCCCGACGAACTGGCACAGAATTTGCAAGACATGCTAGGGGACAATCGGGAGAACTCCACTTTCTCCCAATACTTGCAACCGGGGTCGAGTTCAGGTAAGTGCAAACTTATTATTTATGTAACGTAATTTTTTTACTTAATTTATTGTATGAATGCATTGTATTAATTTTTTTAATTAATTTATTATATTAATACATTGTGTTAAAAAATTTCACTTAATTTATTGTATTAATTTTTTGCACTTATTTTATCGCTTTAATTTTTTGCACTTATTTTATTGTATTAATTTTTTTATTAGGGAAATACCGTCCCCAACAATTTCAAATGGTGCCAGGGTTCCAAGTGCCATCACAATGGGGCATGCCCCCACAAGGGTTCCAGACGCCACTGTTCCAGGTGCCATCACAATTTGGGATGACCCCGCAAGGGTTCTCGCTGCCACCCCAATTCTACAACTACGAGGGCCACCCACTACCCGACGTACAAACCCCCCAACCATCCTCTGCCGGACCTTCCGAACGACGAGCCCGAGCCCCTGCCCGAGCTCGAGCCCAACCCCGAGCCCAACCCGAAGAACCAGATCCAGAGGGCCGGAAATTCAGCAAGGAGGAGGACCACCACCTCATAACTTGCTGGTTGAGTACTACAAAAGACGCCATCAAGGGCAACTCTCAAACCGGCAGCACATTCTGGTGCAAAGTTACGAGGAAATACAACTCGAAGGGAGGTTTCCCACATCGCCGCTGGGAAGCTATCAAGAAACATTGGCTCAGAGGTTCGGGGCAGACAAGGAGGATGCTCGGCTATTTGAAGACGTCCAAGGCCGAGAAGCCGAGCGGTGCAAACCCGGAAGAGCACTTGAGACGTGCGAAGGAACTATAGGCGAAGGCAGGGAAAGTGGGTGACCACCCAATAAGGTTCGAGCTGGATCATTGGGTGATAAGGTTCGAGGGCGTCACGAAGTTCACTGCCCAGGAGGGCACAATGGGAACTGTCCGCAGTCAGGTACGCCAACAACGACAGCGGTTGGATGAGGTTGGGGCTTACAGCTCAACCCCACCCACAAGCACAGGGGAGGAGGGCACACATATCAGTGGTGAGTCCCAACCACCAGAATGGGGAGGAAGCGAGAACTACGAGGGGACTCAGGTCCCTCTCAGCGACACACCCCCATCCCCTGAGGCCGCACTAAGTCCCCCTCGCCGACCGCAAGGGAAGAAGGCAGCGAAGGCCGCAAAGAAGGGGACCGTCCTCATGGCCCAAATGTCTGCCTTCGCCGACCTGGAACGTGCACGGATGGAGGCTGAACGTGCACGGTTGGAGGCTGAACGTACACGTGGCGAACAACATGCAGAAAGGTATCGCATGATACAGACATTAACCCAACAGTGGGAAGCAAACCTCGCCACCTACAAGTCCCTGTTGGGGACTAGGGATGGCAACGGGGCAGGTATGGGGCGGGTTTCATGATACCCGACCCCGCCCCGAAAACGCCTTGCCCCGATATTGCCCCGCCCCGATATTTCCCCGCTCGGGTCGGGGAAACCCCGACCCGCCCCGATAATACATAAAAATATGTTCCGAAAAAAAAATTCAGAACTAAAATAAATAAAAACTTGTCAACTATAGAAAATATTAGGCCATATTTAATATAGACCAAAAATTTTAACAAATTATTATGGTAGAATAGGCCCATAAATAAGTTGATAGGGAAGCAGAATAATGTTTCATTTTATAGAGAAGCAAAGTGATGAACACCTTGTATTTGGACGATGTGGGACTCGAAATTTTGTGTTTTTGTGTTTTACGTATTCATTAAAATATATATATATATATATATATATATATATATATATATATATATATATATATATAATAGAAATACAAACTAATGCAAACGTATACATAGCTCAGTGGTAGTCCATGTTATCCCTGATGCGTGAGATCTTGGTTTCGAATCATAGTATTGCTATTTATTTTTTGACGTAAGTTTAACAAATCAAATCAAATATAAAAAAATTGGCATTATGGAGAATCGAAACCAAGTCATTGGAGATAAATAAGAAAGCCTATTACCACTAGACCAATGTTACTTATCTATAATATTTCATATTTTTATATATAACAATAATACCGGGGCGGGTTCGGGGCGGGTGGTACCAATCCCGTCCCCGCCCCGTCCCCGGTCAAATACCCGGTTGATCGGGTTTTCCCCGCCCCGATCGGGTCGGGGACCTCGGGTCCCCATCGGGTTCGGGTTTTTCTGCCATCCCTATTGGGGACGGATACATCTTCCTACGACGAAGAGGATATGGCAGACCATAAGTTTTTCAAGTCCGAACTGCGAGAACTCATATCCACCCTCAAAGCCCAAATTGATGATCTTCGACGACAACCCCCACCACCGGATGTCGACCCAACAGAGAATGATTCTTGAACTTGTATTTTGTTTTGGGTTGTATTAAAAGGGGTTGAATAAAATTTAAAGTTCAATTATATTCGTGTTAAATTTATTTATGAATTATTTATTGTCATTACTTATTTTATTTCCAAAATTGTTTAAATTATAAATAATTCAAACGGTTTCTGATAAAGAATTAAATAAAACAGCAAAATATCAATTAATAATCCAGTCAGCATTGTTCTGCACTCCCAGGACCTCAGAGGTCCTTTCTGTTGCAAAACACCTACTTTTTTGCACTCGCACTCCCTCACTTTTGTCCAGTCAGGACAAGTTCTGCACTCCCACTCCCTCACCAAGGTCCTTTCAGTTGTACATGCTCTTAGGACATGAATATAAAAGGACAAATGAGCTAAGGATACTTTAGTAGGCGTAGAACCAGATCACTTTTACATATCCTACCGGGAACTTGGTCATTGGTTAGTTTAGAACCATGGGTCATTCAGTCAGCTTGATCTAAACCAAAAACACACTTAAACCAACCATAGGTAGTTTAGTCAGCTTGATCTTACGCATCAGATTTTTTTATTGAGAAACTCTCGAATCCAATTATGCTAGTACTCTTAATAGATGGTAGGGGCCAACCTCGGACATCCCTTGTATTATTAATGACGATCTTTAAAATCAAGTGATGTGTAGAAATCTTGGTATCTTGGATCCCTACAATCTTGAATTTTTAACATAAGCTAATATTGATGAGAATGAGATGTTGAGGAGTAAACCACAACGAATTTTGGTCATTACCGAATGCCTAGGTACTGCCTGAAACTGACTCTTTCCGATACTGCATGATCATGAATCTCGACGAATATGGCTTCGCATACCTCGACTAATAGTTTGTCATCACACAGCATAGCCCAACGGCTTTCCAGTCGATTCAACTCATATATTGAAATCGTCACCGTAAAACCCACTGAGTAGAATAGAGTACCACGATCGACCTCCCCGATTGCTTCATGAAATCCATTTAACATAACACCATATGTAAGAAGAATATCCTTGATTTATGCGTCCCTCCATCTTAAAAGCACTGTTAGAGCATATGTAGCCATGAGATGTTCGTAGAGGTGTTGAAGTTGAAGCCTCTAATTAAATATTGTATGTTTGAGGCTTCAAAACTGAAGGCTTCGAAGTTGAATTTGGAAATTTTGCAGTGGTAAAATGCTTGTAGAGATGCTCATAATTAAATATTATTAAACTGACTGTAATGTGAAGCAAATATAATAATATTACAGAAAGAGAATATATTACTTGAAATGCAACACGAATATCCATGAAATGGTACTTATTTCAAATTATTACATTACATTTAAAAACGTCTACTCGAAAACATTTGAAAATCGATCTCAAATGTGCTCAACAAGATCGCCTATCAGCTTCCTATAAATTTGTGCATCATGCAGGTCACTACGCCTACGCAGCCACTCCGTGTATTGAGGAAGTGGTCCATTGACCCACTCTATATTCTCGACATAGTGAGGAATATCACCATCCGGTGCATCAACAAAATTTTCAGCACCTCCTTCATACGAGTCGCTTTTTTCCTCCACAATCATACTATGCAAAATAATGCAAGTATGCATGTTTGCTAGTGTGCTTTTGTCCTATACATGGGCGAAACGTGTGATGATGTGCCATCTCAATTGTAGGACTTTAAAGGATTGTTCCACATCTGTCCTCGTACTCTTCTGATTCTTCGCAAACAGTTTATCCTTCGTCGCGAGAGGTCGTGGCATTGTTTTCACAAAACGACTTCAAGTTGGGTAAATTCCATCAACCAAATAATAAGGGTAATCGTAAGACATGTCGTTGACTTCGTAATGAACTTTATGTTCGCGGCCTTCCAATACAGTTTGGAATATGTGCGATTTTTTGAGAACGTTGATGCAGTTGTTCGACCCGGTCGAACCGAAATAAGCATGTCATATTCAAAGGTCACGGGAAGCGAAAACTTCCAGCATAATCGTTGGTTTGTTTCCATGATCGCCTCTACCAAATTCTCCTTTCCATGCCGACATGAAATTCTTCCACTACTAACCGGTTCAGTTCATGTCGTCTCTCACCCATATGCAATAACTGGTTCATGTCGTCCGCTGTCAGGCGCCTTTCATACTCGTGCCCAAAAACGTGAATGACAGTCTTACAAAACCTTTGCATACTCTCCATGATGGTCGAGACACCCATTCACATTGTTTCGTCTAACATATAAGCCAGCATCCAGACTGCAGCTCTTCTGAAAGCTCCCTTGTAATGATTTTGTTTGGGTGCGATCCTCCTTAGATCGTACTTTTTTCTAACAAAAAATTTCAAGCTTATAAAAAAAAGACATGCGCGCATGAATTCACAGTTTTTTTTGGAGGGAGAGGTACTTACTTTTATCAATTCATAGAAAATAAAGACATAAAAGGGAAGAATCGGAGAATGAGTATTAATATTTGTCGTAGACAATTCCAATTATCTTACTATAATCACAAAACAAACTCGGTTTTAATAATTATGGTCATCATCAAAACAAGGAAAATTTAAGTCTTAGGTAACTAACTATAGCTCGACCTAGTATATGCTAGATTGCCTGACCACCGCTTGAGGCGATGAGGGGGACCTATTAATTTTTGTGAGGGTGCGATATTAGGCTAAGGATCTTAACAATTAGTATAAGAGGACGATCAACTACAACCAATCGTGATGGGGGTGGGACACTTTTCCTTCCCGACATTTTCTTCTCTTTAAGTGTCTCATTGGATATGACGAGGCTGCGTAGAAGACCTCTTGTGTGTACCAAGAAATGCACCTAATACCAAATCCTAATCGCCCTCGGCGGTAAGAACTTGTGGTCTAGTTATGACGTCAATCTTACGCTCGCTTCTGGCTATGAACATCATGGCATGAGAAGCTAAAACAAGGTTGAGACCAATTGTGATAGGGGCGGGACAATTTGCAATAGTTGCATATCGCATCCGGAGATACTCCGTCTTATAGACACAAAGATTGAGATTTGAGGGTGCGAGAGAGATGTATGAAGGATTTCAAGAGCACGACCATGAAACTCACGAACATCTCATATGACGGCTTGGATATGTTTGATAACAGTGTCGATATCGACAAGAACATATGTGGCGCCAAAGGTTGAGAAACTCTCAACTCTCTGCTGAGGGAAAAATGAAATTTTAGACATAATTTATTTGAATTAGTATTTCAGACTACTTTTTATCGTGAATTTACAATTCATTCATTGTTACCGATTGTCCTTTATCATCTTTCTGTTTTTATCATGTTACGGTAGATAAATTATAGGGTGTATGGTTTAAGACAGTTAACACTACAACGAAACAACCAAACAATATTTTACAATGCTAAAAACTAAGAACAAGTAAATAGCGAGCTCTCTCGTTTTCTCCGTATGACCTAATGTCAGGCACCAATCCTATAGTGGCTTGTGTCCCCGTCCCACCATTGGTACTGCCTCCTTGCCCTACCACGAAGTTCATCAAGCCTAGTGGGGGAGAAAACCTAAAGTATCCCTTAGAGTTACCTCCTCACCAACGGCTTGTTTGTTGTTTCCATCTACCCTCTCGCCGCTCTCTAATCCGATGCCATCGTCTACTCCTCCGTCGCTAACACTAATAGGTTCTTATCCGACACCCGCCACGACCTTCCCACGAGGTTACTCAGCCAAAAAGGGTACCTCGGACGTCGAAATCTACATCGGCCACCCCTTTCGCATAGGGGTGTGCAACGATCGGTGACCGGTCCCAAAAGCCTATTTCGATAACCGGACCAACCTCAATGGTTATCCCTAATGGGTACTTGACCCTGTCACAAGTAACCAGCAAGAGATATGACAACCGACCATTTTGATTGTCGGTTATGGTGGTTAATAACCGACCTAACAAAGGCCTATAATGGGCTTATGATTTTGGGCCCAATTACAGCCCAAAACCTATTTCAAATTCAATAAACTTCATACACAAAACCTGATTTTTAATTAAACCTAGAACTAATACCTCAAAATTAAACTTAAAGTCATTACATGATTCAAAATACAAATTTAAAATTTTCCAATCTTTAAAATTCAAATACAAACTTAAAACATATTCAAATTGTTCAAATCTTCAAAGCCCTCAATCTTGAACTTCCAAAACAAGATAAACATGGGACCAAATTCATGGTACCTGCCAAAAGTGAATTTTTTTTTATCAGTTATCCAATTCACAAACTTAATATGAACACTCAACGCTTAATATGAATTTGCTATAGGTTCACTAACTAGTCTTTGAAATTAGATGAAGATGGAGGCATCGGTTGTAGTTGCTTCCTTTTCAATGGTTACACATATTGACTATGAAACAAAGTTTAATACATCAAACAATACAAGAAATAATGAAGTATTAAACAAAAAACATATTCAAATTTTAAAAAAATATCATCTTCTTCTATTTGAAGTTGCTCCATGTCTTTCACCAACTCTTCCATTGAAGGAATAGTTAGAGGGCCCTTGAACCAATCTTGTGTGCATATAAGGACTTGCACCGTCCTTGTACTTAATGAACTCTTAAAAGGGTCAAGTACCCTTCCTCCGTTTCTAAAAGCACTCTCACTACACACCGAGGTCATTGGAATGGCTAAGATGTCCCTAGCCATTCTAGACAAAACAGGGAATCGTTGAGCATTTCCTTTCCACCATGACAGAACATTGAAATCATCACTATCATCTTATCTATGCTCACTAAGATACCTTTCTAATTCAGATTTAGAAGATCCAACATGTGAGGTACAAAGTTTTTTGAATTTTACGAAATTACGGTGTTTAGATGGCTTGACACCAACACTCGCGGAACAGTTTGCTCGTGTTAGTGGCTCATCACTTGCACCATATTTGGCTTTGTAACTGTCAAACATATCATTAAGAGATGTGTTGACCAATGGCCTTACAATTGCACACTTCAGATATAATTTACAAAATCCAGCTTCTTACATGGATCAAAAATATGTGACAACATTATAAACATATTTAACATTGTCAAATTCACAAAATATTTGTCGAATTTTGCACGCATCTTAATGATAATGTTTCTCATGTTCACATTAAGACTACTCAACCCATCTTTAATAGTTTGATCTATATCTGTTATTTAATCTAGTACAAATTTAGATGTAGCATATGAGGAACCCGATATTCTAACTACTGCATCATAAAATAGTTCTAAAAATGACATGATAGATTTCACTTCATCCCAATCAGATTGAGTTAACCTACCATGTGATTTAGAATCCTATTCTGCATTCAAATTTGGGTGTAGAATATCGTATATGTAAAATGCTTTGTCCAACCTAGATGTTGAATCAAACACCAAGTAGGTTGAATTGCTTCTAGTTGCAACATCATCGGAAAGAAGCCTAGTTGTTTTATAACCAGACTCTTCACAAACTATTTTGAACCTAGACAGTCTCATAGGGGAACTTCTAATAAATTTAACAACAAACCTAATCTTATCAATAGATTCCCCCATTTCCATAAGACCTTCCTTAACAATAGATTCGGAATATGTGCTACATACATCATATGCATGAATTTGCCATCTAATACATTATGACATAACATATTTTGACTAAGTTGTGCACGGAAGTATTTGATAACATCTTTATTTGGACTAACATTATCAACAATTATGCACATAATCTTATTAAATCCACATGAATTCAAACAAGTCTACACAGATAGCCCAATGTCCTCACCTTTGTGAAAATATACTGGGCCGAAATTTATAACTTTTTTATGTAAAACCCAATCGTCATCAATAAAATGAGCAACGAGGGACATATAATTGATCTGTTGACAACTAGTCCAAGTATCCGTGGTGAAAGAAATTCTAAAATTAGACTCGCTGAAATACTCATGCGATTTGAGTTTTTCAGCCTTATACAACTTATGGACATCCCTTATCACAGTAAATTTAGTGTGGATTTTGAACATTGGACAAACAGCTTTTATAAAGGCCTGAAACCCCTCTCCCATAACAAACCTAAAAGGTAATTCATCAATGTTTATTATTTTAGCTAAGGCCATTACAACTGTGTCCACTACTTGCGTACCACCCGCTATTGTGATCGGGTCACGTTTTTCACCCCTTTGGTGGTGGAGCCATATTTCCGCGCTTCCAGGCAGGTTTAACTCCACCCCGAGATGCCACTGAAGGTCGTCGTAGGTGTCCTTGGAATTCACTGGTTCAGAAAATGACCTAGTCGTTGCCTCTTATCCCAGCAACGAAGAGGCTGCCCCTGGTGATGGGTATCCTAGCATTTTCTTCCTCGGTGGATAGTATCCAATAGAGCGACGAATCTCTCTTTGCGCCTATGGAGTTTATCATCCATGTCTTCCGATCTAGGGCCGACATAGTCGAATTTCGACGATCACTATGTGTCGCAATCGGGTGTCTATTTTGTTTTGCGTTGTTGGGGACTATTCCATCGATAATCTCCGAAGGTTATAGCAATCTAGTTCAACTAGAAGCATTAGTTAAGCATGATCCCATGGAGCACGTTTTGTTCTCCTTATCACATCAAAAACAAGGTCCATCACAAGGAGAAGCATCTCAAATGATCCCGATGACTCAAGACGACGAGATGGTTGTACCAGAACACCTCACTACGCATGTTACAAGTTTTAGAAGAATTGACATCCCATGCTCTCTAGTTTATTGTATTTATTCTTGTGTTTATCTTTTTCTTGATCGTGTACGATGAAAAGTCCATTAATAATTTTACAGGTCCAGAGTGTCGGTTTACTTATGTTATTGTGGGGATACCAAACTATAATCTAAAACTTTTTCCAACCCGTAACCTGTATGAGAATTATCATGAAACAGTACAAACTTGAATAAAGAGATCGCCACGTTTCATAACAAAAATAACACTTTTGGAGTGAATTTTTGGTTTAGTAAAGATCTGTTTAGACACAGGTGGCGAGATCCAATTGCTCATAGGGAGTGGGTTTCATCCCACTGGTGGATGGGAAATAATTCATGATACAAAACATGTATATGTTTTTTTTGAAACGAGTATATGAGGTATTGTATTACTGTAAAGAGTAACCCTTACAGGTTAGGGCATAACTGTCCAGGATTCCAGATATTTGTCACGGTCGACCGTATTCCACCAGGCGCCCATGGATCTATAAAAAAAATGTCTGCTTCTGCTCGCAGATCTAAACTCAAGTGTTTCCCTTACCGACATTTCAAAAAAGATAAACCTCAAAAACCTAAAACAAGATAACCAAAGACCTAATCAACCTATGAAACCGATAAAAAAACAAACCTAAAAGGAAAAGGGCTAGTGCTTTGAATGCGGGGAGACCTTCCCACCCCCGCCGGGTCCTATCATTCTTCCCGCGGAGGGTCCATCCCCTCCATCTGCAGTTTCTGAACGCGCTTCAGCGAAACCTCCTTGGTTCTTTCTTTCGGAATGCTTACTTCTTCAGGCACCCCTTCCTCTTTCGGCTGTAATGTGTGTGGGCACACCGCCGGTTTCGTTGACTCCCCCGTCTCCCCATCCATCATGAGTGGCGCAGTACCCATCCTCCCAATAGGGTTTGACGAGGGTGAGACCTTAACTCCCGTGTTGTTCCCCTTTGCCTCAATTCCTTTTTTTCCAAGGTCAAGGACCCATTGTCGGGTTGTACTGCTGCAAGCCTCTGAGATACACTTGTAGGTGATCCTGGTTGTAGCGACTGGCTGGAGCCCTAGCAGTTGTTGGACGGTGTATCTACTTCCCCTGCGATCGCGGTGTCGCCCCCCTCCCCCCCCCCCCCCCCCCCCACCTCAGAGTGGGAGATCTTAGAGATCGGCCATGTCAGGGGTTCGAGGGTATTGTTCCGAAATTCCTAACTAAGCCCGGCTCGGGATATTACCGTTGATGTGGTATCTAACGTTGTCCCGGATGGGACCACACTCTTCGGCAGCGGAACCCTCGGGGCCCTGCAACTTGATCGTGGACCTTGGTGGTTCATAAACCCTAGTGGTGTCCCAACGGTCGTGGGGGTCATGCACGAAGGGAGGCGGTGGTGTGCGTACCAAGGGTCATGTGCCCGTCCACCAGGACGGTGGCCGATCAGGCCTGATCGATGATACATGCCAGCCTTGTCGCTTATGAACGGGAATGTTCGATAAGATGGGCGATCTTGCATACGGTACGGTTCGTACATATGCCATAGTGGTACCGGACGAGGGTACCAGAATGGATCGCGCAGCGGAGCAGAGAGAGATTGGTGGTGCAGGGGATGGCGACGGGGGAAGGATTGCTGCAATTTCCATCCTATGTTTTAACTGGCGGCGGGTTGACGATGAAACAGAGCGGTTTGCCGCGCGAGAGGGTAGGGGAGCCATGGTTGATCGGATTGCATGCTGAGCAGAAGATGAGGAGCCGAAGATTGTGGTTCGAGATGGAGAACGTGGTGTGGTGACGCTGACAGCGACAAATGCACAAACCTGTTAGGGTTCAGAGTTCTAACCCTAAGAAGATTCTCCAAGAGTAGTTTATTTAGGTTTTATGGGCGATAAGTTTAAAACGTGTATATTTAAATGTGACCATTTGTAAAAAAAAACATACTAATTTTTCAAATTCCATATAGGTAAAGAGTTGGTAAACAATTATAAATATACCACCACTTACACCCTCATTTCTCATATGAAATTGAACTAAACAGTATCCGACTGAAAATGGAAAATATGGAGGTGAGCTCGAAAACAGTGATTTCCGATGACAAAGATCATTCCGGTCGGAAACGTGGTGGCTGGATCACAGCGCCCTTTATCATAGGTGCCTCTCTCCCAACATCCTCAATCTCTCTATTTTTGTCTATATATACTTAACTACCGACAAGTAACTATTATATATATATATATGGCATTGACAGCTACTACAGCACTGTTGAACCTTGCTTCCGGAGGTTTGCTGGCCAACATGACTGTGTATCTGATTCAGGAGTTCCATGTCAAGACCATCGACGCTGCTCAAATAACAAACATCATCAACGGCTGCGTCAGCCTTTTCCCGGTGGCCGGGGCCATCATCGCCGACTCTTTCTCCGCCAACTTCTCTCTCATCTCCATCTCTTCTTGTCTTTCTTTGCTGGTATTACTAACAATGGACCAACAAAGTTGAATTAGTTACATAATCATTAGCAATTAATATTTATACACCTGCAGGGCGGTATCCTTTTAACACTAACAGCAACCATAGATTCTCTGAGGCCTGATCAACGATGTAATGTCCAAACAAGTAGATGCCAAGGCAGCCAGAAATTTCAGTTGGCGGTGTTGTACTGCGCAATAGGTCTGATATCGGCAGGTTCAGGCGGGTACCGGTTCACGATAGCCAGCATGGGAGCAGACCAGTTGGAGACACCAGAAGCTCAGGCTATCTTCTTCAACTGGTTCTTCTTCACCCTATACGCTGCCTCTGTGGTGAGCGTTACCGCCCTTGTGTTCGTGGAGGATAACGTGGGCTGGGGACTGGGTTTCGGCCTCTGTGACGTTGCCAACTTGCTTGGCTCGGCTGCTTTCGTCTCGGGGAAGCGATATTATCGCAAAGCAAAGCGCGAAGCTGGGCATGAGAACCCTTTCACTTGCTTGGCTCGTGTTGTTGTAGCTGCTGTTGCCAAAAGGAACCTTCCTCTTTCCGTTGCCACTCAAGACTACCACTACGCCCCTCATGCCGCTGCCCCACCTACCAACACCTTCAGGTAACTTCATTCTTCCCTTACCAATAATAAACCTTCTTCTTCTTCTCCTTCTTCATGTTGGAATGGTAACCAATTAATAATATTTATGTTAAAAGATCATACGAGTTCTCAAGGGTAAACTCGTTTACGAGGTTTGGGATGAATTATTATTATTATTTTTTGATCGGCAAAACACATTTAAAATAAATGCTATATGAAGTATAGAGCAAGTTTTCGGATACAAGGAACCGAACATTCCCTCAGGGAACCTCAAACCAACCCTCAACAACCTGAGGTGTTACAACTTACAGCAAGATCAACCAAGGATTACCAGGATACACAACAAGGTATTACAATAAAAAACACCAAAGGATGACAGGATACAAAACAAGGAAAGGCAACACCAACTAAGGCTAGGAAACGATCCACCTTACCAACAGAAACACAAGGCTACAAGGCTGAGAATCTAACCTCAAGGACCAGAGCCCTAAAAAAGGGTTGGAGAACAAGCAGAACACCAAGGAAAAGGAAACCACAACCAAACACATCTTAACTAACCGAATACAGCTCCAGCAAAACTCCCAACAAACAGAAAGGGAGGGCCAAGCTGAACCAAATAAAACCAGTCCGAATCAACCCCCTAACTATACAGGGAAAGCAACTTAACCCATCTCAAAGCCTAACAATCCACATGAGTGAGGATTATATAGACTAAAATCCTACGGCCAGCATCGTAAAGGACAGAGACACCCCTAAAACTAGCCTAAGGCTTAAGCTTCTGAACCGGGATAACAACTCCCAAGGATCTCGTCGGCGGTCACCACCTTACCAGCGAGCTCGAATCCAACATGTTCAAGAAGAGGCGAAGCCTAAAACCTTAGAATAGAAGAGAGGGGAAGGGGGAAGCTTGACCGTAAAGAGAGGGAGAAGAAAGAAGCATGATTCATACCAGGAGCCTTTCCGGAGCTCATACTCGGTTCTCCTAACGAATCCATCCAACAAAGGATCGTATAGCAGGGGAACCAGCATTTCTACCTGAGTACAAGTCCAAGAGTGCCTAGTAGAATTGAACACTAGGAAGAGCGGATAAATCTGGCGCAGCTTGCAAATACTGGAGCAGTAAACGCTGCACAAAGAAGCAGCAGACGCGGGAAGAAGGAAAGGTCCAACTCGCCAGGCCCAAAATAACCGGGCCGGCCCAGAAAGAATAAAAAAAAATCCCGGAAGATAAAGAGGACCCAAGAACCACCACAGCCTAGAGCAAGCCCAAAAACGCCAGGCCCAGAAACAGTGCAGAACCGGAGACCAAAGCCACCAACAAAATCAGTACCCGACCCTAGCCACCCTGCAACCCGAACCCGGAGGCAAACCACACCCGCTACCCAGTCCCACCACCAAACCCTACCCGGAACAGATCCAGAGCAAGGATGGGGAAGAACCAGGTGTCGCCGGCGAAATCTCAGGAGCAAACGAAGACCGTGCTGATCTGAATCACCAGAAGGCGGCTTCCCACACCCAGAAAAAAACGAAAGACCCAAGAGAGAAAAAGGTCGACCAAGGAACGAACTTACAGAGAAGGGACGAGCAGAGCAAGATGAAACCAACTGAGAGCAACGTAGATCCGCGCTGATCTGAACCCCAGAAGCCGCGTCCCACACCCGGACCTTGAAAGAGCTCAGAGGGAACACCCAATCTGGCCTGAAAGAGTCGAAGGAAGAGGCTCTCCGGCAAGACCACATATCTGAAGAAACTCAGACCCAGATCTGCACTTCCCACGGCCACCCCCAACGACACCAGAGATTGCCCAAGCCGATCCTTTCAAGAGAGAGGAGGAAAGGCTTCCCTCACCAGAAACAACCCCACGGCGACGGGCAGACGAGGAAGCACCAGAACAATGGGTAGCCGACCAACAGGGACGCCCAGAACCTCCGCGGCGAGCACAGATCTTCCAAATCATCAACAAAACCAGAGAAAATACCAGCGCCGGAGAGAACTTCACGGCACTCCACCGCTCCTCAGATCTCGAAACAGAGCAGATCTGATGAGGGCAAAGAAGAGAGGGCTAAGCCCAAAGAAGAGGAAGGAGCGAAAAAGAGGGGGGAAAGGGAAAAAGAGGGTGAAAAGGGATTCTCCACCGGCGAAAATCATGGCCTGAGGCCACGATTGACCCCGGTGGAGAAGAAGGGTGGCGACCTAGGGTTTGGGATGGGAGAGAATTCTAGAGAGAGGAGATGGGTTTTGGATGAATTATTTAAAGGAGGAGATTATAAGGATTGAATTAGTATTTTTTGTAGGGAGAGTGAGATTTGAATCAGTATCCGTGGACTACTAAGCTCTGATATTATATTAAAGGACTAACTCAACTAATAACTCGAGTTAATGATTTTTTCTTGATCAGCAACTTTTTTTTTATAATACTCCAATAGCTACAAAGTGTAGCCGAAAGACAAGGGTAGAAACCTCAATACAAACTAGAGCATAGGCTAGAAGCACTGCCTTAGAACAACAACCCAACAAAGGTGAACATATGAACCATACAACATCAAAGGTCTACTAACCCTGATTTACCTAACGTTAAGCACAACTAATACAAGAAGAACCCGTAGAACATAACACGAGCATGGCAACAAGGGCACCTCAAACCAAACCCGACAACAGGTGAACGAAGGTCTTACAACCTAGATTTATCTACCTTGAAGCAAACTATAGTCATAAACAAACAAGAAGCGTGTGAGCAGTAGCACCTCCAATCAAATTAACCACAGGTTTAATAACCTAAAATTACCTTGAAGCAACCCAGAAAAACCACCAGTACCAAAAACTCCGCAGCAGAACAGTGGAAAATCCCCCCCCCCCCTGTGGGTTGGGACAAAACAAAACCCCACCCAAGACTACCACCAAAACACTACAGATCCAAACCAAGAAATTCTTTAAGTAACCAAGGGCTAAAATACCCCACGGTGGTCAGCACCTATCATGACGCCATGTCCTACCACCAAGGACGAGGAAAATGAAGACTAAAAGGTACTAGAAATGAAGCGTTGAGTAGTAGAAAGAGTGGGGAGTGTAGGAGAGAAGGCTTTACTAAAATCGGATCAGCACCACTCGTCCGTAAGGCAGCCGAGGAAGAGGAATTAAAAAGCAGTTCCAAACTATGCTCCCTTCACTTGAACCCACACCGAGCTAGTCCATCCACAGCGAATCATTGACCGAAAACCCTTCCCACAATGGATCAGAAGCAACTCGACGAAGGCTGAGCAAGGAAACAGGGGAAAACCATAGATTTGAGGACGAGACACACTGGAAAGCCCGATGCGCTACAAGGGTACTCAAGTCCGAAACCGGTGACTGTAAGGGCTCTGAGCACAGCAACGGGCAGATCCAGTACCTTTGGCTTCAGATCTGACAACTATCGTCCAAATCCGAAACCCCAGGCCAAATCGCACCCGACCATGAAGGTCGCCATGCGCCGCGGAGTAAGAGTTGACTGAGCCACCCAAAACGCAGCAGCGAAACGCTTCCTCCAGTCATTCATGAGGCCCACAACGAAGCTCCAATGCCGGTGATCAGAAGCTGAAGCCGACCAAAAAATCTGAAGAAAACGGAACCAGAGAAGATAGGCTGAAGCTCCAGCGAGTACGAAACTGAAACAAGGCAGATCTCCGATTACATGAACGACAACGACCACGGAGAGAGAAAAGAGGGTAGAAAAACGGGAAAAGAAGGGGGGGATGAGGGAGAGGGAGCCACCACCCGCGACTGGCCTGACCGGAGCCCAAACCGTCGCCGATGGATGAAAGGTCAAGGGCGGCGGCTAAGGAAGTAGATAGGGTTCGATTTTGCTGAGAGAGAATAGGGTTTTTTAGTGGTCAAATGGGAGAGAACTCCTCGAGTTAATAGTTGAAGGCCCATAACTATTATATTTTAAATTTTTTAAATAAGAATACAATAATTTTCAAAATATTGTCGAAACAACAAAACAAAATTACAGTCTTACAAAACTATGTCTCAATTTAATGTAATTTACTGAAAACAGAATATTGAAGGAATAAAAGAAGACAATTAAAATTACATCTCAATGCAATATATAATATAACTCAATGAGAATGTCTATACATGGCATGGATCTTAAGTAAAAAACACCTACTGAGATTTGTCTCTCTTCTGCGCCGTTTGCACCGCCTACATCGCCTATCATCATGCCTGCCCTTTTGTCAGTCTTGTCTATCGTGCCTCGCCCTGTTAATCGAGGCTCACCATCATCCGATGGTCTTGTCCCCCTTCCTTCTGTTATGACCCCGCACCCAAAGGGTTTTGTGAACCCTACTCGAGAGAAGGTGAGAAGAAAGCCTTGCCAACCTCTCTCTCCGCTGTCTTCCTTCCCTACTATATTAATCGGCCCACCGTATCCTGCTCGTCTAGGAGAAAAGTCGTCCTTGTCGTTCAAAACTGGAGCCGCGACACCTCGTCTGGGAAACCCTAGGCCATTGAGGGGTCGGTCGATCATGTTCCGACCTCCCTCGCTTCTGCCTCCACACTTGATCTCAACCCTTACCTCCCCACCGCTTCTGGGTATGGGCGGAAGCTAGGGGTGAGTTGTATTCTCGGACCTCTCCACTACAGCAACGTTATCAGTTAGGGCACACAACTCTCTCCTATGACGCCCTAAGGCTCTGCGACTAGCGGTGATGCTTTCCCGGTGTCGATGGAGTCTCTGTTGGGGAACAGTCGGTAGGTCCCCTCTGCGGGTAGGAAGGAAGGAGCCCTACCGGTGCAGGAAATGGGCCATGAGCGGAACCCACAGAGACATCTTATGGAATACCGGCGAGGACTATTACGGCGCACTCCAGCAATAGGGCCTCGTCCCCACCTAGGTCGAAGGGTGATTCAGACAACCCTACCGGTTCGGATGGGGACGCCACATTCTGTAGCTCAAGGGGGAGAACCATAATTGAGGGGAGGAGATTGGAGGAATGCGACCCTTTCCCATTGAGCATGGACCTGATACGTAAGGTCGGGTTGTCTCGAGGTATGGAAGCCAGCGTGACCTTGGACCCGATACCTAACCTAGGTCTACACTCTTCCACCTGAGGCACCAGCCTTTCGCGTACGATAGTCCCCCCTGGGTGTTCAGAGATAAGCCCCCCTAGGGCTCGGACATGGGGGGATATAACAGGGGCCGGGTGGCTGGAAGAGAATCGCGGTAGGGAAACCGTTGAAAGATTAGGCGAGGACTGGGAAACAGGCTCGCCGGGAGGAATGAGAGGAATTCATGGCTCCAAGGGCCGGCTCTGGGAGGGGTCCCTAAAGAGAGGTATTCTTCCTCTACATATTTCCTGGTTCAATCGTCCGTTGGGTCGACGAGACCAGTCCTTGGAATGTAGGGATCAAGCAGCCTTTTGTTTTATTTTTCTGTTTTAGTTATTGCTTTTCTTTTTGTTCTAGTTTTTTTTTTGTACTATTATTTTTGCTACAATTAAATCCGTGTTGGATCAGTTCGCCCTTGAGACTTATTATACTCAGACCCTTTTGAGAGACCTAGCCACTATAATGAGTTTCTCCCTTTATTAACAAAACTATAACTTATTTTCAAAAAAAGTATTTTTTTTTTGTTTCTTGCTATAACAATTGTTTCAAAATTTAATCAAAAGAGACAAGATACTAGACTTAGTGTATTCTAACCATAATATCCGTGGGAACTCACATTTTTGTTAATATTATACGTAAAACACCTAGTATAGGAAGGGAGTACGTAATTAGACTGAGTACCTTGTTCGGATCATCCGGTTATGAAAGCTCTAT
This sequence comes from Erodium maritimum, assembly GCA_963921825.1. Classification (NCBI taxonomy): domain Eukaryota; kingdom Viridiplantae; phylum Streptophyta; class Magnoliopsida; order Geraniales; family Geraniaceae; genus Erodium; species Erodium maritimum. Next base: position 54,508,307 of record OY997594.1, read on the forward strand.
GTTTATAATTTGTCCGGATTATTTCTAAAATTGCGGACGGGCTTTTGAATTCGGACGGTTTTGAATTTTACCTTGATCTTAATAAACTTACTATTTTGTGTCTAAAATATTCATTAATTAAAACCTATTTTCTCTGTTAGAAAATTAAAAACAAGAAAAAATACTAATAATTTCTTTTAACCTTTTGGATGAAAAATCAGTAAGTTAATTAGGAACATTGAGTGAACTCAATAACTCATGCTTGATGATGAAAAAACATCCCAAAACCAACTTCATATAAATAATAATCAAATTTATTTTTCATGCATCAAGATAATATTTTTCTAAACTGCAATGAACTTTTAAACTAGATTTAGATTATAAAAGTCATATTAGATTTAAATTATTAATATGATATCCTAGATTTAAGTATCAATAAATATTAAATATTACTCGATATCCAATACATTTGGTAATTCTAAATCTAGATCCAGATTCGGGTATCCGGATTTTGGATCGGATTTTATCCAACTTAATTTCAATCGATTATTTTTCAGATCAAGTCGATTTGAATTTATCCGAATTTTCGGATTTCGGATTTTATAGAACACCCCTTCATGTTTCTTCATAAGAAGAATACACTACTCATCAAGAACAAAATATGTGAAGCAACATGCGCTGCCGGTCCACTCCCATTTTTCTTTTATCATGACCCACACTAAAGATCAATAATGCCACTGCTGCTGCTCCACTTGACATCATACTCCACAACAAATAGTTGAAAAACAAATGAGATGCTAATATTTTATAAGGAAATATTATTTTACCTAATCGTGAATCATCCATAATGCTTAACAAATCAAGGTAGTAATAGACTATTAGAATTTGATCATTGACATATTGACCCTAAAGAGTAATGTTCACCTGAGAGAACACGTGTATGTATTTAGTTGTTTTTTTAGAATAAGTGATGGATTTTATTAATAATTAAATTATAAAAAATTTGAAGTTTGACTTTTTACTTTGTATAGTAACATATTAATTTGTTCATAATAATTATACATGTGGTTATCACTAGCTTTTGATATCTCCCGAAGAGCATGCTATTGGGTCCAGTAAACATCATATCCAAAATATATACCTAATACCGATCTCCCCCTGCACCACGAAATTTGCCTCAAGGGAATATATATTATTTTAATGATAAGACGACAAATGAGTGGTTACAGTCTTGGGCTCCTATTCCATTATCGCCAAAATTATGGCGTGGTTGGTGGTTTCCGCACTTGCAGTATTTACTCATCATTCAAACTGTCTTTTACTGTAACAATATGATTCGGTCCTTTGTCTACACTGTAAACACTTACCATGTGATCAAATAAACATGTTTAAATAGCGAAATTAGTGATTAAGAATACCTCCGGTGATTATTGTTGAATTGAGGAAGATATTTTGAGAATGGTGAAGCATCCTTCTCATGATCTTCCAATTCCTTGTATTCACTATCTCTATGATGGTGTATGAGACCAATATTACGAAATTGAATAGGGAATTGGGGACTGGAGACATGTATAATTACCTTTGTGACTTGTCCATCAAAAGTCATGAACAAGAGACATGTTTGTTGACAAAAACTAATTCTAATCATATCGATCGTACTTTATGATATCAAATTAATGGGATAAATATAAACCAACACAACCATGTTTTAAACATTGTTGTGTGTTGGTTGTGTTGGCTTGGGGCTGGTTTTGGTCTTCTTCTTCGCTGTGCACTTGATGGTTTGGGGGTTTCTCCTCGGTCCGGCCGGTGGTGGTCGGACGGTTTCGGTGCGTAGCTATTGAAGTTGGGCCGTTGCAGCTTTAGATTGGCTTGGTTGGCGTGGGGCTCGTGATGGGTGTTGGTTCTTTGGGTGTTTTTAGGGTTTTATTGTTTAAGTTGTTAGGTTGGGCCTGGTTGCCTGTTTAGGGCCGGTAACCCCTGTTTTGGGCCTTGGTGTTCTTTTGTTGTTGTTTGGGCTTGGCCTGTGTGTCTGTTTTTTGTTTGTTTGTTTTTGAACTCCTTTTTAGGTACTGAGACCTGTAACAGTTTGATTCTCTGCTTATAGTCAGTGCTCCTGGTTTATACTGAGGGCCTGCCTTTTTTTTTCACCTTCATTTCGAAGATGTTGGACTTTTATAAAAGAAAAATTGGTGAAAAAAAAATGTGTAGGTTTCTAAATCGGGCAGCCCAAAAAATAGCAGGGGACACGAAGTCGGACGGATCGGTTGCGAACCCGTGGAGGCTGTGCACGGTGCAACAGGTAGAAGATTTGAAAAGAGTAATCAGAATGTTGCCACTCTGGTTGAGCAGTATCCTACTAGGAACCCCAATAGCAATCCAAGCTAGCATGACCATCCTCCAAGCCTTGACACTCGACCGCCACCTCACTCCTCACTTCAAGCTCCCAGCTGGCTCCGTTCTAGTGTGGGTCCTACTCTCCTGCGCCATCGCTATCACCGTCATCGACCGCTTCCTCTGCCCGGCCTGGTTCAAGCTCACCGGCCACCTCCCCACCCCTCTCCAGCGAATAGGACTCGGCCACGTGCTCAACGTCCTCGCCATGGCCGTGTCCGCACTCGTCGAGTCTCGGCGGCTCAACGCCCACGCCACGTCCCCCACCTCTCCCTTAGTGCCCATGAACGTCGTTTTGCTGTTCCCACAGCTCATACTGGTCGGCGTCGGCGAGGCGTTTCATTTCCCGGGACAAGTGTCTTTGTATTACCAAGAGTTTCCGCAGACGCTGCGGAGTATGTCCACCGGAATGGTGGCGCTGCTGATCGGAGTTGCTTTCTATTTAAGCACAGCTCTTGTTGATCTCCTCCGGAGAGTTTCCGACTGGTTGCCGGATGATATAAATAACGGGAAGCTTCACTATGTGTACTGGCTTCTTGTGGTCTTGGGCCTCCTTAATTTCGTATATTATTTGGTTTGTGCTAAATTGTTTGAGTACCATCAAGTTTCCAAGGACGAGGATGCGTGAGGGTTAACTTTTTAATTAGTCTATGTCGAGAAATAAACGGCAACCAAACGCCGTTATCTTTCCAGAATTGTAACAAGGGAAAATTACCATTCCCAACCTCGAACTTTAAGTTAAAATCAAATCCTAACCTCTTATCACCTTTCGTTTCAGATCCTATCCCTAACTTTTGTTTTTTTTTTAAAAACTATCAAATACCGTCAAATCTAACGGAATTGTTACAAAACCCCCCATGTGCCGAACATGTGCCATGAGATTTCGAAATTAATACCAGTCATACCCATGTTCAATCTCTAACCTATTTCGTGTCAAACGTTTACCCTTTTTTTGAGATACAGAGTTGGCGTTGCAAAAAAGCAAGGTAGGAGAAGGGATCGCTTGGAGAAATTGAGGAAAGTTGGAGGAGCTGCCATTAATAGGATTTCAGATGTTGTTCTTCTATCGAACGTCTTTTGGTATATGGTATATACCAGAATAGTGTCTCAGCAAATGGGAGAGAGAATCAATTTACGACACCAATTTTCTACTCTTTTTGTTATGTTTCAACTGAGATTATAAAATAAATGAGAAAGGATAGAGCATCTGCGATTGTAGTCCAATGGTCAGGATAATTGCCTTCCAAGCAATTGACCAGGGTTCGACTCTCGGCAAATGCAATTTTTATTTTAATTTTATTTTTTTTGTAATAAAAAAGAAAATTACATCTCTGATCACTTTTTTCTTTGTCAGCTGATATTATCAACAATTAAGTTCTTCATTTATTTTAAACATGATTTCTTGATTTGTAATGAGTATAAAAGTAGGATGAAATATATTTTACTTCTGAATGATTAAAATAATATTCTATGTTTTTATTACAAAAGTATAAAAATAAGAAGTGGCAATTGAACTATATATGTTTTTATTAAGAAGTGACAAAACTGGTGGTGCCTCCTCTTGTTGCAATGCCTCCTCTTTTTGTTTGGCCTCCTCTTTTTGCAATACCTCCTCTTGGCTGGCTATATAACCCTGTGGTATTCAACCACTCTGTGAGTTGTGGTGCAACCTGCAGACACATCAATTTTTCATCAACTAACATTGACAATACCAAACACAACAGGTATGATTTTGAGTTTTGTTATTTGGGCAGAGCTTACTAGGACAGTTTCCGGGGAAAGTGGTGCTTCAGCAGTCATGTTAGGAGTATCTTCTTGTACAGGAACATGTAACACATGTCAAAATGATATTATATGTTCATAAAACAGTAAACATTTTCCAAGAGATATAGTTAGGACTCTAACCTTGTTGTTGTAATTTTTTCAACTGTTTTCGCTTCCTATCCTTTTCTTGTCTTGCTTCACTGGCTGCTCTTTTTTTGTCCAGTATAGGTGCAAGTGAGTCTTCATCCCCTCGAACATTGAAAGTTGGTTGCAAATTTTCAGTGCATGATGAAGCTTTCCTCTTTGGTTTTGGTTTCATGGTAACCCCATAATCTTTTGTCGTGCAGCTTCTCCTGTTGTGTCCACTATTCCCACACTTGCTACATGTGATGACAATACCCTTTCTTGACAGAGTCGTCTTGACATTCTTCTGCATTCGTCCTTTTCTCTCCATGACACCCTTAAATCTCCTCGTCCTTGGTCTTCCAGGTTGCTTTCGGACAATAGGAGGTAGTACTAACTCTTCCTCAGTCGTGCCTTTTAAGCATTTGTTCAATCCTTCAATTGGATGTATTTTCCCCTCATATATCTTTTTAAAAGTCTCAATGCTATAGTACTCATGTATCAACTCTGTTGGATCACCTCTAACCAAGATACTTGCAGCTACTACATGCTTACAAGGGATTCCACTAAGCTGCCATTCCAGACAGGAACAAGTCTGAGCATGAAGGTTCACAGCATATGTATTGACCTTCTCTGTGACCTCGAACAACTCTATGGTACTGCGTTGAACTGGACATTTTGCCCCTTCTGTCAAGATGGCCTCAAATCTATCGAGTATTCTGGGACAGATATAACTCTCTACTTCATGTACCATGTTGCCTTTTAGGTAGAACCATCTCATCAAATTTTTTCGGTAAAATTCCAAGAAACTTAATATGGGCTTATCTCGACCCTTTTTAATCCAGGCATTGAAGGACTCACATATATTGTTTGTCTGAGCTGCACATTTAGCATCATACTTGAAGTATGCCTTGCACCAATTCTGTGGAGGCCTCTCTTGCAACCACAAGTATGCCTTTTCATTAACCACCTTCACTTCCTCCATTACCTCCTCGAATATTTCTACGGTAGTTGCACGTGAACATCTCCATAACAACTTCTTCAATTCAAGCGATTTGAACTGTTTGTACCAATTCTCATATAAATGGCGCATGCAATGGCGATGTTCAACTTCTGAATGGTCATTGAGCACTTCAATTAGACCCTGAAATTAAGAAACAACAAATTACTAATAATACTCAGTAACAATTAATTCTTAGACTAAATATATAAATTTTAAATTATCGAAAACATAATATTCTAACCTTTTGCTTGTCAGACATAAAAATGAAAACCTTCTCACCGACACCTCCAATGTCTGCAATAAGTTCTTCTACAAACCACCTCCACGACTCTTTGGTCTCCTGCTCCACTACTGCCAGTGCAAGGGGGAACATTCCGTCATTCGCATCCCTACCAACGGCTGCTAGAACGATGCCACCATAATGTGATTTGAGGTGGCAACCATCTAGACCTATAAATGGACGACACCCTTTCAAAAATCCTGCTTTCTGTGCACCATACCTAACATATACTCGCTCAAACCGAGGAGGTTGTTCATCGTTGACCACTAAGGTGAATCTTGAGTCTGGATTACTCTTCATTACCAATTCACCGTATTTCTTCAGCATCCCATATTGTAGTCCGTCCTCTTGAAACCCAAATCGTGTAGCCTTTTTCAATACACGTCTAACCTTTTGAATAGTGAAATTAATCTTCAAATCCTCTTGTATATCACCATGTAAGGTAGTTACATTGATGTCCTTATGCTTCTGTATATGGGAATGGTACCTGCAATCATTCACAAAACTTAAGTCACAACAATTCCCTTAAGTTTATGATACAAAATTTGAAATTATGACTCAATACTTACCTGTGTGCTAATGCGGTGTCAGTTATTTTGAGTCCAATTTTCTTCGATTTACATGAATGCTTGGCTCGGAGATTTTTAATTTGTAAGCTTCCATGGGCTTTATTCATTCCACACCAAATGTAAAAGGGACACTTCGAGGCCTTGCATATAGCACCTATTCCTTGGTTTTTCTGATTCCGTGTGTACCGATAAATGAAACCTTTATCTGCAGCATAGTTTTGTAGTACTATACGAAACCAAGCAGCATCCTCAAACGTGTCTCCTACTGCCAATTCAATCTGTTTCAGCTCAGATTTTGTATCCCACATGCGAGGCTCCCTCTCTAACCTTGATGCAAAACCAGCCCTCCATTCCTCGACAATTTCTTTCTCACATTCTAAATCCTCAACCAACTCCTCATCACATGAACTAGCTTCTGAACTCGGTTCCGCTTCATCCTCATTATACGCTTCATCGTCATCAATTGAGTCTTCATCCTCACCACCTTCCTCTTCTTTGTCATCCGCTACTCCACTCAAATTATCATCAGTGTCTGAAATATTTTCATGATCTTCAATCAAAGCTTTATCGATCAATTCTTCTCCAAACATCTCTGCTTCTTCCATATTCTCATCGTCAGAGGCTTCATCCACAAATCTTTTTGCTGTTTTCTTCCCCCCAACCATCTACATTTAACATTCACATTAAAATTAGCATACTCAAATAACCTCTGCACATGGTTTTCTCCAAACCATATATAATACTATAATTACTTGCTAAAATTAAATATTTAAAGAGAATTGGATACTAAATCAGCAAGCATATTAGGAATGGTGGCATGTTTTTATCCTTGGCAAAGGATGATGTACTGTATAATTTGTGGCGTTAACAAAGGTCTGGGTTTCTTTTAAATCTCTTAGCTTCTAAATTGAAGCCGAACCAAAGCTGAAGGTACATGAGAGTTACAATATATACACTGCAAAACTACTCAAAGCCGACAACATATAGTTGATTTATTCATCATATAATTACAATAAACTTCATGGATACCATTTCTAGCTAGATTGTTTAAACGATATATACAAGTAATTATAAGGATGGAAGACACCAAACATAGGAAATTACAAACTCAAAACTCAGTCCAACCCTTTGTTGGCTAGTTTCGGAGCTGATCACCACAAGGAGCTGATCACCGTTCCAAAATCAAATTTCGAAAAACAAATTACTGACTGAACCCTAACAATATAACCTTCTCCGAAAAACAAAATCAAATTTCGAATTGGTTTTAAGGGAATCATCAACACCCACATTATTGACTGAACCCTAACTTTTACGGAATCATCAAAACCCAAAGTTCATCATCCAAACCCTAAATTACTCACTGAAATACATACCTTTTCCGGCCACGTTCGTTCCTACTACAAGTCGCTGCCGGTTCTCTCCACGTTCGTTCCTACTACAAGTCGCCGCCGATTCTCTCCACGTTCGTTCTTACTACAAGTCGCAGAGTCCACAATCGGTAAAGCAAAAAGTCAAATAAACAATTCAACTTCTAATGTTTGACTTCAGGGTAAAATAGACTTTTCATAAACCTTTGTAACAGTTCTGTTAGATTGAACGGTATTTGATAGTTTTTTAAAAAAAAACAAAAGTTAGGGATAGGATCTGAAACGAAAGGTGATAAGAGGTTAGGATTTGATTTTAACTTCAAGTTCGAAGTTGGGAATGGTAATTTTCCCTTGTAACAATTTCACTGTAATGGGTGAGTCATCTACTTAGATTTACTTGATGATGAAAACCTCTTTATGGTCTCACCTTTTTTTTTTTATCTTTATTTAGTTCTCATTAAATCTTGAGTTAGAGTTCCATTTTATCAACATAATGTCGTGAATCTAAATCTTAATATATTAGTAGTTCAAATGTATCACCCACCGCTAAGTGAAAAGTATTGGATGTCATATTCATGTCCGCAATGTGTGAAATCGATTGGATACAGCAAGAGTATCTTTGTCATAATGGTTAAGTGGGATGAAGGTAGTGGAAGTTCACTACTGCAAATAAGTACTTGGGAGACGGATTGGATCCGTCACCTAAGAGGACGTATCCGTCACCCAAGTTCTTAGGTGACGGATGCATCCGTCGGCCAAGATCCGTTGGCCAAGTATTTGGCCGACGGATGCGTACATCCGTCGGTAGAGTAAAAACTTAGGTGACGGATCCAATCCGTCACCCAAGGTTTTCACTCTAGACACGGATCCAATCCGTCAGCCAAGTGTATCCGTCACCCAAGGTTTTCACTCTAGCCACGGATCCAATCCGTCAGCCAAGTGTATCCGTCACCCAAGTGCAAGTCACCCAAGGTTTTCACTCTAGACACGGATCCAATCCGCAACCAAGTGTATCCGTCACCCAAGGTTTTCACTCTAGCCACGGATCCAATCCGTCAGCCAAGTGTATCCGTCACCCAAGTGCAATAATAGATTAATTAAAAAAAAATTGTATCTAACAAGAACCGCTGACCCGCCACGCTGCTCCGCAGCCCGCGCGCAACGCCATGCGGTTCGAACCCCTGACCTCATGGCAGGTATGCTGTGTCTTTTACCAACTCAACTACTGAGTTTTTATGTCATATGTATATTTAAAATATATATATACACTATTTAACTGATTATTTATAGCTCTATATAATTAAATTAAATAGCTTTATATAATTAAATTAAATAGTTTTTGTTATCAACGTACCTAGTACCTATTGTCAACTAATTATTCATAGCAAGTTAATTTTTTCATGTGCGCTACATTGTTTATATTTATAGAAGGATAAATTACAAATATCTACCTTTAACTTATCACGTTTATCTGATATCTATCCATAACTTTTTTTTAACTGATACCTACCCAGATGTTTAGTTATATGACAAATAGACCCTTTTTCTCTGTTAACTTTTTTATAAAATGACAAAAACGCCCTTAGTGATTTTTTAAATTTTTTTTTATAAATAAAACTGAAGTGATTAAGTAAGTATATATATATATATATAACAAAAGTGATTTTTTAAATAATTTTTTAAAAACAATTATTGAAGTGTGGTTGAGGGTATTTTCGTCATTTTAGAAAAAAGTTAACAGAAAAATGGGCTATTTGTCATATAACTACACATCGAGATAAGTATCAGTTAAAAAAAGTTAGGGGTAGGTAATTTACCCTTTATATAATACTAAGACAAGGATAACACAAATTTTCTTGATCGTTTTCTCGATTCGAAGTACAAAATATTGTTTTTTTTTTTTATCAAATACATTATATAACTTTTTTTACAACAATATCAATCTAATGATTATAAACTTGTGAATTATGGACACCGGTCGCTCAATGTCGGGTTTCAATTTGATGCCCAAGTTCAAAGATAAAGTTAAAATAGTGGAAATAATTATATATATATATATATATATATATATATATACCGGTCGCTCAATGTCGGGTTTCAATTTGATGCCCAAGTTCAAAGATAAAATTAAAATAGTGGAAATAATTAAATATATATATATATATATATATATATATATATATATATATATATATATATATATATATATATGTATAGGATAGCTATCCAGTAAAAACCATCATTATTGTGCAAACTACGAACTAATCTAAGCCACAGGATGCGGTCAAAGTGACGTCAGCAGAGCGCGCGCGATGCTGACACGTGGCAGATTCGCGCGCGCCTCTGCCCGCGCGCGTGAGCTTATTGACCATGCGCGCGCACGGTGCTAATAGTTTGGCGCGCACAATGCTAATAGTTTAGCACAGTGCCAAACTATTAGCACTGTGCGCCCAAACTATTAGCACTATGCGCGCCACGTGTCAGCACTATGCGTGCGCACCAGCAGCGCGCGCGCCCACGTGTCAGCACCTGGTGAGTCTGTAGTTTGCACAATAAGGGGTGATTTGTATTTGATACCAACCCTATATGTATATATATATATATATTGAATGATGGATATATGCATCCGTCGATGAAAAAGCTGGCCGATGGATATATGCATCCGTCGGCTAGCAGAAGTTGACTTACATTGACCAAAACCCCAAAACCCGTCATATTTCCCGACTATCGTAGTATTGATAATTGAACGATATAAGTACTTAGCATGCCTCATATACAACATAAGATCGTATAGTACTCATACATATCACATGCAAAAAATGAACGAGTCAACGTCATACGTTATACTACCGTAAGGCTAAATATGTTCATGCACATAGTGGAATTGACGATTTCAATCAATACGTGTCGGTCTCTCGCATATTATATAATCAAGACCGCTCATCTCGTATGTACTATCCAAACTAGTATACGTATGTAAAAAAACTATCATCGAACGGTTAATTCATCTTGAATATTGTGGTCAATTTTTTTTTGTAAAATAGTCAACCCACTTGGGTGACGGATAGAGCCCACTTGGGTGACGGATAGAGCATGCGTGGCTAAAGTTTTCTCACTTGGCTGACGGATCCAGCATGCGTAGCTAAACTTTTCTCACTTGGGTGACTGATCCAGCATGCGTGGCTAAAGTTTTCTCACTTGGGTGACGGATAGTAGTTACCTTATCTCACTTGGGTGACGGATCCAGCTATGCGTCGGCCAGGTGGTCCACTTGGGTGACGGATGCAAGATCCGTGACCTTGGTTTCACCACTTGGCTGACGGATTGCTGTATCCGTCACCTAAGTGCCAAAACTTAGGTCACGGATCCATTTTATCCGTCTCCTAAGTCGATTTCTGCAGTAGTGGTTATAGACATACTTTTTTTGGTATTAGCATGGGGATTGACGAATTTGGAGGTAGGATTGGGTACCAAAATGGTAATTAATGGTATATTCCTAGTTTATACATAAACTAGTTCTGCTATTGAAAAGACTCCTCTATATCATCATCACAAAGAGGATTTGTCTATCACGAGTTCTGCTACCGATCTGGTTTGAGCTCGTTTACGAAAATAAGTCAAAAAGTCAACAATCAACCCAAGAGCTCTATGATTTGAGGGATTATTATCTTACTGTTACAGCATTTTGATTGTTATATATATATATATATATATATATATATATATATATATATATATATATATATATTTCTTTTATCAGCAAGACAAATTTAGATTAAAATCTTCAATAAGGGAGTAGAGGAGTACAAGACCGATCTTTCACTACAGATCAAGGCACAAAAAAGAACACCACACAGTGTAACCTAGGGGGAATGAACTGAAAACCCCACCCCCTAGAAGGTCGCAACCTCCATCTTCGGGCGGTACCACAAATGAAGGTAGGACGCAACCTACAGATAATGATATACAGATGAACAAGTTCTAAAAACTAGATTTTACTACCATGAAGCCCTGAAAAACCGAACACAGTTGAAATACTCCCAAAAACAAAGAAGGCTCTGAAAACCGAATATAGCTACCATGAAGCTCTGAATTTGAAAATCGAGTCTTGAGAACCCAAGTATGACCACCATGAAGCCCTGAGGGAGTAAAATCCAACGGTCGAACCTCACCGGCGAAGATCCGAGTCCTATCCTTGATTTGCTAAAACGACTCTCATCTCAATAGAGTTACACAACTAAGGACAACAATTATAATGCCGGCAGCCAACACCACTAACAACGGAGACAGATCCAAATTACCATACGAACTCTAGCAAAAGGCTTCTGAGGGGCGAACAACACCCATGAAACTCGCCGGCAGTCAACGCCTTTAACCGACGAGCTCGACCCACCACCGGGTCGAGATGAAGCGAAATCAATTACTAAAGTAGCATGCACGAATAGGAGAGATTCAACTTACCAAGGGAAAAGGACGAAGTCAACTTCAGAGCTGACCATCATTGCATGTACCCGTGCCGGCCCTCGACACGAAACCGGCCAATACCGAGAATCTCCTTTAGGGGACCCGATATTTCTACCGAACACAAGGCTTGCCTTTCTGTCAGACATCGGCTACTACCGGTGAGATCCAAAAACACCAACCACAGCCAAGAACTCCGGAACCGAGAGCCACCCAAAGTCAAACCCTAGAACCGAGTGCTTTTCCTAGCAACGAACCAAGCTGATACCACACATCCTCACACGCTCCTACTTTCGCCAGAGAGTCCCTTCAGTGATAACCTCGTCTCAAACCACTCCGACATGGTGCAGGTGAAGGGCATCAGTGAAATTGCGCAATAGCAGACTCGGACGACTTCGAACTCAGGGTCCGCATAACGCTTCGGTCAGCACCGAGAACGCATGAAGAGAACCAGAATTTATTCGAACCGGAGCCAAGAGAGGGGAGCAGTGGTTCTACCCCTGGGAAGCCCGAGGAGGCCGGGATAGCCTTCCGCGCCACCGGGGAGGGTCAAGGCCAGATGGCGGCGTCTCCTTTGAATCCAAATGAGATCCGGCAAGGTCGGTGCAGACTCCAAGCTGAAAGATCCCGAACAGATAGTAGATTCGACCACCACAGAGGCGGATGATAGATCAGAGCCTCGATGCACCACCACACAGCAAAAGGGCCACCAAACACCACCAACACGTCCAAACAAACTGCTCCAATCTCACGGGAGAAAAGAGTTCCACTGTCAGATCGAACGGGCCGCACCAGCGAGGCAGGGACACAACCACCGTGCAGAGGGGAAGAGATGAGCCAAGGGGCGGAGCCAACCTGTTCCCGCCGGTGAGGGTGCGACAAAACGCCGACCAACCGGACCCAAATCAGATCTGTCTGAAGCCGACTGTCGCCTGTCAAACCACGCCAGAACAGCGGAGTCGACGTCACGCCGGAGCAGCACTAGAGAAGAACGCGCCGGTGAAGAGAGCAGAGACCACGCCGGCGACACACGACCAGATCTGGACGGAACCCACACAGCAGCCACGCCTGCGACAGACGCTTGAAATCAAGACCACGGAGGGGACTCCACGGACTGGTCCTCAACCCTGAAAGAGGTCGCTGGAGCCCGGGGGAGAAGGAAAACAAAATGAATCGGAAGAAACACATGGAGAAAGGGAAGGGGGAGGAAGAGAGAAGGAAAGGGAGAGGTTTCCGACGATTCACCCGACCCGGAGGTCCGGCAAACCGCCGGCGGCGGCCAAAAGAGAAGAAGAGAGCTAGGGTTAAACTGAAGCTGATTGTTATATATCTAATATTTTTAGTTCTACGTTTTAATCTTAATTACCAGTGTTAGTTGTTTAGATTAAACACAACGTGATCTCATGTAGTTGATGTAGCGTGTGTATCTATATATGCCGAAGAAACAAAGAGCATCATTTAAAACTCAAATGACTTGTGCGTAAAAGATTGAGTGTTCTCTGTAACAAACCTTGTTATCAATATTGGTAGTCGGAAGCCGGCTTCTTCTCCCTCAGTGAAGGGAAGCAGTTGCGGTTCAAGTTATTCCAAACCCATGACTCCATCCAAACTTGGGGACCATAACGTGGTATCAGAGCTTCAAGTCATGGCAACAACTAAACATATCTCACAATACAAATTCAACCAAAAATTCATCAATCTTGTTTTTTGTCCGATCCCTAAAATAATACAGATTAAATAAGATTATCTACACCAGCTTCACAAAGAGCACAAATAATACATAATATCCATAGTGTTCAATTTTATAAGGGCAAAATCGTTATTTCACTCTCTAATAACTAACAATGGGTAGTTCAGTGTGTGCGACCAAAATTTTGGGCATAATATGTATATTTTTAAACAATGGGTAGTTCAATGTGTGCGACCAAAAGTTTAGGCCTCATATTTATATTTTTTTTAAACAATAGTATGTGTGACCAAAACTAAAAAATATGTTATTGTTTTTGTTGAAAGTTGACCCAAATTCAAGCAACATTGTGGCTTGGTCTCCAAGTTATCAAATTTAGGGAATTGTCTTGGTTTGATTAACAATTAATCAATTTAGGGAATTTATGCCTTGTTTCCCAAACTGGGTCTTAATTGTGTAGAGATTTTTATTTCCCTATTTTGTATGAAGTATCTCTACACCACTCCTATAAATACCACCTGTAAGCTGCGATGAGGGATAAGTTGAATCAGTGTAAATCCTCGGCGTTGTGTAAACATTCTTCCTATAGTGAAGTTTTGCTGGTTGGCGCCCGTGGTTTTTTCCTCTCCATTGTTTGGAGGGGTTTTCCACGTTATATCGTTGTGTTCTCCGTTTTTGGTTTTGATCTATTTTCGTTTTATTGCATATCGTTTTATAACAAGTGGTATCAGAGCTTGGTTAATCAATCTAGGTTTCTGACGATATGGCATCATTGAAATTCGATCTACCGTTGATGGACTACACCACACGATTTTCTCTGTGGCAAGTAAAGATGCGGGCCGTTCTAGCTCATCCCTGACCTTGATGATGCGCTAGATGGATTCAATAAGAAGGATCTGAAGACGTGAGCGTAAGGATCGTAAGACACTATCTCTAATTCATCTTCATCTCTAATCCTATTGCGAAATACCCAGTTATACTAGGGACAATAAGTGGGAGACAATTTCCAGACTGTTGGTTGTGCGAATGATGTGTGAGATAATCATTTCCTGGCTTGACCTGAAAATGCTGGTGGTAAAAGATCTTGGGAACTTGATGGGATAACGGACATCTAGGGAGAACACCAAGAAATGGGGGAACCATGTTATCGAACTTGTATCGACCTTTGCAGGGCGAGGTGTGCGTCCCCACACACACCTCGCTGCTCGTCATTGGACCCAACGAGGCTATGTAGCAGAACTCGCCTGGTTGTTTTGGCTAATATGAGCTATTATCATTGGTGCACGACGACATCGCGCCGCAGTCGAGTTTTCTCAGGTCCCTACCGACATGATAAGTCATTGATTCCAATGAGCCCCATCGGGGGTGTTAGGGTTTCAATCTAGTGTAGGGGGTTGGATCAGCCTGCACAAAGGCTCTGAGATACCGAGTGCGTCCTGAAATGATCGTTGAACACTAGGGCACGCCTCCGGTGAGTTTAGGTCAGAGGTGGAGGCGGAGAAGGCAGGGAGCCAATAAAGCCGTTGAAAGAGGTAGTAGAGGCAAAGGCGACAACGGTGGCGGAAAAAAGACAACGGTGGAGACAAAGGAGATAACGGAGGCGGGGCAATAATGGGGGCAGTGGCAGAGGTGGTGAATTAGGCAGTGGGGGCGGAAGCGGTTCTGGTGGTCTAGGATGAGGGAGTGTTGGCTGATCTAGTGGAAACAGAGGAGGTGGTGGTGGTAGATCATGAGTAATGGTGAGGGAGGGCGACAACGCTAGTGTGGTAACTCAGGGGTCAGAGGCGGCGACAATGGTGGTTGCCTTTGAATCGTCGGTGGAGGTCATGGGGAGATAGGGGAGGCTACGAACAGAGCCATGACTAATACTGCGATTGAATCTCGCGAGCCAAAAACTATGGTCGAGGTAATAAAGGGTAGGGGATGACTTGTTGTGGTGATGGTAGTGACAAACGAAACGATGTCTGGATAAAAATCCATGACGAAAGAAGTTTACTAGGGTCGGCCTTAGAAAGAAAGAGAGCATCGCAACTCTTACATTGGAGAGATTATGAAAAAGATATTGGCATTGTCGTCTATTAGAAAATCTAACATTAGGACTTAAAATGATGATTGTATCTTTTCATTCTTGAATTTAAGTTATATACCTGAATTGAAATATCCCTTTTTACAAATTACACGAACTAGATTGGGGCACCGCGGGATGCGCGGTGTATGTCGGGACAATATGCTTGTGATATCTGGTTTATAGACGCAAGTGAACGACAACATATGAAGATGGTGGACACGTGAAAGTAACTTATGAGGGTCGAAGACGATGGATATGAATAATATAAGACGTAAATGCAATTGTTTTAGGGAAATTTCAATAAATATGCTTCATAATATGTCATATTTTTTAAATATGCCTCTATACTTCATAATTTGAAATCTATGCTTTTTATGATTTTTTAGACTAAAATACCCTTGTTATAATTTAAAAATATATATATTTTTTTAATTTCATTCTACCTTCTTCTTTCTTTGAGTTTATGTTTTTTTTTTCTCTGCCCACTAAAATCTCTTCAAACGTCTTTCCTTTATTTCGGATGAACACATCCCATTATAAGGTTCAGTATTGGAATCTCTATACTCCATATCATGTTCAATTAAATATAGGCATGGATATTCATTTGACAATTGACATTATAACTTTGAGTAAACATGCCTTTCTTTCAACCTTTTATTCCAATTAGTGTTATTTATGAATGGAGAAAAAGGATATCCTTGATAATTATCTAACTGAGTTTGACTAAACTATCGAGAAAAAGGAGTTCATTCTAAATGGTTTAAATTGCCTGATTAGCGATGGAATGGGTGATTTGAAGAAGGGGCATGACTCGTTGAAGTTACGGAGCATGTCAATGTAATACGAACCGAGACAAACATGTGTGTAGATTCTGTAAATCCAGCGAGCCAGAGCTTCAGTGAAATAGATTCTGTCAACCAACTTGCGACACTGCTAGTAGTCCGATATACTTCTCCAGGGCGTCTACAACCTTGAGGCTCTATTGCTGGACCGCCATGGATGAGTCGAACTCGAATTTCTTCCTCTTAATCTTCTTGCATGAACCATTGGAGTTCAACAACCCATTCATAAAAATTAATCGAGACATGAACTTTGATTTTTGATTTTTCCAGACTGAAGGTGTAGCCTTGGAAACTATGAAAGGTTGCGAGAAGGTTTGGGCAGATCACCTCTAAAAATTACACAATTTTGACCAAATATTCCACAAAACAACCGAAGCTGGTTTGGCCCATGTTTCTCGCCTCTTTTGTGATTGGGGGATGACCATATAATCATTCATGGATGCAACAATTTGAATAAAAAGCATGCTTTTTCTAGCTCTAATGTCAAATGATCGTTTCTATACTCCCATTTAAGTGATCATAACATGGAGTCTGGAGAATCCAATAGTGAACATTAGATCATGGCTTGTTCATCCAAGAGAGAGAAAAAGATGACATTTGATGTGGTTTTGGTGGGCAGAGAGAAACGCAAAAAAAAAAAATGAATATCCATGTCCATATTTAATTGAACATGATATGGAGTCTAGAGATTTCAATACGGAACCTTATAATAGGGTTTGTTCTTCGGCAGAAAAAGGGAAGCTTTTTGAAGTGGTTTTGGTGGGTAGAGATGAAAAACGTAGAATGAAATAAAAAATAATTAAAATCATTACAAGGGTATTTTAGTCTTGAAAATCATAAGAAGCATAGATTTCAAATTATAAAATATAGAGGCATATTTAAAAAATATGAGGTATTATAAAGCATATTTATTGAAATTTCTCTTGTTTTATTCTACATGCTAGTTTGGTACCTAGTATAATGGTTTGTAAGTTCTTACATTCACATTAAAATTTTGTGTCAAGTTAAAATACCAAGTAAATGGGTTCCCATCTGATTTTAATTCAGTGGGCTTGCGTTTCTGGCCGATGAACGGAAGAGTTTGAAGTTGATGGAGATAGACGCATGGGCCTAGTGGGAAAGACTTGTAATTGTTGAATGAGGAAGCCCATTTAGAATTCAAGGCCCGTGCTCATGACATCAGTCATCAGCAATATACTCATATCACAGTACTCGGGAAAGGAAACGGCCGAGAAGACAGGGAGTTGAAAGGCGGGAACCGTGTGGGGAGTAGGGTTTGTGTGATTTGGAAAGAGTATGTGGGGAAGCCGTGGAGTTGAGAATCGGGAGGCGAAGGGCGTGGTCGGGAATAAGGGTTAATCAGTGCGGTAGAGGGCGTATACCATACAATCATCAGAGAACCTAGAAATACTCCTAAGCATACGCCGATCAACTCGATTGGCCAGCGGAAATCGGGGCATCCGCCGGTGCCGTTTATGTCCTATTGATTGGTCATCCACTCGTGGAAAGCGACAGAAGAGGGACTAGAAAGAGCAAACTCAGTCAAGAATTTGCAGACAAGCGTTTGTGGGTTGATGCATGTGCGTCCGAGGTTGGGAGTAGCGGCTGCTAGGTAGAGAAGGAAGCTGATCTCCGGAGCAAACCAATTTTGGTGCCAGTGCCGATCCCAACAGTAAACCCTAATTCACAGTTCAATCTTACTTGGGATTATTGAACTCATTCTTGTTTTTTTTTTTGACGAAAAAGCGGGAGGCATCAATATTATATATCCATCAAGTGACATACATGCATCGAATGAAAGCGTCCAAGCGAACGATAAATAATACAGACTCCAGACTAGCTAGCCTATAAAAATACAGACTCCGGACTGACTGTCCTATAGAATTACCGACTCCCTAACAGACCCAGAACGCAACAAGGTACGTCCCAGAACGTGCAAACAACTTGCACGTCAGAGGTGCAACGAAATTGTGCACCCCTAAAGTATCACCAAGGACACACCAAACCGTGCCACAGCGGGCACACTAACCGTGCAACAAGTGCACACCAAACATGCAACTAGTGTACGGAAACCGTACAATTAGTACACACCTTATTGAAAAAAAACAGAACAGTCAGGCCCAGACCAAACAAGCCCAGACCAGACAAGCCCACAGGGTCAGACCAGAGAGGCTCAGACCACACAGGCCCAGACCCAACCCGACCATTCACCTGCCCCAGACCAAACCCTACCCGGTTCAGACCCGAGTAATAGGTCCGGCCGGGACACGATCCGCCGTCAACGCAGATCGGAACTCCGTGAAAGCCGCCGACCCCCACACCAGCCCCACACAGCAGCTGCTCCGGCGAGAGCAGAAACCCCGGCGAAAAAGCACCACACAACTCCGACTCCGACAAGCTGTAAGAAGAGGCGAACCGGTCCGGCGAGCAGCTCCGGCAAGGAAGGAGAACGCATCCCGGACCCGACCAGCAGATCTGCACCCACACAGGACTCCGGCGAAGCGAGTCCATGCATCTCCTTCGTCCCGAGCGAGCACCGGCGGCGTGGACGAAGTCACTGCCAGGACGCGACCCACAACCGGAGAACGACGAAGTCCGGCGAGCCAAGATCCAGAAAGAAGAAGAACGAAGGTGAAGGGGTAAGAGAAAAGGGAGAGGACAACAAAGGGAGGAAGAGGGATAAGAAGGCCGTCGCCGGCAACGCCCGAGGCCGAAGCCCACGGCCGTCAACGGCGATAGGGGAGAAGGAGGGAGGCGGCGGCTTAATGAAAGTAGGGTTTGAGGTGCTGAGTGTAGAGGAGGTACTCCAGTGATGTGTTAAAAGTGCATGTACTTAAGCCATACCCTTACTCATTCTTGTTAAGTTCCTATTAAACTGAACAAATCAAACTTAAATTGCTAGCTAAACCACCAGGCTTGAAATCGATTATTAGCTAACTGTTTAATTTTGTTACAACTGGTTACTGGTTGCAGGAAATTGAGGAGGAAACATCCAAAATAGCATTGATGAATTTCGAGGTTGGGAGTAGTGGTTTCCAGGTAGAGAAGCAAGCTGATCTCCACAGCGAACCAATTCTGGTGTTAGTGCCAACCCCAATGGTACACCGTAATTCATAGTTCAAATTTACTTTTGCTTCTTTGAACTCGGTTTTAGTTATCCCTATTATCAAGTTTAAAGATGATAAATCTAATGATGAGTTTTTCAAAAGAGTTTTTTTGTTGGTTGTGTTATATCAAATTAAATTACCAAATAATGTAGTACCTATCTTTTTTGGAGTGGTTCGAACTTAAAATATTATTGAAACTACTTATGTGTATTCTTTTTTTAAAACGAGTAAATGGGGTGTTGTATTACTATAAAACGTAAACCTAATAGGGTAGGGGTAACAGATCAGGATTCCAGATATTTGTCCCGGTCGATTGTAGTCCACCAGGCGCTCATGGATCCGTAGAAATAGTCTGCATGTGTTCGCAGATCTTAACTCAAGAGTTCTCCCGCATATGTCACAGGTGGCAAGTATCGGAACAAATCGGCGGTTAAGATTAGAAGCCACCTGTAATGTATCTGTTAGGCACCTCCATAGGAATATTAGTAGCCGAGTTGGGGCGGTGATACCCCAGAAGGACGACCATGTGAACGATGTCGTGTTCTAGTGTGCCTCGTGGCGCTCCCCTGCCAGCACCATATAGACAACTTTCGTAGTATACTGCCCCGTTCGATCTAAAGGCCAATACCTCGAGTCTTTAGGTCGGAGGTCTGACAGTGGGACCTGTAGTATATGATCCTTTTCCTTAGCCGGATATATCTTATTCAGCAGCGGCATGTCCCAACACAACCTACCCGGAACCATAAGCCCTGTAACCTGGGCTCCTACTAAAGATTGTCGATCCGAGGCAATCTCCAGGTTAGGCCCCAAAAGCCACGGGGTACCCTATATAAAGGTGTCCCGACCATCCCCTATGGCTATTCGAAGCCCTCCTTGGATTAAAGATTGGGCGGATAGGATACTGGTCCATACAAAACTCTGATTAGCGACAAATACAGCCTCTAGAAAACCACACATCGGAAAGTAGCGTGATTTCATTGCCCGCGCCATTAGGGATTGGGGTTTATGAATAAGATTCCAAGCCTGTTTCCGTAGAATCGCCTTGTTAACATCGCTTAAATGGCGAAAAACCATCCCTCCGATGCCTTCGGCATGCACAGTCTATCCTCGTCTTGCCAGATGATCGGTTTAGACGATTCCCCCCACCAAAACTAAGCCAGTGCCACATGGATACGTGAGATAATCTTAATCGGCACTTGAAACACGGACATAACATAGAACGGTAGAGAGGTAAGGACTGATCGGATCATAATCTCCCAGCTGGCCGGGGAAAGAAGCTTTCCATCTGAAGAGCGGACCCGTTTGATGATACGGTCCCCTTAATATGCCATTGCCGCATTCCTATTCCTTCCGATCATATTAGGGACCACGAGGTACATAGAGGACACCAAAGTCTCATTAATGGCCAAGATCTGAAGCACGTTTGTTTAATCCCTTCCGACGTATTCTTACTGAACATGACTGATGACTTGGCGAGGTTGAGGACTTGTCTAGAAAGCAAACCAAATAGACCTAAGATATTCTTAACAGTCTGAGCATCCTCCGGTGTGCCCCTATGGAAAATGTAACAATCGTCAGCAAAGAACATATGCGATGCTTCTAGGGCACACCGGGCAACCCGAACACCTCGCAGCCGACCCTCCTCCTAGGCCTGGCGTAGTAGGACTGATAACCCTTCCATACAAAGCAAGAATAGATACGGAGAGACCGGGTCTCCCTGTCTTAATCCCCGAGATGGTGCAAATCGTGGAGTATCCCCACCTCCCGACGAGACCGTGTAGTGAACAGATTGCATGCAACAGACCACCAGTTCCATCCATTATGGTGAGAAGCCCACCCGACCCATAATACGAAGGAGGTAATCTCATTCAACCCGGTCATAAGCCTTACTCATATCGAGCTTGAGGGCCATGAAGCCGAGAGACCCCTTTTGTTTCTTCTGTATGAAATGAATTACCTCAAATGTGATAAGAATGTTGTCTTGAATACAACGGTCTGGGATAAAAGCTCCTTGCGTGTCGGAGATAACAGTATGAAGGAGCGGTCGTAAACGATTGGCCAGGACCTTGGACAAAATTCGGAATATCATGTTACACAATGCTATCGGGCGAAGATCGGTTACTACATCCGGGTTAGGTTTCTTCGGGATTAAAACTATAGAGGTATCATTCAGAGTATGATCACAGCCCTAGGGGCCAACACCTCCTGTATAAAACGAACAACCTCCTCAAACACGATCGACCAGTAATATTGATAAAAACATGGATTCAGACCATCCGGACCCGGGGACTTGTCTAGACCCATTTGAAACACTGCCGCCCTGACTTCTATATCTGAGCATGAAGCTAAAAGAGATTGTTTATGCACTAGAGTAATGCACTGGGGAGGATAATAGGGAAATCATATAGATTCGGCAAGCTAGATTTGAACAGAGTCCCAAAGTAATCAACAATCAACTCACGCATACCCGTATCCCAGGTGACCAACTCCCCTGTTCCATTTTTGAGAGATAACACTGCATTGATCCGACAACAATATGAGCAAGCAGCCTGAAAGAATTTAGTGTTACGATCCCCTTCGTCCAACCAGTGTTGCTTCGCCCGCTGGCGCTAGAAGGCCTCCTGTTCTCCCAACACCCGTTCATATTGGATTTTTATAGCCTCCCTTCGGAATACCCCCGCTCTGTCAGTACGACTATTAAGTTCCACAATTCTCCGCTGACACCATTTAATATGATTAATATTTTGGAGGAAATATCGAAGACCTCAATCCTCAAGTATTTCCTCCACTTCGTAAATTACCTCTGTGATCGGTTTCGTCGGACGCTTGTCCTATGATTCTTGAATTAGGCAGCCACAATTAGGGTCACGAACCCATTAATATTGGAAACAGGACTTCCGTGCCAAGGATAAGTGATGTCACGCCCCAAATCCGGTTTTAGCCGGAATCGAGACGTGAACTAAAATAAAATAAAAACAATAATAACAAAAAGAGTAAGAGTAAATTATACCAGATAAAACTCCAAAATTTAGTTCCAAATCAACAATCTCGATACCACGAGTCAACGCTCAAAATATAGATAAAGAAGGACACTGTTTAGTACATAAAAGAAAAGTACGTCTCTACTAAAAGATAAATCCCCGGACTCTCGATGACCTCCTGAGCTCTGAGACGTCCTCTAAACCGACTCACGATCGAAACCTGTAAAACAGTAAAACATAGGGGGTGAGCCTTCGCTCAGTAGGAAAAAAGTAGTAAAGGGAAAGGACTTCCGCTCCGTCACTGTAAATACTCAAACAATAACACTTACTAATGACTGACGACACAAGCAGAAACCAACAAGAACACAATATAGCGATAAAAGAAGCAAGCTAAAGAAACATACAAACACCAGAGCATTATGCTGCTAAGACCACTACGAACGTCACTCAAACGTGACAACACCCGAACATAAAATAAGTGAACCATGATACGCTGGTCACCACACGCAGCTCAACATATCGTACCGGAACACGGCATCGGTCTAGATATCTTCCCGGACACACAGCATCGGGGTGAAACAATACATCATACCGGAATACACCCTCGGTCTAGATGTCTTCCCGGACACACAGCATCGGGGTGAAACAATACATCATACCGGAATACACATCGGTCTAGATGTCTTCCCGGACACACAACATCGGGGTGAAACAATACATCATACCGGAATACACATCAGTCTAGATGTCTTCCCGGACACACAGCATCGGGGTGAAACAACATACATCATACCGGAATATACCGTCGGTCTAGATGTCTTCCCGGACACACACCATCGGGGTGAAACAACATACATCATACCGAAATATACTGTCGTTCTAGATGTCTTCCCAGAAACACAACATCGGGGTAAAACTCATAACAAACATACCGAACCGGCACACACCTCGGTCGGGTATCTTCCCGTCGCACGGGGTATAGGCCAACCACACCATACCATACCAAACATATTACACCGAACTTATCATACCGTCGAAGCTTACCGCCATAACTTACCAATCACACCACATCGGTCTATCATTCACCCGATCATGTCACAAGACAACCATTCATATCACATTCATTCAACCAATCATATCACGAGACAACCATTCATATCACAATCATCACATTCGTCACATCCTAATAGTATACCATAATTCTTAAAGTAACCCAAGAATATACTATACATCAACCTTTAAGGACTATTAACCACAACCAATTACAACCAACTCACAATCCTAAGGCATGACATGGCCACATGTGATTCTACAGCACGACAATTCCCATAATTTAAAGTGATTACTCTAGTTACTCACATCCTATATGCAATCTAAGACTTTACCGGTTATTAACGTCCTATATGCATTCTATTTACGTTTCTTAATTAAAACGGTAATTACTACTCTTCCCTACCTCAAATGCTATCCAAACGCTTAGTCAAAGACAGCCGCCTAGAAGTCTCCTCCGCCGTGCTCGGGAACAAAGTCTAAGAGAACAAGCAATATGAGAATTAAGAGTAATTCAAGAGTGGTTTAAAGAGGAAAAGTCCCAATTAAATCCCCAAAATGCTCGGTTATAGGTAACCTTCCTAATTAACCGAAAACGACTAAAATGGGCCCAAAATGCCCAATTCTGATCCATCACGGATCGGGTCACGGAGCCTTGACAGACTCCGTGACGGTTCGGGTCACGGAACCGTGATGCTCACCGTCACGGGTGACGTCACAGAGCCGTGACGTGTGCCGTCACGGTCCCCGTCACGGATCCGTGACGGGTCTGACAGCTCCGTCCTTCTTCTTCCTCCAGCTTCTTCTCCACGAAATCAAACCCCCAAAACTCCATTTTTACCAACCAAAAACCTCCAAATCAGTCTCATAAACCTCAATACTTCACTACCCATAATGGGTTTCATCAAACAACAATCACCCAAAAGATTTCCATTCAAATCATTCACTTTCTCCTCATAAATCAAGCATTTAATCAATACCCATTCAAACCCATAACATCTAACACTTGTTCATGCAATTTCTATAAAACCCATAACCCCAACTTAAATGAAATTAGGTTTTTAGATGTTACATACCTTAGGAATGAAGAGATGAAGAAGAATATGTGATTTTTGAGAAGTTTTGGTGGATAAATCAAGCCAAGCTTCCTCTTTTTCTTCCTTTTTTCTTCTTCAAGCTTCCATGGTTTCTTCTCTCCTTCTTTCTCTCTCTAAAATTCGGCCAACACAATGAAATGGCTGAATTGTGCTCCCAAATTGCTTTAAAACCTAAATTAGGAAAAGTCTATATTGCCCCTTAGGTCCATTTCTTCTCTTTTGGCTCATATGAGGGCAAATGGGTCATTCTAGACCCATTTCTTCTCGTCCAAGCCACCATGGACAAGTGCCCATGTGGGGTCCACCTTGTCCTTACTAATTTCCAGCACAATTAATTAAATCGGATTAACCACTAATTAGGCCTAGTTTGACCCGAAGTTGACTTTTTCATAAAAGGAGTCATTAGAAAGGAAACGACCCAACTAAGCTAACCGTAACGACGGCTAAGCTTTTGGGGTCCCGGAACGGTCCCGAATGACTCCCGGAGTCACCGGTTGACTTTTCCAGCGGAAAGGCAACTTCCGTTCGGAATTCACCGGTTCGACCGGGATCGACCGGGGGCGGTTCTTAAAATCTACCCCCCTTAAAAGAATTTCGTCCTCTAAATTTAAAACGAACGTACCTCAAGGGTCGAACAGGCTGGGGTACCTCGCGCGAACCTCATCCTCGCGCTCCCAAGTCTACTCTACTCCGTGGTGTCGCCCCTACACCCGTACCAGGGTATCCAAAATCCTGACTGGCTGCTCCTCATACAAAACATCTTCATCTACCTTGATATCCGTCCACTCAATAATGTAGGAGGGGTCCGCAGTGTACTTCCATAGTTGGGAAACATGGAAGACGTTATGAACGTTCCCAAGCTGCGGTGGCAAGACAAGATGGTAAGCAACGGCTCCCACTCTGCCCAAAACCTCAAAATGTCCGATGTACCGTGGGGCCAACTTGCCTCCGCCGCGGTGTAACCGCACTAGCCCCTTCTTCGGGCTCACCTTCAAGAACACATGATCACCAACAACGAACTCGAGAGGTCGGCGCCGTCTATCAGCATAACTCTTTTGTCGGATCTGTGCGGTCTTCAGCCGCTCACGAATAAACACGACCTTCTCGGTCGTCTCTCGGACCAGATCCGGACCAAGTAAACTCCTGTCCCCCACCTCTGCCCAACACACGGGCGATCGACACGGCCTACCATACAACGCTTCAAACGGTGTCATCCCGATACTGGATTGGAAGTTGTTGTTGTAGGTGAACTCGGCTAATGGTAAGTGGTCCTCCCATGATCCTCGGAAGTCTAATACGCACGCCCGTAGCATATCCTCTAAGATCTGAATCGTGCGCTCTGACTAACCATCTGTCTGCGGGTGGTACGATGTACTAAGTAGGACCTCGGTCCCCAATGCTCTCTGCAAACTCTCCCTAAACCTGGAGGTGAATCGAGGATCTCTGTCGGACACAACCGACACTGGAACCACGTGAAGTCGGATAATCTCTCGAACGTACAGGCGACTCAAAGTGTCAACCGTGTCGGTCATCCTCAAAGCTAAGAAGTGTGCCGACTTGTTCGGTCGGTCGACCACCACCCAAACAGCATCGTGCCCCCTCGGCGATCTCGGTAAGCCGCACACGAAGTCCATCGTGACGTGCTCCCACTTCCATTATGCGATCGGTAATGGTTGTAATAAACTGGCGGGACGCTGATGCTCGGCCTTCACTTACTGACAAGTAAGGCACCTCGAGCCGAACTCAGCGACTGGTCTCCGCATCCCGTTCCATCAAAACTGTCGCTTGACATCCCGATACATCTTGGTGCCACCCGGGTGCACAGAAGGACGCGAGTGATGAGACTCTCTCAACACGTCGTATCTACAACTGCGCGGCACAAACAGCCATCCTCGGTATCGCAAACCCTGATCCATACTCTGCTCCCAGCCCTCAGCATCAACACCGCTGGTAATCCTCTCCTGGATCTCTGTCGCCTCGGCATCCTCGCCCTGCACCTCCAGCACTCGAGCAACTAGTGTGGGCTCTGCCACCAGCGAACACATGGCCACGCCATCGGTGATCTCATCTAGCTCAAGCCCAAACGTGCTCAAATCCTCCATCATGTCCCACTCTCGGACCGATAAACTCTCCAGGCAGTGGATTGACTTCCTACTCAGGGCATCGGCGACAATGTTCGCCTTGCCCGGATGGTAGAGTAGCTCGAAGTCGTACTCCTCAAGTAACTCCATCCACCACCTCTGGCGCATGTTCAGGTTTCGCTGAGAGAAGATGTACTTGAGACTCTTGTGATTAGTGAACACCTGAAACCTCTCACCATACAGGTAATGTCGCCAGCTCTTCAGCGCGAAGACGACCGCTGCCAGCTCTAAGTCATGGGTCGGGTAGTTGCGCTCATGTATCTTCAACTGTCTGGAGCCATAAGCAACTACCTTCCCTGACTGCATCAACACACACCCCAGTCCATCACCGGACGCATCACAATACACATCATATCTGATCCCGCGCTCCGGCACTATCAACACGGGAGCGATAGTCAAACGAGCCTTCAGCTCGGAGAACGAGTGCTCACAACCCTCAATTCATATGAACTCGACTCCCTTGCGTGTCAGGGAAGTCATCGGCGCGGCTAGGCGTGAGAAATCCTGGACAAACCGTCGATAGTATCCTGCCAAGCCTAGGAAGCCGCGGATCTCAAAGACACTCGTGGGTCGTGCCCACTTCGAAACCGCATCGATTTTCGCCGGATCGACTAGTATACCCTCTCGGGACACAACATGCCTTACGATCCAATCTCATTCAACCTAGGACCAGATAAGACCAAAGAAGGAGTTGGCGATGAAGGCGGCGATGGGGGTGGGAGCGACGGTGCAGGATGATTCGGGAAAGAGAAGGGTGTGGTGGTGGGGCAGTCTAGCCCGTGAAAGGTCCACGACACTCGGACCAACGGGACGCCATGACGACATAGTTTGGGGAGGAGAGCGAACCGAAGCCGGGGAGCACGACATCACCTACAAGAAACGACCGCCGCAGAAAATAGAGGCTGAGAAACCCTAACAGTGGGAATAGCGATTTTTTTCTCAATTTACTTTTATTGTATTTAGGATTGAAAGATTATTAAATCCCTCTTTACATGTGATAATTAGTTACATGATAAGGATGCAGTAAAAAAAATTCGAGTTGGCCCTAGGAGTAGTGCGAGGAGATCCGGTTAACACCGGCGCGTGACAGGGCGGCGGTCTGCGGTAGGGTGTAGAGGGTGGAGAGAAAAGAGAGGTACGTGGTTAGGTCGATTTTTCCGTTTGTTTCTGGTTTTTGTGTGCTCTGGGGTGGAGTGTTTGTATCGGGGCTGGTCGAGTTTCCTTGAGTTTGTTACCCCACGGTTGTGCCTCGGCGCCGGACATGGTTGGTGGTGTTGGAGGTCGGTTTGTGGCTGGTAGCCTCTAGGTCGGATCGGGTGACAGGTGTTGGGACAGATCCAGTCGATGAGCAGGGTTGAGCTGAGTAGGGATGCGACGGGCCTGGCGTGGTTGAAGGTTTCGAGCGGTGGTGAGTCGGGTTTTTCGGAATAGTACGACATCAGCGGGGCTCTAGCCGGTTTACGTGCGCTTTTGGAGGTATGACGTTTCTATCCTGAAACTGTAGGGGTTTGGGGAAGCTGTCGACGGTGGAGTACCTGAAATGGGTGATTCGTCGCCGGAAACCGCAGGTGATCTTCCTTAGTGAGACGCTGGCTCGAAGAGGGGAAGTCGATATCCTGAAACTGAAGACGGGCTTCCCTGGTGGGTGTGAGGTTCCGGCGGTGGGTCAGAAAGGGGGGCTGATACTGTTGTGGACAGCGGAGACGTTGGTCACGCCATACCCGAGCGAGGAGCGGTTTATAGATGTGGAAATTAAGGGTCCGAGTGGTGTTGGCTTCCGATTCACGGGTGTGTATGGGGAGGCGAACAGGGAATTATGATGGCAGACGTGGGAGATGATTCGATCTCTAGGTACGAGGACAGGGGCCTCGCGGAAAAGGCTGCTCATGGTAGACTTCAACGGCATTCTACGGAACAAGGAGAAGAGGGGTGGCCGGAGATATCCGGAGCGTCTGATTACGGGTTTCCGGACAGCAATGCGGGACGTGGGGGTCTATGATGTTCCGATCCAGGGGTATGGTTTCAAGTGGCATAGTGGGAGTGAACCGGAGACGAGAATGGCAATCCAATTGGATAGGGATTTGATGTCTCGGGAATTGCGATCAATGTGGCCAGAGGTACACCTGACCAATTTGGGTATATCGACGTCGGATCACTTACCCATCCTAATTGACTCGGACAGACGAGTGGAACCCGTGGGGTCGCGCCAGTTCAGTTTTGAGAATATCTGGGCGGAGGATCCGGAGTGTGGCTTGCTGATTCAGTCCAGTTGGGGCGCATCGGGGGACCGGGATATCGGGTCTAAGATTCGGGAGACGGGATCGGCGTTAGATATCTGGGGAAGGGAGGTGTATAATGCATTGGCACGGAAGATAGCACGATATGAGAAGGACATGTTGTGGTTGAATGACAGGGAGGACCGATCGAGTATTCGGCGTCGGAGAGCTCTGCAGAAGTTGTATGTCAAAGCCTTGAAGCAAAAGGGGGAGTTTTGGAGGCAACGGGCTAAGCAGTACTGGCTCACGGATAGTGATCAAAATACAAAGTTTTTCCAGGCCTCGGCGTCACAGCGGAAAAATATAAATAAGGTGTCTGAGTTGCGGGATGGAGATGACAATGTTCTCACCTGGCAGTCTGGGTTGGGGGACCATATTCTGAAATTCTACAAGACTTTATTCCAGAGGACGAGGGGGGATGGGGTTAATTTCCCGAGATTCCGTCAGCAAGTGACGGAGGAGCAGAACAGGGTTTTAATGAGGGAGGTGACGTCGGAGGAGGTACGGGACGCGACCTTTTCCATGGGCCCTAATAAATCGCCAGGTCCGGATGGCCTCAACCCTTTTTTCTACCAAAAATACTGGGGGACGGTGGGGGAGGATGTGACCAGGTGGGTGAGACGGATCTTTGCGGGTGAGGATATCCCACGGGACCTGAATAAGACTACTTTGGTTCTGATCCCCAAGGTGGAATGTCCGATGTCGCTCAAGGATCTTCTTCCTATAGCACTATATAATGTAGTGTTCAAAGTGGTGTCAAAGGTGGCTGCAAATAGACTAAAGGGCCTCCTGGGTGGAATAATTTATGAATCCCAAGGGGCGTTCGTACCGGGCAGATCTATACAGGATAATATTATCCTGTCATATGAAACTCTACATTACCTAAGGAACAAGAGACAGGGAAAGGAAGGTTGGGTGGCGCTGAAGCTGGATATGAGCAAAGCCTACGACAGGGTGGAGTGGGGTTTCTTGTGGGACATAATGAGGGGATTTGGGTTTGGCGAGCGGTGGATCTCCCTTGTCCGACGATGTACGTACTCAGTAACGTATAATATTGTAGTTGGTGGTCAACAGGCAGGGTTTGTTCAGCCCGAAAGGGGGATAAGGCAGGGTGATCCGCTTTCTCCCTATTTGTTTCTCTTCTGTATGGAAGGCTTCTCTCGCCTGCTGCAGGGAGCTGAGGGAACAGGGGACATCCATGGGGTCAGGGTAGCTAATGGAGCTCCACCGTTGACCCATCTATTTTTTGCGGATGATTGCTACGTGTATTGTAAGGCGACTCCGGTAGAGATGACTAAAGTGCGGACCTATATGGGAATGTTTGAGGAGGCATCCGGGCAAGTAGTGAATCAAGCTAAGTCGTATCTATTCTTCAGCCACAACACCCCGGAGCACCGGCGTCTGAGTGGAGTGCAGATTTTGGGGATACCAGAGTTGAATACCCCATCTCCCTACCTGGGTATCCCGAACATGATGGGACGGAGCCGGAAACAGGGGCTGCAGTATGTCCTGGATAGGGTCCTCAGGAGGGGGATGACAAATTGCTCAATGGGGCAGGGAAGGAGGTGCTAGCGAAATAAGTGCTACAGGCAATCCCCACATATACGATGAGTGTCATGCGGATTCCTAAGGGGATTCTGGAGAAGATGAATGTGTCCCTCGCTAGATTTTGGTGGAAATCGGCAGGTCCGGACGGCAAAGGGATTATCTGGCAATCTTGGTCAAATATGTCCCGACCAAAAGATGAGGGGGGCCTGGGCTTCAAAAACTTATACGAGTTTAACTCGGCTCGGTTAGGAAAGCAGCTGTGGAAACTAGTTACGGAGGAGTCAAGCTTGGTGGCTAGAGTACTAAAGGTTAAGTACTACCCGAGGTCTTCGGTATTGGAGGCAGTCTGTAAACAGAATCAAATTTTGTCTGGAAGAGTCTAATGTCGGTACAGGAACTGGTTCGTAGTGGGGCCCGAAGGTCTGTAGGGCCAGGAACGGAAACATCTATTACCGACCACCCCTGGCTCACAGGTGTGGAGGCAAGGGTGCAGTCATCAGGGCCTGATCTTGAGGGGAAACTGGTGTCGGATTTAATGAAGACAAACGAGAGGGCTTGGGATGAAGAAAAGATTCGCACCCTGGTCGGAAGGGAGGATCAGCGGGCTATATTGGCGGTCCCGATTAGTAGGACGGCTGTACGAGATTCCCGATATTGGGCGGGGGACTACTTGGGCCAATACACGGTACGGTCGGCGTATGACATGGGCCAACAGGACCAGGCCTCTCTCCAGGCACATCCTGAAGTCGTTTCTGTGGCGTACGTGTTCGGGCTGTCTTTGGGCTGGTACAGAATTTTGAGGATAGTCCTCAAGTCTGAACGCAAAGAATATGTCCTTGACAAGGCTGTCTCTAAGACCATATCAGAGTTACATGAAGTGTCATCAACTGCTGAGAAGAATATCTCAGGGATCTGGGATCCAAGGATATTCTGATGGTCAACAAGGGAATTGGAAGTGGCAAGGGCTGGGCCCATGCGCACTTGGCAGGAAAGATGAGACACCTGAGAATGTCTACTTCTACTGCCAACAGCCTGGTCATTGGAACCGGGATTACAGGAAGTTCACGGCTGATCTGAAGAAGGGCAGTGGGACTGCGCCTTCATCAAATAGCCTGGATGATCTGAAGAAGGGCAGTAGGACTGCGCCTTCATCAGGAAACCTGGATGATCTAAGGAAGGGCGGTGGGATCGTGCCTTCATTCGGTATTAACTCTATAGAGCTACATCTCTCTACTTCCAAAGATTCATGAGTATTAGATACCATGACTAAATCTCACACATGCACTAATATATGGTGGCTGAAAGTAGGAGAGATTTGGAAAGCACGAAATGGACCTCAGAGTTGTGGCAACTGCTGTAGGATCCATGAGTCTTGCTTTGCCAAGAGGCCTTGTCTTAGTATTGTATAATGTATATTGCATACCTACTTTTAGTAGGAATATTATATCTGTATCCGTGTTTGACAAGGAAGGATATAATGTTAATATTGGAAATGGAGTTTTCAATGTTCTATGCAATGATATGTTTTATACCAGTACTGACATGGTTGGAGGATTGTACATATTAGATATGGGTAACAATGCCTCAAGTTCTATATATTCCGTTAATACCAAGAGGTCTAAATCCAACGATTTAAACCTAACTCTGTTATGGTACTGTCATTTGGGTCGCATAAACAAGAAGCGCCTATCAGCACTTCAGAAGTGCGGGCTTTCAGGTTCATTCGAATTCCATTCGATCGATAGGTGCAAGGTTTGTTTGATGGGCAAAATGCTAAAGTGCCCTTTATCGATCGCGATGAAAGGGCGGGTGAATTATTGGGGCTGATACACTCGAATGTGTGTAGACCAATAAGTTCACTTGCCAGGAGGGGTTTTAGCTACTTTATCACATTTACTGATGATTACAGTAAATATGGTTATGTCTATTCGGTGAGACATAAGTCTGAAGCTTTTGATAAATTCAAAGAGTTTAAGACTATAGTAGAAAACCAGCTCGACAAAGGTATTAAGGCACTTCGATTGGATCGAGGTGGAAAATACTTGACCACAGAGTTATTAGATCATCTAAAAGAGAATGAGATCCTTTTGGAATGGACTCCTCCTAGGTCACTGTAGTTGAAAGGTGTAGCCAAACGGAGAAATCGGACATTGTTAGACAATGGTCTGTTCCATGATTAGTTGGACTGATCTCCCAATCTCTTTTAGGGGTTTTGCTCTAGAGACGACCGCATTCATAGTGAATCGGGCTTCGACGAATGGTGTGGAAGGGACACCATTTTAAAAATGGTACGGGATGATGCCCGCTTTGTCCTTCCTAAAGATTTGTGGTTGCGAGGCTTATGTGAAACATTTGGTTTCGACTAAGCTCGAAACAAGATCTGAGATATGCACCTTCGTGTGGTATCCCAAAGCAACAAGGGGATACTATTTCTACAATCCCAGTGAGAACATGGTGTTCGTCGCTTGGGGTGGGGTCTTTATGGAAAAGAAGTTTTGTTTCCAAAGACGTCATTGGGAGGACTGTGCATCTCGAAGAAATTCAGGATGGTACAGATCTGTCTAAACCAATTGGCAACCCAGTAGAAAGGAGCCAGAGATTGTCGTAGAGTAAGAACCAATTCCTGTTACAATTCCGGAAGGTCCAAGGCGATTTGAAAGGATCAATCTTCCACCTCCAAGATATGGTATCCGGAGGTGACAATGAAGTCATGGTGGATCACGATGATCCAGCCACCTTTCAGGAAGTCGTGGATGGGCCCAACTCCGAGTTATGGCTGGGAGCCACGAGGGAGGAAATGCAATCCATGTCGGACAACCGAGTCTGGGAACCGGTTGATCCCATCAATGGTGTGAGGACCATAGGATGCAAATGGATCTTCAAGGTGAAGATGGACATGGACGGCAACCCTCTGACCTACAAAGCTCAACTGGTGGCGAAAGGTTATAGGCAGATCCAATGGATTGACTATGAGGAAACCTTCTCCTTAGTGGCTATGGTCAAAATCGATCCAAATTCTTCTTGACATAACTGTGTATCATAATTACGAGATATGGCAAGTGGATGTCAAAACCGCTTTCCTAAATGGAAATTTGACTGAGTACGTTTGTATGTCTCGGCCCAAAGGTTTTGACGATCCGAAGAATAAAGGAAAGATTTATAAGTTGTTGAAATCCATTTATGGATTGAAACGAACTTCTCGGAGTTGGATCCTTCGTTTTGATGAAGCTGTAATTGGATTTGGCTTAATCAAGAACGAGGATGAATCTTGCGTTTATAAGAAGGCTAGTGGGAGCAATATTACCTTTCTGGTTCTCATTGAAAACGACATCCCAACCTTGCACGAGACTAAAGCTTGGTTGAGGAAGTGTTTTTCAATAAAGGACTTAGGCGATGCTTCTCATATCTTAAGGATTAAGATATGTAGAGATCGCACCAAGAGGGTCTTGGATTTAAGTCAGGGAACTTATGTGAACAAGGCATTGAGTAGGTTCTTAATGCTCGATTCAAAGAAAGGACTCTTACCCACTAGTCATGGCATTCATCTCAGCAAGACTCAGTGTCCTAAGACACCTGATGAGCTGAAAAGGATGATGAGAATCCTATGCGCCTGGGGGCAGGATCGATCATATATGCCATGACATGTATGAGACCAGACGTCTCGTAAGCCTTATGTTGTACCAGTAGACATCATTCTAACCCGGGGGAAAGATGATGTTGAACTAGTCGTCGAAGGATGAGTAGACGCTAGTTTTCCAAGACAAATCCAGAT
The DNA here is from genome assembly GCA_963921825.1 of Erodium maritimum. Classification (NCBI taxonomy): domain Eukaryota; kingdom Viridiplantae; phylum Streptophyta; class Magnoliopsida; order Geraniales; family Geraniaceae; genus Erodium; species Erodium maritimum. The sequence goes on from OY997594.1 coordinate 54,542,816, forward strand.
GACTTTAGAAGTCAATCAGGATATGTGTTTACGCTGAATGGGCAGAGCTTTAGCTGGGAAAGAGTAAAGCAAGATACCATTGCCGAATCTACGACAGAGGCCAAGTACATGGATGCTGCAGAGGCAGCTAAGGAGGCTATGTGGATTTGGAAATTCATGGCAGGGCTGGGTGTAATTAAAAACCCATCTAGCCCGGTGAATCCATCTTGCGACAACACAAGGGCCATTGCGCAAGCTAAAAGCCTAGATCGTATAACAAATCCAAACATGTATTGCGGCGTATCCACCTCATCAAATAAATACTGAACTAAGGTGAAGTGAAGATAACCGATATTGCAACAGATGATAACATAGCCAACCCTTTGACTAAGGCAGTGTCACTGCCTGAACATGTTAGACATGTAAAGTCGATGGGGACATATTGGAGTTTAGATTGGAACTAGGGCAAGTGGGAGATTGTTAGTCTTAGTGCCCGTAGTTCAATCCTAAATGTCCAAATGTACATATCATCGTTAGCAATAAAATTAAAGCGACTTTATATTACTTATGTGTTGGAGTAATATATCGACGTGTGCTCTGATCTATGCCCACCATGCGAATAGAACCATAGATCGAGATAGATCACACTCGATGGGTCCCTAGTCAACAAAGCTTCACTAGAAGCGACTAGTATGAAAGATGGCTCTTTATGGCTTACGTTCTGTTAGTCATTGGAATGGGATTCCGGAGTCTGATCATAGATATCATGTGGGACATGATATTGGACGACCCGCCCTGAATATGTTCCATAGATTAAGTCATGAACATATTCAGTGTTGTAGCTTGTCATGTATCCTTAGACCAAGGAGTCTTTGTGATCGCTATGTAGTCAACAACTGAGTTTGACCTGAGCCTAACGTTGTCCGTAACAGGGCTTCCATAACGGCCAGGATTGGCTTGGGGACGGGCTACATGAGTGACACGAAAGACGGCTAAGGGATTTATCCCTCATACTAAGGTATGGGAAAGATATCGGTTCTCGGCCACTTGATCGAGAGTGACTGGAAGAATAGCATGGCCATGCACATGATACTGGGTATCATATCTTCAGTCATCTCACATATCAAGGAACGGTGATTGAGAATAATAAGGATGACGGCTCTATGCCTTATCTCAATCAGGATATCGGAGATAAAAGGATAATGACAGGGACGACGGAAAGGTTAGAATCGAAATGGTCGATTCGTTATGTAATGTCGGGCAATACTAAAGTCTCGTTAGTTGCCACTTAAATAGGATCAAGTAAAATGGGATTTTACGTTGATCTATTGACATGCATAAACCTAAGGGTCACACCGGAGGATGAAACTCATTGACACATTTATGGAGAATGGCCAAAAGGGAGTTGTCTCGGGACATGACCAAAACTGGGTTTTGGGTCATGTGCCCGTAAGTGAATAGGACTTTACGGATCGAGACAAGGCTTGGAGTCTTGGGATTGATCGCGTCGGATAATGTTGGACATTTCTGGTATGGAAGGCTTGGAGGCGATGAGCGAATCACGGGACCTCGTTGGAAATGGCCACGGGCCATGTTCCAAGAGGCCCATGAAAGGCCCATGCAACCAAGGCCCATGGAACTAATTAATCAAGTCTTGATTAATTAGTACTAAGTAAGCAAGACAAGGATTAAGGTGTTGGTGATTCACCACCTAACCCAATCTTGTCTTGCCATACTTTGTCCTATTTACACCTTACTTGACACCATACTTGTCTCATACCTTTAGTTGGACAAGTATGGGTTTTGTTATGTTTAAGTCATCTTTTTTCAACATAACAAACACAAGACAAGAATAGGAAACACATTTTCTCTCCCTCTTCCATGGCCATTTCGGGTTTGGCAAGCTCCCACCTCCATTTTTGTGTTCTTGAGTCCTCAAAGAGAAGAACTACGTGGCTTTGATTCCCATGTGGATACGTAGGCGTCTTGGAGACTCAAGCCAATCATTCGTTACCCGGTGTTCTTGTTTTGGTAAGAACTAGTGCTGAATTTTTCTCTTGTGAATCCATTCTTTGTTAGTTGTTTCATGGTTTTAATCGTCTCTTGGTTTTCCTTGATTTTCCGCTGCGAGTTGGTTCATCTCCAACCCTACCTCGAGACCCAACACGGAGAACCTGAGGCGGCGTCATGTGGATATGGTGGCGACATGTCCGGTTTGCTTGGGAGCGGAGGAGTCGGCTTTTCATCTGATGGTCTAATGCCCAGTGGCGGCTGAATGCTGGGCGAGGTCGGGTCTGCACTTACCTCAAGGACCCAGACGATAACTGAGTGGGTGCTAATGATGTTTAACCTTAACCCTCCGGCGAAGGGGGGGCCTGATTGGTTGCCTCTTATGGGAGGTGTGGAAGGCACGAAATAAGGTAGTCTGGGAGAGTATCGTACAACCAGCAGCCGGTATTTTTCAGACAGCGTTCCATCTTCAATCAGGATGGATGGAAGCAAGGAGGAGGAAGCTACAGGCCTAGGTTGTCCCTCGCCATTCCCAGGTTCAGGCAGCGGAGGTATGGTAGTGCCCCACTCCGGGCTCATGGGCTGTCAACACTGATGGGGCATGTTCGCAGCGGCAGACAAAGTGGGTACATGTTGGATATGTAGGGACGACAGGGGTCAACTCAGGGGAGCTCGGTCCACATCGTTCCACGGTGCCCAGAACCCGGGGCTGGTGGAAGCTTTTGCGATTCGGGAAGCGTTGTTGTGGCTCCAACAATACCCGCATCAAAGGGCGGTAGTCCGAAGTGATTGTAAGGTCATAGTGGATATGATCAAACGAGGTGGGGGGTTGCCCTCACCTCTGGGAACAATCGTCACATATTGTCTTTCCCTTTTATCTACACTCGAGTGCGTGCAGCTCGAATTTGTAAAGCGGACATCGAACAAAGCAGCTCACTGGCTTGCCATGACGACTTGTTATAACCCTGCCTGGAATTGGCAAGGGGGTCATGTCCTTGAGCCTCTTCAACACATCATTGTTGCCGAAATTAAATAAACCGTCATTTTCTCTCCAAAAAAAATATCCCTCTTTACAAATTATTATTTGGTGTCTAATTTTATAATGGACTCATAATAGTTTTTAATTAACTCTTTAATTATATATGATTGCTTATTAAGTTTTAAAAAAATTCATTCAGAATTATGTGGCTCTTTGCTTGCAGACTTACAACCGATTCTACATGAACTGTCGCTGGCTTTGTTTGTTGTCTGTTACTTCTCACATCACTTTAAAAGCACTCGCAGTCAACCACTGATTGAGTGTGAGTCTCTCTCCACTCGGCATGCCCAGAACAATGTCGACGCTTCCTCCGGAGATTATTTCCGACATACTTTACCGATCACCGGTCAAGTCTCTGCTACGCTTCCGATGCACATCCAAGCACTTATGCTCCGTCATAGACGATCCCGATTTCACCAAACTCCATCTCAAATGCTCCGCCCAAACCAACTCTAACCAAAGTCTCATCGTCACGCCCGGTCCAATCTGCTCCCTCGACCTCCACTCGCTCGGACGAGCCGTCGAGATCGACCATCCCTTGAAGACCCCACAATTCAAAACAGAGGTTATAGGCTGCTGCAATGGCCTGGTGTGCTTATTCAACTCAGACGACGAGATTGGGATCTGGAACATGGCCACCCGGAAACACCACCGATTGCCCTACGCCGAAATCATATACAGCATCAAGTCCGCCTCCTTTATGCATCAAATTGCTTATGGATTCGGCTACGATTCCGTTCACGACGACTACAAATTGGCGAGGATCGTCCGATTGTGCTGAACTTTGGGCAGTCAAGTTATGGTGTATAGTCTGAAATCGAACTCGTGGAAGAGAATTGAGGGCTTTCCTTACGAGTTCCTCTCCCTAGGATCCATGGGGATGTTGGCCGATGGCGCTTTGCACTGGTTGGTAAGGGACGGAGATTACTGGTTGATCGTTGCGTTTGATCTTGCCAGCGAGGAGTTCCGGGTGGTTAAGCATCCTCCTGGAGCCCTGGATTCAAGCCATTCTGTGCAAGTGGGGTGGGGGGTCTTGGAGAGTCGCTTCTGTGTCATTCTTAATCGTGTTCATCAACGGACTCATATGTGGTTGCTGAATCACGGGGTGGAGGATTCTTGGACCAATTTGCTTTCAACCTCCAAGCCTCAAGTCACTACATCTGCTTATATCATGCCTATTGCTTATTTGCCCACACCCAATGGGAATGAACTTCTGCTGCTCAAGGATTCTAAGGAGTTTCTCAAGTATGACCTCAACAGGAACAAAGTCAAGAACCCTAGGATCCATGGTCTTCCACCAAATTCATTTATGAAACTGCGGGAAAGCGCAAGAGAGGGAAAGGCAAGAAGAATGCCACTAAGAGGTAAATGTGTTTATATTCCTTCCCAAGTAACTTGAGCAGTTCAATGTAGTCTTAGTTTGTTTTGATATTAATTAGGGGAACCATGGTTCTTAACCTATTTTGATATTTGTCTTTTGTTGCATTTCCGAACTATGATCTTTATATTTTTTGCACGGACTATCGTTTTTCATCAAAATCAACAGGAACGTTAGTTTGTGATGGAAAAAGTCCAAAATACCTACAACAAAAAATGGAAAGGTCATAGTTGGGAAGTGCAAAAAAAGATCAAGCCCAACATCAGGTTATTGACTTTTGTTGAGGGCATTTCTGTCTTTTTCCATCCAAAACTAACGTCCCTGTAAGTTTAACGACAAACGATAGGTTGTGCAAAAAATACAAAAGTGGTAGTTGAGAAATGCAACAAAATGTAAACCCAGTTTAAGATAACGAAAACAAAGCTTAAAATAAGTTAAGAACCATAATAAGTTAGGAACCATAGTTTCCCTATTAATTAATTAATTGTGTATGCTTTTTTAGACATCTTGGAATTTGCCATTGTTGGTTGAATCAGAGTAAAGCCTTTATCCGTTTGGGTCTATAGCAATATAGTGGCTAAGTTTGATAAAGTATTGTAGCATTGCTCTGGTTGTTGAGTATCTTGCAAACTTTGATCTGGTGTTGCCATTTGTTTCTTTCTTTCATAATTGGACACAAAACTCGCTCACTTCCGTTGGTCTTTTTATGTTTGCCAGGGATGGTTTCTTATCTGCAGGGTTCAACCTTGTCTTGTAAGCAATGGCGGGTTATATGGTAGCTCCTAATCTCTGTCATCTAAACTTCTAGTTGGTAGCTACTATGGAAACAGTGATAGTTTGTTCTTGCAACTATGGCGAGTGAAGATAATTTTTGACTTTCGAGTTGAAAAGGTTATTTCGTAGAGAAATGGTTGTTAAGCATGAGCGTCTTGGTGTTAATCAATCCTCACACTTACAGTGGTATCACATAAAAAAGAAAGTTTCAACTATTTAAAATTACCAAATTCCCTTCTCTTTTGTAATTTCCGATTGGATGTACGCATTACTAGTTGCGGTTTGCTTCAAATATGTATGACTTTTGACTACATATTCGTCTTTGCTTCAAATATGTATGACTTTTGACTACATATTCGTCTTTGGAAGAAGCTTATAAGTAATGCCTTAAGCTGTCGTATATAACCATTCAATCTATAAGTTTTTGTTTGGAGCACATCTCAAACTTAACTTTTTTGTTGGGAGCCTGATGTCCAGTGGAGATAATGGGACTGCAGAGAAGGCGTGAACCCGTATAGGCGTAAACAAGATGTAGTTGCGTTAACCCAAAGTTTGGGTAAACCAAACTTAACTCGTATGCTTCAATTTATTTGGGCTTCCTCTTTGATTGCTTTTTTTTAAAACGAATGTTGCGAAATTTATTATAAATCAGAATCTACGATACATTGGAGTGCGTCAGGTGCAGGACATGACCACTGAAGAACAGACATTGAACGAGCCTCCTTAACTAGCCAGTGGGATGCTTTGTTCGCAGTTCTTTTTAGAAATTGAAGGATAGTCCTCTCTTGTTAAGAAATAAGCTCCAGAATATCCCTAATAAATGTCCCAATGGGTGATACCGACGGGTTGCCCTTAGATATTAGATTAAGAAGAATCTGGGCATCCGAGCGAATAATGATATTAGGCTCCAGGCTTGGAGCATTTTTCAGAGTTGTCGCCAAGGCACATGCTTTGACCATTAGCGGCTCCCATATACCCGGAAGGATACCATTTGCGGTCAGCCAGATCGTGCCACTGTGGTCTCTAGCAATGAGACCCCAAGCAGACTGTATTGTATCCTAAAAAATAGCCTCATCCACATTGATAACAATAGTACCTGAGGGCGGGCGGGTCCACTTCGCTAGCCAGACCGAGGGTATATGATTTGGTTGCAGGGAGGCGGCCTTCGCTTCCCTCCAAGCCTTCAGATGAGCAGCCGCCGAGGAGACTACCCTCAGGGCCGCCGGGGGCGTCCCTCTTCATTTGAGCTCATTTCGCACTTTCCATATTTCCCACATGATGGATAGGACCTCAGCCACCTTCTTCCGAGACCTCCCGCTCTCAATCCCCTCCCACCACTACACAAATGTCCCACCAAGACCTTGTGGGATGAGATCTCCCGCTTGCGCCCAACACGTCTTAGCAAACCCACACTCAAGAAATAAGTGATCAACTGATTCAGGCACTCTCCCACAGATATCACAGATTACCGAGATAGGAACAAACTTACGGGTCAGATTAGTAGATACCTGAAGAGTATTAGTCAGGCCTCTCAACAAGAAGATCAATAGCCGGGGAGGAACCGGGATAGACCATAATACCGACCACGTTACCAACATCGTCCTGCTGTCGCGCGGCCTGCCTCGGCATAACCAGTACCCTACACTATGTCTTTGTAGCATACATCCCATGACAGTTAGTTGCTATGGGGATGGGGGTCTGGGAGGGTCGCCTCTGCGTGATTCGTATTCATGTTGGTGAACGGATTGATATCTGGGGGCTGAAGCATTATGGGGTGGATGATCCTTGGGCCAAATTGCTCTCAGCCTCGGCGCCTCAACTCACTACATCTGCTTCTGTTATGTCTATTACTTCTTTGCCCAATGGAAATGAACTTCTGCTGCTCATGGCCAACAGGAAGTTTCTTAAGTATGACCTCAAACGGAACAAAGTCAAGAATCTTGGGATTCATGGTCTTCCACCATGTTTATTCGATGCAATGCCTTATGTTGAGAGCTTGGTTAAGCCTTTTCCTACTGTGCTCACCGGAGATTATCAAACTATGGGAAGGCGCAAGAGTGGGAGTAGCAAAAAGAAGGTCACAAAGAGGTGAATGTATTTACCTTCCTTCCCAAGTAACATGTGTTTAGCTCAATACCATCTTTGTTTGTTTTGGTATTAATATATTCTTTATGGTGTAAATGGCTTTTTAGACTTCTTAGAATTTGCCATTGTTCGTTGAGTCAGAGTAAACCCTTTATCCATTTTGGTTTATAGCTATATATAGTGGCTATTGGCTAAGGTTGATAAAGTATACTAGCATTGGTCCAGTCGTTGAGTATCTTGCAAAATTTTATCTTGTGTTCCCATTTGTTTAATTTTCCTGTAATTTGACACATAACTCGCTCACTACCGTTTGTCTTTTTATGTTTCCCAGGGATGATTTCTTATCCGAAGGGTTCAAGCTTTTCTTGTAAGCCATGGCTGAAAACAGGCTATTAACAGTAGAGAAAATAGGTAATATGGCTGTTCCTGATCTTTGCCATCTAAAGCTTGTTCTTGCAACAATCGTGGGTTAAGACAGTTTTTGACTTTCGAGTTTAAAGTTTGTTCTGCACAGAAATGACTGTTAAGCATGAGTTTCTTGGTTTCAATCCATCCTCGCATTTACAGTGGTTACACGTAAATAAGAAAGTTTCAACTATTGAAATTACCATATATGCCTTTCTTTAATAATTTCTGGTTGGATGTATGCATTACTAGTTGTGGTTGACTTGAAATATGTGAGTTTTACTTCAAATTTACCTTTGGAAGAAGTTTTTGTCTTGACTGAAGCGCTATCATTAAATCTTGCTGGCATCTATAGAGTGAGGATTGCCTAAACCTGCTGTATGTAGCTGTTTATTCTCTTCGAGTTCAATCTGTAAGTTTTTGTTTAGAGCTCATCTGTTGGTCAAGTTTTTTTTTTGTCGGGAGCCTTAGGAAGCCTATAACTATGGCCAGTGGAGATAATGGTGCTACAGGGAAGGCGAAAACCCATATAAGGGTACACAAGAAGTTGTTAATTTAACCCAAAGTTTGGGTAATACTAATACTTGCAAACGCTACAATAAGCTAGTCGAGGCTTCTATCATTCATTGACTTGTTGGGCATATTGCAATAACTGTATCCAGTCTCTTATTTGTTTGCCTTCATCTAACTCTGGTACTCACTTGTTTATTGGTCCTTTTGTTTGGTAGGAATGGTTACTTGTCCAAGGGTTTCAAGTTGGTTTTATGAGCAATGAGGAATGGAAGTTTTATAAGCGATGGTGGACACTAGGAGAAATGGGAACATTTTTCCTTCATCAACCTGTTATATATGAAGATTACAAGGAAGACAAAGATCATTGCTGCTTATTAGATTAACGTTAAATTTTCTCACTGACACTGCTTGTTAAACCAAATTGAATCTCACCACTTGCCAAGAAGAAACCTGGGGTTGTATAGGTTTAGGTTCTATTTTTCAAACTTCAAATGTATCTGACTTTTCAGTCCTCACTATTCTGGGTATGTTCCATACTTTTGCCATTTATACCATCACAAGTACTTCAGTTGAAAATTTCCAAGGAAGTATCTGTTAGGCTTGTAGTTTATATAAATCCCTTGATTACAAACATTAACTTTTCTCGCATTATCTGCTTCAAATGACCATTTTTCTCTTTCTCCGGGTCTTCATGTCATTGGTGTTTTCGTCTTTTCCTGCCTATTTGTTGATGATTGCCATGATATCAACTTACTAGGAATTCATCTTAAATGTCACTTGCACAAGTAACCTCTTCACACTCTTCTTTGTGACTTTGCTAATACACATTCAGATATGAAGATTATTATAAGATAATAAATGAAATAAAGAAATCTACTATTTATACAAATACATGGATCTCACTGGTATTTGAAGCTGGCAGATAACGATTTCCATTTATCCGGTTCCAAAACACCCTAATAGATATTCAATCTCGATCACCTTCGAACAAAATCAAATGCCCCATTGATATTGTAAGTAGTAATATATTTTGAAGAGACACTGGTACCATCCATACTCGAACTCAAAGGTGTGTAAGAAATTAACCCTGCTGATAACACAAAACCTACTCTCCCAGTCCCGATGCCTTTGATCAATTGGGGGTCTGGGAGAGTTGCCCCTGTGTGAGTCGTAACCGTGCTGGTAAAAGGACTGATATGTGGGTGCTGAAGCATTGCGGGCTGGAGGATTCTTGGGCCACATTGCTTTCAACTTCCAAGCGTCAAGTCACTGCATCTTCCTGTTGTATTATGCCTATGGCTTGTTCAAGCTATGGAAATAAACTTCTCCTATTGAAGGAAAGGATTTCAAGAAGTTTCTTAAATATGACCTCAAAAGGAACAAAGTGAGGAATGCTAGGATTCATGGTCTGCCAAATTCATTTGATGCAATGCTATACGTTGAGAGCCTTGTCAAGCCTTTCCCTACGGTCTAAGGAGTTGATGAAACAGTAGGAAAGCGTAAGAGTGGGAGAGGCAAGAAGAATGTTACAAAGAGGTAAATATGTTTACCTTCCCTCCCAAGTAACTTGAACACTTCTAAATACCAATTTCAATTTGTTTTGGTATTAATTGTTACTTTATGGTCACATAGCCTGTCTGGCTTTAGGGACATTTTTACAACATGCTATTGTTTATTGAATCTGAGTTAATTCTTTATCCATTTGAGTCAATATCAATATAGCGGCTAAGGTTGATCAAAGTATTATGGCATTGCTCCACTTGTTGATGACTTTGCAAAGATTTGATCAGGTGTTCCCATTTGTTTAAACTGTAATTTCACTCATAACTCACTATCAAAGCCGTTGGTCTTTTCATGTTTGCCAGGGATGGTTTCTTATTTGCAGTAGTTAAGCTGGTTTAATCAGCAATGGCAGAAGAAGAAAAAACTCATAACAGCAGAGGATTTGGTTTAAACTGAGTTTATTTTCTTTTGATACTTTTGATTTTAATTAACTTCCAATGGGAAATTTGGAAATCTATGCTTCATAACATAGCATATTTTTTTTAGTATGTCACTATAATTCAATATTTGTAAATATATGCTTTTGAAATATTTTAGAACAAAAATGACCTTATTACTATTAGTTTAAATCTCAAAATAAATTGTATATGAGAGGATTTGAACCATGATTGTTCAAGAAAAAATGTTTGGACTTAACCACTTGTGCTAAATTACTTACATGTATTGTAGCCTTTTATCATATCTTTACTATACTTTATTATATACTAACTTCTCGTACTACACCAAAATTTAAAATAAAAATACGAGTACTTGAAAAATACTTATGGTGAACTCTGTACGTTTTGAAAATACTTACGGTGTATTGTTTTTGTTACAAATACTTATAGTGTATTATTTTTCATACGATAAAAGTGTGAAAAACTAACGGAAAATTGGGATTTTAGAGGGTGTGCAACTTTAAATTTTCAAAATAAATAAATAAATATGGGTATACTGTAAGTATTTCAAAATAAATAACTATGTGTATACCAAAATAAATAAATAAATAAATATTATTTTAAAATATATTTGTATATATATACATATTTATTTATTTTGGAAATTTTAAAGTTGCACACCCTATAAAATCCCAATTTTCCGTTAGTTTTCACACTTTTAACGCATAAAAAATAATACACTATAAGTATTTGTAACAAAAACAATACACCGTAAGTATTTGTAAAACGTGCAGAGTTCACCATAAGTATTTATCAGGGATGATTTCTTTCTCTTATTAGCAGGGTTCAAGCTGGCTTTATGAGCAATTACAGAAAAAGGAGACTCAATCTGAGGGTTGACAATGGGCCTCATTACCAGCAGCCCACTAATCATTTCTATATATATATGAAATAGTTGTTGCTTTTTCAGTCACCTCTCCACTCCTCCGTTTTGCCGAGCTGCTACTCACTGAGTCTCCCCCACTCGGCCTTACCCAGAACAATGTCGAATCTTCCTGCGGAGGTGATCTCCGACCTACTCTGCCGACTTCCAGTCAAGTCTCTGCTACGCTTCCGTTGCACATCCAAGCACTTGTGCTCCGTCATCGACTCTCCCGATTTCTCCAAGCTCCACCTCCAACACTCGCTCCAAACCCATTCCAACCAGAGTCTCATCCTCATGACCGGCCAGCTCCACTCCATCGACCTCCACTCAGTCGACCGAGCCGTCGAGATCGAGCATCCCTTGAAGACCCTTTCCGGCGGAACTAATGTTCTAGGCTCCTGCAATGGCTTGCTGTGCTTGTTCAAGTCTGAGGCTGAAATTGTGATCTGGAACATGTCCACCCGAAAGCACCACCGATTGCCCTACGTCCCCGTCACTTACCCCAACGGAGTCCCCGCCTCCTTCAACATGGTTTCCACCGCTGGTTTCGGCTTCGGTTACGATTCCGTCCACGACGACTACAAGCTCGTGAGGGTCGTCCGACTTCGTGGCACTTTGGACAGTGAAGTTATGGTGTATGCTCTGAAATCCAACTCGTGGAAGAGGATTGAGGGGTTTCCGTATAATTTTCTCTCCCCAGTCTCCGTCGGTGTGTTTGCTGATGGAGCTTTGCATTGGCTAGCCGACCGCCTTGAAGGGGGTGAGGGTGTGGTGGCTGCGTTTGATCTGGCGACTGAGGAGTTCCAGGTGGTTCCGGAGCCTCTGCAAGCTCCGGGTGAAACCCAGGCTCTGGTGCAGTTGGGGGTGTGGGAGAATCGCCTCTGTGTGATTCGTATTTGGGCTGGTAAGCAGGTCGATCTGTGGGCAATGAAGCAGTATGGGGTGAAGGAGTCTTGGACCAGAATGCTATCGACCTCCAAGCCTCAAATCATCAGTGCTTCCAAGTGTATGGTGCCTTTGGCTCATTTGAGCAATGGAGATGAACTTGTGCTGTTGAAGGACTTTCGCAAGTTGATTCGGTATGACCTCAAAAAGAACAAAGTGAAGTTTGCTAGAATTCATGCCTTGCCCGATCACTTTGATTCAATTCTTTATGTTGAGAGCCTCGTCAAGCCTTTGCCCCTGGTCAATGCTGACGATGAAGCTGAGGGAAAGAGCAAGACTAAGAGAAGCTTTATATTCAACAATGTCACACAGAGGTACTTACACTATGGTTTCTCTAACTGACATAGCTCAATATTATCTTAGTCTGTTTTAGTATTAATTGCTTCTTTATGGTCACATTTTTGGTTTATGAATGACCTTAAAATCTGCTATTGTTCATTGAGTCGGAGTACAGTCTTTACCGTTTGGGTTTGTAGCATTAAAGTGCCTAAGATTGATCAAGTATTCTAGCATTGCTCCAGTTGCTATGGATCTTGCAAAACAATGATCCAGTGCTCTAATTTGTTTTTGCCACAATTTGACTATAACTTACTCACTACCGTCTGTCCTTATATGTTTACCAGGGAGGATGGTTTGTTTGAATTGGCCTTCAGTCTGGCTCCATAAGCAATGACAGGAGAAAAGGAGACTCTTAGTACATGGAATAGGTAATATGATGGCTCCTAATCTTTTTGTTATCTAAACTTCTTTGTAGTAGCTTGTATGGAGACTGATATTTTGTGCTTTCAACAATGACGAGTTGAGATAGTTTTTGACTCTCAAGAGTAGTTTGTTAAAATGAGCTTGTTGGCTTCGATCATAACATTTACATATGTTTGTGTTACTAGCTATGGCTGGCTTCAAATATGTCTCAGTTTCAACTTTTGGATTTGTCTTGGTTGAAGTTTTTTGTCTGGAATGAAGAATTGTCATTATATCTTGATGTCATACATAGCTTGAAAATTGCCTAAATCTGGTCTATATAGCGGCTTTTTACTATTCCAGTTCAATCTATGAGCATTCTCAAAACCCTTACATATATAGCCATTAATGGAGCCTTCAAGTAATCATGTTTTATATACTTGAGTTTCATTATCTTGAGAAAGACCCTTTTCTATATTTCTTGAGAAGTCTTCTACCAAATTTAAAATGTTGTCGAAGTTCTTACATTAAACAAGGGCTTTCGTTTTAAACTCTTTGTATGACAAAAGTTGTTCCATGAGAACGTGCAAGTTCTAGTTGGTTATTTGGGAAATAAGAAGCCAAGTCATTTACCAATAGTTCAACTAGTTAATTTTTTGTTACAAATTTCTTGTAATTGAACTTAAGGTTTTATAATGAGCAAAGTCTTTAATTGTAGATCAGATTTGATAAATATAGGTTACACTCATTATAGTTGAGCTTTAGATTGAGATTGTTTTATAAATGAGCAAAATTTGAATCCAACCGGTCAATGCTCCATTGACTAACAAGTTGACTTGTTAGTATGTACTGTTTAGTTTTATTCAATTTGGAATTTCTATTTTTTTTTTTAAGTGATTAGAGTTGTCTTTGCACCCTAATTGGAAGTGAGTGCGAGTGGACAAGGTCATAAATTAGGTGATGGATTAGATTAAAAATTTCTATAACATGAAAAGAGAGGTTTGTTTTGTAAGTAATAGCTAATTGGCAGTAAGATGATAATATCTAATGGGGTACCTTTGAACCTTTCTTCCTCAGGTTACATAATTATTTTGTCTGGTTAGGTATCCTTTGAACGGTCACTCAAGTTTTAGATACATTACTCTACTATCATATTTTTGTAAGCAATTATCAATCCCATCATGAACTTACTCAGACTCCAGGTGTTTTTTTGTCTTAAATTAATAAAATTAAGAATTTTTCTGTATAGAGTTTATTTTTTTACTTAATCCAAGCAAGCTTCCATTGTCTTCATTATTGAAATTGTTACAATGAATTTATAAAATGGTAACATCAAAATTTTACAATTAATCTAGTGTTTAAACTATGAATGAGCACTTATTTTAAAAATGAATTTATAATCAGTCTCTTGTAAAATGTTAAAGGAAGAACACATGAACATACGTGGATTGATTATGCAGCCTTCAAATAAATTGGCCTGGTTGATGATCTTAAGCAGCTGGTTGTTGAACTTAATGCTCTCCCTCCAGCTCAACAACTTATCTTTAAGGAAAATTAGGTGGGTTTGGGTGGTACTTGGTGTGAGAACTCAGCGTAGAATAAAAAATTTTTATTGTAAATCAACATACACAAAATTAAGCAAAACCTAATTTAGCAATCACCCGTTCAAAATCGGTCCTAATTATATTGTCATTTGAAGGAAATTGAGGAAAGAATCCTCTTAAAATCATATTTTATAATGCATATTGAGCAACGGTAGATAGGTCGATTTGAATTGAAATGAAATTCAAACCTTGTAATCTATAAAGGTGATTGTATATGCGCATAGCAAAATATTTAGCTTTCTTAAGTGAAGAACACAGTAGTGGACAAAAAAAATGCTTGAAGTTGATATATTGAAATTGCAAATGTATTATAATATATTGTCAGTGATAGATGAAAGGAAATTTTTACATTTATATACGACTTTTTTAAAACGAGTGTTTTCCTCTAATTTAAAATTGACATGGAGTGAACAAAACATAGACTACTTGTTGTATCTTTAACTCTTCTTTCTGCTCATAAGAGGTTTCAATTAAATTTGCGTTGCCGATCAAAAAAACAAAACAACACATGAGTGGCCTATATATTATTCAATCGATACATTTTCCCGTATGAGAAATCAAAAACAAACTGGTAAACTTGCCAAAATAATTGGGAAAGCATTCGACACGTTTGTATGTATTACTAACATATTGTAATGTAATACGCAAGAAATTTGTAAAAAACAAAATTACAATAAAAAAAAATGATATTTCTTTCTTAATAAAATAGTTACATTATATATGTCAAAATATAAAAGTGTATAACATGTGCCGTTAATGAATGCACACTGGATTATGATACGGTTGCTTCCATCCATACTTTGTTGTAGAACATGTCCAATCTTAAGAATTTTATCACAACCTAAACTGGCATTAACTTATACAAATTCATACGCATAATTTGTGCAAGAGAAATTGCTTAATAAATAAAATAAATTGTGATATTCGAATACTAAATTCTAAACTGATAATTTCATCTACAATTAATATAATTGTGTAAGAACCGCCTCCGGTCGAGCCGGTGATTTTTGACGAAGTTTGACTTTCGGCCAGAAAAGTCAACCGATGACTCCGGGAGTCGTTCGGGACCTTTCCGGGGCCCAAAAAGCTTAGTCGTTATCATAGTTAGCTTAGTTGGATCATTTCCTTTCATTTGACTGCAATTGTGGAAGAAGTCAAATTTCGATCAAACGAGGTCAAAACGAGACTTTTTCGGGTGATTTCAAATTGGGCTGAGATTATTTTAATTAGATATGACCTCACTTTGACACTTGGCACTATTTAATTAAAAGAGAGAAAAGAGGTGAGAAAAGACCCATGTGACCTTGCTTTTTCCCAAAAAGGTGAAACAAGACAAAATGAGCTTTATGGTTTTTCCACTTTAGGTTAAAGAGCACATGGACACAAAATTTCAGCTCATTCTCACCATTGTGGCCGAACACCCTTAGAGTGAGAGAAAAGGTTTGAACTCCATTGTTGCTCAAGGAAGAAGAAGAAGAAGAAGAAGAAGAAGAAGAAGAAGAAGAAGAAGAAGAAGAAGAAGAAGAAGAAGAAGACTCATCCAAGCTCCATTTCTCCATCGAAATTCCATTTTTCTTCCATATTCCTTCTTCTCTCTTCATTCCCTACGGTAGGAACTCTTTTATTTTCGTTTTTGAGCAACTAAAATCCGTGGGTCTTGGAAGAATCAACTTGTTTTGGAGTGGGTATGGTTGAAAACAAGAAAACAAGGTTAGATTTGTAAGGAGATGTGAAGAAAATGTTGGATTTTAAGATTGGACTTGAAACCCTAACTTGGAGATTTGGGGAAAATGTAAAGTTGGGACTATTATGAAGGGGCTTTTGATGAAACTTGTTGGATTAAGGACCTAAAACACAATTGGACGAATTTGGAGAAAAAAGAAAAAATTTCCAGCGACCGGAGGGAGGACCGGCCACTGATGCCGGAATTTGGGAACACAGGTTGGTCACCTCGGGACCCGTGCATGGTGACTCGTGCCTCGGGGTCCGTGCACTAGGAACCATGCACTCGGGGCTCGGGTGTTCGAAGCCTGGTTGTTCGTGATTTTCGTGCTTAAAACCGTTTAAAATTGAAAAAGGGCGAATTGTTGGTTTATTTTCGGTTTTCGTCACTTTAAATCAATGTTGGACTCGTTATTAATCTATCGTGTTCCATGTTAATTTAGAGTCCGGCTTCGTCCACGGAAGAGGTGATTAGCCAAGGTCGTCAGCGCAAGTTCAGATCATTTTCGAGGTAGGGAAGAGTAGTAAACTCCATCTTTTAATTTAAAGAACGCTAATAGTGTGCATATAGGATAATAATAACCGGAAAGGTCCTACTTCGCATATAGGATGTGATTCACTAGAATAGCCGCTTTCAATTACAATAATAACCGGACGAGTCTTAGTTTGCATGTAGGATGTGATTCACTAGATTAATCGCTTTCAATTATGGGAAATTGTCGTGCTGGTAGAATGGCCATGTCGAGTCTTAAGATTGATTGTGGTTGTGTTGAATTGTGATCTTTAGTCTTCAAACGTCGATGCATGTTCCATCCTTAGGTTAAGATAAGGGTCTTATTAAACTTTATGAATTATGATGAACATGTTTGATTGAATGATTACTTGGTGACATGATTGGTTGAATGATTACTTGGTGATATGATTGGTTGAGTGATTGTGTTGAATGATTATACGATTGTGCCTTGTGTTATGATCGGGTGGGTGATAGACCGATGGGACGTGGTTGGTAAGTCATGCTGGTAAGCTTGGTTTGACAATATGAGTTGTTGTATTGTGTTTGATATGCGATTGTGTGGTTTTGTTTGTGTACCCCGAGGTGTATTTCCGGGAAGATACCTAGGCCGAGGTGCGTTTCCGGTATGGTATATGATTGTGTACCCCGAGGGAGTACCTCCGGGAAGACATCTAGGTCGATGTGCGTTTCCGGTATGATGTACGTTGTTTACCCGATGTGCGTTTCCGGGAAGACGTCTAGGCCGATGTGCGTTTCCGGTATGACGTGTGGTTGTTTACCCCGAGGGGATAGCCGGGAAGATATCTAGGCCGATGTGTGTTTCCGGTATGATATATTACTTGCTTCACCCCGATTATATGTGTTTCTTTGGGGACATTTCCGAGAGCCCCGATGATATGTGTACCCTCTGGACCGAGGGGCATTCCGGTGTGATGTGTTGGTTTGTGTGTGGATCGGAGTCTTGTGGTTTGATCAGGGCCGACCCTGAGAATTTGGAGCCCCAACCGACTTACTTTTTTGTGCCCCTTAATCTCGATTTTTTTTTACAGAAACCATATAATATTACATTAGGATTAGACTTGAATCAATAGGGTAACACGCTTATCATGTCTTCTGTTTTCTTCTTATACGAGTTTCTATTAATTACAAAAAAAAATTGTGTTCTCGTCCTTTTTTTCTCTGAGCAAAGGGACTATACTTTCGGTCTTTTAACTATAAACGTAAATTACGTAATCACTTTATTTAATATTGGTATTAAGGACACGATGGAATGATATAAAAAAAATTCAATGAATCACAAATAGTCTGATATATATAAAAAAAATAGAATTATAGAAACATACATGTGTCACACGATTGGAATGGGATTGGGGAAGAGGAAGGGAGGTCCGACGAGGAAGGTCGGAGCGGGAGGTCCGGCGAGTAAGGTGGGCGCGGGAGGTCTGGCGACGGCGAGGAAGGTGGGTGTGTGACTGCGTGAGGTTGTGTCTCTAATCGTAAAACCGATTGGAATGGGAATGGGGAAGAGGAAGGGACGCATTTGGTTTGGTTTGGGATTTTTTTATTAAAACCAATTGTAAATGGGCTTTTTTCTATTATATATATAAAAATACACATATACCCTCAAAAAAAAAATTCTTGAGCCCCAAGCCATTGCATGGGCTGCTTGGCCTCAGGGCCGGCTCTGGGTTTGATTATCTAGATTTCAATACTAGTGTGTTTCTTTAGTTGATTATATTGGTGAATAAGCTGTCTCCCTGTTGATCTACTTTAAGAACTGTTTTATCAAGTGTTGCAATTCTTATTGATCTTCAGTTATGGTGTCTTTTGGATAATCGTATTAATCGGGTTTTTGTTGTCAAAGCGGGGTTCTGTTTACTTTACAACTTTTTCCTACTGAGCGTAAGCTCACCCCCGTTGTGTTTACTGTTTACAGGTTTCGTTGATGAGTAGACCTAGAGATTATCTCAAGGCTCGGGAGCTTGAGGGTCCGGGTGTTTATTATATTAGAGACGTACCTTATCAGTTTGTATCAAACTTGTCGCACTTTGTTATATTTTGAGCTTTTGATTCATCGTATTGACTTGGATTATGATTTTCTCGGAGATTTACTTTATCAAAGTTTATTTAATTATTATTATTTATCGTCGTTTTAACTCACGTCTCGAGTCCGGTCAAAACCGAATTTGGGGCGTGACAAGTTGTCTATAGTAAACACGAAATCGAAATACTGCGTACAACAATATACTAAACAATATACAAATTCCAGAAATATTACACTTCTATGGTACCCTAAAACTACTTGTTGGCAAGGAATAGCTCAACCGCCTATAACAATTTCTTCCTCTACATTGTAAGAGCATGTCCAATGGTTAGACACTGTGCAGTGTCTATGAGCAGTGTCTAACCATTGTTTTTGGCTTCCAGACACTGCTCCTCCAATGGTAGTGTCTACACAGTTTCAGTAAATTAAAAAAGCACCTAAATATTTGTGACACTTTTAATTAAACCCAAATACGAATTGCATAACTATTTTTTTATTACAAACAAAATAGAAATTACATTAACGTTGTTGATTAATATTTAATTGCGGCCGCCATCTCCAAATTTTGCCCAAATGTGTTCGATGAGATCATCGTGGAGTTGGTGATGAACATTCCGATCCCGAATCCTTGCTCTATGGCCCATGATACTGTCGTTGGTAACCGCTGGGGGTAGTCCTCTACGTACGGTGTGCTCCGGGACAACAAGATCTGCAAGCGGATCAGTGGGCCACGGCCTACGCTCATCCTCAACGATCATGTTGTGTAGGATCACACAAGCAGTCATGATAATTGCGAGTGAGCCCCTATCCCACATTCGACCCGGGCGAGTAACGATGTGAAACCGGGCCTGTAGAACTCCAAACGCTCGTTCGATGTCCTTCCTACACGCCTCTTGGTATCTAGCAAAGCATCGTTGTTTCGGCGTTTGTGGAGCAGGTATGGACTTCACATATGTTGCCCAAGCAGGATAAATTCCATCTGTCAAGTAATACGGGGTTTCGTATTCTCTACCGCTGATCTTGAACTTCACATCTGGGGCGAAGCCTTTTACTACTTGGGAGAATAGTGTAGACCTATTCAGCACGTTGATGTCGTTGTTGGAGCCCGATGTCCCGAAGAAAGCGTGCCAGATCCAAAGGTCTTGGGATGCTACAGCTTCGAGCATGATTGTGGGGACGTTCCCGTGGTCCCTACTTGCGAACTGTGCAGCCCATGCCACAGGACAGTTCTTCCAATCCCAATGCATGCAGTCCAGGCTCCCTAACATCCCCGGAAAGTCGCGCTCTTCGTTGATTCGCAACAACCGTTTTGTATCGTCCACGGTCGGGCGTCGTAGATAGGTCCGCCCGTACACCTTGATGACGCCAATGCAAAACTTCTTCAGGCAGTCCAGCGCAGTGGTCTCCGCCATTCGCAAATACTCGTCGCAAGCATTGGCTGGACTTCCATAACAGAGTTGACGAAGTGCTACCGTGCAATTCTGGTATGGAGTGAAAGAGGCCCTCCTCGTAGCATCCTTTCCGTTACGGAAGTAGGCGTACCGGCCACTCAAACCATTCATGATCCGGATGAACATGTCCCTCGACATCCGGAACCGTCGCCGAAATTGTTGCTCGCCTTACACCGTTTGAGGCGCGAAGTAGTTACGGATCAGCCCTTCGTGTGCATCTTCGCGGTTGCGCTCAATCACTCTCCGCTTGGGTCTCGGCGCCGACAATGAGCTCTCGGCCTCATCATCATCCTCACTCATTGGTTGTACGGCTGCCATCAGTTGATCCTCCAATGCTTGTTGTGTTGCCTCCAGATACCTATCCACCACGGCGTCTATTTGTTCTTCTGTCATTTGCTTCATCTCGTCTAGCGTCGGATGACTCGCCATCGAAAAAAATAGAATATGAAAAACTATAGGATTTGGAGAGGAATAGATGAATAGAAGCTTGAAAGAAGAGAGGAGAAGTGAGATTTCAATTGGGGCAGATCTGAATTTATAGAAAACTGTTGGGCACTATGGGAGTCGGCGTCGCCACGTGTCGGGTCGTGACTGGCCAACCGACTAGCCGTTGGCGCCAGACACGACCGGCTGCGTCGTTGCCAGAACCAGCAACGACCAGCAGCAACGACCCCGTAGACACGACTTCCAGGCACGACAAGTCGTGTCTACGCGTTGTGTCTGGGCCGTGCCTACGCCAGACACGACGCGTAAACACGACCGTTGGAGGTGCTCTAAATGTTATTGTTTTCTCAAGGTTTCAGTTTATATCAGCAAACTCTCTAATTAAACTACACCTAAACAAATAATATGAGTTTAGAATCTTAGTGCATTGGCTGATTAGCGTAATTTCTAGATTGCATATTGTTTCCTTGATAAACTTTTTATCGGGGAAGAAACCAACTTACCTAATAAGTTGAGTTGCCAGAACCAAAGACGAACCTATGAGGAAACTCATCCACACTAAGCATCACCGATTCTAAATTTAGCAGAAAAAAGAGGTTCCACATTTTCAAAACATATGCCTTGTATTCAAATTCTAAATGCTCAGATTTTCATGAATAATGCTCGGCTTTCATAATTTTTTTTAGTTATTTCTAAACATAACTGGCTTAATTCTATCACCCTTTTCATACCTACAACTTGAGAAAAAAATAAGGGCTTAGTCACCACACTCGACACTTATTTCATACGACTTGCATTCGTAATGCATTGAAAGGCATTTAGCTGGTCATTACTGTCAATTTTTTATCTTGACATATATGGTGACTTTGTTATGAATTCTAGTCTAGGGACCTCTTGAATTAAATCTCTCACAACGTTGGCGGTGAGAGCTGTTGGTTGAGTCAGTGTAAGATCTCACTGTCGGCGCCAAATCTCTAGCTATCCGCTAACTCTCCGTCGCTGATTTCTCACCGCCAACAACTCCTCATCAACGTAATACAAGGGTCGAAGATGCTCTAAACTACTAGGAATGATTCCAAATCCGAAAAAGTTGAATGGTGATTACGGATTAATCTCATTTACAGCCTCAACTTCGGGAAATATATGTACGGGCTCAGCTAAGGCTCTATAATGGGCCACATTACCTGCAGCCCAATAATCATTTCTACTTATACCGACAGTGAACCGTCGCTGGCCTTGTTCGATGTCAGTGACTTTCACATCACTTCTCCTCCATTGTCACTTCTCAGTCATTCAAGCACTCGCAGTCAGCCACTCAGAGCAAGAACAACGGAACGGCCCCGCTCCCCGCGCCGCTCTGTTCGCTGGCCGGGCGCGCTGGCCGTTCCGCTGTAATCGGCGAAAGTCACGGCCCCGCTCCCCCTCCACGCGCTCCTGCTCCCGCTGCACACGCCCCCGCTCCCCACTCGCTGGCCGGGCGCGTTGGACGCGCCTGCGCGCCGTCTGCTGCGCTGGTAGCGTGTGGGGCTGCCACGTGTCCCGACCGTTGCACCTCAAACGGCTAGTTTTTTTAAAAAAAATTCAAAAATCAACAAATAAAACCCTATAAATACCCCTTTCCTCTCATATTTTTCACACCACTTCCTACTTCAACTATCCAACTTCACTCTCTCCTTCCCAAATTCTCATCTCTCGTTTCAATTATTCTCGCGAAAAATGTCGGGCGACGCTGGGTCTCGTGCACACTCATTTGGTGACGAACGAGAATTCACCGAGGACGAACTGGCACGAGGTTTCGGAGACATTCTGACGGGCCCTCGCTCCAACTCCCCAAGCTCGAACACGGGGTCGAGTTCAGGTTAGTGCAAACTTATTTTATTGTATTAATGCATTGTATTCATTTTTTTGATTAATTATTTGCACTTATTTTATTATTTTATTTTTGAGCACTTAATTTAATGTATAATTTTTTTTGTATTAAATTTTTGAGCACTTAATTTAATGTATAAATATTTTTGTTAGGGCAAAACCGTCCCCCACAATACCAAATGGCGCCAGGGTTCCAAGTGCCATCACAATGGAGCATGCCCCCACCAGAATCACAATCACAATGGGGCATGGGACCCCAATTCTACAACTACGAGGGTCATCCACTACCCGACGTAGAAACCCCCCAACCATCCTCTTCCCAACGACGAGGCCGAGCCCCTGCCCCTGCCCCTGCCCGAGCCCGAGCCCGAGCCCCTGCCCGAGCCCAACCCCGAGCCCAACCCGAAGAACCAGAGCCGGATGGCCGGACATTCAGCAAGGAGGAGGACAACCACCTCATAACTTGCTGGTTGAGCACAACAAGAGACGCCGTCAAGGGCAACTCGCAAACCGACAACACATTCTGGTGCGCAGTGCAGAGGAAATACAACTCCTAGAACCGTTACCCACCTCGCCACTGGGAAGCCATCAAGAAACGTTGGCTCAGAGGTTCCGGCCAGACAAGGAGGATGCTCGGCTATATGAAGAGGTCCAGGGACGAGAAGCCGAGCGGCGCAAACGACGAAGAGCACTTGAGACGTGCGAAGAAAATGTGGGAGGATGATGGGAAAGTGGTTAAAGACCACCCGCTGAAGTTCGACCTGGATCATTGGGTCTGGAGGCTCGATGGCAATGAGAAGTTCAGTGCCGAGGAGGGCACAATGGGAACTGTCCGCCGTCAAGTACACCAACAACGACAGCGGTTGGATGAGGCTGGGGCTTACAGCTCAACCCCACCTACAAGCACAGGGGAGGAGGGCACACCTCTCAGTGGTGAGTCCCAACCACCAGAATGGGGAGGAAGCGAGAACTACGAGGGGACTCAAGTCCCTCTCAGCGACACACCCCCATACCCTGAGGCCGACCCAAGTCCCCCTCCCCGACCGCAAGGGAAGAAGGCAGCGAAGGCCGCAAAGAAGGGGACCGTCCTCACGGCCCAAATGTCTGCCTTCGTCGAGCTGGAACGTTCACGGGTGGATGCTGAACGTTCACTTTGCGAACAACATGTAGAAAGGCATCGCCTGATACAGTCATTAACCCAACAGTGGGAATCAAACCTCGCCACCTACAAGGAGGTTCTGGGGGCGGATACATCTTCCTACGACGAAGAGGCTATGGCAGACCATAAGTTTTTCAAGTCCGAACTGCGACAACTCATATCCACCCTTAAAGCCCAAATCGAAGAACTTCGACGACAACCCCCACCATCAGATGTCGGCCCAACAGACGATGATTCTTGAACTTGTATTTTGTTTTGGGTTGTATTAAAAAGGGTTGAATAAAATTAGAAGTTCATTTATATTCGTGTTAAATTTATTAATTATTGGTTGTCTTTAATTATTTATTTCCAAAATCGTTTAAATTATGACTAAATTAAACGGTTTCTGATAACGAATTAAATAAAACAGGAAAATAACAAATAATAATCCAGTCAGCACTGTTCTGCACTCCCAGGACCTCAAGGTCCTTTCTGTTGCAAAACACCCACTTTTCTGAACTCCCACTCTCTCACTTTTGTCCAGTCAGCACAAGGTCTGCACTCCCACTCCCACTCCCTGACCAAAGTCCTTTTTGTTGTACATGCTCTCAGTGAGTCTCTCCCCATTCGGTCTGACCCAGAGCAATGTCGACGCTTCCTCCGGAGATTATTTCCGACATACTTTGCCGATTACCGGTCAAGTCTCTGCTACGCTTCCGATGCACATCCAAGCCCTTCTGCTCCGTCATAGACGATCCCGATTTCACCAAACTCCATCTCAAATGCTCCGCCCAAACCAACTATAACCAAAGTCTCATCGTCACAGTCAATCCAATCTCCTCCATCGATCTCCACTCGCTCGGACGAGCCGTCGAGATCGATCATCCATTGAAGACCCCACAATCCAAAACTGAGGTAATAGGCTGCTGCAATGGCTTGGTGTGCTTATTCAACTCACACGACGAGATCGTGCTCTGGAACATGTCCACCCGAAAGCACCACCGGTTGCCCTACACCAAAATCACTTTCCCCAGCAAAACCGCCGCCATTATGCATCAAGTTGCTTATGGATTCGGCTACGACCCCGTTCACGAGGACTACAAGCTGGTGAGGATCGTCCGATTTCGCCCTTCTTTGGGCAGTGAAGTTATGGTGTATGGTCTGAAATCAAACTCGTGGAGGAGGGTTGGGGGTTTTCGTTTCGACTTTCTCTCCCGACGAACCATGGGTTTGTTCGCTGCCGGTGCTTTGCACTGGTTGGCAACGGTGGACCTTCCGGCAGGGGATTATTGGGTGATTGTTGCGTTTGATCTTGCGACTGAGGAGTTCCGGGTGGTTCCCACGCCTCCTCAAGCCTCGGATTCAACCCCTTCAGTGCAACTGGGGTTTGGGGTCTGGGAGAGTCGCCTCTGTGTGATTCGTAATCATGTTGGTGAACGGACTGATATGTGGGTGATGAAGCATTACGGGATGGAGGATTCTTGGGCCGTATTGTTCACCACCTCGAAGCCTCAAGTAACTAAACCCGCGTCTATTATGCCTGTTGCTTATCTGCCCAGTGGAAATGAACTTCTACTGCTGCAGGACTGTAACAAGTTTCTTAAGTATGACCTCAAAAGGAACAAAGTCAAGAATCCTAGGATCCATAATCTTCCACCAAATTCATTTGATGCAATGCCTTATGTTGAGAGCCTCGTCAAGCCTTCGCCTATGGTCAAAGGAGATGATGAAACTGTGGGAAAGGGCAAGAGTAGGGAAGGCAAGAAGATTGCCACAAAGAGGTAAATGTGTTTACCTTCCTTCCCAAGTAACTTGAGCGTAGCTCGATACCATCCTCGTTTGTTTTGGTATTAGTTAATTCTTTATGGTGTAAATGGCTATTTAGATATCTTAGAATTTGCCATTGTTGGTTGAATCAGAGTAAAGCCTTTATCCATTTGGGTCTATAGCGGTATAAAGAATTTTCCATTCTTTATGGTGTTCCCATTTGTTTTTTTTCTTCGTAATTTGACAAATAACTCGCCCACTACAGTTGGTCTTTTTATGTTTGCCAGGGATGATTTCTTATCAGCAGGGTTCAAGCTTGTCTTGTAAGCAATGGCTGAAAAAAGAGACTAGTTACATTAGAGAAAATAGGTAATATGGTAGCTCCTAATCATTGTCATCTAAACTTTTAGTTGGTAGGTACTATGGAGACAGTGATAGTTTGTTCTAGAAACAATGTCAGGTTAAGATAGTTTTTGACTTTCGGTTTTAAAGTTTATTTTGCCGTGAAATGGCTGTTAAGCATGAGATTCTTGGTTTCAATCAATCCTAACATTTATAGCTGTTACACATAAAAAAAAAGTTTCAACTATTGAAAATTACCATATATGGTTTTCTTTTATAATTTCTGGTTGGATTATGCGTTATTAGTTATTGTTCGCTTCAACTATTTGTGAGTTTTAACTTCTTGTTCGTCTTTGGACGAAGTTTTTTGCCTTGATTGAAGAACTATCATGTCGTATATAGCCATTTATTATATTCGAGCTAGGTTTTTGTTTGGAGCACATCTAAAGCTCAAGTTTTTTTTTATGGGAGCCTTATTAAGCCTATGACTATGGCCAGTGGAATTACATTGACCTACCCCGAACTATGCACGTTTAACAGATAAATACCTCAAACTTTTTTCGTAACAAATATGTACCCTGAACTAACACTTTGTAACAAAATCCAATTTTCCATCCATTTACTGTTCATTTTTTCAGAAATTTCGAAACTACTCTTCGTGTCACAACCCTAAAACCAACTCCAACCCTAAATCTTACCCTAAATCTCCCTCAAACCCTGAAAAAATGGATGGAAAATTGGATGAAATGTTGGATTTTGTTACTAAGTGTTAGTTCGGGGTACGTATTTGTTACGAGAAAAGTTTGGGGTATCCGTGCATAGTTCGGGACAGGTCAATGTAATTAACCCTTATATTTATGTAGGTTGGCTGGCCAATGAGCTAGTCAAAGCATCTATAATTCAATGGCTTGTTGGGGGTCTTGCAATAACTGGTTCCATTCTCTTGTTGGTTTGCCTTCATCGGACTTTGGTACTAACTTGTTTATTGGTCTTTTTGTTTGATAGGAATGGTTACTTGCTCAAGGGTTTCGAGTTGGTTTTATGAGCAATGGTGGAACATTAGGAGAAATAGGTAAATGTTTCCTTCATCAACCTGTTTTATATGAAGATTACAAGGAAGACATGGCCTGAGTTAGTTTTGATTGGAAGTCTTTTGGTGGGCATGATCTCATTTGAGGGTTTCTACTTTACTATTACCTTGTTTTTGGTAGTAATTGCTCGAATTATGTCCGGGTTTTAACGTTGGATCTATTAGTTCTCTTAAAATCATTGATGCATATTAGATTATTGGCTAATCCTCGAACTTAAACTGTTAGTTAAACCGAATTGAATCTCACCACTTGTCAATTAGAAATATGGGGTTGTGTAAGTTTAGGTTCTAGTTTTCAAACTTCAAATGTATCTGACTTACAAATCCATAGGTGATTTCGGTCCTCCATTATTCTGGGTATGCTCCATACTTTTGCCATTTATATACAAGCACAAGTACTTCAGTTTGCCACATTTTAATCATCTTAGCAATTAGGTTTCCATATACACTTTTTCCTTTAGAGAAGTTGCAAAATTCTTAGGAAGAGTCTGTTATAAGCCTGTAGTTTATGTAAATTTCTTGATACAACCATTATTTCTTCTTGCATTATCCGCTTTAAATGCTCACTTTTTTTCCTTCTCCTGGTACTTATGTCAATGATGTTTTCTTTTCGTGCATGTTTGTTGATGATTGACATGGTGTCAACATAGTGGGAATTCCTCTTAAATTTACTTGCACGAGTAACCTTGTGTACTCCCTCTTCTTCGAGTCTTTGCTATTGGTTTCGTTTTTTTTGTATAGTGGGGTGCTCGGTATTTGAAGTTGGCAAATAACTATTTGGGATATTCTCATTTTACTACCCTTACTATGTGGTTTTTTCATCTCACTACCCTAACTATTTTTTGTGGCACCTCACTACCCTAGAATGCCTTTTTGTGACATTAAAAGCTGGTTTAAAAAAAATTGAAAACCAATGGCATGCTTTTGAAAATTTGATTGTTAGTGATGGGTATTATGGACTTTTTAAGTGTTTTCATCCAAAAATGAATGGCAAATTGGCGGCGGGTATGAGTGAAAAAAATGCATTCTAGGGTAGTGACGTGCCACAAAAAATAGTTAGGGTAGTGAGAAGAAAAAACTCACATAGTTAGGATAGTGAGATGAAAATAATCCTATCTATTTCCATTTATCTAGCTGTAAAACACCCTAATAGATATTCATACTCATATCAGGTTCAAACAAAATCAAATGACTTGTTGATATTGCAAATTGTATTGTTCTTTTTTTTTATCAGCACAACAAGTTGTATTCTGTTTTTTTTTCAAGGATAAAAGCATTGTATTCATACTTTAAACGTGGTACTAATGTACCCAAAACATAGTAATAGGGCATAACCCCATGGTTCCAAATTATAGTCCGGGACCTCATAATAAACAAGTGTATCGGCATTCGGGAACATGTACAAAAGATCTACTTTTCGTCATAAATTGTTAGAAAATTACTTTGGCACATGAATGAAAACAAGAGAATAGATTTTCTGCTACACAACCCTGATTGAAATTGGGGTTAAGATTCACCACGCTTGTCTCACATCTTTTAGTGAGGCTGCTTTGCGGTCCTCATTTACGTAATCAAGCTCTCATAGGCCCTCCAAGCCTATTATAGGAGGTTCGACTCTGCCACCTCGAAAGCCCGTTTTTTCAATTGTGCCTTCAATGCGCAGGCTTGTAGGGCTTTCTCTTTAGCTCGGGTCTTTCGGCCTTTCACCTTCTTCGACCCTACCTCAAAAAAGTGGCTAATCAGAGATTCCTCTCTTTTCTGGTGCTACAATGTTGGGTGTGCCTCCGCCGCACCTGCGATAATAGTGGTAGAGGTCGTAGTAGTGGTGGCGAGGGTGGTGGCAGTGGTGACAGCGTAGGCTTTATACGTAGAGGCGTTTAGTGTCGCTTAGGAAGGTTCACCCGACACCGTCCCCATCAGGGCCAACTCCTCTCTCTCACCCCTTGGAAGCCTCCCTCTAAGAGTCACCTTAGTCAGGTCATCGAGTTTCAAAGCTTGGCAGTGATGTCCATATCCAGTAGGGATGGGTACTCAAATGGGACCGCTGCCTTCCAGAGTATCGGTGGCACACGTGTTGATGTCCTCTAAATCTATTCAACGCACACAGAAGGTATGGTCGACCACGCCTCCAGTCATTCCGAAGGAGGCCCTCCACATTTGTCATATCGGGACCTTGAAGGATATATAAAAA
Source organism: Erodium maritimum (assembly GCA_963921825.1). NCBI lineage: Eukaryota > Viridiplantae > Streptophyta > Magnoliopsida > Geraniales > Geraniaceae > Erodium > Erodium maritimum. The sequence goes on from OY997594.1 coordinate 54,571,666, forward strand.
CCCTTTTTCTCTGAACCCACGCCCGGAAGCTTTTCAATGTAGTCTTATAGAGCGAGACCTAGTCGTACACACCCGAAGAAGAAGTTTGGATAACATTCAAATGCTGAGCAAACGTGGTAACGTATTGGCCTAGATACGTCTACCTGTTGCCGCCATGTGCCTGAGTGCACCTTCGAGCCCGATATTCATCCCTTCTGTTGCCGCCATGTGTCTGAGTGCACCTTCGATCCCAATATCGATGTGAGTATCCCCTCATCTACGATGTCTGTGCCTCTATCGGATGTTGAAAGCCCGGACCCCGATATGCATGTATCGGAAAATCAATGCCTACAACTGCATGTGGGGGTCTGATAACCAAAAACTGCATGTGGGGGCGAAGATCCGTGAGGAGGACTAAAGAGCCATTGAAAGTCCAATGCTCCTTATCCCGAATCCCCTTGCACTTCCAAGGACGGAAAAAAAAACAGAAGACTAAATTGTCCAAAGTCAAGACCACCAAGCTCGATATCCTCCATATGGGATTTAGAACACCACACATTACCTTCAGGTTATAAGGTTTCCAGGACAGTAATCGTCCCGCAAGGTCGTACCGGTACTACGTATAGTCCATCGTCAGGATCGTTGCTGTCAACACAACAACACGTCATTATCATTGTCATATTCTTTCTTCTGGGAGACAATTTTTCTATTCTCAACCATGGTGCTCGGTGAACGAATAAAGGCCGTCGGAGAGACCCCAAAGAGATAAAGGAAGGTAGCAGGGAGAAGGGAAGGTGGAGGGTTGGAGGAGAGTGGCGGAAGGGTACGTCCACTTTGGGTGGGCGACAACAACGACATAGTGGTTTCAGTAATAAACCTTAAGGGTTCCATCGCCCGCACTGAGAGCGAAAATAGATATGAGCTAGTAGAACTGTCTCTTTTGGGTTTTGGACGAGGCAACAAAGTGTTTTTACGATGATGCATCATCATCTTGCTTCAAGTCGATCATATGTTCTTCTGGGTAGGGTACAACACTGTGATTTCTCGTTGTTGCGACAGCTTCTTATGGTTCTTAGCTGGTAGCTAGGAAGTTTCTGCTGGTGTATTTCACTTTAAAGATTTTTTTTTTTAGTTTTGGTTCCCTGTGTTCACCATACTATAATCTTCTCAGTGTTTTTCGTTTGTCCTTCTATGTTTTTTACTGATTCCAAAAAAATAATATTGAGAGAGATGGTGATTGTATTTCGAGGGGTCCTATATGGCTTGACCACCTTACCTTCATCTCTTCGTTGGAGTTTGAGTGTAGTTATAAAATCGGTCGATAAAAGATAACAAATAAGTTACACATCGTTACTTTATTACAATTTATATGGGTTTCGTCCCAAAACCATATATTTTATAGGCATCATTGTTAATACCGATAATTCTAATGATTACAATATATAGTCTAAATAACATGATTGTGAATTAATGCAATAATGAGAGAAATTAAAATAGGTAGTAAAAGTTTCGTGATGCCAAACCCATGATCATTATTGGCAGAAGAAAATCCTAAGCCGCTTCCGCCGCCTCTATTGGCGCCGTCATTGCTACTTCTACCACCAAAGACGAATCTACCACCACCTCGGCCTCCTCCTCCGGCTGCTGTTGAAGTAACGTTGAGACAAACGACTCCAATAACAATGACCACCTTAATTAGTAGTGCACCACCAGAACTTGAGACCCACTTCTTCATCGATTATTTCGCAACACTTGTTATGTGAATCCTGCTGGTAAAATGGACTCTAGCTAGAATCAAGCACAACATCATAAGATTTGTGGAACGTACGGTAGAAATAAAATACAAATAGTTTCTTGCTGGGTACAAATGACTTGACTTTTAGGCACCAGACAAGAGTGAAGAGTTCAGAACTTGATTATATTTAATAAAATAAATATCGATGAAACTCAAATGCTAAATCATCATCCCAATAAATGTAGCCTTTCACAGTGACATCATCTCACAACTATATGTCATCGTGATCAAAAAATACTTCTGACGTTACTAGCTAAAAAAGATAAAACTAAATAACAATAGAAGATGATTTCATTATACATATATATGTAATTGATCTATCAATGGAACACGAAGATTGGACACTATAAACAAGATGTATGGTTGGCCTCAAAAGAAGTACCTCTTCTTTCGGATCGATGATCTCAAAGCTGTTATATATATCACCCTTATTTGTGTTTCTTGAAATTTGAATTCGTGTGGTTGAAATCTTTTGAAAGTCGACTGGAAATAGCTATCATATGAAAACATGAGATGCGAGATTATAGAACCACCCCAACACTTGGTAGAGGAACATGCTCACTACGAACACCCTAAATCATGGATGACTCGACTTCTACCACAAGTTAGTCTATATAACATAAATGTGAACTAACATTGTCATGAGAGCAACAAACACTGAAATTAGAAGCTCTATTATCCCAAACTCATGGGTACATTATTGCGGTCATTACAGATGTCACACATGTCATCTTCAGTGTTTTCTCTTTCAGTTGTAGCTAAAGTGACAATGAGAAGATTAATTGTTATGATTATATCCCATAGGGATGGAAAAATAACTTGAATCCGATGGGTATCCGATGTTCTCGATTCGATCCGATCGGATAGGATATTGTTTTAATCGGTAGGGTATTATCTGTTGACCGGATATGAGTAGGGTGCCGGTTTGATCTTACCCACCCCGAACCCTACTCAATCTTATAACATATACATATTTATATATCATATGCATAAATAAAAAAATTTATCAGCGAAACAAATATATAAATTCAACCTCTCACGAGGTGAAAGAGATTGATAAGAATAGCGTCATTGTATTGTATTTGATGATGAAAATGTACATAGTGTACATGTATATATAGTGTTGTTGCACTGCTAGAGTTTCCTAAACCCGACGTTAACCCTAATGAGCCACATGGGCTGGGCCTATACACCATATTCTAACACTAGCGTAATTGTATTGTATTTGATGATGAAAACGTACATAGTGTACAGGTATATATAGTGTTGTTGCACTGCTAGGGTTTCCTAAACCCGATGTTAACCCTAATGAGCCACATGGGATGGGTCTATACAACATATTCTAACAGAGATTATAGACAAGTCTGCTACAGAGTTCAAAAGTCCAAAAGCAGATCGGACACCAACACACCAATGACTTACCACAATTGAATCATGAAGAAACAACCCACATGAACCTCTGAAGAACGGAAACTAAAACCACAAAACTGAAGAAGAAACAACCTAGAAGACAAAAGAAACAACCCAAGCAACTAAAAAAACAACACAAGGTCTTGAACCCAAATATGACTAACATGAAGCACACGAAAAAGATTTTGAGAGGTCTAGAGTACCCAAGTATATCAACCATTAAGCACGAAGAAGCTTTCTACTGCAACATCCATACAACCAAGCAGTTTAAATCCTAACTTTGATGGAACTGGCCGACTCCTTACTCAATAGGACTACCATCTCTCAACAGAGAAAGAGGTAGCCACTATTCCGTCGGTGGCCAACACCATTATCGGTAAAGGTAATTCTGGTGGAAAATCACCGGAACCCATTAATCTAACAAACTCGAACGGGTGCCTTCAAGGGCGGACAGTAAATATTGTAAACCCTCGCCGACAGTCAGCACCTTGAACCGGCGAGATCGAGCCACCGTGATCGAGAAGAAAAGAAGACCACACGCTAAGAATGACAGAGAAGTAAGGGAGAAGAAGCACCTAACAAAGAAGGAGAGAGACCACAAACCTCACTTGAAGTAGACCATCTTCTAAGATTCAGTCTTGGACCCTCGCTCTGCCCACCATTAGCAGGATCAGTAACTCATTCCGACCAACATCGAGGAATGGCCCAAAAAAGGGGTTTGGAATTTCAACCGAGGAGGGAAACTGAGGATACGGTCAGATATGACCCCCCCAACAACACCATAGAAGCAGCTCTGAAGCGCAACATCGAAATGAAGCAAGGTCCGACGGTCGGGGGAGCATTGGAAGCCGTAAATTTGACCTATATCAGGCTAGATCTACCATCGGAATAGCAAGAAGAAGGGCCTTCATCAGCACTAAGAGGAGAAATCTACCTGAATCACATTGTTCTACCTCGAGGAAGAGGAGAAGGACGGCCCATGATCGATTTGAGAAGGTCGTCACCCCCGAGGAATAAATCCAGAGTCCAAACTTCACCGGAGGGAGAAGAGCTTTGAGGACATAAGAAGAGAATGAAGAGGCGAACGAGTTAGAACAGGAGATGAGTGAGAGATGGGACTTACACCGGTGAGAATCATGGCATATGGCCACGATTAACACCAGTGGAGAAGGGAGGAGGTGGGTGTTGCAAGATCGGATTAGGGTTCGAGAGAGAGGAAAAGGGTAAGTTGATGCATATACTCAACTATAAGCTTACTATATTTGTAGAATATATATATATATATAGGGTAGCTATCCAGTAGAAACCATCCTTATTATGCAAACTACGAACCAATCTAAGCCACAGGATGAGGTCAAAGTGACGTCAGCAGAGCGTGCGCGATGCTGACACGTGGCCACGTCGCGCGCGCCTCTGCCCGCACGCGTGCGCGTGTAGACCATGCGCACGCGCGAGTGCTGATCGTTTGCACGCACGGTGCTGATAGTTTGGTACAAATGCAAACTATCAGCATTGTGCGCGCAAACGATCAGCACTGTGTGCGCGCGCGCCCACGTGTCAGCACCTGGTGAGTTCGTAGTTTGCACAATAAGGTGCGGTGTTTTATATATTTATTGCCCATGTGTCAACATCTGGTGCGCTCTGCTGACATCACTTTTGGGGGATCCTATGGCTCAGATTGGTTCGTAGTTTGCACAATAAGGGGTGGTTTGTACCTGATACCAACTATATATATATATAAGTTAATAATAATAAACCTAATAATAAGCCAATTACAATTACAAAGTTGTATTGTCACAACTCATAAGCCTATAACACCACGTAATTGTAAAGAGGAACGCAACACTGCTGGTCAGTTTTTGTTCTTTTATCAGTTAGTATGTTTTTTCCTATAGATCTATGACTTACAACTGAATCGTGATCCATCTCATCATCATATTTTTGTTTTATAAAATCATGAGGACATATATCTAAACCACATAAGCTTATTCTTTTGGATGCCTAAACCATAAGGGTTTGCGAAGGTAGCTTCTTCTATTTTTTTTTGTCTTATAATCCACATGTCATATGAACGAGTCGGATAAAATAATACGCGACCCGAACGGGTAAAGATCGGATAGGATATTGACTAGATATTGACCGGATATGGATAGAGTACGGGTAATAGGTATGAAAACCGGGTAAGGTAAAAGTATCACAAAACCCAACCCATACCCTACCCATTGCATCCCTATAATGCCCAACGAGTCCATTTAATGGACTAGGAAATGATATAAGGTCTCCATTAAACGTGTAAGATTAGAGTAGTGTGTGTTTCCCTAAAGTTCTTCCCAGAAGAGCGGATCAGATTGCCACCACTTCACGAGGTCAGAATCGGAACTGACTTGAGGCCAGAGGCGACGCCGACATCCATGGACCGTGCAGATTCACGCCAGCAGAGTTGACCGAACTGAAACGTCAGTTCAAAGAGCCAAAGAGAAGGGGTACATGTCCGAGCGCGTCACCGTGAAGAACGCAACACGCTTCATGAAGAAGAGGAATGGAGCGCTGAGGAGGCATGTAGACCACTGGAAGCTGGACCGGAACACGATGAAGAACAGATACTCAATGCCGACGCGATAAAGTTTTAGAAGAAAATGGTCAGCAGCGGCGACGCCAAAGATCGTGAGCATGTAGTGGATCAAGGAGAGTGTCTGTGCCGCGTAGCAGTAGAGAAGAAGTATTACGAGAGCCACATCTTTAGCGCCTTATGGTGCGGGCGGGTTGCACCGAGAGATACAGTGACATCAGGCGACATTCCCGGCGGATCGGGATGCGAAGAGCGAGAGCCGAGTTCGTATCGAGGCGTATCTTGTGTCAACAAGGGAAGGAAGAACGCCAGCGTCCCCCGAGGACTAGTACAACCACTAAGATTACGCCATAGAAATGAGAGCACCTCACGTTGGAATCCGGAAACAGCTAGCCGAGTGCGACTACCATAAAGCTTCCAGGCCAGTAATAAGATGGCACCGAACGAAGCATTGTATGGTAGGTCGGGTCAATTGCCCATGCAGGGCGCATGTGAGAGTTAAGAGTTGACTATTGTTGGTCCTAAGTTGTTCGAGAGACGATTGAAGGAACCGCGCAGAGTCAACGAAGAAGCATGAGGGTGAGGTGCACGTAAGTACCCTAAACCGTTCAAATCCTTGAGATCTCAAGGCTTGTAGGGTGCTCATTAATGTGGTGACATGGATGAAACAACTTATAAACTGGTTCAATTGGTAGTATGTGAGCAAGTGTCGACGGTAAGTGCAATATCACAGTTTGGATGACCTTCGATGATCGTTCATGGTTGTGTGTTACCTATTGTTGAGTGTGGTTATGGTAACGTCTGGTTCGTGTGTGTTTCGAGGTGTGCCTATCTCCGACTAGGTGTCGGTAAGAGGTACTATCGTTCCTTGTTAATGTAAGAACCGCCCCTGGTCGATCCCGGTCGAACCGGTGATTTTGGCAAAGTTTGACTTTCGGCCGGAATAATCAACCGATGACTCTAGGAGTCGTTCGGGACCTTTTCGGGCCCAAAAAGCTTAGCCGCCATCACAGTTAGCTTAGTTGGGCCATTTCCTTTAGTTTGACTGTAATATTGGAAAAGTCAATTTTTGGTCAAACAAGGACATTTTATCGACTAAATCCAAATTAACTAAAGTGCTAGATTTTATTAGAGGCAAGTGATCCCTACATGGACACTTGTCCATGCTAGCTTCGAGGGGAAGAAATGTGGCTAAAAGGACCCTTTTACCCCTCACAAGTGTCCTTAAGTGGATAAAGGCTAAGGGGCTTTTTGGTCATCCAACAAACTAGGTCTTTTATAGCAATTGGAGCAACAATTTCAGCATTACACAAGTGCTAGCCAAATTCTAGAGAGAGAAAAGAAGAAGAGGAAGAACAAAGGAGACTTGAAGAAGAAGAAAGGGAGAAAAGAGCAATTTTGATCTTAGTTCTTCATCATTTCTTCACCAAAACCTTGTTTTCTTCATCATCTCATCACCCTAAAGGTTTATGCACTAACACAATCTCATTTCAAGTCATTTCAAGCTTTGGGTTTTCTTAGAAATGCATGAACTAGCTAGGTTTTTGAGTTCTTTGTTGTTAGAGGTTGTTCTAGAGCAATAGATGATTGATTTGTGTTGAAATCTATGAGTTTTTGGTGTTTTTGAATTGAGAATCTCTTGGGTATTTGTTGGTTTGAAGAAATCCTACCTTGGGTAGTGATGGATTGAATTTATTTGACTGTTTTGGAGGTTTGGGTGACTGAAAATGGAGTTTTTGGACTGTTTTTCGTGAAAAGGAGGTTGGAGGAAGAAGAAGGACGGAACTGGTCTGGGCCGTCACGGATCCGTGACGGGCACCGTGACGGGAGACGTCATGGCTCCGTGAGGGAGACCGTGACGGCACACGTCACGGTTCCGTGACGTCATCCGTGACGGGTAGCCTCACGGCTCCGTGACCCGATCCGTGGCAGACGAGTTTTGGTCCTTTTGAATCCTTTTTGGGTGTTTTTCGTCTATTTCGAAAGGTGTTTTTGAACCAAACGGTTGGTGTTTTTGTTTATCTTAGTTGTGTGTCTCCTGATTAGTCGTTAATTATAGTTAATTGTGATCTAAGACCTTGGACCCGAGCTCGACGAAGAAGGAGGCCTTGGGAACCACATGAGAGGACGGGGAGGAAGCTAGTCAGGACGTCAGCAGCTAGGAGTATTTGAGCGTTTTAGATTTCAAGGTAAGGAAGAGTAGCAAACTCCACTCTTAATTTAAAGAATGCTAATAGTATGCATATAGGATAATAATAACCGGAAAGGTCCTAGTTCGCATATAGGATGTGATTCACTAGAATAATCACTTTCAATTATATTAATAACCGGAAGAGTCTAGTTTGCATGTAGGATGTGATTCACTAGTTTAACCGCTTTCAATATTTTGAGAAATTGCCGTGCTGGTAGATTGGCCATGTCGAGCCTTAGGATTGCATGTTGAATGTATTTATTGATGATTGTTCGTCCTTAGTATCGATGCATGCTTCGTCTTTAGGCTAATATAAGAGTCATAATTAACTAGATGAATTGTGATGATTATAATGTGAATGGTTGATCCGTGTTATGATTGATTGAATGAATGCTTGAATGTGATGTGTTTGTGCCTCGAGGTATGATCGGGTGAGTGATAGACCGATGGAACGTGGTTGTTAAGTTATGCCGGTAAGCGTGACTGATGGTATGAGTTCTATGTGACTTGTTGTGGTAAGATTGTTGGGTTTGCAAAGCTGTGGTTGAACTATGACCTGTGATGCGTGTTATTCTCTTGTTGTGTGTTCCAAGAGGAGTTGGGTTCCGGTATGGTACCTACACCGAGGGGAATGCCGGTGTAGGGTAGTACCTAGGCCGATGGATTGTGTTTACCCCGATGGGATTCCGGGAAGACCGATGAGCATTCCGGTATGGTGTTTACCCCGATGTGTGTTCCGGGAAGACCGATGAGCATTCTGGTATCAGTGTTATTTGTTGTCTTACTCTGATGCTACGTGTTCCGGAGAGAATTGTTTCACCCCGATGATATGTGTCCCTTCGAGGATGTTTCGGGAGGATATCTTGTTTCACCCCGATGATCCGTGTCCCTTTGGAGACATTTCCGAGAACCCCGATGATATGTGTTCCTTGTGGGAACATTTCCGGGAGTACCGATGATATGTGTCTCATTGCGACCGAGGGGCATTCCGATACGATGTGTTGGTTTGTGTGTGGACCGAAGTCTTGTGGTTTAAATCATCTGTTTTCCCGTACTTGTGTGTTCTTCAATTGTTTCTATTAAAGACTAAACTGCCTCTCCTTTGTTATCCTATTTATTGATCACCAAGTTGTTTTCCCCGTAAATCTCCAGGAGTCACGTTGTTATTAAGTGTTGTAATCCTTGTTGCTCTTTACTGTTGGTGTCTTTTGTTTGATCGTACTGATCGGAACTTTTGTTGGAAAAACGGGAATTCTTTTACTTGCTACTTTTTCCTACTGAGCGTTATAATCTCACCCCCTTTGTGTTTAATGTGTTTTACAGGTTTCATTGCTGAGTAGACCTTGCGGTTGATTCAGGGCTTGAGAGCTTGAGGATCCGGGTTGTTGGTAGTAGTGACGTACTTTTTTTTCGTGCACTTTTGTAACAAACAACGTTTTCCTTATTCGTTCGGATTGGGCTTGACTCTTACTTATCAGAATTGTTATTTGGAACTTAAAGATTTTGAGTTGGTTTTCAATTAAATTTTACTTTTATTATTATTTTACTATTATTCCTAGTTCATGTCTCGAGTCCGGTCAAAACCGTATTTGGGGTGTGACAGTTGAGGTACGTCGTCCGTCCGACTAGATGTCGGTAGGGTATGCGGTTATTCCGAACCGTGCAGTGGTTATGAGATCCATTGTCTTGATGAATGCATTTGTGTGCTACTTCCTTGTATTTTTGTGTGTGGTTGGTTGTGACCTAATCGTGTTTGAGCTCCAATGTGAATTGTCAGAGTGACGGTTACTAAGATGACCATTGAGGAGATGTGTCTATGTGATGGTTTCGACTTTTGTTCGATTTACCAAATGTTCCGGTATGATACCTATATCGACGAAGGATTCCGGTATAGGATATCTAGACCGATGTTGTGTGTTCCGGTGTGATGCCTATATCGACGGAAAATTCTGGTATAGGATATCTAGACCGATGTTGTATGTGACGGTACGATATCTATACCGATGAAGGATCTCGGTATAGGATATCTAGACCGTTACCCTGTGTTCCGTTGTTGTGGTAATAATCGACTGTGTGTATTTACTCGGTGATTCTTTGAGTTATGGTATGAGCTGGTGCATTGTTTAAGTGTGAGTTGTTGAGCAGGGCTAATTTCACACACTAAGTGTGGTGTTCGGATAAGTAGTGTGATCAAGTGAGGTACGGTTCAGTGAACAACGTTCATTTTAAATTTCGAGGACGAAATTCTTTTAAGGGGGGTATATTGTAAGAACCGCCCCGGGCGATCCCGATCGAACCGGTTTTTGGCGAAAGTTGACTTTTTTTCGGAAAAGTCAACCGATGACTCCGGGAGTCATTCGGGACCTTTTCGGGAGCCAAAAAGCTTAGCCGTCGTTACGGTTAGCTTAGTTGGGTCATTTCCTTTCAAATGACACCTTTTGTAAAAAAAGTCAAACCTGGGTCAAACTAGGTCGATTTTGGATTATTTAACAAATAAAATAATAAGAGCTGAGATATTTTTGGGTAGGAGTGGTCCCCCACATGGACACATGCCCATGTTAGCTTGGAGGATAAGAAAGGTGGGTTAAAAGACCAAATGGTCCCCACATAAGGACAAAATAGAGAGAGATGGACTAAAGGACGAAATGAGCATTTCCACCTTGAGGATAAGACCACATGGGGCATCAATTCAGCCCATTTTCTTCCTCTTGGCCGACCACCTTGCTATCTAGAAGAGAGTGAAACCAAAACTCCATTGAAGCTCCCTTGAAGCTTGAAGAAGAAGCAAGAGAAAGGAGGCTCCTTTTTGGCCATTTCTACACCAAATCTTCTCAAATTTACTTCATCTCTTCATTTCCAAGAGGTTGATATTCTTTATTTCCTCATTTGATGGAATTGATGTTGTGGGTTTTGAGTAGAGATGACTTGAACTAGTGGGTTTTGGGTGTTGGGTGACTTAAATGTTGATTTGTGAAGAAGAGGTGAAGTTGGATGATGGAAACAACTTGGGTTGAGTATTTTTGATGAAAACCCACTTGGGTCTTGAAACTTTGGATGATTTGAGGTGAAAATTGAAGTTTTAAAGCTTAAAAATAGTGATTTGGAGAACCTAGAACTAGCTAAGAGGTTGTTGGAGAAATTGGATATTTTTCCGGCAATCGGAGGCTCGCCAGAGCTCCGGCCGGCCGCCGGAATCCGGCCAATGGAGAGGGAAAGGACCGGCCATAGCTCGGCCATCCTTGGAAAGGACCGGCCATGGTCCGGCCACCTTGAACCGTGACCGGGCGGCCCGGTTTGGCCATACACGGCCAAGTGTGGCCGTGGGGCCCACATGGCCGGGTTTTGGTGATTTCGTAAATTGGACGATCGTGGGTGAACCCCGGGACGTTGTTTTCACACCCGGAACGAATTATGGTTGTGATTCATAAAAGTTCGGAAAAAGCGATTAGAAACTTTAATTGCGAAATTAGGAAGGCTCGGACCCCAGAATTGGATTCCGTTAAGTGCTTTGGAACAATTAAATTAATTATGTTGGATAGACACGAAGAGGGAAACTTTTGGAGTCCCGAGGGACGTTTTCCCGATTTCGGGCAAAATGGGCCTTCCGGGCCCATTTCGCCAAGTTGAGCAATTGGGATTAGCTTGAGTAATTCCCTCTTTAATCCACACTTGAATTAGCATTAATTCTTGTATTGTTTGTAATCTTAGACTTTGGACCCCGAGCGCGGCGGAGGAGTAGGCCTTTAGACCGCGTGAGAGGACGAGGAGGAAGCTAGCCAGGTCGTCCGCTGCTAGGATTGGTTTGATGTCGAGGTAGGGAAGAGTAGTAAATTTCCGCTTTTAAATTGAGAAATGCTAATAGTATGCATGTAGGATAATAATAACCGAAAAGGTCCTAGTTTGCATATAGGATGTGATTTACTAGATTAACCGCTTCCAAGTATGGGAAATTGCCGTGTTGGTAGAATGACCATGTTGAGCCTTAGGATTGATTGTTGTTTGTGTTGATTGTGGTTAATAGTCTTCAAACGTCGATGCACGTTCCATTCTTTGATTAATATAAGAGTCTTATTAAACTATATGAATTATGATGAGCATAATATGAATTATTACTTTGTGACATGATTGGTTGAGTGATTGTGTTGAATGATGATATGATTGTGCCTTGTGATATGATCGGGTAAGTGATAGACCGATGGGACGTGTTGGTAAGTCATGCCGGTAAGCTTGGTTGATAAGATGAGTTCGGTGTAATGTGTTTGTTTGGCATTGAGTGCATTGTTTTTTGCTTGCCCCGAGGGTGTTTCCGGGAGGATATCTGACTGAGGGGGTATGCCGGTCTGATATGTTTATATTGTTGTTTCACCCCGATGCTACGTGTTCCGGAAGACCTAGGCCGAGGGACATTCCGGTATGGTACATTATTGTTTCATCCCGATGCTACGTGTTCCGGGAAGACTTGTTTCACCCCGATGCTACGTGTTCCGGGAAGACCTAGGCCGAGGGACATTCCGGTATGGTATATTATTGTCTCATCCCGATGCTACATGTTCCGGGAAGACTTGTTTCACCCCAATGCTACGTGTTCCGGGAAGACCTAGGACGATGGACATTCCGGTATGGTATATTGTTGTCTTAACCCGATGCTACGTGTTCCGGGAAGACTTGATATCTAGGCCGATGTGTATTCCGGTACGATATGTGTGTGTTTCGTGGTTTAATTATATATTTCGGTACTCGTGTCTCTTTAGTTGATTCCTATTGGTGAATAAGTGTCTCCCCGTTGATTTCCTTTTTAGTTGTGATTTTATTAATTTTGGCAATTCCTTTTGATCTCTAATTATGTTGTCTTTTGGTGTCATCGTACTAATCGGGAATTTTGTTGACAAAGCGGGGGTCCTTTTTCCTTTACTACTTTTTCCTACAGAGTGTAAGCTCACCCCCTTTGTGTTTACTGTTTTTTTACAGGTTTCGTTGATGAGTAGACCTAGAGGTTGTCTCAGGGCTCGGGAGCTTTGAGGATCTGGGTGGTTATGTAGTGCAGACGTACTGTCTATTTTCTGTTTATGAACTAATGTAAAGACCGGGGATTTTATTACCTAATTTTATTGTTGGAACGTTGAGAGTTGGGATCGAGTTTGATTTTGGATCGACTTCAAAGAAAAGAAAAAAAGGAAAAAGGGGGATTGGGCTGGACCAGCTCAGTTTTGGGCCGAGCCAGACCAGGCCCAATCCGCCGCCTCATCTCAGATCTGAGCGAGCTTGGGCTCGGGCCAGGAACGATACTCGGACCTCGGACTCGGGCCTTGGGCTTCAGCTCTGGTCTGGGCCTTGGGTCGGACTTGGTTTGGGCCTCGGGCCTGAACCTGGTTCGGGCCTGGACTGGATCTGAGGTCCGGGTCCTGATCCGGGTCTGGGTCGGGCTCGGGTCAGGTCCGGGTCTGAGGATGGACAGGGTCGGATCCGGGTTGGATTCGGGTCCGAATTTCGGACTCGGGTCGGATCCGGGTCAGATCAGTTTACATTAATTTATATAATTAAATATTGGGTTTAAAATCAGTTAATTACCAGGACTTATCGGACAATTTAAAGGACGTTGGACAACTACTGGACTAAATTAATAACTTGAGAACCGTTACGGACTGGACCGGGACTGATGACCGTCCCTTATGTGTTAAAACCAGTCTTTTACCCCGAGCACGGAGAAGACCAGAGTAGGCCAGGACGTCAGCAGCTAGGTGACCCAGATAGAGATTTGAGAGGTAGGGAATACCTCGAAACCCACTTTATTACGGACGTACTAGAATGCATATAGGGAAACCTAATAATCGGATAAGTAACTAGTATGCATATAGGATGTAATTAACTAGTGTAGACTTATAAACTGCGAGCTTTTACGATTACTGTCTTGGGAAATTGTCGTGCTGGTAGAATCAAGTCATGTCGCGCCTGTAGGACTGTTTGCTGAGTGTATCTGATTGTGTGCCCTGTGCTGCTTGAACGGTTAATAAATAACGAACCTGAAAATGAGTAGAGTTGAACTTGGTGATGCATATTAGTGATTGTGTTACTTTCTTGTTTCTGTGATTTGTTGAACTGGGGATGTTGGGGATTGAATACCAGTTAAGCTGGTGGAATTACCACGTTGAGTGGGGTGACGGTAAGTGCTGGTAAGTACGTGTTGGTGGTGTAATTTGTTGAGAATGTGATTCTGATCCTGTTTGTGAGTGTGATTGTGATTGTTCCGGTGATACCTGGTTGAGTTGTGCCTGAGAGGGTGTTGTACCTTCCGATGCGCGGCCGGTAAAGTGTTAGAGATGTACTTCCGTCAGGTGTATCATACCTTCCGGCGCGCAATCGGTGAAGTGTGATGTTGTGTTGTGCTTTGGTTACATGAGAACTGTGGTTTCCCTACCTTCCGACCGTGAGTTGGTAAAACGATGTGTCCCGCGAAGAGGTGGTTTCCCTACCTTCCGACTAGCACTCGGTAAAACGCTGTGTTGAGCACCGTGAGAGACGAGGCCGCGAAGAGGCGATTTCCCTGCCTTCCGTCGATCGGTAAAACGCTGTGTTCCGCGATGAGGTCGACCGCCTATCCCGACTTTGTGTTGGGGAAGTTGCGTGCGGCTGCGTTGGGCCGATATGGTTGCTCCCGAGACCGTGCGATGGTTACGAGTTGTGTGTTGAGATTGCTTTGAATTGAATGAGTATTGCTGTGTTGTGGCTATGAATGTTTTCCTTGTTATGAGCTGTGTGTGACCGTGAATGACTTGATTTTGATTGTTTGATGATGAAGTTCATGTGTGTGGCTTTCGTGTAAGTTAAAGCGTCGTCTTTGTGGTTATCCGTGAGTCGGTCGTGAAAGGGCTTTGGACGAGGATATTTGGGATAGTTTGTGGTTGAGTAAAGTGAAGGTTATTTAAGTTGGATTACATGTTCTCGTTGTCGCTTTCTCCTTTTAAGTGTCAAAGGTTAGTTTGTAAACGTAATTGGGTGTCTTAATTGGATTGTTCCCTTCGATGTGTACCCTAGTCAAATGGTTGGTGTTAAGTTAAGTTGGTATGGTTGGCTTGGGAGTGTCAGATCAAAGGGAGTATTGACTTTTAAATTGGCTTAAGTGTCGTACCGTTTTATCAAACTTTTTAATATACTGTAAAATGTGGAATGACTATTTGGTAAATCTGCAATGGGGTAGTTTTCGTGTTTTTCCCTACTGAGCGTCAAGTTCACCCCTTATCGTGTTTTCTACAGGTTTTAGCTGTGACTTGGAGTAGAGAACATCACAGAGCATGGGGCTAACGAGGGTCCGGGATTTACCTTTGGTTTATGTTTTGTAGAGACGTACCGTTTGTTTTTGGACTTATGTATTTGACTGAGCGTAGAACTCAGGGTTTCGAACTTCTATTGAATTATGTTATTCGTATTTTCAGATAATTGTTACTTTTGAACTGTTTTATTAAATTTCACTAAGTCACGTCACGGGTCCGGTCAATACCGGATTTGGGGCGTGACAACTAAACTTTGTTTTAGTCATTTGGCTTTGAACTTGACTCGTATTGTTAAACTTTAACTCAGAGATTCTAGTTATTTAAATTGCTTTTATCAGTATTTCATTATTACTTTAATTCACGTCTCGAGTCCGGTCAAAACCGGATTTGAGGCGTGACAAAACGTAGGCTACATTTTTTTAAATCAAGCCTATTATTTAAGCCCCAAAACAATATTCGAGACATAAAGATTTAATTAGACTTATCTTATGTAAAAACGCGGGCATCCCTCTTCTCAGACGGATTGCATCTTTCAAAACCATTATTTCTTTCACAACCAAGTTCTTCCTCCCAACCTATCTTCCTAATTCTTAGATAATTTTTTTTTTCCTCTTCTTCCAAATCATACCATGTATTTTTTTAGTTTAGCAAATTTTTGTATTAAGTCCGGCTTTTGAAATAAATGACCGGGTCATGGAAGCCCTCAAACCATTACAAACCAACACAGGTACCCGAGAGTACCAAGAACAGGACCTGGGAGTTGGAGGGTTTGAACCTATTACGACTTAACTCTCACCCCAAGTAATATAAGTATAGTCTTAGGTTTAGATTTATCCTCTGCTTCCAATCTTTTTTTTTGCAAAAAATCCTCTATTTTTCAGGGATAAGCAGCAAAAGATTTTTTTTTATAGTAATATATTTTGAAGAACGGAGGATAAAATAAAATTATTTTGCTTTAACAACCCGTACTTATAAACGTAATATTTTTAATCATGCCAGTTTTAAAGATACAATGTTATACAGGAAACTGTAATACCTTCGGTCAAAATAAAACTGAAATCCGAACTCGAATTTATTTTGTGGTTTTTATTCTTTATTTTAAAACAAAGGAAATTTTGAATCAATTTTAAAAATTAAATTATCTATAAAATAATCTAGAAATAAGTTGAAACCTATTTTATACAAATGTGATGAATCAATTTTTTTCTTTAAAAAAACAATCAAATCTATAATATTATACACTTGTGACCACATTTTTGAGGTCAACTTATTTTGCTACATGGTGGCAAATGTTCTGTGTAATTACTTGTAGTTTCTAATCTGACGCAACTTCATAACTTGAAATCCAAGGCTTCAACCATGATATGGGCTAATGAATAAGGTTCAGTAATGGGCCTCGTTAGCAGTGGCCCAAACATCATTTCTACATAAAGAGTCGCTCGCAATAGCTGTTCTCTCCTCCGTCTCTCGAACATTCGTACTGGCTTCACTCACCAGAGTCTCTCTCTCCCACTCGGCTCAGTCATAGCAATGTCGACGCTCCCTCTGAAGTTTATTTCCGATCTACTTTGCCGATTACCGGTCAAGTCTCTGCTACGCTTCCGATGCACATCCAAGAGCTTGTGCTCCGTCGTAGACGATCCTGATTTCGCCAAGCTCCATCTCACCCGCTCCGCCCAAGCCCACTCCAACCAGAGCCTCATACTCGCGATGACCACCCCTCTCCTCTCCATCGGCCTCCGCTCACCCGAAAGGACCTTCGAGATCGAGCATCCTCTGAAGACTTTCCAGAGCAAAGCTGAGCTAGTAGGCTGCTGCAATGGCTTGGTGTGCTTGTTCTACTCATTCGCTGAGATTGTGCTCTGGAACATGTCCACCAGAAAACACCACCGGTTGCCCTACAAGGCCATCGTCCTCCCGAAAGAATCCGCCTCCGGCGACATGATTTCGCACTTTGCTTATGGATTCGGTTACGATTCCGTTCGCGACGACTACAGGCTGGTGAGGATCATCCTATTTGGTGCTGATACTGATACTATGGAGAGTGAAGTTATGGTTTATGGCCTGAAATCGAACTCGTGGAAGAGAGTTTGTGGCTTCTCCTATGAACTTCTCTACCAAGGAGCCGCGGGTATGTTCGCCGATGGAGCTGTGCACTGGCTGGTCAACAGTCCGGAAGGGGATGATTGGTTGATCGTTGCCTTTGATTTTGCAACTGAGGAGTTCAGAGAGGTTCCACGGCCTGCCGAAGCTGCGGATAGAGTCCCTTTTGTGCAATTGGGGGTATGGGAGAGTTGCCTCTGTGTGATTCGTAACCGTGTTGGTAAAAGGACTGATATGTGGGTGCTGAAGCATTGCGAGATGGAGGATTCTTGGGCCAAATTGCTTTCAACTTCCAAGCCTCAGCTCACTGCTTCTTCCTGTTGTATTATGCCTATGGCTTGTTCATCCAATGGAAATGAACTTCTCCTATTGAAGGATTACAAGAAGTTTCTTAAGTATGACCTCAAAAGGAACATAGTGAAGAATGCTAGGATTCATGGTCTGCCAGATTCATTTGATGCACTGCTATATGTTGAGAGCCTTGTCAAGCCTTTCCCTGCAGTTGCTGAAGCTGATGAAACTGTGGGAAAGCGCAAGAGTGGGAGAGGCAAGAAGAATGCTACAAAGAGGTAATTATGTTTAGTTGTTTACCTTCCCTCCCAAGTAACTTGGACACTGCTAATTACCGTTTTTAGTTTGTTTTGGTATTAGTTGTTACTTTCTGTGAATGGCTTTAGGGACATCTTTACAACTTGCTATTGTTGATTGAATCTGAGTGAATTCTTTATCCATTTGGGTCAATATCAATATTGTGGCTAATGTTGATCAATGTTTATGGCATTGCTCCACTTGTTGATGACTTTGCAAAGATTTGATCCGGCATTCCCATTTTTTATACTGTATTTTGACTCATAACTCACTATCAATGCCGTTGGTCTTTTCATGTTTGCCAGGGATGGTTTCTTTTTGCAGGATTTGAGCTGGTTTAATTAGCAATGGCAGAAGAAGAAGAAAAAAAACTCATAACAGTAGTGGGTTTAAGCTGAGTTCATTTTTTGTTGACAAGTTCTATACATGCTTTTCTTTTGATACTTCTGGTTGGGTGTATGTGTTTCTAATGGTGGTTGGCCTGAAATTTGTCTGATTTTAACTTCCAATTTATTGTTGAATGATGTTTTGGTTTTGATTGAAGTATTATGGTTAAATCTTGCTGGCATATATAGATGAGAATGACCTTAACCTGTTCTATACCTCTATATACATATAGCCACTTTATCTACTCAAGTTCAATATAGAATTCCTAAACCCTTGCATAGTAGCCACTATTGGAACCTTGAGGTGTTTAAATTCTGTTTATTATGAGTTTGAGTCTCTTGAAGAGACCCTTTCCTATATTTCTTGAGAACTATTATATCCAAATTTAAAATTCCGTCATAGTTGTTATCAGCAGGGTTGATTTCTTACAAACCTATGGTCTTTTTGTGTTTGCCAGGGATGATTTCTTATCAGCAGGGTTCAAGCTGGCTTTATAAGCAATTACAGAAGGAAAAAAGGACTCATAACAGTAAGGAAATAGGTAATATGATAGATCCTAATCTTTGTCACTGAACTTGTACTTGGTAGCTACTATTGGAGACTGAAAGTTTATGCTTGCTTGCATTTGCAACAATGGCTGGTAGAGATAGTAGTTGACCCTTTCGAGTTTAAAGTTTGTCTAGGGGAAGATTGACCTTTAAACACGAGCTTGTTGGCTTCAATCCTCTCATTTACATATGAGTTCATTTTTTGTTGACAAGATCTATATATGTTTTTCTTTTCATATTTCCGGTTGGATGTGTTACTAGATGTGGTTTGCTTGAAGTATGTCTGAGTTTTAACTTATTAGTCTTCGGATTAAGTTTTTGTCTTACTGAATCTTGCCGGCGCATATAGCCATTTGTTTTATTCCAGTTAAATCTACTAGTATTTTCAGAAGCCTTGCAACATAGCTATTACTAGAGCCTTGGAGTGTTTAAATTTTGTGTCCAAATTTAAAATGATTTTATAGTTTTTACATCAAACAAGTTTTTTCATATAAAGCTCTTGTTACAGTTTGATTACATTATCCCTAAAACAGAAGGTGTCGCATTTTTTTCGGCTAAAATTTATCATACACGTTTTGCACAATCAAATATTCTTTTTTGTTAATAAATAGTTAAATGGTAGGAGTACGATGACAGTTACCCGATTGGGTACCTTTTGAACATTTTTGTGAGATGATCGAATGGATATCACGTAGCTAGACAACAACCATGAATCCGTTGACACAATTTTTATGACCTCTTTTATATTATCTGCAAATTTCTGTATTGAATCCTATCCTTCGAGTGACAAGCATGGATTATGAGTATATACCACGTGGTATTCATTTCATACTTGTTCACTATTATCAATTTTCTTTTTCTTACAACTTTTCCTAATTTTATGTACGAAATATTCTTTTACGTAAAATTTTGAAGTTGTTTTTATATAGATAATAAAAGGATGGATGTTAAACCATTATTTGAAAAAATAAACACCACTATGAATTAACAAAAAGCAACAATCTGACAGAGAAAGAATTGTAAAAAACGGTGTGCACGCTCACATTAGGGTTAGCCCTTTCTCCCTATTTCTTCTTCGTGTAGCCTCCATATCCACTAAGTTTTGCTACTCTCTCAATTTTTCTCCACGGTAGTTATGTCCATTTTCATCACTTCGCTCTCGATTCTGTGTTGTTTCAACCGTGTTTCAATACGAGTTTTGGTGTTTCCGCCATGGCTCCATCATCGACGTCCTCTACGGCTTCACGCTCTCGTAGCCCTGGTCTGGCGGCGACGGGGGTGAATCCGAGTCTCCCGGCCCGGTATACGCAACCGGCAAGTCCGATTCGTGGCGTCGTGAATCCCTCTCCTCCGGTCACGACGGTTGAGTTGCCCCTCTCCTCTCGGTGGGCACCGCTTCAAGATCGATCGTCGCAACCGCAGGACCGTCTACCACCGAGACGGATAGATTTCGGCAACGGAGGGCGACCACAGCTGTTGGCCCTCCCGGATTTGAACGGCCCGTCGGGGCTAGCTCTCCCACCGACCATCGATGTCCTGAGGGGCTGTCACGCCCCAAATCCGGTTTTGAACGGACTCGAGACGTGAACTAAAAACAATAATAAATAAAAGCAAATTTAAACGAAATAAATCTCCAATAATAGTTTAAACCGATCAATCCTGATACTAGGAGTCAAATATTTGAAATTCCAACATAATAGTTTAATACAAAAGGAAAGTACGTCTCTAGATCATCCCAATTAGGACTCTCGCTAAGTTTCCAAGCTCCGAGACATCCTCTAAATCAAATCGCGATCAAAACATGTAGAACAGTAAAAGAGGGGTGAGCTTTCGCTCAGTAGGAAAAAGTAGTAAAAGGAGTGAGCAATTGCCCACCACCACGGATACTCGTCCGATTATGGCATACTAGTAAGGCAATAACACGAATCATTTAAACAATTAACCTAAAGACAACGCTTGACCCCATTCGGGAGCAACCCGTAAATAAAACTCGATACTGAACCGACAATCGTACATTTCTTCTCAACTATGCTCTTAGCACCCGTCACCTAAACAATTCTCAATAGACAACGACCACAGTTATCTCGCAACTGACCACGCGTGCGAACTCGCACGACAATACACTGAACTCAGGTATAAATGTATTCAAAATCACAAAGGCTCACGTAGCAGGCATAAGTAATCACACCAACCAAAACAAATCAACACACAGAGTAATATCATTAGCAACCACTTCCACACTCCTAGTATCCCAGAGCAATGCGCCGGCTTCCCATAGCCCGGCTCAACCATATCGTACCGAACTCGACATCGGCCTAGATATCTTCCCGGAACACACAGCATCGGGGTACAACTCATAATATATCGGACCAAAATCCTTCGTCAGTCGGGTATCTTCCCGTAGCACGGGGTACAAATCACATCACACATACCATACCGGAACACTCGGCATCGGCCTAGGTATTGTCACGCCCCAAATCCGGTTTTGATCGGACTCGTACAAATGGAAACACGTCGCTAGACAACCCAAAAACAAGGACTCTCGCCAGGCTCCCCAGCCTCAGAAACGTCCTCTAAACTAACTCACGATCGAAACCTGGGTGAGCTTTCGCTCAGTAGGAAAAAGTAGTTAAGGGGATGAGCTATCCGCTCACCACCACGAGTAACCGTCCAATTAGGGCATACTAGTAAGCACATAAACTAACGAATCAGTTAAACAAGTAACCCAAGACAACGCTTGACCCCCACTCCGGAGCAACCCGTAAATCAAACTCGACACTAAACCGACAATCTTACATTTCTTCTCACTAAGTCCCTAACCATCGTCACCCAATCATTTCTCAATGGATAACGACCACGGTTATCTCACAACCGACCACACGTGCGAACTCGCACAACGATACACTGAACTCAAGTATAGTTGTACTTCAAAGTCACAAAGAATCACATAGCAAGCATAAGTAATCACAACAACCAAAACAGATCAACACACAGAGTAATATCATTGGCAATCACTGCCACCTATGGTATCCTAGAGCAATGCGCCGGCTTCCATGGCCCGGCTCACCATATCGTACTGAACTCGACATTGGCCTAGATATCTTCCCGGAACACACAGCATCGGGGTACAACTCATAATATAGCGGACCGGAATCCTCCGTCGGTCGGGTATATCTTCCTGTAGCACGGGGTACAAATCACATCACACATACCATAACGGAACACTCATCGGTATAAACATTGCTCTGGAAACACCCTCCTCGGCTCTAGATCCCCTGTACCAGAATCACACATGCAGCACATGTATCGCACCAGAACCAATCCTCGGCCTGGATATCCTATACCGGAATCCTCCACGGTATAGATATCATACCGGAAGCCTCGGTCTAGATAACTATATCGGAACCATCCATCGATATAGATATCAGATCGGAACACACCGCCTCGGAAAATATCGTGCCGGAACAGCATCGGCCACGATATCGGACCGGAACAACATCCTCAAACATATCATATCGAACATATCACACCGACATACCATACCGAACAATCTTACAGAACACACCACATCGGTCTATCAATCACCCGATCATATCACAAGGCGAATATTCACACAAACATGTACCACGTTCTCATAGTATATCATGATCCTTAATTTAACAACGGAACATACCACATATCGAATAGTACAAGCTACTATTCACAAACAATCGCAACAAACACACAATCCTACGGGCCCAACCAGGGACCCACATGTGATACTACAGCACAAAAATTCCCATACTTACGAGCACGACCTGACCCGCAAGTGGTTCCATGTTTATATGACTACGCTAGTTTTTCACATCCTACATACGAGTCTATATTATATCGAGAATTCGTAACCTATATGCATACTAGTAACTTTCCACAATTAAACCAGTATTCACTACTTTTCCCTACCTCAACCGCTATCCAATCACGAACCAACACGAGTCGCCTAGTAGCCTCCTCCGTCGTGCTCGGGAACAACGTCTAAGATCACAAAGTAGTACAAGAATTAATAGTAATTCAAGGGCGGTTTAAAGAGAAAAACATCCCAAACTAACCCCAAAATGCTCGGTTATAGATAACCTTCCAAGTTACCAGAAAACGACCAAAATGGACCCAAAAGGTCCAATTCTGATCCATCACGGTTCGGGTCACAGAGCATTGACGGACTTCATGACGGTCTGGGTCACGGAACCGTGATGTTCACCGTCACGGGTGACGTCACAGAACCGTGATGTGTGCCGTCACGGTCTCCGTCACGGAGCCGTGACGCACTCTGTCACGGTCCCCGTCACGGATCTGTGACGGGTTCGAACAATTTCGGCCTTATTCTTCCTCCATCTTCTTCTCCACGATTTTAACCCCTCAAAACTCCATTTTTAACCCCCAAAACCTCCAAAATCAGTTCCATAAACCTCAATACTCCAAGACCCATACTGGGTTTCATCAAAACAACAAAAACTCAAATGATTTCTATCCAAATCTTCCACTTTCTCTTCACAAATCATGCATTTAAACATCAAAACCTCAACCCATAGAAACCCAACCTAGTTCATGCAATTTCTACCAAACCCACAACCCCAAAGTTCATTGAAAGTGGGTTTTTAATGGGTACTCACCTTAGGAATGAAGAGGGAATGAGAATGAAGTAATTTTGGAGAAGATTGGTGTTAAGAATCAACCAAAGGAGCTCTATTTCCTCACTTTCTTCTTCTTCAAGAAATGGAGGCTTCACACACACTCTCTCTCTATATTTCGGCCAAGCTAGCTAAAATGGATGAAGTGGTGCTCAAAAGTGGTCTTTAACCTAAAAGGAAAATACCCAAATTGCCCCTTGCCATTTTACCTCTCATGCCAAAAGAAAATGAGGGTTACATGGTCCTTTTCCACCCTTTTCTTCTCCTCTAAGACACCATGGACATGTGTCCATGTGGGGTCCACCTCTACCCAAAATATCTCAGCTTAAATTAAATTAATTCGTTAAGACTCCCAATTCGACCCCATTTGACCCAGATTTGACTTTTTGTAAAAGTACTCATTTGAAAGGAAACGACCCAACTAACCTAACCGTAACGACGGCTAAGCTTTTTGGGTCCCGGAAAGGTCCTGAATGGCTCCCGGAGTCATCGGTTGACTTTTCCTGCAGAAAGTCAACTTTTCCTAAAATTCAACGGTTCGACCGGTGTCGACCGAGGACGGTTCTTACAATCTACCCCCAAATCCGGAATCCCCCACGGTATAAACATTGCTCTGGAACACCCTCCTCGGCTCTAGATATCCTGTACCGGAATCCTCTACGGCACAAATATCGCACCGGAACTAATCCTCAGCCTAGATATCCTATACCGGAATCCTCTACGGTATAGTTATCGTACCGGAACACCGTCCCCATCCTGGATATCCTATACCGGAATTCCCCACGGTATAGATATCAGACCGGAACACCGTCCTCAAACATATCATATCAAACATCTCATACCATACCGAACAAATCTTACCGAACACACCACATCAGTATATCAATCACCCGATCATATCACAAGACAATAATTCACACTAACAGTCACCACGTTCTCATAACATATCATGACCCTTAATTTAACAACGGAGCATACCACATACCGAACATTACAAATTTCTAATCACAACAAGCGCAACCAACACACAATCCTACGGTCACGACCGGCCCACATGTGATTCTACAGCACAGCAAGTCCACACTTACGGGCACGACATGGCCCGCAAGTGATTCCATCATTTAAATATGAGTACACTAGTTATTCAAATCCTCTATGCATTTCTAAGACTTTACCGGTTATTAATGTCCTATATGTATTTCTAGTAACTTTTCGTAATCAAACCGGTATTCGCTACTTTTCCCTACCTCAACCGCTATCCAACACGAGCAACCACAAGTCGCCTCCTCCACCGTGCTCGGGATCAACGTCTTGGGAAATGAAGAAAGGATGAGAAATATGGAAGAATGAGGGACTTTGGTGAAGAAATCAAGCAAAAAGGACCTTCCTTTCTCTTCTCTACTTCTCCTTCTCCTTCAATGGAGTCTTCTCTCTCTCTCCCCCCTTGTAAGTTTCGGCCAACACTCACAAATGAGCTGAAAAATTGCTCCATGTGGCCTTTAACCTAAAAGGGGAAAGTCCCTTTTGTCCTTTAGCCTCATTCTATCTCTTTTGTCCACAAGTGGGGACCAAAGGGTCTTTTTCTCACCCCCTTCTTATCCTCCAAGACATACGGACATGTGTCCATGTGGGGTCCATCTCTACCCATAATTATTTTAGCCCGTTTAAATTAATTCGATAAAGCCCCTAATTTGACCCGGATTTGACTTTTTCGCTAAGTAGTTATTTGAAAGGAAACGACCCAACTAAGCTAACTGTAATGACGGCCAAGCTTTTGGGTCCCAGAAAGGTCCCGAATGACTCTCGGAGTTATCGGTTGACTTTTCCGGCGGAAAGTCAACTTTTCCCAAATTTCACCGGTTCGACCGGTGTCGACCGGGTGCGGTTCTTATATGGGCAATCCATATATATTATGACAACGAGAGGGTCCACTTCCCCTACATAGAAACTAATCAGAGACCTACCGGCGTTACAACCGCGAGCGAAACAAGCCGGCCAATAGCAAATGAGTACCCTTGTGAATGGAGGGCTCGATGATCTCTCAGCGGATTTGGGAGACTTCTCCCTGGATGATGAGGAGGATGACGATATAATTGTGGTCGTTCCTCAATTAACGGTCATGGATGTTGACGATGACAGGTATCGGCTTTCTTTTGTGGCACGATTGGTATCGAATGTGAACTACATGTCGAAAACCCTAGTGGGGTGATGCTTAAGTAGTGGAGGGTGGACGGGATGAAGGTGGAAGTCATGTCCCAATCGGTGGTTGCCTTTCGATTCCCGAATGAGACCACCCTCAATCGAATCCGGCATCAAGGACCATGGACTTTTAGCGGTTACCCGCTTCTTGTACTGCCTTATGTACCCTGCATGCAGCCGGACACCATTCCGTTCTAGTTTATGGAGATAGGAGTGTGGGCGTTAAATGTGTCGGGGGACGCTAGAAATGTTGCGGTCATAGCTCTGTTAGCAACCTCAATTGGCCGGGGGATACCGGAGGCTCCTATCCTGGTGGTGCGACATTGGATCGATTACTTGTGGTTCCAGGTGGCACTGGATGTGAACTGACCTATATGGAAGCATATATCTCTCCGGTTACTTAGACATCAAGAAGCTACGATAATACCACTCCAATTTGAACGGCTGTCGGGCTTCTGCGCAAGATGTGGGCGTCTCAACCATCGGATACAGGATTGCACAGCTCGCATCCGGGGAGTGGGTAAGGAGTAGGTACGCTTTGATGATTCATTGCGTGTTGATATTGATTTAGATGCTGATAGGTTGCTCCAGAAAAATTGCCCCCCCCCCCCCCCCCCCCCACCCCAAGAATCCCTCAGCTCTGCGAGTGGAGGAATTGTTGACATCCCTGACCATTGGACCAGACCGGTCCCGTGGGAGAATGGGATGTTGACCTCCCCCACCTGGGTTCCTAGCGCTATCCTTACAAGGGGGTAGACGGTAGCAAAGACAGGTGATATGGCTAAGGGAGTCCCCTGGGGACATCTCTACAATTTTCAAAGAGATCCTCAGGATTGCCAGACGATCCAAGAATGATTGCAAAGACCCGTGATATGGCTAACCTAGGGCAGGGGGTAGGGAACATGGAAGGGGTGGGGGTTGCCAACATTCCCATTTGGACTCCCACAATGCCGCACTTCCCACATGTCCTGAACAGATGGAGACTTTTCCTCGCGGGGGAAAGCAGAAGGAGCCGCGCGAAATGGGCGGAGACTTAGGACCAAAGAGGCAGAAGCTGCTAAAGACCAAGATCTGGGGCAAGGCCTACCGAAATCAAGGTCGTCGAGCACCTTATAAGCTGAAACGAACGTTGGGGACCACAGAGGCGCAACCACCGAGGTTTCAACTCCGAGATGAGGAGGAAGTCGAGGAGGCACCAGACATGGCGAGGGCTGCAAAGTAGTCCCGCCAAGCATCATGAGTCGACCCGGACTCCTAGGGGTAGACGGGTGGTGGCCTACCCTTCACGATCCAGGTCCGAGACTCGGATTGGATAAGAGGATTGCACCAGTGGAGATTCCTCTTTATTATTGCTTATATGCACTATCGTTTTATCAGTACTTTGTTCTTTGGATTATGATTTTATTTCTGCTGGACTTTGATTTCTATTTCGATCGGTTTAATCGTAGGGACACCTCTTTTTGTCTGGGATGTGAACTAGGTTGTTTCTACGTTTTCAAAGCACCTGGTGTCCTACGAGAGACTCGGACATATTCTGATCTCAGGACTTTATGTCCCCTTGTATTGTTGCACTTTGCGTTATTTTTTTTTTAATTTAAGACCCTAAGATGCTTACTGTTCTAAAAAACAAAAAGCAACAATAAAAGAGAATTGTTGACAGATGACACACCGAAAAAATCGACGGATAACAACACTTCTGCTCCTATTAAACCGGATAAAGAATAAGCTTTTCAGCTGATTAATTGACAAATATGTTCCCTGATCTACGCCGTAGATCAGGGAATAGGTTGACAAATTTAATACAACATTGAGGATTGAAATTGACCTTTACTAATATTTTGTTGAATTTCAAATTATATTTTTTAGAATAACGAGATGATATTATAAATAAAGAGTGATTAAAATGATGATTATGGTTTTATTTAGACGTAGCAGACCCGACTCGAAGGTTCTCTGACCTAGCCGCCTAAGGCCATGGCTTCTGTCATGGCTCCTTTCCTCCTATTCGCGTTTTATGGATTTTATTTCGACAACAGTATTGCCTGGATGCAGTTCACAAATCATTACTCTCATGCGCTTTTTCTTGAGAATGCTGTTAGGGTTTTTCCTCCTAGGGCTCCCTTCGGGCCGACTTTAGCCACCACGACGTTGGCTCCCTCCCGCCACCAACGACATGTCTCCTGACTATGTTTGGCACCCCCCCCCCTCTGCAACTCCGATGGTTTTCGCTGAAGCCGCCACCGACGCGTCCTTCTCCCTGGCCTCCACCACCGCACCCTATGAAGTCGCCGTAACCTCTAAAGCCGACGTCGCCGTCTCTAACACCGCCTCCTCCCTAGCCTCCACCACCACACCCTCCTCGACCCCTCTCTAGAATATGGATCTGGCTAATCGGGTGGGTCCTTTTTATTTTATCTAACTTCGTCTTTGCAGCGTCAATGACGAAAGGAATTCAGTGCTCTAGGGGCTGGCCCTAGGAAGGGTCCCTGGTAAGAGCTATGCCTCCCTCTAAAACGGATGATAGCAGGTTTGGTCGCACTCTCCAGAGTATGCAGCGTTTAGGTAATACCTTGAGCAGTCGTAATCAGTTTCGCCATAGTTTAGAAGTGGATGATAGCAGGTTCGGTCATACTCTATTGTGCAAGCAGCGTTTAGGAAAAACCTTGAGCAACCGTAGTCAACTTCGCCTAGTTTTAGTTCTAAGTCGCCTTTATGGAACCCCATCCAATACCGTCAAGGACGGTTATGTTATGAAAAGAATAGCGAACTTAATTGTTATATGTCTGTTATTCGTGGTCAGAGAGTCTTTGATGCACTTGTTATTGTAAATCTCGATTAATGAAAACTGCACCTTTTTAGTCAAAAAAAAGTGATGATAATTAAAATAACAGTAAAACGGTGAAATGAGAGAAATGAAAAGAGTTCTCAACCATGAATGGCCTCAACAGAAACATAAAGAGCTCAAGATACCGAACTGTCTCATTGAGATGTCTGGAATGGGATACTGCGGTAGCGTCTGATGACACCAATACAGCGAGTCCAGACTGAAAGCTAAGGTAGAGCAGACCTATTGCCGGAGAAAAATATGGTGGATTGAGTACTCCCCCAGGTTGTCAGCGTGCGTCGTCCTCCTTGAAATGATAATGGTAGAGCTCCAAAAAGCGGGATTGCTGACCTCCGAGAAGGTAGGGAAGTACCTTGCCAATTCTTGGTGGAACTTCTGCCACCATACGTCTAGAGGGGCGGTGAATCTGGACGACCCCCTCTAGACCACTTCGGCTTTATTTGGCGAGGCGATGGTGCTTAAAGCCCCCCGTCGCTATGTCTGATGCTTCATCCGAATAAGTGGAGCCTTCCAATTCCGCCTACCCTTCCTCCCTTTCCGGGCGCTTTCTCCCAGTAGAAACTGATGTAGTGGCCAGGTGTCGAGGGGGAATCTCCTTGTGGTCCAGACGCCTACCCTGGTGGATCTATCATGTCTGAGGTTTCCTATCTGGTTCTTCACGACCAGGGCCCAAGCCATTGACTTTGACTTGCCTCTTTTCTTTTCTTAGTCTCACCAGGGCAAAAAGACGGGTTTGGACACACGAGGATTATCCCAGATATGCCCAATTTGTTCCCGAGACTGGTTTCCCATGTCAGGATCTCATTAGGGTCGTACGAGGCTCATTTGGGGACCTTAGTGAGGGATCCTTGCTCCCTCCTTACAAGGGGAAAGCTAGGAATAGATTACCCGTACAGCTGCATCCAAAGCAATGGTCGGGCAATCATTGGTACGATACATGGATGAGGGTATGCACTTGGTGTTGGGTCTCGAGGTAGGGTTGGAGATGAACCAACTCGCAGCGGAAAATCAAGGAAAACCAAGAGACGATTAAAACCATGAAACAACTAACAAAGAATGGATTCACAAGAGAAAAATTCAGCACTAGTTCTTACCAAAACAAGAACACCGGGTAACGAATGATTGGCTTGAGTCTCCAAGACGCCTACGTATCCACATGGGAATCAAAGCCACGTAGTTCTTCTCTTTGAGGACTCAAGAACACAAAAATGGAGGAGGAAACTAGCCAAACCCGAAATGGCCATGGAAGAGGGAGAGAAAATGTGTTTCCTATTCTTGTCTTGTGTTTGTTATGTTGAAAAAAGATGACTTAAACATAACAAAACCCATACTTGTCCAACTAAAGGCATGGGACAAGTATGGTGTCAAGTAAGGTGTAAATAGGACAAAGTATGGCAAGACAAGATTGGGTTAGGTGGTGAATCACCAACACCTTAATCCTTGTCTTGCTTACTTAGTACTAATTAATCAAGACTTGATTAATTAGTTCCATGGGCCTTGGTTGCATGGGCCTTTCATGGGCCTCTTGGAACATGGCCCGTGGCCATTTCCAACGAGGTCCCGTGATTCGCTCATCGCCTCCAAGCCTTCCATACCGGAAATGTCCAACATTATCCGACGCGATCAATCCCAAGACTCCAAGCCTTGTCTCGATCCGTAAAGTCCTATTCACTTACGGGCACATGACCCAAAACCCAGTTTTGGTCATGTCCCGAGACAACTCCCTTTTGGCCATTCTCCATAAATGTGTCAATGAGTTTCATCCTCCGGTGTGACCCTTAGGTTTATGCATGTCAATAGATCAACATAAAATCCCATTTTACTTGATCCTATTTAAGTGGCAACTAACGAGACTTTAGTATTGCCCGACATTACATAACGAATCGACCCTGTCGATTCTAACCTTTCCGTCGTCCCTGTCATTATCCCTTTATCTCCGATATCCTGATTGAGATAAGGCATAGAGCCGTCATCCTTATTATTCTCAATCACCGTTCCTTGATATGTGAGATGACTGAAGATATGATACCCAGTATCATGTGCATGGCCATGCTATTCTTCCAGTCACTCTCGATCAAGTGGCCGAGAACCGATATCTTTCCCATACCTTAGTATGAGGGATAAATCCCTTAGCCGTCTTTCGTGTCACTCATGTAGCCCGTCCCCAAGCCAATCCTGGCCGTTATGGAAGCCCTGTTACGGACAACGTTAGGCTCAGGTCAAACTCAGTTGTTGACTACATAGCGATCACAAAGACTCCTTGGTCTAAGGATACATGACAAGCTACAACACTGAATATGTTCATGACTTAATCTATGGCACATATTCAGGGCGGGTCGTCCAATATCATGTCCCACATGATATCTATGATCAGACTCCGGAATCCCATTCCAATGACTAACAGAACGTAAGCCATAAAGAGCCATCTTTCATACTAGTCGCTTCTAGTGAAACTTTGTTGACTAGGGACCCATCGAGTGTGATCTATCTCGATCTATGGTTCTATTCGCATGGTGGGCATAGATCAGAGCACACATCGATATATTACTCCAACACATAAGTAATATAAAGCCGCTTTAATTTTATTGCTAACGATGATATATACATTTGGACATTTAGGATTGAACTACGGGCACTAAGACTAACAATCTCCCACTTGCCCTAGTTCCAATCTAAACTCCAATATGTCCCCATCGACTTTACATGTCTAACATGTTCAGGCAGTGACACTGCCTTAGTCAAAGGGTTGGCTATGTTATCATCTATTGCAATATCGGTTATCTTCACTTCACCTCAGTTCAGTATTTATCTGATGAGGTGGATACGCCGCAGTACATGTTTGGATTTGTTATGCGATCTAGGCTTTTAGCTTGCGCAATGGCCCTTGTGTTGTCGCAAAATGGATTCACCGGACTGGATGGGTTTTTAATTACACCCAGCCCTGCCATGAATTTCCAAATCCACATAGCCTCCTTAGCTGCCTCTGCAGCATCCATGTACTTGGCCTCTGTCGTAGATTCGGCAATGGTATCTTGCTTTACGCTTTCCCAGCTAAAGCTCTGCCATTCAGCGTAAACACATATCCTGATTGACTTCTAAAGTCATCTGGATTTGTCTTGGAAAACTAGCGTCTACTCATCCTTCGACGACTAGTTCAGCATCATCTTTCCCCCAGGTTAGAATGATGTCTACTGGTACAACATAAGGCTTACGAGACGTCTGGTCTCATACATGTCATGGCATATATGATCGATCCTGCCCCCAGGCGCATAGGATTCTCATCATCCTTTTCAGCTCATCAGGTGTCTTAGGACACTAAGTCTTGCTGAGATGAATGCCATGACTAGTGGGTAAGAGTCCTTTCTTTGAATCGAGCATTAAGAACCTACTCAATGCCTTGTTCACATAGGTTCCCTGACTTAAATCCAAGACCCTCTTGGTGCGATCTCTACATATCTTAATCCTTAAGATATGAGAAGCATCGCCTAAGTCCTTTATTGAAAAACACTTCCTCAACCAAGCTTTAGTCTCGTGCAAGGTTGGGATGTCGTTTTCAATGAGAACCAGAAAGGTAATATTGCTCCCACTAGCCTTCTTATAAACGCAAGATTCATCCTCGTTCTTGATTAAGCCAAATCCAATTACAGCTTCATCAAAACGAAGGATCCAACTCCGAGAAGTTCGTTTCAATCCATAAATGGATTTCAACAACTTATAAATCTTTCCCTTATTCTTCGGATCGTCAAAACCTTTGGGCCGAGACATACAAACGTACTCAGTCAAATTTCCATTTAGGAAAGCGGTTTTGACATCCACTTGCCATATCTCGTAATTATGATACGCAGTTATGTCAAGAAGAATTTGGATCGATTTTGACCATAGCCACTAAGGAGAAGGTTTCCTCATAGTCAATCCATTGGATCTGCCTATAACCTTTCGCCACCAGTTGAGCTTTGTAGGTCAGAGGGTTGCCGTCCATGTCCATCTTCACCTTGAAGATCCATTTGCATCCTATGGTCCTCACACCATTGATGGGATCAACCGTTTCCCAGACTCGGTTGTCCGACATGGATTGCATTTCCTCCCTCATGGCTCCCAGCCATAACTCGGAGTTGGGCCCATCCACGACTTCCTGAAAGGTGGCTGGATCATCGTGATCCACCATGACTTCATTGTCACCTCCGGATACCATATCTTGGAGGTGGAAGATTGATCCTTTCAAATCGCCTTGGACCTTCCGGAATTGTAACAGGAATTGGTTCTTACTCTACGACAATCTCTGGCTCCTTTCTACTGGGTTGCCAATTGGTTTAGACAGATCTGTACCATCCTGAATTTCTTCGAGATGCACAGTCCTCCCAATGACGTCTTTGGAAACAAAACTTCTTTTCCATAAAGACCCCACCCCAAGCGACGAACACCATGTTCTCACTGGGATTGTAGAAATAGTATCCCCTTGTTGCTTTGGGATACCACACGAAGGTGCATATCTCAGATCTTGGTTCGAGCTTAGTCGAAACCAAATGTTTCACATAAGCCTCGCAACCACAAATATTTAGGAAGGACAAAGCGGGCATCATCCCGTACCATTTTTAAAATGGTGTCCCTTCCACACCATTCGTCGAAGCCCGATTCACTATGAATGCGGTCGTCTCTAGAGCAAAACCCCTAAAAGAGATTGGGAGATCAGTCCAACTAATCATGGAACAGACCATTGTCTAACAATGTCCGATTTCTCCGTTTGGCTACACCTTTCAACTACAGTGACCTAGGAGGAGTCCATTCCAAAAGGATCCCATTCTCTTTTAGATGATCTAATAACTCTGTGGTCAAGTATTTTCCACCTCGATCCAATCGAAGTGCCTTAATACCTTTGTCGAGCTGGTTTTCTACTATAGTCTTAAACTCTTTGAATTTATCAAAAGCTTCAGACTTATGTCTCACCGAAGAGACATAACCATATTTACTGTAATCATCAGTAAATGTGATAAAGTAGTTAAAACCCCTCCTGGCAAGTGAACTTATTGGTCTACACACATTCGAGTGTATCAGCCCCAATAATTCACCCGCCCTTTCATCGCGATCGATAAAGGGCACTTTAGTCATTTTGCCCATCAAACAAACCTTGCACCTATCGATCGAATGGAATTCGAATGAACCTGAAAGCCCGCACTTCTGAAGTGTTGATAGGCGCTTCTTGTTTATGCGACCCAAATGACAGTACCATAACAGAGTTAGGTTTAAATCGTTGGATTTAGACCTCTTGGTATTAACGGAATATATAGAACTTGAGGCATTGTTACCCATATCTAATATGTACAATCCTCCAACCATGTCAGTACTGGTATAAAACATATCATTGCATAGAACATTGAAAACTCCATTTCCAATATTAACATTATATCCTTCCTTGTCAAACACGGATACAGATATAATATTCCTACTAAAAGTAGGTATGCAATATACATTATACAATACTAAGATAAGGCCTCTTGGCAAAGCAAGACTCATGGATCCTACAGCAGTTGCCACAACTCTGAGGTCCATTTCGTGCTTTCCAAATCTCTCCTACTTTCAGCCACCATATATTAGTGCATGTGTGAGATTCAGTCATGGTATCTAATACCCATGAATCTTTGGAAGTAGAGAGATGTAGCTCTATAGAGTTAATACCGAATGAAGGCACGATCCCACCGCCCTTCCTTAGATCATCCAGGTTTCCTGATGAAGGCGCAGTCCTACTGCCCTTCTTCAGATCATCCAGGCTATTTGATGAAGGCGCAGTCCCACTGCCCTTCTTCAGATCAGCCGTGAACTTCCTGTAATCCCGGTTCCAATGACCAGGCTGTTGGCAGTAGAAGCAGACATTCTCAGGTGTCTCATCTTTCTTGCCAAGTGCGCATGGGCCCAGCCCTTGCCACTTCCAATTCCCTTGTTGACCATCAGAATATCCTTGGATCCCAGATCCCTGAGATATTCTTCTCAGCAGCTGATGACACTTCATGTAACTCTGATATGGTCTTAGAGACAGCCTTGTCAAGGACATATTCTTTGCGTTCAGACTTGAGGACTATCCTCAAAATTCTGTACCAGTCCAAATAGTTTGTCCCATTTAGCTTGACCCTGTCAAGAATGGTTTTTAATGACAAACTATTAATGTTCACTGAATTTGCCATTTGATCTACAACAGATAAAATTCAATCAGTAAACTGAATAAATTTTATGAAGATCAAGCTTAAACACCAACAATCAATTCTAAACCTTTAGAATCTGAAACCAAGATCCTTGATTCACTCGATTAAGCTGAACTAATGCTCACCACTTAATCGAGCTATGTAGGTAGGACTCCATCCAATCACATCCAATGTGACTCTTGGCTAGGGTATGTACTTATGTACACGACTTACCCTATCTTTTACCCTAGCTCAACCTCAGGCCGAGAATCGTAGTCGGGTCCACCAATTTTCAACTATGGCTCGTCACTATGTAGGTGCTCCGCTAATGCGCACGACACCCACATATGTCGTCCAAACCTACTACCCCGCTTCCCCATGGATGCTCCGCTAATGCGCACGACACCCATAGGACGGGGAGGTAGTAAGGTGTTGATTATTGGGAGGTATCGGACATGACCCGCTTTTACTTGTCCAGTTGTGTTCAAAACTTTGGCACATCCTAGATGCGATGAGCACATCAACTACATTCCAAATGCAATGATGCCTCAAATTACATCCAATGTAATTCTTCCTTTGAACCCGTCAACTACATCCAATGCAATGATGGTTCTAAGGGTTCACACACAAGGATTAAAATTCCAATTTTATCTTTGCATGTGAGGTGATATGCTCGGTAAATAAAGTTAAGCATGCAATTCTAAAACACATAGAATTAATCATGCATAAACTAAACCAAGCATAAAGCGATAAATGTGCACATAATAGCCCCCTAAACTAACTCCCACTAGCTTCTTGAGCTCCACCGACTCCAAGCCGATGCCAACACCCGAAAAGCCACCAAATGACCTTTTCGCCCTTTCTTCGTCTTGAGTAAAATATTACAATTTAATACACGACTCGCAGGTCGGGAATAAATAAATATTACAAACAAGTGGTTCGACGACCACACCTTGAAAGAATAATTACACGCTAACTCTAACGGCTCGCAGGCCGTGAAAAGCGATAAATAATTAAATCGAGCTCGGGGCTATTATGTACACCATGCCAACATCACATCACACATCGTGTTATCAAACAAGCATGTTATCAAACATCATGTGATTTTCCGATTTTAATTAATAGCCAAGTTTCGAAATTTTTGATGCTCGGTTTATCGAAACCGTTCAAAATTGAAACTTTTGAACATTTGATCTTCGAGTTCATCATGACGGTTCCAAACTCGTCATAACTAACAAAACGGTTTAGCCTTGGCATATCAACCATCCAATGGTCATGCTTGGCCTAGCTCCGTCCAACGGAGCCCCGTTCGGTCCCGGTTTCGGCTCCCCGAGAGTCCCGCTTCCGAGACCCGAAAAATCAAATTTTTTTCAAAATTTCCAGATTTGAAATGATTTTCAAAAATTCATTTTACATGCATTAAATCCATAAACAATAATTTAAAACATGTTATCAAACAATTTAGCAAAATAATATGCCAAAAACGAAACTTTCAAGCAAAACCGAAACTTTGAACACTGTCTTGTGAATCCCGAAGGTAGCACGGCTCTGATACCACTGTTGGGTCTCGAGGTAGGGTTGGAGATGAACCAACTCGCAGCGGAAAATCAAGGAAAACCAAGAGACGATTAAAACCATGAAACAACTAACAAAGAATGGATTCACAAGAGAAAAATTCAGCACTAGTTCTTACCAAAACAAGAACACCGGGTAACGAATGATTGGCTTGAGTCTCCAAGACGCCTACGTATCCACATGGGAATCAAAGCCACGTAGTTCTTCTCTTTGAGGACTCAAGAACACAAAAATGGAGGAGGAAACTAGCCAAACCCGAAATGGCCATGGAAGAGGGAGAGAAAATGTGTTTCCTATTCTTGTCTTGTGTTTGTTATGTTGAAAAAGATGACTTAAACATAACAAAACCCATACTTGTCCAACTAAAGGCATGGGACAAGTATGGTGTCAAGTAAGGTGTAAATAGGACAAAGTATGGCAAGACAAGATTGGGTTAGGTGGTGAATCACCAACACCTTAATCCTTGTCTTGCTTACTTAGTACTAATTAATCAAGACTTGATTAATTAGTTCCATGGGCCTTGGTTGCATGGGCCTTTCATGGGCCTCTTGGAACATGGCCCGTGGCCATTTCCAACGAGGTCCCGTGATTCGCTCATCGCCTCCAAGCCTTCCATACCGGAAATGTCCAACATTATCCGACGCGATCAATCCCAAGACTCCAAGCCTTGTCTCGATCCGTAAAGTCCTATTCACTTACGGGCACATGACCCAAAACCCAGTTTTGGTCATGTCCCGAGACAACTCCCTTTTGGCCATTCTCCATAAATGTGTCAATGAGTTTCATCCTCCGGTGTGACCCTTAGGTTTATGCATGTCAATAGATCAACATAAAATCCCATTTTACTTGATCCTATTTAAGTGGCAACTAACGAGACTTTAGTATTGCCCGACATTACATAACGAATCGACCCTGTCGATTCTAACCTTTCCGTCGTCCCTGTCATTATCCTTTTATCTCCGATATCCTGATTGAGATAAGGCATAGAGCCGTCATCCTTATTATTCTCAATCACCGTTCCTTGATATGTGAGATGACTGAAGATATGATACCCAGTATCATGTGCATGGCCATGCTATTCTTCCAGTCACTCTCGATCAAGTGGCCGAGAACCGATATCTTTCCCATACCTTAGTATGAGGGATAAATCCCTTAGCCGTCTTTCGTGTCACTCATGTAGCCCGTCCCCAAGCCAATCCTGGCCGTTATGGAAGCCCTGTTACGGACAACGTTAGGCTCAGGTCAAACTCAGTTGTTGACTACATAGCGATCACAAAGACTCCTTGGTCTAAGGATACATGACAAGCTACAACACTGAATATGTTCATGACTTAATCTATGGCACATATTCAGGGCGGGTCGTCCAATATCATGTCCCACATGATATCTATGATCAGACTCCGGAATCCCATTCCAATGACTAACAGAACGTAAGCCATAAAGAGCCATCTTTCATACTAGTCGCTTCTAGTGAAACTTTGTTGACTAGGGACCCATCGAGTGTGATCTATCTCGATCTATGGTTCTATTCGCATGGTGGGCATAGATCAGAGCACACATCGATATATTACTCCAACACATAAGTAATATAAAGCCGCTTTAATTTTATTGCTAACGATGATATATACATTTGGACATTTAGGATTGAACTACGGGCACTAAGACTAACACTTGGGACTTAGTGAGTCGGAACCATAACTGACTTTGAAGAGGAACGCGAATATCCACACGATCTCGAATACGCGTGAAATCTCCCAAGCACATCCCATATACATCGTCACCCACGGTCAGACAAACGCTCAGCGCCCCTCCCAACCAAAAGCCCATGCCTCTATTCCCTGCTCCTACTGGGAGGTTAGAGACACGAGCCCAAACCGAGAAATGTGCAAAAAGCATATCTCCGGTCTCATATGAGCTCTAAGTTCCGCGAAAATGACATGGGAATTTCTGAATGTTCATGGTTCCCCTGCGAGTGCTCGAGCACGCTCTCTATCCGTCTTGAAGAAAAAAAGCAACTACCCCGTCCTTCAGTGGTCTGGCTTCCACATGCTTGATCTCTCATAAATCCTCCATCGATGCCACCAATGTCTTCTAGAAAAAATGATTGAGTGGTAAGGACCTTTGCAGCAAGGGCATACGAAAATTTCATCCCCTGTCCACAAACCTCAGAGGGAGGTACGATAACCTCCTTGATCCCTAGCTTCCCTTCCAAGAACGCCAGACCGAATTGTCGAATGGCACGGTCTAGTTGGAAGGCCCAGACACGATTGCTTCTGGGAACCCAAGATGTAAGAATCGCCCCCGGTCGATCCCGGTCGAACCGGTGATTTTTGGAAAAGTTTGACTTTTGGTCGGAAAAGTCAACCGATAACTCCGAGATTCGTTCGGGACCTTTCCGGGGCCCAAAAATCTTGGCCGTCATCACGGTTAGCTTAGTTGGGCCATTTCCTTTCATTTGGCTGTAATATTGAAAAGGTCAATTTTCGGTCAAACGAGAACTTTTTATCGACTAAATCGAATAAATTTGAGGACTAGATTTTCGACTGAGGACAAGTGGGTCCTACATGGACACTTGTCCATGCTAGCTTGGAGGGGAAGAAAAGAGGCTAAAAGGACCCTTTTACCCCTCACAAGTGCCATTAAGTGGATAAAAACTAAAGGGGCCTTTTGGACTTTACCACTTTTAGGTCTTTTAAGGCAATTGGAGCAACCCATTTCAGCCCATTCTTTGTGTGGTGGCCGAATAGTGCTAGGGAGAGAGAGAAGGAAGAGCAACCTTGCTTGAGGAAGTAGAAAGGGAGAAAATGAGTCATCTTGAAGGCTTTTCTTCATCAAAACCTTTCCAAATCACCCTTTTCTTCATCATCTCATCATCCTAAAGGTAAGTACACTCTTAACTTCTCATTTATATCAATTTCAAGTTGTGGGTTTTGTGGGTTTTTGCTAGAACTTGTTGGGTTTTGTTTCATTTGTTGTTAGATTGTGATTTAGTGAAGAAGTAGTGAAGGTTTTCGCTAGGATTGAGTTATTTGTTGATGTTTGGAGAAAACCCATTTTGGGTATTGAGGTTTGAAGGTGTTGATGACTGTTTTTGAGGTTGGATGGTGCTGGAAATGGAGTTTTGGTGTTTTTTTTCGTAGAAATCGAGTTGGGTAAGAAGAAGGGGGGTCTGTTCTAGGCGGGACACGGAGAGGGCTTGGTTCCAGCCCTCTGAGCGGCATGGACCGGGCTCAGTACCGTCCCTTTGAGCGGCACGGTCCGGGTCTCAGGCCGGCCCCTTGAGGGGCACGGTCCGGATCTGGTTCCGGGCCTCTGAGGGGCACGGTCTGGGCCGGTTTCCAGATCCGTGGGCTGTTCGAATTGGGCCTAGTTTGGGCCCAAGTGTTGTCGTTAAGAGTAATTTAGATAATCTAATTAAAAACCGTCTTTGTTTAGTTATTAATTATAGCTTTAATTGTGATCCAAGACCGTGGACCCGAGCTCGAGGAAGGAGGAAGACTTTGGGACCCCGTGAGGACGAGGAGGAAGCTAGCCAGGACGTCAACAGCTAGGAGTATTTGAGCGTTGGAGATTTCAAGGTAGGGAAAAGTGTTAAACTCCTCTCTTAATTTAAAGAACGCTAATAGTATGCCTATAGGATAATAATAACCGGAAAGGTCCTAGTTTGCATATAGGATGTGATTCACTAGAATAACTGCTTTTCAATTGCGATAATAATCGGACGAGTCTTAGTATGCATATAGGATGTGATTCACTAGTTAACCACTTTCAATACTTTGGGAATTTGCCGTGCTGGTAGAATGGCCATGTCGAGCCTTAGGATTGCTTGTTGAATGTACTTATTGATGATTGTTCGTCCTTAGTATTGATGCATGCTCCGTCTTTAGGTTAATATAAGAGTCATACTAAACTAGATGAATTATGATGATTGTATGTGAATGGTTGATCCGTGTTATGGTTGATTGAGTGATTGCTGATTGTAAATTGATTGTGCTAAATGGTATGATCGGGTGAGTGATAGACCGATGGAACGTGGTTGGTAAGTCATGTCGGTAAGTGTGGTTGTTAATATGAGTTCTTTGTGGCGTGTTGTGATAAGATTGTTGGGTTGCTAAGCTTTGGTTGTACTATGACTTTATGCAGCGTGCTATTTCCTTGACGTGTCTTCTAAAAGGGGTTGTGTTCCGGTATGGTACCTACACCGAGGGGAATGCCGGTGTACGGTAGTACCTAGACCGACGGTTTGCGTTTTGGCACGAGGTGTCGTATATGTACCCCAATGTGAATCACGGGAAGACCGACGGTGCATTCCGGTACATGTTTACCCCGAGGTGAATTTCGGGAAGACGTCCAGGCCGAAGGGAATTTCGGTATGACGTGAGGTTGTTACCCTGAGGGGTTTGTTTACTTTTTGCTTCACCCCGAGGTTATGTGTTCTTGCGGGAGCATTTCCGGGAGAACATCTTACTTCACCCGATGATCTATGGTCCTTTGTGGACATTTCCGAGAGGTCCAATGATATGCGTTCCCTTAGGGACGTTTCTGGCAGCCCCGACGATATGTGTCTCCTCTGGACCGAGGGGCAATCCGATATGATACAATGACTTATTGTGTATTGGAGCATTATGGTTAAAGTTATCTACGTGACGTTATGCGCGCTTTCTTTAGTTGTTTTTATTAAAGAATAAATTGTCTCTCTTTTGATCTCCTTTGAGTTACTGTTTTGTTAAGCATTGCAATTCTTGTTGATCTATGTTTATGGCGTCTTTCTTTTTGTTTAATTGTACTACTCGAAACTTTCGGATAATTGTACAATCGGGTTTTCATACCAAAGTGGAGGTTTCTTTTACTTTACTACTTTTTCCTACTGAGCGTAAGCTCACCCCCCCCCCCCCCCCCCCCCTCCTTCTTGTTTAATGTTTGTACAAGTTTCCTTGATGAGTAGATCTAGAGGTGGTCTCAAGGCTCAGGAGCTCCTTGGGGTTTTGGAAAATTTTGTTATAGAGACGTACTGCCTTGTACCTTGTATCAACTACATTTTCTGTTAGTCTGTTTACAAAGTTGTTGACTCTTGACCTTGGATTTTAATTAAGTTTTTCGTGGAACTTGCATTATTAAATCTCTTTTACTTATTATTTAATTATTGTTCTTAGTTCGCGTCTCGAGTCCGGTCAAAACCGGATTTGGGGCGTGACACAAGAGGCCCACTCGCCTAGCCCAGGTTGATCCTGTTCCTTCCTGACCCCCTTCAATACTGGCCTTGGTTTCCTCGGCCCATATGAACCCCGATCCAACGACAATTTCTAAAGGCCCACATCATGCAGCTCGTTCGCCAAAGCCTTAGCTAGCTCTTTAACCTCACGTTGTCGCCAACTCAGTCTCTCAAGATGGTCGTCCAGTACTGGCACACTAGGAGCTGCCGAAAGTTGTCCCTCATAGATCCCTATTACATCGGTGTCGTGATCCACAAACCCCAACTCCTCTTCTATTTCTCGTCCTCATCGAAAACTCCCTGATGCACCGAGTTCCTTAGTTCGCACCAGGGACGACGAGCTAGGCTACACAACCTTCGTTGGATCTAAGATCCCCAGACCTTGCTTTGCTCGGCGAAGTCTCGACCTCAAACCTCCCGTCGGTGTGTGCCGCACCAATCCACGCGATTGTTCCAGTAGATGGCCATAGGTTCTCCTTACCCCCTTCCCTCTAGGGACCACCAGAGAGTTCTCAACCGCCTTATTTGTCACACACCAAGTCCGGTACTTGCCCGGACTCGAGACGTGACTTGAGTAAACACAGTTTTCAACACTAGTTAACCAAAAACAATTTCATAAATCCTTCAAATAAGTCTCGAATCAGAATAACTCCGTTTAAAACATAAATAAAACCCTCCAGGGGTGTAATAATAATCCTCCAACATGGTTTGTTCAAAAACTGAAGTGAAAACATAAACGAAGTCTCTAATAAGACACTCACACCAAGAAGCTCCCGAGCTTCTACTCCTCAATCAAGCCTGTAATCACAACAATAAACTCATAGGGGTGAGCTTGCGCTCAGTAGGGAAAATACATAACAAAGTGGACTTTAAACTAAATAATTTCATCAGCAAAGTCAACAAGATAACTCTTAACAATTTCGGGAAATAGGTAATCTAATCAATGTCGTGGCACATGGAGTCACCACCCTCCGATCCACATATGATGTGTCCTCTCGGATTTTCCCTCAAGTCCAGAGGAGATGCATATCATTGACACTACCGGAAACAACCCCCTAAGGGCGCTTATCATCGGGATTCTCAGAAACGTCTCCAAAGGACTATATGTCCTCGGGAACCAAGGTGTTACTCTCATAGGAAGCATACACTTGGGAAATTCAATAATAATCAGATATAGTTGAGTAACACACTCAAACGAAACACGAAGCAATCCATTCCCAACGAACACCAATCCACTATCACACATAGCTCACGAATCACCGTTTCACCACAACACACAGCACACGAATCACATAATCACAACACACGAATCGCATAATCACAACTTACCGTTCACTTACCAGTCACGACCCATCGGTCCATCGATCACCTGATTGCACCGCTCGGTACAACCAGTCATACTCGATGCTCCAATCAACCATTTAAGGAATCAAGCAATCATTCAAATACATTCAACAGTCAAGCACGAGTTCAATCAACCAATCATGAAAACCTTCAATCGAGCATTCAAGCATGCAATTCAACTAGTTCCATTAGACTCTTTAGCCTATCCACTAAACAACCAAACAACCAAGCATGTGATCCTAGCACACAACTAATCCGAGGGCTTTGCCAAGGCCGCTCTACCAGTAAAACAATTCCCAAGTATTGAAAGCGAGTTACACTAGTGATTGGCATCCTAAGCATGCATTACTAGACACTTCCGGTTATTAGTAATTGAAAGACAATTATTCTAGTTATTCGCATCTTATAAGCATTTCTAGGACCTTTCCAATTTTATTAGCCTAACATGCATACTAAGCATTTAAACGAGAAGTTAAGACTTTCCCTACCTCGAGGTCCTCCTCTCAACACTCTGATGATAAGCCCGGTGGTCACCACTCCGTTCTTCACACGGGTTCCGGCGTGATCTTTGCTCCTCTAGCTCGGTCCCAAAGTCTTGGACACAAAGAAACGCTAATTAGACTCCACTTAAACAGCAAGCAAGACCCCCAAAGCCCTTCCAAAGTTCAGCTC
Source organism: Erodium maritimum (assembly GCA_963921825.1). Classification (NCBI taxonomy): domain Eukaryota; kingdom Viridiplantae; phylum Streptophyta; class Magnoliopsida; order Geraniales; family Geraniaceae; genus Erodium; species Erodium maritimum. Next base: position 54,615,191 of record OY997594.1, read on the forward strand.
AAAACCAAGGTCAAACAAGGTGAAAAACCTTCAAAGAAACCCCCACCCTGCTCGGCCACGGACCTGGTCACGGACCCGTGACGCCAACCCTCACGGTTACCGTCACGGAGCCGTGACGAGTGCCGTCACGGACTCCCTCACGGAGCCGTGACGTCGCCAGTCACGAGATCCGTCACGGATCCGTGGCGCTCTAGGACAATTTCGCCCTTCTTCAACCTCCAGCTCCTTTTCTCCGAAAAATCACCTTCAAACCCCAAATTTTACCACTTCCAACTCCTAAAACAGTCAAATACCTCCAATACTCCTCTACCCATGGTAGGAATCAACAAATAAGCAAGTTTCTAATGATTCATCAAATCATAAACACTTCAAAAGCTCCAACAAACTAAGGATTTCCCACAAAAACCCAACAAAGCTTCTCATCAACATCATCTCACACCATTTCCACTCAAACCCAACAACATCTAGCAATTTCAACCAAGACCCATGAAAAGAGATGAAGGGAAAAGAGAATTAGAGAGTTCCATTACCTCTAGGAGAGTGAGATGAAGGAGATGGTAAGGATTTGGAGAAGGGATGGCTAGAGAAAGACTTCAAGTAGCCTCTTTTTCTTTGCTTCTTCTTCAAAGCTCCATGGGAGCTCCTCTCTCTTTCTTCTCCTCCAAATTTCGGCTACACCACCAAAAATGGGTTGGTTTTGCTTTTCCAAACTCATATAATACCTAGATGTGTTAAAAGACTAAAAGCCCTTTAGCTAGAATCCCTTGTAGAAGCTTTTGGGAGGGTATAATGGTCCATGACCACTCCCCTTTCTCTCTTTCAACCAAAAAGGGACAAGTGTCCAAGTAGGTTCTTTTAGTTTTCCAAGATGATTTCCAGCCCAATAAAATATTGCTTTAGTCGATAAAAAGTCACGTTTTGGCTAAATTTGACTTCCTCCAACATTATACTCAAACGAAAGGAAATTATCCCCTTAAGCCAACCGTGTTGACGACTAAGTCGTTTGGGTTCTGGAAAAGCCCCGAGTGACTTCTTGAGTCATCGGTTGACTTTTCCGGTAGAAAGTCAAACTTGCTTGAAAAGCCACCGGTTCGACCGGGAGCGGGTCTTACATTATTGGCCGAAAAGATATGGTGCTGATCCTCCAACGCTGCCCCTCACGAGTTAGATGATAGTGTTGCTGGAGATTTTGGTGTTTCACGAGACTACGAGGAGGAAGAGATCGGAGGGGAGATACCCACCGTCCTTGTACCTAATTCTCCACCACTCGACATGTGGTGACTGTCGGAGTTAGAAAAACTTGTTGCCGTCATGCTCGCTCAAACCATAGTTTTTAAAGAGAAAAGATAGTCGCGTGATTTTCTTTCTTAATGCATTGAATTTCTAAAATCAACTTGCCTTTCAAAAAATACTGAGCACAATTGGAATCTGTAAGAACCGCCCCCGGTCGAACCGGTGATTTTTGGCAAAGTTTGACTTTCGGCCGGAAAAGTCAACCGACGACTCCAGGAGTCGTTCGGGACATTTCCGGGGCCCAAAAAGCTTAGCCGTCATCACGGTTAGCTTAGTTGGGCCATTTCCTTTAATTTGACTGTAATATTGGAAAAGTCAATTTTTGGTCAATTCCGGATCAAACCTCGCTTAATTAAGGACTAATTTAATTTAAAACCTTTTGTGCTGATTTTTCTAAGAGGAGAGGTGGTCCCCGTTGGGACAAGTGTCACTTTTGGATTGGGTGAGAAGGAAGAGGGCACAATGACCATTTTACCCCTAAATGAATGGGCATGGGAGACATGTGAGCATGGGGGTAGTTTGGGGTTTTCTCCCTTAGGGTATATGACCAAATTTGGGAGCATTTCAGCCCAAACAACAAGTGTTGGCCGAAATGCATCAAAGGGGAAAGAAGAAGAAGCTCTCAAAGCTTGGAGAAGAAGAAAAGAGAGGTCTTGAACCTATTTGTGACCCAAATCTTCCTATTTTTCCTTGTTTCTTCATCAAATCTTCATCCTCAAGGTAAATCCATCTTCCTTTTTCGTTTTGAACATTTTTGGATCATGGGTTTTGAAGAAAATGATGAGCAATGGTTGGGTTTTTGAGTTTGGAGTATTGGATTATGATTTTGGAGTGAAAGGGAGTTTGATTGATGAATTTAATTTGGTTTTGTGGAGTTTTGATGAACACCCATGATGGGTTTTGAAGTAGAGACATTTAGGAACTGTTTATGGAGCTTTGGAAGGTCATCCATGGAGGTTTGGGGGGTTAAAATCGTGACAACCTGAAGCTGGAGGAAGGAGACGGTGAAGAGTACCAGGCATCATGGCTCCGTGACAGGAACCGTGACGGCGTCTGTCACGGCTCCGTGGGGAGAACCGCGACGCTTCAGCTCACGGATCCGTGACCCGAACCGTGATAGACCTGTTTTTGGGCCTTTGGGCCCGCTTTGTTGAAATTTCGACTTTTATGACGGTTATCTATAACCAAGTCCTTTTAGGGTAATTCGGGAACGTTTTCATCTTTAAGCTTTTGTGGATTAATCCTAATTCACGAATTGTTTTTTGATCCAAGACCTTGGACCCGAGCGTGACGGCGGAGGAGGCACTTGGACATCGAGCAGTGAAGGAGGAAGTTAGCTAGGACGTCAGTAGCTAGGAGTATTTGAGCGTGGGAGAACTCGAGGTAGGAAAGAGTAGTAAACTCCACTTTTACTTTAAATAATGCTAATAGTATGCCTATAGGATAATAATAACCGGAAAGGTCCTAGTTTGCATATAGGATGTGATTCACTAGAATAGCCGCTTTCAATTATATTAATAACCGGAAGAGTTTAGTATGCATGTATGATGTGATTCACTAGGTTAATCGCTTTTCAATATCTTGGGAAATTGCCGTGCTGGTAGAATGGCCATGTCGAGCCTTAGGATTACGTGTTGATTGTACATATTGATGATTGTTTGTCCTTAAGGTTGATTCATGTTCCGTCCTTAGGATAAGATAAGAGTCATAAATAACTAGTTAAATTATGATGATCGTAATGTAATGGTTGATCCGTGTTATGATTGATTGATTGAGTGAATGTTTGAATGTAAATTGATTGTGCCCTAAGATATGATCGAGTGAGTGATAGACCGATGGTTCGTGATTGGTAAGTTATGCTGGTAAGCTTGGTTGACGATGTGTGTGGTCATATTTTGTTTGATATGTTATTGTGTATGCTATTGTGTGATTAGAGTGTGTACCCTGAGGTGGACATTCCGGGAAGATACCTAGTCTGATGTGCGGTTCCGGTACGGTATATGATTATGTACCCCGATGTGCGTTTCCGGGAAGACGTCCAGATCGATGTGCGTTTCCAGTATGACGTGGGATTGTTTACCCCGAGGGAGTAGTTTCGAGAAGATATATTACCTGTTGCACCCCGATGATCTATGGTCCCTTAGAGACATTTTCGGAACCCCCGACGTTATGTGTTCGTTGGGAACGTTTCCGGGATCCCCGATGATTGTGTCTTCTCTGGACTGAGGGGCAATCTGATATGACGTACAAGTCAGTGTACGGATCAGAGGCTTGTGATTTAATATTCAGTATTTTGGTATTTATGTGTTTCTTTAATCGATTCTGTTGGTAAATTCGTTATATTCCATTGATCTCCTTGAGAGTTACCTTATTTAAGTATTGTAATTCTTGTTGACTTTTATTCAATGTCTTTTCGATAACTGTACTAATCGGGTTTTATCTGTTAAAACGGGGGTTCCTTTACTTTACTACTTTTTCCTACTGAGCGTAAGCTCACCCCCTTCGTGTATACTGTTGTTTTACAGGTTTCATTGCTGAGTAGGTTGTAGGACGTCTCAGGGCTCGGGAGCTCACTGAGGGTCCGGGTGTTATCATGTTAGAGACGTACCTTCGCTTTTGTTCAAAACTATGTCGCATTTGTTTTAGTTTGAGCTTTTAACTCCTCGTTTGGACTTGTTTATGAGATTTATTTGGAGCCTTACTTTATCAAAGTTTATTTATTTACTGTTATTTATCTTTATTTTAACTCACGTCTCGAGTCCGGTCAAAACCGGATTTGGGGCGTGACAATTTGGTATCAGAGCCTGGTTTCATTTTGAAATTGTTTTCAAAACCTCGGACCGTACGTCAATTAGGTGGGTATAGTTAGGTTGTTAAGTTTGAAGTGTTTGTTTAAGTCTTACCTTCTTTATGTTATACCTTTAGCCTTACTTTAATTGTACCTTATTCTCTGTTTTGGTTGTACACCTTAGTTGATCTATGATGCCGACCGGTTGAGATTGAGGTTGGTTTAAGAGCGATGCTCTGGCTCTTTATGATGTGTAGATTGAATAATTGTTAAGTAAGTTGTCGGCTTGGTCGGCCAGTGTTTGATTGGTGAATTTGACTGTTGACTTGACCGGGTGGTAATCGAGTAATTACAGAGACCCGAGTGGTGTACTTACGATGTTTTGCGGAAGTGTGTACTTGAAATGTTTTCATGGTGTGCTATATATGTTGAACGCCGTGTGCCATTGTTTATTAAATGTCCCGCTTAAGCGGATGGTTAATGAAATATACGAACGGGTCATGCCGAAATTTCTGCAAAACTGAAGTGTTTGTACTATCACGGGTTGACTCAGGGGCTCCACTGTAGTCAAACGTGATATGGGGATGTCAAGTGGTTACAACGAGATTCGGGGACGCCTGAATCAGGTTGTAACGATGCGAGATCGACATGAATGTTGAAATAGAAAGAGAAAGATGTTGAGAACAAGTGGAAGGGAATTAATGCAAGGGCTTGCAGAATTGTTTGTGTTGTGATTGTACCCCATACTATGGGAAGATACCCGACCGAGGTGTATGTCAGTCCGGTATGTTGTTGTGTGACTTGGTTGAAACTGTGCCTCCTGTGGGAGATGATTGAATTGTGTGATTGATTCTGTGAGACGCACAAGTGTGCGGACTTATCTGCTTATATGAAGTATTATATATGACTATGCTAAGACTAAGTATACTGTTGGTCCAAGTATGACCCTTGTGAAACGCGTGTGAACGTTTTTGCTTTAAGCGAACTACTTTATTCGAAATCTGAGAAACTGAACATGTGCGTTATCCGTGCAGCGGATATACGACATGACACCTACTTACGTACCGAGAGGCACTAGGAGTCGCCCAGCTAGGGGACAGGGGCAGCCACCTGTCATTGATCAGGCAGGGGCATCGAGTGCCCAGGGTGCTACTTCTGCAGAGCACCAGAGAGATGAGGCCGGGCCGTCAGAGTTACCGCCCAGGGCTCCTCCGGTCTCAGAGCCGACCCAGGCGACCCCTCTGGAGGAGGTGGTTCGCGCGGTTCTTGCAGCGATCAGCTCACAGCAGGGGACTACAGCACCAGCACCAGAGACTGTGCCTACTGCTACTGCAGCCGCTGTTGAGAGGTCGGGTCAGAGAGACAGCTTTACGGCTCAGGCTCTCAGAGATATCCGCAGGCTGGGCACATCAGTCTATTCTGGGGGGTCAGACCCCGAAGCAGCCGCGGGGTGGCTGGAGCGGATTACCCGCAATCTGGATACGTCAGGGGTGTCTGATGGTCACTTGAGGGTAGCTTTCGCGACCTTTCAGCTAGAGGGGGAGGCGTACTACTGGTGGCAGCATGTACAGACCAGGGTTGGAGATTATTTCCAACTGTTCCGCAGACTGTTCCTGGAGCAGTATTTCCCTCGATCTGTTCGAGATGACAGGCATCAACAGTTCCTGGAACTGCGTCAGAGAGGGATGACCGTCTCGGAGTACGAGGCGAGGTTCACATCCTTGTCTCGCTTCGCACCAGAGATGGTACAGACCGAGGAGAGCCTCTACAGGCGCTTTGAGAGAGGACTCATCCCGTCTATCGCGGATCGAGTCATTGCTTTCAGGACTGAGGACTATTCTGCACTAGTGGACCAAGCACTAGCTGTGGAGAGGCACTTTTGGGAGACCGCTAGGGCGCGGGAGATCAAGCCGAGGCCGAGTGGCTTCCTGAGGCCATCCGAGGGCCGCGATCCTAGGAGGTAGAGGACCTGAGGATTCTTTCAGCCTCAGGCCCAGTCCGGTGGGATGCGACGGGTTGGAGCAGTAGCGTCTGTTGGACCCTTTCCATTGGCACAGTTTTGTCCCTCGTGCAGGCAGTTGGGGCACCTGGGCCGAGACTTCCCATTGAGTGGTGATCTGCAGACCGCTCCTCAGGTCGTCTGGCGAGAGTCGAGGAGAGGCTGCGCCCCGCTGAGAGGACATTCTATCACTGCGGCAGATTGAGACACATCTCCACCGTGTGCCCTGACCGGGTTGGAGGAAGACCAGTACTGCGACCATAGCAGGCTCAGCCCAGTCAGGCACCTCCGTTCTGCCAGCGTCAGGCTCAGGCTACGGGAGCCCCTCGGCAGGCAGCAAGAGCGTCAGCACAGAGGCATCAGCAAAGGGCTCCACAACAACAGACTCTTCCACCACTCCCGAGAGGAGGACCTCCGACTCAGCAGGGACGGGTGTATGCTGTCACTGACTCGCGGGCAGAGGGACGCCACTCCGGCCATGAGGCTACATAGGGTACGTGCTTGCTTTATAATTCGTGCGCATCTTTCTTGTTTGATACTGAAGCATGTCATTCTTTCATCTCTTCTACTTTTGCTGGTTTATTGGGGTTGAGGGTGGAGACGTTGAGTCGACCTTTATGTCTTGATACCCCTGTTACGGGAGATGTGGTCCTGAGTACCGTGTGTCGTAGCTGTGAGATTCGAGTGGTTGATTGCCCCTTTTATGGTGACTTACTTGTGCTGGACATGACTGCTTTTGACGTGATCTTGGGGATGGACTGGATGACAAGGTATCGGGCATCGATCGATTGCTATCGACGGCATGTGACCGTGGTATCAGGCGATAGAGTCGTTACTTATGTCTTGGGCAGCAGGAGCGGAGTTCTCCTGTCTGCTTTGATCGTGGGAGATGAGGCGGAGGTCGTGTAGAATAGAGAGCTGCCGAGAGTGGTGTGTGAGTTCCCGGAGGTCTTTCTGTTAGTCTTAGTTCCCGTAGTTCAATCTTAAATGTCCAAATGTATATATCATCGTTAGCAATAAAATTAAAGCGGCTTTATATTACTTATGTGTTGGAGTAATATATCGATGTGTGCTCTGATCTATGCCCACCATGCGAATAGAACCATAGATCGAGATAGATCACATTCGATGGGTCCCTAGTCAACAAAGCTTCACTAGAAGCGACTAGTATGAAAGATGGCTCTTTATGGCTTACGTTCTGTTAATCATTGGAATGGGATTCCGGAGTCTGATCATAGATATCATGTGGGACATGATATTGGATGACCCGCCCTAAATATGTGCCATAGATTAAGTCATGAACATATTCAGTGTCGTAGCTTGTCATGTATCCTTAGACCAATGAGTCTTTTTGTGATCGCTATGTAGTCAACAACTGAGTTTGACCTAAGCCTAACGTTGTCCGTAACAGGGCTTCCTTACTATAAAGTCTCGTTAGTTGCCACTTAAATAGGATCAAGTAAAATGGGATTTTACGTTGATCTATTGACATGCATAAACCTAAGGGTCACACCGGAGGATGAAACTCATTGACACATTTATGGAGAATGGCCAAAAGGGAGTTGTCTCGGGACATGACCAAAACTAGGTTTTGGGTCATGTGCCCGTAAGTGAATAGGACTTTACGGATCGAGACAAGGCCTGGAGTCTTGGGATTGACCGCGTCGGATAATGTTGGACATTTCCGGTATGGAAGGCTTGGAGGCGATGAGCGAATCACGGGACCTCGTTGGAAATGGCCATGGGCCATGTTCCAAGAGGCCCATGAAAGGCCCATGGAACTAATTAATCAAGTCTTGATTAATTAGTACTAAGTAAGCAAGACAAGGATTAAGGTGTTGGTGATTCACCACCTAACCCAATCTTGTCTAGCCATACTTTGTCCTATTTACACCTTACTTTACACCATACTTGTCTCATACCTTTAGTTGGACAAGTACGGGGTTTGTTATGTTTAAGTCATCTTTTTTTCAACATAACAAACACAAGACAAGAATAGGAAACACAACTTCTCTCCCCATTCCCTTTCAATTTCGGGTTTGGCAAGCTCCCACCTCCATTTTTGTGTTCTTGAGTCCTCAAAGAGAAGAACTATGTGGCTTTGATTCCCATGTGGATACGTAGGCGTCTTGGATACTCAAGCCAATCATTCGTTAACCGGTGTTCTTGTTTTGGTAAGAAATAGTGCTGAATTTTTCTCTTGTGAATCCATTCTTTGTTAGTTGTTTCATGGTTTTAATCGTCTCTTGGTTTTCCTTGATTTTCCGTTGCGAGTTGGTTCATCTCCAACCCTACCTCGAGACCCAACACTTTCCAGAAGAGCTGTCAGGTTTGCCGCCAGCGCGCGAGGTGGAGTTTAGGATCGACTTGATCCCGGGTACGGCGCCGATATCCATGGCCCCGTATCGGTTTGCACCAGCCGAGTTAGTCGAGCTGAATCGACAACTCGAGGAGCTCCAGGAGAAGGGATTCATCCGTCCGAGTGTTTCACCGTGGGGAGTACCTGCCCTCTTCGTGAAGAAGAAGGGTGGAGCGCTTCAGATGTGCATCGATTATCGGAAGTTGAACCGGGTTACAGTGAAGAACCGTTATCCGATGCCGAGGATCGATGACCTATTCGATCAGCTGAGAGGAGCGAAGTGCTTCTCGAAGATTGATCTGCGATCAGGGTACTACCAGTTGAGAGTCCGGGAGGAGGATGTGGCGAAGACCGCATTCTAGACTCGGTACAGACATTTCGAGTTCCTAGTGATGACGTTTGGGTTGACGAACGCACATGCCGCGTGCATGGACCTGATGAACGGTATTTTCCGACCGTACCTGGACCAGTTCGTCGTGGTGTTTGTGGACGACATTATGATTTATTCGCCCAGTGAGGAGACGCATGAGGAGCACCTGAGGACCGTTTTGACGTTGTTGCGCACTCACCAGTTGTACGGCAACCCTGAGAAGTGTGAGTTCTGGCTCGCCGAGGTGAAGTTCATCGGGCATGTTGTGTCTCGGGAGGGTATCCTAGTTGATCCGTCGAAGATCGACACAGTTTTGAGGTGGGCACGGCCCAAGAGTGTATTTGAGATTCGTAGCTTCCTGGGTTTGGCAGGATACTACCGACGGTTCGTCCAGGACTTCTCACGACTGGTCGCGCCGATGACCGCCCTGACACGCAAGGGGGCCGAATTCGTATGGACTGATGAGGGTGAGCACTCCTACACCGAGCTGAAGCCTCATTTGACTACCGCTCCCGTGTTGATAGTGCCGAAGCGGGGGATCGGTTATGATGTGTACTGTGATGCGTCCGGTGAGGGACTGGGATGCGTTCTGATGCAGTCCGGGAAGGTGGTGGCTTATGGCTCCAGACAGTTGAAGATACATGAGTGCAACTACCCTACCCCACGACTTAGAATTGGCAGCAGTTGTCTTTGCTCTGAAGAGCTGGCGACACTACTTGCATGAAGAGCGATTCCAAGTGTTCTCGGATCATAAGAGCCTCAAGTACATTTTCTCCCAACGTGACCTGAACATGCGCCAGAGGCGGTGGATGGAGCTACTAGAGGAGTACGACTTCGAGCTACTCTATCATCCGGGCAAGGCGAACGTCGTCGCCGACGCCTTGAGTAGGAAGTCGATTCACATCATTGCTAGCATATCAGTCCGAGAGTGGGACATGATGGAGGAGTTGAGCTCGTTCATGCTTGAGCTAGAGGAGATCACGGATGGCATGACTTTGTGTTCATTGGTGGCTCATCCCACACTAGTTGCTCGTGTGTTGGAAGCACATGCCGAGGATGCCGAGACGGCAGGGATCCGAGAGAGGATGATCAGCGGTGTTGATGCCGAGGGCTAGGCGCAGAGTGCCAATCAGGGTCTACGTTACCGAGGACGGTTGTTTGTGTCGAGAGGGTGTAGAGACGTTGTGTTGAGAGAGTGTCATTACTCCCGTCTTACTGTGCACCCGGGTGGCACCAAGATGTATCGGGACATCAGACGGCAGTTCTGGTGGAGCGGGATGCGTAGAGCAGTGGCAGAGTTTGTATCGAGATGCCTCACTTGTCAGCAGGTGAAGGCCGAGCATCAGCGTCCCGCCGGTTTACTAGAGCTTTTACCGATCGTAGAGTGGAAGTGGGAGCACGTCACTATGGACTTCGTCTGTGGCTTACCGAGGTCGCTGAAAGGGCACGATGCGGTTTGGGTAGTGGTCGAGCGACTGACCAACTCGACGCACTTTTTGGCCATGAGGATGACTGACACGGTTGATACCCTAAGTCGGTTCTACGTTCGAGATATCATCCGCCTTCACGGGGTTCCAGTGTCCGTTGTGTCCGACAGGGATCCCCGCTTCACCTCCAGATTTTGGGAGAGCCTGCAGAAGGCATTGGGGATCGAGGTCTTGCTTAGTACGGCTTATCACCTGTCACACCCCAAATCCGGTATTGACCGGACCCGAGACGCAACTTAGTGAATTGTAAATAATAACAATTTAAAAACCATAATATTCGATAGCGGTAAATAAAATAGTTCAAAAGATATTAGAAGTTCTGAGTCATACGCTCAGTAAAATACATAACTCCAAATATCCGTGACGTCACTACGAAACATAAAATAACATAACCCGGACCCTCGCTAGCCCCATGCCCCGAGACGTCCTCTACTCCAAATCAAAGCCACTACCTGTAGAAAACATAGTAAGGGGTGAGCTTGACGCTCAGTAGGGAAAACCATGAAAACGTCCTTATATCGGGTTTACCAAAAAGCCCTTTTCACATATTTAAAATAAAATAAAAGGTTTGATACACGATACGACACTTAAGCTAATTAAATGTCAACACTTCTTTTCACGACACCCAAAATCCGACAATACCATCATCACTCCGTACTAACGCCTACCCGGAGTCCACACCAAGAAGCCACTAACACTCAATTTCCACAACACATAGTCAACGCCACTCACCGGCACAATTTTCCAAAAATCAAAGCAAGGCATTCTCAGCCGCACACAAATCATACCAAGGAAAACACCCATAGCCACAACACAGCAATACTCATTCAATTCAAAGCAATCTCAAACACACAACTCGTAACCATCGCACGGTCTATGGAGCAACCCTCTCGGCCCGGCGTAACCGCACGCAACTTCCCTAACACAAAGTCAGGATAGGCGGTCGACCTCATCGCGGACGCAGCGTTTTACCGATCGACGGAAGGCAGGGAAATCGCCTCTTCGCGGCCTCATCTCTCGCGGTGCTCAACACAGCGTTTTACCGAGTGCTAGTCGGAAGGTAGGGACACCACCTCTTCGCGGGACACATCGTTTTACCGACTCACGGTCGGAAGGTAGGGAAACCACCTTTCTCATGTACCATCGTACACCAAGCCTCACACTTTACCGTTCACGCTCCGGAAGGTACGATACACCTTGCGGAAGTACTTCTCTCACACTTTACCGTTCACGCTCCGGAAGGTACGATACACCTTGCGGAAGATCTTAGAGGATATGCTGTGAGCATGTGTGTTGGACTTCCGAGGATCGTGGGAGGATCACTTACCATTGGCCGAGTTTGCCTACAACAACAATTATAAGTCCAGTATTGGGATGGCACCATTTGAGGCGTTGTATGGTAGACCGTGCAGATCGCCCGTGTGTTGGGCAGAGGTAGGAGACTGGAGTCTACTTGGTCCGGAGCTTGTCCATGAGACGACCGAGAAGGTCGCGTTGATTTGGGAGCGGTTGAAGACCACTCTGAGCCGACAGAAGAGTTACGCAGATAGACGACGCCGACCTCTTGAGTTTACAGTTGGTGATCACGTGTTTCTGAGGGTGAGCTCGAAGAAGGGACTCTTGCGGTTCAACCGTGACGGAGGCAAGCTGGCCCCGCGGTTTATCGGACCTTTTGATATTTTGGGCAGAGTCGGAGTCGTGACCTATCGCCTTGCATTACCACAACAGCTTGGGAACGTGCATAACGTCTTCCACGTTTCCCAACTGCGGAAGTACACTGCGGACCCCTCCCACGTCATCGAGTGGACGAACATCAAGGTAGCTGATGATGTTTCGTATGAGGAGTAGCCAGTCAGGATTTTGGATACACGGGAGAAGGTCTTGCGTGGAAAGACTATTCCTTTGGTACAAGTACAGTGGAAGCACCAAGGAGCTGAGTCGACTTGGGAGCGCGAGGATGAGATTCGCGCGAAGTATCCCCACCTGTTCGATCTTTGAGGTACTTCTGTTTTTAATTTCGAGGACGAAATTATTTTAAGGGGGGTAGATTGTAAGAACCGCCCCCGGTCGAACCGGTGATTTTTGGCAAAGTTTGACTTTCGGCCGGAAAAGTCAACCGACGACTCCAGGAGTCGTTCGGGACATTTCCGGGGCCCAAAAAGCTTAGCCGTCATCACGGTTAGCTTAGTTGGGCCATTTCCTTTAATTTGACTGTAATATTGGAAAAGTCAATTTTTGGTCAATTCCGGGTCAAACCTCGCTTAATTAAAGACTAATTTAATTTAAAACCATTTGTACTGATTTCTCTAAGAGGAGAGGTGGTCCCCATTGGGACAAGTGTCCCTTTTGGCTTAGGTGAGAAGGAAGAGGGCACAATGACCATTTTACCCCTAAATGAATGGGCATGGGAGACATGTGAGCATAGAGATAGTTTGGGGTTTTCTCCCTTAGGGTATATGACCCAATTTGGGAGCATTTCAGCCCAAACAACAAGTGTTGGCCGAAATTCATCAAAGGGGAAAGAAGAAGAAGCTCTCAAAGCTTGGAGAAGAAGAAAAGAGAGGTCTTGAACCTAGTTGTGACCCAAATCTTCCTATTTTTCCTTGTTTCTTCATCAAATCTTCATCCTCAAGGTAAATCAATCTTCCTTTTTCGTTTTGAACATTTTTGGTTCACGGGTTTTGAAGAAAATGATGAGCAAGGGTTGGGTTTTTGAGTTTGGAGTATTGGATGATGATGTTGGAGTGAAAAGGAGTTTGATTGATGAATTTAATTTGGTTTTGTGGAGTTTTGATGAACACCCATGATGGGTTTTGAAGTAGAGACGTTTATGAACTGTTTATAGAGCTTTGGAAGGTCATCCATGGAGGTTTTGGGGGTTAAAATCGTGAAAACCCGAAGCTGGAGGAAGTAGACGGTGAACAGGCGTCACGGCTCCGTGACAGGAACCGTGACGGCGTCTGTCACGGCTCCGTAGGGAGAACCGCGCGGTTCAGCTCACGGATCCGTGACCCGAACCGTGACAGACCTGTTTTTGGGCCTTTGGGCCCGCTTTGTTGAAATTTCGACTTTTAGGACGGTTATCTATAACCAAGTCCTTTTAGGGTAATTCGCGAACGTTTTCATCTTTAAGCTTTTGTGGATTAATCCTAATTCACGAATTGTTTTGTGATCCAAGACCTTGGACCCGAGCGTGACGGCGGAGGAGGCACTTGGACATCGAGCAGTGAAGGAGGAAGCTAGCTAGGACGTCAGCAGCTAGGAGTATTTGAGCGTGGGAGAACTCGAGGTAGGGAAGAGTAGTAAACTTCACTTTTACTTTAAATAATGCTAATAGTATGCCTATAGGATAATAATAACCGGAAAGGTCCTAGTTTGCATATAGGATGTGATTCACTAGAATAGTCGCTTTCAATTATATTAATAACCGGAAGAGTTTAGTATGCATGTATGATGTGATTCACTAGGTTAATCGCTTTTCAATATATTGGGAAATTGTCGTGCTGGTAGAATGGCCATGTCGAGCCTTAGGATTACGTGTTGATTGTACATATTGATGATTGTTTGTCCTTAAGGTTGATGCATGTTCCGTCCTTAGGATAAGATAAGAGTCATAATTAACTAGTTAAATTATGATGATCGTAATGTAATGGTTGATTCGTGTTATGATTGATTGATTGAGTGAATGTTTGAATGTAAATTGATTGTGCCCTAAGATATGATCGGGTGAGTGATAGACCGATGGTTCGTGATTGGTAAGTTATGCCGGTAAGCTTGGTTGACGATGTGCGTGGTCATATTTTGTTTGATATGTTATTGTGTATGATATTGTGTGATTAGAGTGTGTACCCCGAGGTGGACATTCCGGGAAGATACCTAGTCCGATGTGCGGTTCCGGTACGGTATATGATTATGTACCCCGATGTGCGTTTCCGGGAAGACGTCGAGACCGATGTGCGTTTCCGGTATGATGTGTGATTGTTTACCCCGAGGGAGTAGTTCCGGGAAGATATGTTACCTGTTTCACCCCGATGATCTAAGGTCCCTTAGAGACATTTCCGGGGACCCACGACGTTATGTGTTCCTTGGGAACGTTTCCGGGATCCCCGATGATTGTGTCTCCTCTGGACCGAGGGGCAATCTGATATGAGGTACAAGTCAGTGTACGGATCAGAGGCTTGTGATTTAATATTCAGTATTTCGGTATTTATGTGTTTCTTTAATCGATTCTGTTGGTAAATTCGTTATATTCCATTGATCTCCTTGAGAGTTACCTTCTTTAAGTATTGTAATTCTTGTTGACTTTTATTCAATGTCTTTTCGATAACTGTACTAATCGGGTTTTATCTGTTAAACCGGGGGTTCCTTTACTTTACTACTTTTTCCTACTGAGCGTAAGCTCACCCCCTTCGTGTATACTGTTGTTTTACAGGTTTCATTGCCGAGTAGGTTGTAGGATGTATCAGGGCTCGGGAGCTCACTGAGGGTCCGGGTGTTATCATGTTAGAGATGTACCTTCGCTTTTGTTCAAAACTATGTCGCATTTGTTTTAGTTTGAGCTTTTGACTCCTCGTTTGGACTTGTGTATGAGATTTATTTGGAGCCTTACTTTATCAAAGTTTATTTATTTACTATTATTTATCTTTATTTTAACTCACGTCTCGAGTCCGGTCAAAACCGGATTTGGGGCGTGATAGAATCTTTATGCCCACATTTTCATACACAAAAAACAAGGCTCGAACGGTTCTAAGAGCACATACAACATTGAAATTGTGAGTGGTTTGGATTTTGTTTTTTGTATTATAATCTGTATATAGGAATTAATGTTCTTCACAATGTCAAGATTTTGTAAGAATTTTTGTCTTACTGAATAATTAATTATCATTTCTTATTTAACTAACTAATGAAATGAATCAGATTTAAAACATAATGTAATTATAATTACAAAACAATAATTACTACATTTCCGATTATAAATTAATTATGTATGCATGGTTACGAATACAACTAAGAATATCAACGTAGATTATGAAAATTTTGGTATTCTGATAATGCCTCATATCCT
Source organism: Erodium maritimum (assembly GCA_963921825.1). Taxonomy (NCBI): domain Eukaryota; kingdom Viridiplantae; phylum Streptophyta; class Magnoliopsida; order Geraniales; family Geraniaceae; genus Erodium; species Erodium maritimum. The sequence goes on from OY997594.1 coordinate 54,630,552, forward strand.
CACTCGTCATTGGAATCTGACAACACAAACCAATGAGGCATCACAGTGTGATTGCCAAAAAGAGGTGAGTTGTTTTCATTGAGTTTTGGTGCGTTTTCATTGGATGGACCTGTATTTTGGTTGGTTTTAGATGCAACTTCATTTGGTGGTGGTGGAGGTTGAAGAATTAAGGGAAAACTCTGTTTCCTAACCTTTACAAATGTTTCATTATCAGATCCTAACCCAGGCCAATGTTTGGTCTCAATTCCTAACATGATAGGTTTGGAATTCCTCAGAAACTATAAAAAAAACCGTCCAAACTAACGATTCCATCAACTCATCCAAGCGTTGTCGTTGTTGGCGTACATTACACATGGTGCCTTCCTCGACGTTGAACTTATCCTCGTTCTCCAGCAACCGAACGCAATGCTCGATGAGTTGACAGAATCGTGAGTTTGGACGGCTTTTTATAGTTTCTGAGAAATTCCAAACCTATTATGTTAGGAATTGAGACCAAACGTTGGCCTGGGTTAGAATCTGATAATGAAACGTTTGTAAAGGTTAGGAAACAGAGTTTTTCCAAGAATTAATTCAGCATTATAGTCGTTTTCATGATCATGAGTCGTCGAGAATGTGTACCGAGGTTCCATCAGAGTACAAAGACTGGAAAGACTAGAGCCCGAATGAGGGACCAAAGGCCACTATAATAATCATAATCACCCATGTATGAAAGGCCCTACGAAAATGAAAAATAATTTTGACTCATTATAGTAATAGGTTAGTTGCAACCTTTGAATCTCTTAATCAGTGAATAGAAGAACCAACACATATTGCTTACATAGAGGTGATTGAAACGTACTATATGTAAGTTTGAAAAGACAACTCGTTGGCGAGTTTTTTTTATCTCTGAGTTGGACCAAACTACTCGTTAAAAAAAATCAAAATTTCTAATTTGGAGAAGACCATAGTCGTTCAATAGTAACAGAGAGAAATTTCAAACAATATTATTCCAAATTCAAACACCAACGATACAAAAAATATAATGTAAATTCAATACCTATTATGATTCATATTTTATTCCAAATCGATCTCATATGTGCTCAACAATGTCAACTTGGAGTTTCTGGTGGATGTTATCACTCTTCAGGTGTGCTCGAACGCAAAGGTACCGTTCGTACGATAAGGGGCCACCATGGTGTCAATGTTTTGGTGGTGTCCAATTAGGTATGTCTGGAGGGTCCTCATCAAAAAAGTCTACACCTTCTCTTTCGTACCTGTCACATTCTTCCTCTACAAGTGTGCATGATATCGAACAACGTAGCCCTGTCCCAGAGACAAACCGGCCTGAAAATTATGTGCCACCGTTCTTGGAGAACTCCAAAGCTTGTTCAACATCCTTATGAGAACCTTACTCGACTTTAGAAAATAGTTTGTGTTTTTTAGCCTGAGCGTTGAATTGTTATCACAGATCGATAATTCTCATCCTCTAGCTTATATTCCCCATCGTAAGTAACAAGGATTACAACTTCACTCATTCGTGTAACAATTAAAACCTCATGAACTAGAGTAATTAACCATATAGACATATTACTAAATAAGCAGGTTCATGTAGGAATATGCAAACTGTCGATCTGTTGTCCAAACTAGTCGAACCACGTATGACATATTTGAAAATGGTTCAGAAACCGTCGACCACCGGGTTTATCCCGACGGTCGATAGTTTTGGAACCATAGAATAATAGGTCATTCGTCGATCAACGGGGTTTTCTTGGTGATCGACGGTTTTGAAACCATAGACTAATATTTCATTGATCCTTCGACGGGTTTGAACAGTCGATCGGTTAGATGGGCATTAGGTCCTTTCATGTAATCTGTCAATCGTCGGGATTGAGCTGTCGATCGGCTACGATTACCTCAATGGTAAAAACTCTCTGTTTTTCCCGATCAACAGCTTTATCCCGTCGATCGCTGGTACTGGTTCGTGCAGTACGGACAGAAACCCACAACCACGACATAATGCATCTAAGCTTCCATTAAACCACCACATTTCAATCTTTTGTCTAATTCACTAAGTTAGTACGTATTAAACCACAATATATAGTTTTCCCCATCCACAATTTGAAAATCAATTCAAAACCTAAAACTGAAATTCAAAAATTGAAGCTTAGATTGTTTACTTGGGCTTTGCTTTAATGGTTGACACGAAGAGAATGATATAAGCTTGAAGAAGAACACGAAGAGGATGACAACACGGTCGAAATTCGGAGTTAGGGTGGTTGCTCAGGATTATGGTGGTCGGCATCGACTGAGTTGGGTTTTTATTATTGGGTTTTTACTTTTGGGTTATAACTCTATCAGACATGAGGGGGTTTTAATGAAAGGTGGATATTTTGCAAACATACAAAAAGATAAAACAGGTATATGGAAATAAAAAATTAAAAAATCTCTTTTCAAAATTCACCAGTAAATTGTGTTGCTATAGCCTGTTTGTCTAACAAAATACACGAGGTCGGAAAAGTTTTATTTTTAATACGTAGAAACTCATACATATTGTGAGAAAAGAAAAATACATGTGAAGCTATCCACATGGGATAAGCTTATGTCCATGTTAGAGATGATTACAAATAGATTAGCTAAATTGATATTACCGTGTCCAGCACGAGAGCTAAACACCCAACATTTATGGACTATAAGTAATAAGGGTTCACAAAGGTCTCCTTAATCAGTTGTATATATACACAATAGTTGCTTGCTTTTGCCGTCCGTCCTCCCGAGCTGCTACTCCTCCACTCACTCACTGAGTCTCTCCCACTCGGCCATACCCAGAACCAGAACAATGTCCAAGCTTTCTCCGGAGATGATCTCCGACCTACTCTGCCGACTTCCGGTCAAGTCCCTGCTACGCTTCCGCAGCACATCCAAGCTCTTGTGCTCCGTCATCGACTCTCCCGATTTCACCAAGCTCCACCTCCAACACTCGGTCCTAACCCATTCCAACCAGAGTCTCATCCTCGTGCTCCCCCATCTCCACTCCATCGACCTCCATCCACCCGAACGAGCCGTCGAGATCGAGCATCCCTTGAAGACCCAGCCCGGAGAAACTGCTGTATTGGGCTCCTGCAATGGCTTGCTGTGCTTGTTCAACAAATCAGACGATGATATTGTGATCTGGAACATGTCCACCCGAAAACACCACCGCTTGCCCTACGCCCCCATCAACGGAGGAGCCTTCCACGTGGTTTCGACCACTGGTTACGGGTTCGGTTACGATTCCGTCCAGGACGACTACAAGCTCGTGAGGATCCTCCGATTTCGTTTTCCTGTGGGGACTGAAGTTATGGTGTATGGTCTGAAATCGAACTCGTGGAAGAGGGTTGATCAGGATTTTCCATATGAGTTTCTCTACCCAATGGCCGTGGGTGTGCTTGCAGATGGAGCCTTGCACTGGCTAGCCGACCGTCTGGGAGATGGTGAGGGTGTGGTGGCTGCGTTTGATCTGGCGACTGAGGAGTTCCAGGTGGTTCCGGAGCCTCTGCAAGCTCCGGGTGAAACCCAGGCCCTGGTGCAGTTGGGGGTGTGGGAAAATCGCTTCTGTGTGATTCGTTTTTGGCCTGGTAAGCAGGTCGATATTTGGGCAATGATGGAGCATGGGGTGAAGGAGTCTTGGACCAGAGTGCTATCAACCTCCAAGCCTCAAATCGCTGGTGCTTCCAATTGTATGGTGCCTCTGGCTCATTTGAGCAGTGGAAATGAAGTTGTGCTATTGAAGAACTTTCAGAAGCTAATTTGCTATGACCTCAAGAAGAACAAAGTCAAGTTTCTTAGGATTCCTGCTCTGCCAGATCGCTTTGGTGGATTCCTTTATGTTGCGAGCCTCGTCAAGCCTTTGCCTCTGGTCAATGTTGATGATGAACCTGTGGGAAGACGCAACATCAACTGCTCTGGGAGGTACTTACATTATGCTTTCTGCTACTTGAACATAGCTCAATACCATCTTAGTTTGTTTTGGCATTAATTGTTTCTTTATGGTCACATTTTTGGTTTGTGAATGAGCTTTTAGACATCTTAAAATCTGCCATTGTTGATTGAATCATAGTAAAGCCTTTACCATTTGGGTTTATTGCAGTGTAGTGCCTAAGATTAATCAATTATTCTAGCATTGCTCTGGTTGCTAAGGACCTTGCAAAAAATGATCCGATGCTCTCTTTTTTTTTTACCACAATTTGACTATAACTCACTCACTGCCGTTGGCCTTTTTAGGTTTACCGGGGATGGTCACTTTGCATTGAGTTTCAAGTTTCAGTAAGCAATGACAGAAGAAAAGGAGACTCCTAACAGTACATGGAATAGGTAATATGATGGCTCCTCATCTTTGTCATCTAAACTTCTAGTTAGGAGCTACTTAGGGAGACTGATATTTTGTGCTTGCAACAATGACCAGTTGAGATAGTTTTTTACTCTCAGAATAGTTTGTTAAACACCAGCTTGTTGTCTTCGATCCTCACATTTACATGTGTTCGTTTTCTGCTGACAATTCTTGATGAGTTCTATGCAGTATGCGCTTCTTTTGATATTTCCTCGTTGGACGTATGTGTTACTAGTTATGGTTGGCTTGAAATATAGTTTCAACTTTTGATTCTGTCTTGCATCAAGTTTTTGTCTGGAATGAAGAATTGCCATTATATCTTGCTGGCATATGTAGCTTGAAAATTGCCTAAACCTGGTGTATCTAGCCATTTATTCTATTCCAGTTCAATCCATGATCATTCTCAAAACCCTTACACAGCCATTAATGGAGCCTTCAAATGTCTATGTTTTATACTGTATATATCATAGTTCCATTCTCTTGAGAAAGACCCTTTCTATAGTTCTTGACAAGATTGTTATCCTAATTTAAAATGTTGTCCAGTGGAGCCTTCAAGTCTTCATGTTTTATTAAATATGTGCTTTCTTTTAAAACTATTGTAATAGTTTGATTGACTATTTGCATGACTAAAGTTATTCGATGAGAGCTTTCAAATTCTAGTTGTTATTTGGAGGTAACTCTTTAAACTAGCCAAGACTTCATGCCGAAGGTTAGACTTGTTTTATAAATGAGCAAATATTTTAATGAGTAGTTCGATTTGTTAAATATTTCATTCAATCTCCCTCTAATTCTAATTTTGAACGCACCTATACCAAACTTTCTCCAAAAAAAAACCTCTCGTCTAAAAGAAACCTTTTCAAGCTATGTCGTCTTTGGCGACTCTCATGGCCCGAGGCGGACACAAGAACCGCCAACGACGACAGAGCTTGAAAGGGTTTCACTTAGGCGTGAGGTTTTTTTTGGAGAGGGTTTGGTATAGATACGTTAGAATTAAGAGAAGTTTGAATGAAATATTTAACAAGTCGAACTACTCATTAAAAAATTTGCTTCTTTATAAATCAAGTCTAACCTTCAGCATGAATTAAAGTGTTACGTCCCAAATAACTAGAATTTGAACACTCTCATCGAATAACTTTAGTCAATCAAGCTATTACAATGGTTTTAAAAGAAAGCACATATTTAATAAAAACAAGAAGACTTGAAGCTCCATTAGACGACATTTTAAATTAGGATAACAATCTTGTCGAAAACTGTAGAAAACGGTCTTTCTCAAGATAATGGAACTCTGATACAGCCGTTGGCCCTCTCAAGCTCTACCTTTTGTCTCTCCTCCCTTTCTCTTCTTTCGGTTGCTCCCTCGAGCTTCTTCGGCTTCCTCCACCTCGGCTTCTCCGTTCTGCTCCCAGATATGCGGATGGGATCGAAATTTCTCTCGCCACCGTTGTCTACTCTCTTTTTCTGGTGGCTCATATCCTGAAGCTTCTTCCTCGAGCCTGTGTTGCTCCGGGCTCCTCCCCCTCTTCGGTTTCTCATTCTGTGGCTTGGGACGGACACTCGCCTCTGCTTCCTGAGTTATGGCTCCTCCTCCGACCTCCTCTGCTCGCTGTGTTGCTCGATTTAGCCTACTCAGTGTCGTCCTCGCACGCTCGTGGTCTCGTGGGTGTTGGCCCCCAGCACTCTTCCGTCGGGCTGCTCCGACCCATTCCTTTCGCTTCTGGCTCAGGTTCTCCGTCTCTCCTCGACCCTCCCCGCAGCTCTGTGGCGGCGTTGGCGGGGCTCGTCGTTTGTATTCAGGGTGATGACCCCGACGATTTCTCAGCCTTCATGCTTTTCTCCTTGATATCCCTTACATGTGGTTCAATTGGTGGTGGCCGAGTTGTCCTGTTGTTGGTTCCTCCCGCCTCTGCTCTTACGGTGTTGGCAGCCTGAGTCTTCGGGAACCTCTTCCGGCGTGGTTGGACTATGTGTGTGTTTGGCGTCTCGAGGCAACATCTTGAGTTCCATGCATTGCAGTTGTTCTTCCCAAGATGTTCTTTGGGCTTCTCTTGTTTTTTTCTCTTGGGCTTGTGCCCTTCTCTGTACCTCGCTTGCCTTCGGGCTTTCAATAAAAACGTTTTTTTTTGCTGATAAAAAAAAAGATTAGACTTGTTCTATAAACAAGTTAAGTTTGAATCCAACTATCTAATTTTCCAACTCCCAAGTAGACTTGTTAATTATTTAATTAAGTATTTATTATTTATTTAATATAATTAATTGATATGTACCGGTTGGCTTTATTCGAATTTGATTTTTTTTTTTTGACTTTTCAGTAAAATGATTTAAACTTCTTTAAATCCAAATATGATAATTTTGGATTTGACTAAACTCAATTAAAGCCTAATTGAAAATGAGTGTGGGGGATGGATTATGTCATAACCTAAGTTTTTTGAGCGAATTGTGTAGATTTTCATTACTTCAAAACGATAATCGATAATATTGTTGTGCATCGAGGAACATGCTCCTTGACCACGACAATGTCAGTAAGAATGAACGTGGTTCACTAAGCCTTTTCATATCAGAACCGTCACAGATAGTATTTTGATGCCTCACGGGAAGGTGCTGCCTCTTGGGCAAAGAGAGAAGACGCTGAGGAGGAACGGTGTACCGGAGATCATGAGGGACCTCAACAGTAATGATGATGGACAACTCCTTGATTTTCTACTCGATAGGCATTGATCCTGCATGTAAGAACCGCCCCGGTTGATCCCGGTCGAACCGGCGAATTCTGGCGGAAGTTGACTTTTTGCTGGAAAAGTCAACCGATGACTCCGGGAGTCATTCGGGACCTTTCCGGGGCCCAAAAAGCTTAGCCGTCATTACGGTTGGCTGAATTGAGTCGTTTCCTTTCAAACGATCTCTTCTGTGAAAAAGTCAACCCGGGGTCAATTTCGGTCAAACCTCAAGTCTTAAAGAATTACTTAAATGTGCTGAGATTTAAATTGGGTATAGGTGGTCCCCACATGGACACTTGTCCATGTTGGCTTGAGGGAGAAGAAAGGAGGGAGATTTGACCTTTTTGCCCCCACTTGAGCCATGGAGAGGGAAGAAGCTTAAAGGGGCATTCTAGACTATTCTCACCTAGGTTTTAGGCACCAAATGAAGGCATTTCAGCCCATTTTATCAAGGGTGGCCGAAATCTAGAGAGAGAGAAGGATGAAAGAGAGCTATGGAAGCTTGAAGAAGAAGAAGAAAAGAGGAAAAAGGGTGTCTTGAACTAGTTTTCTACTCAAATCTCATCAAAATCACTAGTTTCTTCTTCTATTCTCCATTTCTAAGGTAAATCTTCAATCATTTTTCGTTTTCATGGAGATTTGGATTGTGGGGTTGGGAGAAAAAAGGATGAACATGGTTGTTTTCAATGGGTTTTTGGTTTGGATGATTAGATGATGATTTTTGGAGAGAAAATGGTGTTGGATGATAGATTTTAATTGGATTGTTTGTGGTTTTGATGAAGACCCATCATGGGTATTGAAGTAGAGACGCTTTGGGAATGATTTGGAGGTTTGGGAAGGTCAAAAATGGATTTTTTGGGTTTGATTTTCGTGAAATCGGAGCTGGAGGAAGAAGAAGGACGAAACTGTCCAGACCCGTCACAGATCCGTAACGGGGACCGTGACGGAGGACGTCACGGCTCCGTGAGGGAGACCGTGACGACGCCAGTCACGGCTCCGTGAGGAGAACCATGACGGTGCAGACCACGGGTCCGTGACCCGAACCGTGACAGACCAGAGTTAGGCCTTTTGGGCCCATTTTGTTGGATTTCGAGTAATTGGGACGGTTATCTATAACCAAGCTCTTTTGGGGTTAATTGGGAATGTTTTCCTCTTTAGACCAATTGTGAATTACTCTTAATTCTAGTATTTAATTGTGATCCTAGACTTTGGACCCGAGCTTGGCGGAGGAGGAGACTTTTGGACCTCGTGAAGTGACTAAGCGTTCAGAAAGTGATCGAGGTAGGGAAAATAGCGAATACCAGTTTAATTGCGGAAAGTTACTAGTATGCATATAGGTTGCGAATACTTGATTTAATTGTTAGAATTGCATGATTAGGATGTGAGGAACGAGTGAAATGAGGGATAGCTTACGAGTCATGTCGAGCCGTAAGTTTGGGAATTGTCGTGCTGTAGAAATACATGTGGGCCATGTCGAGCCCTTAGGTTTGTGTGTTGATTGTGATGCCATGATCTATGACTGTGATGCTTGGTGTGTGATTTATCCGTTGTTAGATTGAGAATCATGTTATGATATGCTCGGTGTAGCGTGTTGTTATGTTTTGGGCAAGTGTGTCATGCTTGATATGATGTGAAACAATGGTTGTGATATGATCGAGTGACTGATAGTCTGATGTGATGTGTTGTGGTAAGTTGGCTCGGTTGGTATACCGTGGTCGAACTATGGCATTGTGATGCGTGATACTTTCTTGATGTATGTTCCAAGTGGAGTTGTATTCCGGTATGGTACTTACACCGAGGGGGTACGCCGGTGTAGGGTAGTACCTAGGCTGACGGTGTGGTCCCACGTATGCGCGGTCCCTCGGGGTGTGGTTCCGGTACGATACTTACATCGAGGGGGTATGTCGGTGTAGAGTATCTAGGGCGACGGTTACGTGATCAGTATTGTGATTGTGCCCCGAAGGATTTCCAAGAAGACATCTAGGCCGATGATGTGTGGTTCGGTATGATGTATCGTGTTTGTGCCCCGATGTGGTTCCGAGAAGATATCTAGGCCGATGTTGTGTGGTCTGGTACGATATGGTTGAGTCGAGCTGTGGACAGCCGGCGGGTTCGGGGACTGCGGTACGGGACGTGTGATTGTTTTACTGTGTATTGTATGCTTGATGATCGGATAAGTGATGTAAGTATAGGGTGATAGTGGTCATGTAAGTGTGTTTGTGGTTATGTGCTCTCCGTGAGTGTCATTAGTGTTGTGCCTTGCTAGTATGCCCTAATTGGACGGTTACTCGTGGTGACGAGCGGACACTCATCACCTTAACTACTTTTTCTTACTAAGCGAAAGCTCACCCCTTTATTTTATTGTTTTACAGGTTTTGAGCGGGATGTGGTCTAGCGGGATTCTCGGAGCTAGGGGGCTAGCGAGGGTCTTAGGCTAGTCTGGTCTAGAGACGTACCCTCTATTTTGAACTAAACATTTCTTCTTGGATTTATGAGCTGTTGACTCACTTTACCAGATTTATCACTTTCAGATTATTATTTCAGAGTTTATTTCCTTTCAAATTGTTTTATTTATTTATTATTTTAGTTCACGTCCCGAGTCCGGTCAAAACCGGATTTGGGGCGTGACACTGCAAAAACAAACTCAAACAAAATAACTGAAACTCTTTCGATTAGCCAGAGCCATAATCGTGAAAGGGGACGAGGCGGTTGCGGCGGTGGAGGCCAGGGAGGAGAACGCGCCGGCTGCTGCAACTTTAGGGACGCCTCTAGGGACGACGGCAACATTAGAGACGGCGACGACATCTGAGGCGGCCGCAGCAGCAAGGGCGACGACGGCTTCAAGGACGGCAACGACAGCATCATGGACTATGGTTGTAGAGACGGTAACCCCTGAGGCAGAGGAGATACCGAGATAGATCGGGAGATGCTCCGTTGATGGCGGGAGGCGGCCAATGTCACGGTGGCTAGGGATGACTTGAAAGAAGTCCTAGCAGAGAAAAAATTCGCAGGATCCAAGGGGAAAGTATAAAGGGGGGATTGGGAAGGAGAGAGAAGAAGAACCATGACAATTGCCATAGTCATAGCTATGGAGGAGGAGACGACGGCTCGACTCTCAAACCCTAGCAGAGAACATCATGATTAAGACATTCTATCATCTACTAAAGATAAGATGTCCCCCGCTAACAAAGGTTGTTCAAATACATGTTTTTCCCCTAGTTCAATTTATTATAACTTAAGTTAGGTGAGGGTTAAATTAAAAATGTTTATAATATGCAAAGGGATGGCTTTATTTTCTTTGTTCATAAATAGATTTTTTGTTGTTTGAGAAAGACAATATATAGTTAATGGCTAATAAGATGACAATTATTTAATGCTTTTGAACTTTTCTCGTTGAGAGTAAATTATTATCTTGTATAGTTAGGCATCCTTGGAGTTCTCAACTCAAAATTTTGATACTCTAGTTTATCTTATTTTTGTCTGCATAATTACCAAAACCACCTTAATGAGCTTACCTAAACCCCATGTTTTCCGTCTCAAACTAATAAAACCACGAATTTGCTTGTACAATGTTTAGTTTTGTACTTTTTTTTTGTTGATAATATTTAGTTTTGTACTTATCATCCTAACAAGCTTCCATGCAATCATTATTGAAATCATTACAACTAACATATAGTTTAGTGTTTAAAATATTAGTTTGTTTGATTCAGACGAGTTTTTGGTTCTTCGGTTTGTTCTTTTGTATTAGTTTGTTTTGGGTTTTACTTGTTAACAAGCCGCCACTATTTTATTGTGATTGACGGAATTCTTGTCGTCTTCGTCTCTCTCCCTTATTTAGCTCAATACATGTTTTCGAACTACTTTTGTTAGTATAAACATACTGTGGTTATCTTTCTTTCTCAAAAACATGCTTATATTTTTTATTTATCATCAAAAATTAACAATTTACGTTTAAAGAGTTTTTAGAGAAAACTCTGTTTCCTAACCTTTACAAATGTTTCATTATCAGATCCTAACTCAGGCCAACGTTTGGTCTCAATTCCTAACATAATATGTTTGGAATTTCTCAGAAAGTATAAAAAGCCGTCCAAACTCACGATTCCGTCAACTTGTCGAGCATTGAGTTCGATTGCTTGAGAACGAGGATAAGTTCAACGTCGAGGAAGGCGCCATGGGTAATGTACGCCAACAATGACAACGCTTGGATGAGTTGACGGAATCGTGAGTTTAGACGGCTTTTTATAGTTTCTGAGAAATTCCAAACCTATTATGTTAGGAATTGAGACTAAACGTTGGTATGGGTTAGGATCTGATAATGAAACGTTTGTAAAGGTTAGGAAACAAAGTTATCCCTTTTTTTTGTGTTACTTTAGATGAAAAACGAACATGTGCTCGACACAGACTTTATATTTATCATAAATACCGAAATTATCTATACAAAATCCTCACATTTGAGCACTTCCTCCGACATGAAGGCAACACTTTTATCATTATATATAATGACTATTTTGTCTAATGAGTATTTTCAGCATTTAAAAATATATTTGGATATCATTATATAGGGGCACGCTCACGTATTATCCATGCTTAAGTTGTTACTTGTTACCCAAATCTAGACCATTTAATTCTAAATTCTAATGGTTATAGATTTTTTGTCCCAATTATCTATAAATTAAATAGTTTAATCAATAAAAAGGGTAGTTTGGTAAATTTGTCCTTATAAAAAAATTACTAATAATGATTATTTTACTATTTAGATATGACTTTTTGAATATTTTATTAAAAAATTAATTTTTTAATATTATATATTTAAATTAAAATTTTGATCATTTATCGAATTTCGTATATGTTACATAATATTATGTGTAACATTACATAATTTAATATCATGAATTACAGAAATTTTAGATTAGAAATTTTAAATCAAATATTTAAAATAATATTTCCGAAATTTTATAACGAAAGTTACAAAAATATACCTTAAAAGTTACATAAACATATTCTGATTACAGATTATACAATCATACATTTATAGTCACTAAATCAAACTTTAATAGTTACATAATCAAACCTTGTTCGTTATATAATCATACCCTAATATTTACAGATTTATACCCTAATAGTTACACATTCATACCCTATTAGTTATGAATCAAAACTTAATACTGACAAATTCATACCCTAACATTACAAATTCATACCCTGACATCACATATTTATACCCTAATAGTTACAAATTCATACCCTGACATCACAGATTTATACCCTAATAGTTACAAATTCGTACCTTAATAGTGACAGATTCATACCCATATAATTCAGAACACAAAACAAAAAAAAACAAAAATAATAAAAGATCAAATCTGAACCAAACATAAGCATAGAATTTCTGATTCCAGAACAGAAGTTGCAAATCCCAACCCATAAAATTCAGAACACAAAACCAAAAAAATTAAAAATAAAAGGAGATTTGTATCTCTGCCCGTATGCGCCCGTGCATCGTCGTTGCAGCTCAACTTCGACCTCGCCTGCGACCGTGCCACCTCTTGGAGCAGCCAGATCGCGTGGAGCAGCCGGAGCGATGATGGAGTTTATACCATAACCTCACCGGAGTCGTGGACAGACGAGGGCATGACGAAACTCGCTGTAGGTGGCACATCTGAGGTTGCTTCTCCGTTCGCGAGGACGACTGGAAATGGCGAGGCGCTGATGTGACGGCGCGAGGCAAGCTTCGGAGCCTGCGTGCCGGTTCTATGGCGGCGGCAACAAAAGCTTCGAGAGGAGAGACTGGAAGCTCCGACTTCAGCACAGAAGAGAGCGATGAGGGCAAGGTTCGAAGCTGGCGAACTGGTTCTACGACGGCGGCGACAAAAGTTTGAGAGGAAATAGCAACAGCTCCACGCAGATGAAAGGGAGAGAGATTTTGTAAGGAATGAATGTGATGTCATGGGTTAGGGTTAGGTAAAAAGGAAATGTACAAAGTCAGATTTGTCCTTATTAATTGTAAAATTACAGAAAAATAAATTAAGTTCGTGTTAATTACGGTTCAGTGCCATTATATTTATAGCCCTTGGATCAGCTTGATCTAAAGGCCCAAAATCAAGTAACAAGTAACATTTTAAAAATGGGTAACATTTGAGCACACTCCTCATTATATATAGATGACAAACTCTACTGACGTTTACTTTAATATTATTTTTCAATAAAAAATAAAAATAAAGAGTCGATATATTATTAGCTCTATGTTGTCTTTTGGCATTTAAGAGCATCTACAATGGTTAGACACTGCACAGTGTCAAGGAGCAGTGTCAGAGAGTGTTTTTTGCCTTCCTGACACTGCTCCTCCAATGGTAGTGTTAGGAGCAGTGTCTATACAGTTTAAGTAATTAAAAAAGTACCCCACATTTAAATACTACTTTTATTTAAACCCACAAACACATTACATAATATTTAAAACCTAGTGCATATTAGATAATTTAAAACACAATTATTAAAATAAGATAGTTAAACTAATTCCTAATGGTCCTAACATGTAAACGCCACCTCGTATCGTCTTTGAGCATCTCCCAATCTTACCTCCTCCCCGCTGGTCCACTTCGGTCGCGGAGGTGCTCTCGGGCGCGATGAAGATGCAGCCGCCTTCCCCTTCCTCCTCCTCGATTGCGTCGGAACGGATTGACAAGGTTGAGTGGCCGGAACGAATTGGGAAGGTTGCACTTGCGACTCTTGCCATTGGGTGGGCGGGGTGTATGGAAGAAGCGGCGTTGAGTGGCCCGATTGGAGGAGTTGGGAAAACGACGAGTAATGGCCATGAAGTCCTCTTCGGTGTGTTGAGAATCGGCGTCTTCGTCATTCAATGAGTCGGATATGGGTTGGAGGGCTCGATGCTCGTTCATTGCGAGTGTAGGGGAAAAAATTGGAGAGAATTTGATGAGGAATGGAGGAATGAGAGCTTGAAACAAGTGAAGAGAGGGTGAAATTTGGCTTGGGGTGGATCTGTATTTATACAGAAATATAGAGTTTTATTGGAGTCGGCGTCGACACGTAACGGATCGTGACTAGCCAACCGACTAGCCGTTGGCGCCTGACACGACAAGACGCGTCGTTGCTGGAACCAGCCACGACCCACTGACACGCACGCGCTGACACGACGAGCCGTGCCAGCGCGTCGTGTCAGGGCCGTGTCTACGCCTGACACGACCTCCAGCAACGACCCGTTGGAGCTGCTCTAAGGTGACGGGATTTTATTTTAGTGTTCCAAGTAGAGTGATATTACGTGCATGAACCAGGACAGTGAAATGGTAATGCATAGCGAGGCTCACACAGAAAGCCATGCACCAGCACACAGGGGAGCAAGAGAGGTTGAGGGTATTTCAGTAAAACAAGGCAAATAAATAGCGTAAGAGGACAGTCTTCGATGAGACTGTTGTTGCTCTCTCCTCCGTGTGTGAATGAATTCAGAAATCGGACACGCCCTCTCCGTCTCTCGCTCTTCCGATTTCCGATCAATTCTCTTTCTCTCTCTACGCCCATCGCCACCGTTCTCGACGAGCTAGGGTTTTTGTCCTCCGATTCCATGTGCGCCCCACCATCGCCTCGTCCCTAATTCTGACCGAGCCACGACGGCGTCTCCGCCATAAATGTCTCTCACGACGTCCACTAACACCGCCGCCACCTTGACCGATTCGCACCACCACCAGCGCGGCCTCGATCGCCTCTCCTCCAAGCGCAAGTTGGACGACTATGGCCCTTCCTTCGATGAGGACGATGAATTGTCGGACCTTGTCTCGGTCAGAATGAGGAAAGGCGAACCCGCCGCAGCGCCCTCCACCTCCTCGTCCGCCTCCTCTTCCAGGGGCGTCTTCGATGCCCGATCGTCCCCGTCTTCCTGCGCCGCCCAGGCCCAGCCGCCCCAGTCCCCGGCGAGGCTGCAATTTTTCGTCAGGCTGCTTTCGGAGGGGAAAACCCTGGTAATCCGTGCCAACCCGGAGGATTCGGTGAAATCGGTTCACGAGCATATCAGGGTGATCACAGGGATGCCGGTGATCGAGCAGCGATTGATATATTGGGGGAAGCAGCTACAGTGGGAACAGTCGCTCGCAGAGTGTGCGATACAGAACGATGCTGGGCTACACTTAGTGGGTCGGATGAGGAGCACGGACCATCCGCAGGCTTGGCAGGTGATCGGAGACATGATTTCTGTCATTTTTCAGCTCTGCAGAGGTGAAACGGTGCCCTCTTCGTTTAAAGTAATCAGGAACCGCTTGAATGAGTTTCTGACAATGACTCCCAAGGACGACAATGAAGCTGCAATTGGGCATATTCAGATTTTCATGATAACCTCTGCTCCAGCAGCTTTGGTCATGTTATATATGTCTCCCCTCAAAGGTAACAAAGACTGTGCTGATAATTCCATCAGGCATTTCTTGAATTCTAGTCGCAATGCCTTGTCTAAATCTCTACATAGCCATTGTGCCCCTATAGTGCTAGAATTTTGTAAGTTGCTCAGAAGAACTGCTTATGAGGACCCTCTTTATCTTTCCTGTCGGAGTACTTTTGGCTCGTTGTTGGAAACAATTGGCTTCTCGCGAGGATTGAGAAACATGGAAAGTATTAGGGGTACCATTGTGATACCAGAGCTTTCTCCATTTGTTAGTGAGCTGGCTAGCAGGTTGTCCAAGGATTTGGCATCGAGCACGGAATCACCTTCAAGTGTTGGGCCATTGTTGAGTGATGTCCGAGACTTTGCTGCGTTTTTGGTCCCTTTGCGAAATGCAATTGTGGAGCAGGTGGATTTTGTACCTATTTCCCTACCTTTGCATGGTAGAGATCATACTAAGCCCCCACTCTATGGAGAAGAAATTGAGTTTCTTCATGTTATATTTGTGGATTTATTGAAAAATATGGAAAAATGCCTCCAAAAAATGGAAGACTGTTTGGCTGTGAAAGGAAGTGGGGAGGGTGAATTTATTTGTTCTGGATGGTCCCAGTATCTTGCAATTTTGAAGGAACTGAATAACACTTCAAAATTATATGATGGTGCTGAAGAACAATTTTGGAGAGTTCTTAAACTTAAAAAGGTTGCAGTATGTGCATTAATTAATAGATATGCCAAGCGGACTGATGATCATCAGTGGCTTCTTGAGCATAAGGAGATCACGGATTTTGAATGTCGGAGGCATCTAGCAATGATGATGTTCCCTGAGGTGAAAGAAGACTATGAGGAGCTACATGAAATGCTGATTGACAGGTCACAGCTCTTGTCAGAATCATTCGAGTACATATTGCGTACAGAACCCGAATATCTGCATGCTGGTCTATTTATGGAGTTCAAAAATGAGGAGGCTACAGGTCCTGGTGTACTGCGGGAGTGGTTCTTCTTGGTATGCCAAGCTATTTTCAATCCTGAAAATGCACTATTTGTCGCATGCCCAAACGACCGCAGAAGGTTCTACCCTAATCCTGGTGAGCCCTTTGTCTAATATTATATAGGTCTTGTTTAGGAACATTTGATGTTGATATGTTAAGCATTTGTTTATTTTCTAAACTTTATTGAAACTGTGTTGTTTCTATGAAGGGGAATAATTATCAAATTATCTAAATCTCGGTTGTTTTTGGGTATCTAATCCCTCGAACCACATAATTCTGAAATCATGTTTCTCATCATTAATCAGTTTTTGGTTTAAATTACTAAAGCCCTCTTATTTCTCCTTGTCAATTGGTTCTTCTCCTTTTTACCTCTCTCTTTATCACCGTGATAGAAATTGAAATATTCAACATGCATATCTATCTTTTTGTAGTGTTTAACTGTTACTTTTTATATTTTTAATTGTACACAGTTATTTTTCATATGACCGGCAACAAATCTGTTAGGAAATCAGAAACATGATTGAAGTTTTGTTTTGTAGTTAAATAGACAATGTGAAGCAGTGAATGTTAATGAAGACTAGTAAGTACAGGATGGTGAGGAAGACATAAGTTGGATTGGTTTATTTACTGGAGTTCCTTTTGGTGATGTTAGACTCTTAGTAATGTGGACTGAAGGGATAGTGGTAAAGAGATTGTGGGAGTCTATCTTCATGACTCAGTATTTCCATAGGTTTCATCTGAGCATGTTCTCGTGTCACTCTGTGTACCACTCATGTTAGATGTTAGGCTGTAATATTTGCATCAAAGTATCTCCAAGAAGTGGAAAACCATCAAAAGAATCAGTCATGAGGAGCAACGAGTTGATAATTTGGTGCACGTAACATCTCTGATTATTTGTTTCAAGGCAGCATAATTATGTTCACATGTTGCCAGACTTCAAACTCATGACCCGTAAAAGTGATAGTATTGTGCATTCCTTACTGATATTGCTTTGTAGATCAGGGTTCGTACACACAAGTGGGTACTTATGTGTACTGCAATTCTATAACATTAGAGCAATCAATGGTTGTTTTAATGTTATGGAACTGGCCAAAACTAGTTATCCGGTGCCTTGCCTTGGGTACCTGTTGGTTCAAATGGTAGAACTCTTGTTAATGTTCAAAGTGATCTTGGGGAGTGAATCCTGCTTACATATGGATTGGGGAGATGCAGGGGATAAGGGTAGTCTATTACCATTGCTGTACTGGCCGTTAAACCAGAAAAATGGCAATTCTTAGAGAATAGCACATCAGTTAGCGTGTATGCTTACGTTTGAGCTGGACAGAAATATAAGTGATCTTTCTGCTATGGCATTTATTTTATTAGTCCTGGCTGTGTGATTATGACTTTTGCTTTAGTAAATGTTTATTCAGGTGTGGATATGATACAGTTTCTCGTCTCAGTATTCCCCTAGATACCAGGGGCTGCAACACAATTATAATAGTATGTAAAATGTTTTGGGCATACACAGTGTAATATTATGTAAAATGTTGATGCATAATACACAATGGCATACTATGTAATACATAGTTGTGGGCACTTCCTATCGTATATTATCATGGACTCAATTCTAAAGCTAGTTGAACGTTTAACTTTATGCTAACATTGTCTTTTTCTTAGTGATCAAGTGTGGTGCCATGTCCCTTGAGCACTTTTAGCTTGAAAAGCAGCTTTTAAAATAAGGATCATCATTATAATCTAAAGTTTGTATATACTGTTACCATTTTTTTTTTACTTCTGAGTAAGGACAGGAGTTTTAAAACCTCTATGACTACCACCACCTCTACCTCTCACCCTGGACTATTAAGTTAACTAGGTTCTCATCATTTACTAGGAGGCTGAGATTATAGTATCAACTATTCACTCTCTCCCTTTCATGAATAATGATTAAATGTTCAAATGTTAACTTTTTTGGTCCATTCTTCTGTCAGTTATTTAATACGTGTTCTTATATTTGCAGCATCAAAAGTGGATCCCTTGCACCTTGAGTATTTCAGATTTTCTGGTCGGGTGATAGCTTTAGCTATAATGCATAAAGTGCAAGTGGGCATTGTCTTTGATCGTGTGCTTTTCATACAACTGGCTGGAAAGTGTGTTTCCTTGGAGGATATACGGGATGCAGATCCATTTTTGTATAATAGCTGCAAGCAAATTCTGGAGATGGATGCTGAATTTATTGATTCAGATGCACTAGGATTGACATTTGTTAGAGACGTTGAGGAGTTGGGGTCCAGGAAAATTGTGGAGCTTTGTCCTGGTGGGAAAAGCATTGTCGTGAATAGCAAGAATAGGAAAGAATATGTTGATCTTCTCATTCAGCATCAATTTGTCATATCTATATCAGAACAGGTATCTAATTTTGCTCAAGGTTTTGCTGACATTCTATGTAATGCAAGGCTCCAGAAGTTCTTTTTCCAAAGTTTAGAGATCGAAGATCTTGATTGGATGCTGCATGGAAGTGAAAGTGCTATAAGTATTGAGGACTGGAAGGCACACACTGAATACAATGGATTTAAAGAAACTGATCCTCAAATTTGCTGGTTCTGGAAGGTATGTTTCTACAGTCTCTGTGTGAGTGAGTGAGTGTATAAGGCACATTGTTTTTTTATTTAGTTCTTTATGATTGATGCATTTTGGGATTGATCTGTTCTAGGAAGTCAGTAGCTGCTATGTTTCACATTTGGTTTATAACTCACCGTAGACTATTTTTTAGGGGTAATTCCTTTTTAGTACCCTAAAACTTTCGGATTTCGTTTTTAGTACCCTAAATGTTTTTTGTGCCACCTCAGTACCCTAAATCTTTGGTAATTCCACTTTAGTACCCACCGTTAACTTTCCATCTGATTTTCCATCCAAGACAAGTAAAATGACCATAATACCCCTCACTAACTATCAAATTTTCAAACTTATGCCATTGAATTTTAACAAATATTTTTTTTATATAAAATCAGGTTTTTTTTAATAAAAAGTATATTTTAATTTTAAAAAATCAATTTATTTTTTGTAAAAAATAAGTTTAATTTATATATGAAAATAAAAATCAAAAGTCAGTTTTTATTTTTCAAAAATCATTTTTATTTTTCAAAAAATCAGATTTTATATATGAAAATAAATATAATATTTTTAGTTCTTTCATTATATTTCTTTTTCTTCTTTTTCTTATATTTTTATATTTCTTTTTCTTATATTTCGTCTTTTTCAGTTTACTACCTAGAATAGCTTCTTCAACCTCAGAACCATTGAATCCCAATACCCTTTTATGTGGTTTGACCCTAAATTTTACCAGTAACAGAACATACAGTAGACCAAACAAGACATGCAATCCCAAAATGAAAATGAATATCAATCTAAATCTGAGAAATATGAAAAAAAATCTGTCCGGAGCTTGTCAGGTTAATCAAAACCTAATCTCAAAATTTTTATAAAAAAATTCATCAAAATCTATTCAGAATCATAGTGGATCTGAAATGGAATGGAGGAAGTATGGTGTGGACGTTGATGTTGTCGGGGACGGCGGAAAGGAGTTGTGCAGGCTCTGATCTTTGAGGAGGCGCAGCCATACCCACAACTCAAGTTCGCCGAAATCTTCCCGGAGAACTTGTTCTTCGACAGACAAACGGCTCTCAGAAACCCACGTTGCCGGAAGAAATCGTCAGGCAAATGGTAAAGGGATCTCAGAAACGACCCAGTTCACACAAGGGCTGTCATCGTCTTCGTTTCATAAACCCAACTTGTAGCTCAGATCTTCGATATTGGCCTTGAACACAAGTAGCCCCAAAACGTCGTCGTTGAAGGACGGGCCAGAGTCCTCGCCGTCGCCGGTGCTAGAACCTACACCACTAGCAAAACCAGCAGCTTCTTCAGGTTCATCGCAGCTCGCATTTCTCAAAAACGCAGCGAACTGGACCTTCTTCTCCACGACCATGGCTTCTTTGACGCTGATTTTTGGTTCTGATGGTGAAGAATAAGAGGCGTGAGGGATTGGGATGAGGGAGAGAGAAAGAGATGAGAGAGGCTGTAGATCTGAAATTAAATGGTAAATGGGTGAAATTAGGGTTTCAAAGATTTAATGGTAGTTTTGGTATTTGTTTAAAAGATAGGGTCATGTGCTACGCACATGACGATTTTCCATCCAAAAATGGATGGAAAGTTAACAGCGGGTACTAAAATGGAATTACCAAAGACTTAGGGTACTGAGGTGGCACAAAAAACAATTTAGGGTACTAAAAACGAAATCCGAAAGTTTTAGGGTACTAAAAAGGAATTACCCCTATTTTTTATTATGTTATGCAGTTCTTTTTTCCTTTCTTAGTGTTGTTATTAGAAATGTATCTCAGATTGGCTTTCAAAATTTACTGAGCAAGAGCATTTTATTTAATTGGTTGTCTTCTGCATGTTTACAACAGTCCTGCATTCGTCATGATTGTTAAAACAACTGTTGCATGGTTTTCATAACCACCCAAGGAGCAAACTTGTCAGGATATTTGAAATTGTGTACTATAAGTCAATCCTTGATTATCTTGCCCCCTATGGTCTTCTTGCATTCAGCGGATTTCCCGTTTATTTAGGGCCAAATGAAATATCATTTGATTTATGCAGCATGAAAGCAATATGCTTTAGCATAACCTATTCTATCTCCCCGTCAAAATTGAAGTTAAAAAAAATAATTGGATTCACTACTTTCTATCTTAGTAAGTCCTTATATTCTTCCAGTTAAACATCCTCTTACTGCCATGAAAGCTACTAGAGTTAACTTGTAAATCAACATTCCCTTACATCTGTCTTTCTTGGACTAGACTTTTAGGAATGTAAGGATGTAATGATATGCAATAGGGATTAATACTGAAGAAAGGTATGCAAGTGATACCCGCTAGCAGACTTAGTTTGGCTACCTTAAGACTTTTAAGAAATGTTAGGCTGTAATGATATGCAATAGGGATTAATACTGAAGAAAGGTATGCAAGTGATACCTGCTAGCAGACTTAGTTTGGCTACTTTAAGTCATGTGTTACTTGTCAGGTTGTGCTTCAAGAGGCTGAAAAGGTTATTCTAGAAAGTTGTTTGAATTGTTGATAAATATACAATAGCAATTAATAAAATTTAAAGATGGCCATGCAAGAAATTTATTGGTAAGTTGCTCTGAAGTCTACAATATTGATTTTATTTTTGCTAGATATGTTTTGGGGACTTCTAGAATTGAAAGCTCAACCAGAATTTCATTTCCTAATAGTCTGTTCTTGCTTCTGTCTTTGAAGTCTGTTTCTTCAAAGAGATTTGTATTGAATCATATACAAGTAACAAGTTTACCTCTAAAGGGGGGGTGAAAATAAAATGATTAGACAAACTTATAAGTTTCGAGATTTTTTTTTTCTCTTAAGAGACCTCACCACCTCCCCCCGTTATGACAGGCAGTTTGGCATAGGCCCCTATATGCTTTATTATGAAAATGTCAGTTTCAGAGAGATCCTTACAGTTTCACGCTAACATTTGAAGTCTAATCTGAACTGAATATAAAATAGTTTGGTCATCCAAACTTAAGATTTGCTTAAGATTTCAGTTAATCCGCGGACTCTAAGAGGGGGGAATTGAGTTTCTAGATAACTCAGAGCATCAATGTATAGTAACTAGTAACTGCATGTGTCGGTCACCGTGCAACAAGAAGTGGTCATACTTTGCACTTGAGATGACTTGGTTTACATGAAAGTTGCTGCAAGAGCATATCAAAATAGAACAGAAGGGCAACACAAGTTTTACATGCCTTACGAAGATGTTTTATTGTCTTGCAAAAATTGGCTCTCAATTGAACTCTACACTTGGTAGGAATGATGTGATTTGAACATGAGGTGTCGTAGTATGGTTTAACAAGTTGAATTCTCTTCTCTCTTTCTTCTTTTAATTATATTTTTTCTTGTTACTTTGTATATTATCAATTACTTGGAAATTAGTAAAAATTTATGGGGGTTTTGTATCCTGCATCTTTTATCAAAATATCTGCTTTGTATAAAGTTGCTAATTTTTAAGGGAGAAACAATATCTTGATTCATACAGTACCTTTTTGTATGGATGAAGGTTCTCTTTGCCTGATGACAAGGTATGGGTTGAAGCGTCTATTCTGATGATTGGAGTAATCTCAAATTATTCAGACCTGAAAGTGCATAAAGAATTAGTTAGCTGTGTTTAGACTTTTGAACCCCTTGCACTTAATCAGAAATTTGTAGTGATTTATGAATTGATTAAATATGTTGCAGATTGTTGAGGAAATGTCAGCAGAGCAAAAGAAGGTGCTTCTATTCTTCTGGACTTCAGTGAAGTATCTACCAGTTGAG
Organism: Erodium maritimum; assembly: GCA_963921825.1. Lineage (NCBI taxonomy): Eukaryota > Viridiplantae > Streptophyta > Magnoliopsida > Geraniales > Geraniaceae > Erodium > Erodium maritimum. Next base: position 54,653,342 of record OY997594.1, read on the forward strand.
GGTTTTCGTGGGTTGGCATCTCGGCTTTACATCTACAAGTCTAGTGAGGCTCAAGATAGGCTGCCGTCATCTCACACATGCTTTTATAGGATATGTTTTCCACCTTATGCATCGCTGGCTGTGATGCAAGATCGGCTTAAGATCATTACTCAAGAGCATATTGGCTGTAGCTTTGGAACGTGGTGAGATACACATTTTGGGAAAGTGGAAAAGGATTTTTGACTGCACATATGAAGATTTGTACCCAGCTTGCTTGTACAGATTATAGATTAATGTTATGTCAGCCCCTAGACTATGTAAGAAAGAAGGTGGCCTCTCTCTAGTTATTTATATTATATATCTATCTATGTTTCTTTGGTGGTGAAGGTTATGTTGTCCTTGCACATTGTGTCAACTGTTGATATAGGGTGGTGTATAGCTTATATATACAGTTGAATCAGGGGAAGGGAGGGAAGAAACTTCCTTTGCTTCCATGGACCGCCTTTTCTTTTGCCTATAGTTATTACTTTTTTATGACATGTAAGTAAACAGGTTATGGAATGATATTGGAGTCCACTGAATCTCTCTCTCTCTCTCTCTGGGATGCCCTGCTAAAAGGACCTGTATTTCTCAAGGGCATAGCTTGATTGGGTACTTGTTTTTTATATCTTCCTTTGTTGGTCAAATTTTTATTGCATGTTTATCAGAGAAGAAAACAAAATATTGAAATGTGATGAAATCTATGTTCTTAATGTGTTGCTTCAAGAGTCTCCTTTGGATATCTTAATGATAGATCTAATGAAAACATGGATTTGGCTTTGCATTGTGAATCAGAAGATCCGAAAGAGTGACAAGTTTCAAGAGGGCTTAAAGCCGGCTAGGCTTGGGGTGGCACAGCCCTAAGTGAACCAATCTCTATATTCATATGATCAAGATGAAGGGTTGGCAAGATAAATATTTTATTTAAATTAAATGAAAAAGTACAATAAAAAGCAATACCAAACCCAAACCTAGAGATCATCATCAACACTCAAAAACTCAAGCACATGACAAGGACTCACTAGCATACATTAACTCAAAATGCTAATCTCTCATCACCTTCATCATAATGATCATAAACCCACATAACTAAATATAGAAGAAGAAAAAAAGGCCACCACCCTTTACTCGTCAACCTTGTCAACTGGAACCTCAGTGCTAGCTTCCTCTGCTGGCTTCACTTCCTCAGCCTCCACAGTCTCCTCCTTGGTCTCCTCGGCTGCTGGTTCTTCTTCAGCCTTGACCTCAGTTTCAGCTGGAACCTCTTCCTCTGTTTTCTCTTCTACGAGTGGCTTCTCCTCTGCTTCAACCTTAGCTTCCTCTACCACGTCCGCTGGGGCTTCAGCTTCAGCCTCAGCGTCAACTTGTGGCTGCTCAGCCTCCACTACTGCCTCTTCAGTCACCACCTCTTCTGGAGCTGCCTCCTCTGTCTTGGTCACCTCTGGGGCTTCATTCTCGGGCAATGTTGTTGGGATAGATGCAACCTGCAAGAACAAACCATTTTTCTTTTTAATCACTTCATATATACATACATATGCGGATTAGAGCCTTCAAATAATTCAAGTATTGCTATGTTGGTTAGCACAAGAAAATTAGTTTGAGGTCACATATAGACTCAAGAACTTGATTATGGGTCGTTGCAATTGCCTTCAAAAAGTTGGTTCAGCCTCCAAAACAGAGGATCATACTAATGATGATCGATCCATCATTTTTTTCTCTGAAGCATGCAAAAAACAAGTTCTATAAGGATCCATTAAGGCAGCTGACAGGACTCAACTCCATCTGGTTTCATCAACACAAAACGAAGACGAAAGGATCTATTATAATAACCAAGATCCAGAAAGCAGTTCTGATCTGATGAGCACATAAGTGGGGATCAAAAACTGTTTATTTCTAGGTGATTGGTTTGATCCGTAATATCTGAAGCAGTAGCTGGAATGAACGTTACCTCAACAGCGGCCATTTGGGAAAAGCTGGGAGCAAGAATTAACAGAGAAATGATAGGGAATTACAAGAGTGATGCTTGTGAGTGTTGTGAGAGATAAGTGATGGAATGGGAGCTTTATATAGAGGTGTGAGAGCGCAGTTTTACGGTAAAATAAATGAATAATATTTGGGGGAATCTTTGCAAATTGACACCTTGCCCCACTCACTGGCACACAGATCAAAAGACACCGGCTAGTCATGCCTTGTTGTTTCGGATTTAAATACTAATTAGATGAGCTTTTCAATTGTATTTTGTTGTCATTCATGATGTATATTACCATGTTCATACAGTATAATTAAGGAGATCAATGAGACGCTCTCATCAACGATGCTCTCTTCATCACTCGGTTGGCCGGAGGAACTTTTCCGGTGAGGAAGTTCATGATTTCTCCTCCTTTTGCTCAGTCATTTTGTCCCTTTACAGAGAGTACCTTACGCTCTTCAACGATCGGGAGAAGGGCAGACAGCCGGAGCGACGCTCAACAAAGGATCGTGATGTTGCCAAGTCTCGCCCGGTCGGTACTGCGCAGGCGGCTCAGGGAGACAATGGACGGAATAGGGGTGGTCAGACTCCTCGTCACCTGGCCAAGGTACGAGATCGTCGACCAGTTAGCTCTCCGGCGAATACAGGGACGGAGCAGTTGGTCCACTCTACGATCTCAGGTGCGAATACGGTTGTTCCTACCTCAGGTCCTTCAAAACCAGTGGAAGTTCCGTTGGAAGGGGATCTCCAAGTCACAGGCGGAGTATTAGAGAAGTTGGCCGGAGGATGTTCAGATGCAATGGGTCGTCGACGACGAGCTCCGGCTCGGTATGAGGGGAGTGACATGGAGTTGTACGTTCGGAACTTATCGTACCCCGCGTCGGAAGATTGGTTTAGGGAGCAGCTTTCAGTGTTTAGTGATATTGCTTCTTTTTCTCTGCTGAATAAAGCAAACAGAAAAGGCTTGTTTTTTGGGTTTGTCCGTTTTACGACACCCTCTGCAGCGTCTCAGGCCTTCAAGAGTTTAAACGGAGCGCAAGTGAAGGGTCATGTCCTGTTCGTGGCATTTTCTCGGCGTCGGGTGTGTGTTCTCCAGCGACTGAATCAGGTGCGATTGAGAAACTGAGCATCGACTCTGTTCTGCCGGCTGCGTTTAACCCTGTTTCCAGTGATGTTCGGAAGGAGGATGAGGTGTTGGTGTGTCCTAGTGGGTTCGCCGAGCCCCCGGACACACCATCTCCGGTAATGGCGTCCATGCAGGCTTCTGGACAGGTTGCCGGCGCGCTTCGAAGATCAATTTCCTCTTCCCCCGCTTCAGGAGTTGACCCCGTGATTACAGGAAGTTTGTTTCCTAATCACGGGATCTCGAATTTGAATCTTGGGATGGAGCTTCCTGATGATCCTGCCTTGATCGTGCTGAAGAGTCCGGACGCGTCTCCTCTACTGGCGGCGCTGAGTTGTGACAGACGTGTAGTTGGGCTTGAAGCTAGGTCTTGTGGTGTCTTGGGCCAAGGGTCCACTGGTGGGCTTGGTCTTAACAAGGCATATTTGTCATATGTCTTTGACGAGTTGGGCTTGTCAAGTGGGCTTTTCGGGCCTGACCCGAGAAGATCCGAGCTTGGTCACCGTTTTTGACGAATGGAGAAGGATCTTGACCCTTTAGGTTTGGGTTCAGGTTCAGTGGACCAAGACATTCAGAGTCGGGGCGAGGTGCCGACTTTGGAGATCGGGTTTCAAGGAAGTCCGTGGAAGGAAGCCTTGGAAAAACCGATTTCTGGGGTTGTTCCAAAAAGACGTGGCCGCCCAAAGAAGGGCCAGACGAAGGTGATTGCTCAACCAGTTGTTGTGTATCAGACTAGAGCCAGGACTTCTGTTGATAAAGGGGATAATTTGGGACGGTTCTTGGTGGACGTAGCCAAGAAAGATAGCTCGGGTAATTAGAGCTACAGCTCGAAAGTTGGTAGGAAAGCTGTTGATCTTTCCTCCTTAACTCTCGTTCAGGACTCCGAGGGAAGGAAGGACAGGGATCCCGTGAATCAGATTTCTGATCAAGCCCTAACCCCTGTGTCGGTTGCTAACCGGTTTGCTTGTTTGAGCCCGAATAGGATATAAGCAAGATGTTTACGTCTTGGTTTTGTTCTGGTTCTGTTTTTGCTCCTTGGAGCTGTATTGGTTTGGGGAAAAGGTTTTTTTGGATCTTCTCTTCCTTTGTTCCGTACTCTTATGGAACAATTGCTTAATAAATTTCTTAGCTTATCAAAAAAAAAAACATGTTCATAATTGGTGTATATTACGTAGTATGTTTATACTGAACCCAGTGATTTACATATTCTGGACCATAAACGAGAACGATGATATACAAGAGTATGTGTAGCATGCCTCAAATTCGTCTTTGTTAATGTCGAGAAATGGAGTTATGTTCGTTGTTGATTATTACTACAGATAGACGATGTCGTAATCGTTGTAGAGGTCGTGATCGTGACTCGTTGCCGATGTTGGGAATCGATGTTGAAATCAGCAGCGGGTGCACATCATTCTTGTTAGAGATAGGATTGTATCAGAGTTTGAATAAACTCAAACTCTGTGATATATTATCTGTACATTTGAATATGCTTACCTTATATGTAGCTATGTACAAATCTACCAAAGGAAATCAATAAACGTACGGTTTAAATCCCAAAAGCTTTCATGGTATCAAAGCCCTAGTCTCGCTCAACCTCTTCTCTCTTCCGCTATTTCCAATCTTTGTTTCTAAATGCATCAATACATTATTCTGCGATCACTGCGATTCCGATTGCACCTCTTCCCTATCGCGCAGCTCCTCTCTACAGTATCAATGGCTGATTCCCGTCTATACCCTTCCATCTTTGTCTCTAACATTCGAAGTGCTATTCCAGTGAAACTCGAAATGGATAAAGGATCATATTCATCATGGGTTGAATTATTTAAGATTCAGTGCAGAGTGAATCGAGTTCTGCATCATATTTTTCCGGCCATTGCATCACCGGCGATTGCATCTGCTCCCGCGAGTTCACCTGACGCCTCTGCTGCTACTACACAGACGCAAACATCTCAGGTCGCCGAGGACGCTACCGAGGATGCCACGGAAGAAACTCCGGCCATCTCGAGCTCGGACACTCCACCGACAAACACGACTGCATCAGGCTCAGTGGCTGCTGCAGATGCACAACATGACCTCTGGGATCGTCTCGATGCCATAGTACTCCAGTGGATATATGGTATGATCTCTAATGATCTCCTACAAACCATTATTTCCCCGGATTGTACTGTTGTCCAAGCCTGGAACTCTCTCCGGCTCATATTTCAGGACAATAAACACTCGAGGACGGTATACCTCGAACATCAATTTTATGCTGTTAGACTTGAAAATTTTGCTAATGTGTCTAGTTACTGTCAAGAACTGAAGCAAATTGCAGATCAATTAACTGATATCGGAGTCGTATGATAATGTTGCCACGATTCTCTAGCAAAGTGATCCGTTTCCCCTATTTTATGAGGCATGATCACGACTGGTATTGAAAGAAACTCGTAAGATGAAGCAATCTGCAGCTGCTTCACTGTCTTCCAACTCTGCTCTCCATGTCCAAGCTACTGGACCCGCTACTTGGTACAATGTCAATCGAGGTCCTGCTACCCGTAATTCCTCTCGGAATTCGACTTCTACACGAGGTTTGTCGTCCACAAAACAAAACCTCTCGTGGACCTGCACGCCAATCCTCTCGGGCCCCCAATGGTTGGTCTTCCCAGCCTCAGCAACAGTGGGACGACCCACCATCCACTTATTGGAATGGACAACAGCTTATTTGGACTGGGCCGCAGACTTGGGCCCAACATCCGCAGCAACAGCCTGCTTCATGGTTCGGCCCACAGTCCACGCCACCTCCTCCAAGCCCGTACCCCACTTCTCCGGGTCAATGGTTCAGGGCCCCGCCTTCTTCACACGCCCAACAGGGAGTCTTGGGCTTTCGGCCCACAGTGCAAAATCATGCCCATATTGCAGTCCCGACCGACATCTCCAATGCCATGGCCAATCTCTCAATGCAGCAGCCTTCTGATGGACAGTGGTACATGGATTCGGGAGCATCTACTCATATGACTACGAATTCAGGTACCTTGCGTTCTTATATTAATTTGAACATTTCTCGTTCAGTTATTGTGGGTGATGGAAATCACATTCCTATTTCCGGTTATGGTCAAGTATCTTTGTTTACATCTCACCCCCAATATACCTTAAATGATGTTATCCATGCCCCTAAGCTAGTTAAAAATTTAGTTTCTGTACGCCGATTTGTTCGTGATAATAATGTCTCGATAGAATTTGACCCACTTGGTTTCTCTGTGAAGGATTTTCGGACGGGACATCCGGTTTTGAGATGCAATAGCACATGCAACTTGTATCCCGTCACCCCTAATGTTTCGTCTCATTTCTCATTTCCATTTTTAGCGTCTGCTACAGTGTCTCCGGAGTTGTGGCATTCTCGTTTGGGTCACCCGGGAGCGCTAATTTTTAATTCTCTTCGTGGTAATAAACTCAATGGGTGTACGCATAATTTTAGTTCTGTTTGACAATCATGTATACTTGGAAAACATATTAAATTGCCATTTCAAAATTCTTCACCGTTCACTTACGCGCCTTTTGATATTGTGCATGCAGACTTGTGGACATCTCATGTCTTAAGCAACTCAGCTCATAAATATTATTTGGTGTTACTTGACGATTTCACAAGTTTTGTCTGGACTTTTCCCTTAGGCAAGAATTCTGATGTTTTCAAAGTGTTTCTATCTTTTGCTGTTTGTGTCTCTACCATAAAGTGTTTTCAATGCGATAATGGAAAGGAGTTTGACAACTCTGGATTTTGAAATTTTGGCAACTCATCAGGATTGGTTTTTCGGTTCTCGTGCCCTCGCACCTCGTCTCAAAACGGTCGTGCAGAATGCAAAATTCGGAGTCTCAGTAATGTGGTTCGTATACTGCTTCTTCATGCGTCCATTCCGCCTTCATACTGGTCATATGCTTTATCTATGTCTACGTACTTATCAAACATTCTCCTATCTAAAGTACTTAATTTCTCGTCTCCCACATTTGCACTTTTTCATCGCACTCCGTCATATTCTCATCTTCGTATATTTGGTTGTTTATGTTATCCCCTGTTTTCTTCCACCTCTATACATAAATTACAGGCTCATTCCACTCCATGTGTCTTTTTTGGATATCCTTCCAACCATAGAGGGTACATTTGTTTTGATTTAAAAACAAATAAGATAATTATTTCGAGACATGTATTATTCGGTGAATCGACATTTCCCTTTGCCTCCACTATTACCCCGACCTCACCCACATTTGATTTCTTATCTGAACCTGAGACCCACTGACTTCATATCTTGTTCGACCCCACCCCACCTGGCCCGCCCATTAGCCAATCACCATGCTTAACCAGGCCTGACCCGCTACCTGTCCCTGCTAGCACCACACCTTCTCACACATCTTCTCCACCAACCAGCCCAGGCCTGATCTCTAGCCCGTCCCACTGCATTGTTGACTCTCCGGCCCAAACCCAAACTACATCCCCTATTCCTTCCCAAGCTCATACCCGAGCCTAATCCCAACCTTCTGTTCCAACCGGTGACCCAGATTTGGTTTCCACTGTGTCCCAACATCGCATGGTCACGAGGAGCAAATCGGGTATCTCCAAACCCAAGGTTATCTTTGACCTTCACTCCACCTCGTCCATTTCTCCTATTCCCCCAAACCCTAGAGATTCTTTACTTGATCCTAATTGGAAACTTGCTATGACAGACGAGTTTAATGCTTTGATTGATAATAAGACGTGGGTTCTGGTTCCACGTCCTTTGGGAACTAATTTTATTCGGTCTATGTGTATTTTTCGCCACAAAACCTGGTCTGATGGTTCTTTTGAGCGGTATAAGGCTCGTCTTGTTAGTGATGGCAGGTCGCAGCAAGTTGACGCGGATTGTGATGAGACTTTTAGCCCGGTGGTCAAGCCCTCGACTATACGCATTCTTGACATCAGCTGAATGTCAAGAATGCGTTCTTACATGGCAACCTTAATGAGACAGTTTACATGCACCAGCCCCTTGTTGGGTCTCGAGGTAGGGTTGGAGATGAACCAACTCGCAGCGGAAAATCAATGAAAACCAAGAGACGATTAAACCATGAAACAACTAACAAAGAATGGATTCACAAGAGAAAAAATCAGCACTATTTCTTACCAAAACAAGAACACCGGTTAACGAATGATTGGCTTGAGTCTCCAAGACGCCTACGTATCCACATGGGAATCAAAGCCACGTAGTTCTTCTCTTTGAGAACTCAAGAACACAAAAATGGAGGTGGAAACTAGCCAAACCCGAAATGGCCATGGAAGAGGGAGAGAAAAGGTGTTTCCTATTCTTGTCTTGTGTTTGTTATGTTGAAAAAAGATGACTTAAACATAACAAAACCCATACTTGTCCAACTAAAGGCATGGGACAAGTATGGTGTCAAGTAAGGTGTAAATAGGACAAAGTATGGCAAGACAAGATTGGGTTAGGTGGTGAATCACCAACACCTTAATCCTTGTCTTGCTTACTTAGTACTAATTAATCAAGACTTGATTAATTAGTTGCATGGGCCTTGGTTGCATGGGCCTTTCATGGGCCTCTTGGAACATGGCCCGTGGCCATTTCCAACGAGGTCCCGTGATTCGCTCATCGCCTCCAAGCCTTCCATACCGGAAATGTCCAACATTATCCGACGCGATCAATCCCAAGACTCCAAGCCTTGTCTCGATCCGTAAAGTCCTATTCACTTACGGGCACATGACCCAAAACCCAGTTTTGGTCATGTCCCGAGACAACTCCCTTTTGGCCATTCTCCATAAATGTGTCAATGAGTTTCATCCTCCGGTGTGACCCTTAGGTTTATGCATGTCAATAGATCAACGTAAAATCCCATTTTACTTGATCCTATTTAAGTGGCAATTAACGAGACTTTAGTATTGCCTGACACTGCATAGCGAATCGACCATATCGATTCTAACCTTCCCGTCGTCCCTGTCATTATCCTTTTATCTCCGATATCCTGATTGAGATAAGGCATAGAGCCGTCATCCTTATTATTCTCAATCACCGTTCCTTGATATGTGAGATGACTGAAGATATGATACCCAGTATCATGTGCATGGCCATGCTATTCTTCCAGTCACTCTCGATCAAGCGGCCGAGAACCGATATCTTTCCCATACCTTAGTATGAGGGATAAATCCCTTAGCCGTCTTTCGTGTCACTCATGTAGCCCGTCCCCAAGCCAATCCTAGCCGTTATGGAAGCCCTGTTACGGACAACGTTAGGCTCAGGTCAAACTCAGTTGTTGACTACATAGCGATCACAAAGGCTCCTTGGTCTAAGGATACATGACAAGCTACAACACTGAATATGTTCATGACTTAATCTATGGCACATATTCAGGGCGGGTCGTCCAATATCATGTCCCACATGATATCTATGATTAGACTCCGGAATCCCATTCCAATGACTAACAGAACGTAAGCCATAAAGAGCCATCTTTCATACTAGTCGCTTCTAGTGAAGCTTTGTTGACTAGGGACCCATCGAGTGTGATCTATCTCGATCTATGGTTCTATTCGCATGGTGGGCATAGATCAAAGCACACATCGATATATTACTCCAACACATAAGTAATATAAAGCCGCTTTAATTTTATTGCTAACGATGATATATACATCTGGACATTTAGGATTGAACTACGGGCACTAAGACTAACACCCCTTGGATTTCGCAGCACCTCTCATACTGATAATGTTTGCCTATTGAACCGCTCTTTATACAGTGTCAAACAAGCTCCTCGGGCTTGGTACCAGCGGTTTACTGACTTTGTTTCTGCCATTGGTTTTATTCATAGCAGGTCTGATCATTCATTGTTTATCTATCGCCATGGTACCGACGTTGCCTACATACTCCTCTACGTCGATGACATCATCCTAGCATCCTCAAGTGAGGCTCTTCGCCTTCATATCATGTCTCTCCTCGGCTCTGAATTTGCAATGAAGGATCTTGGCCCTCTGTCGTACTTCATGGGCATTGTAGTGACTCGTCATCCTGATGGCTTATTTCTATCTCAGTAGAAATATGCCACCGAGATTATAGACCGTGCCGGCATGCCATTCTGTTCTGCTTCAGCGACTCCAGTCGATACTCAGGGAAAGCTTGGCGGTTCCGACAGCTCTCCGTACGAGAATCCGACTTTATACCGTAGTCTTGCGGGGGCGCTCCAGTATCTCACTTTCACAAGACCAGACATTTCTTATGTTGTTCAGCAGGTGTGCCTCTATATGCATGATCCGCGAGTCAGTCACATGGGCGCTCTGAAGCGCAGCATTCGGTATCTACAGGGGACGACACATTTCGGCCTGCACTTATACTCTTCTCCCATCACTAGTCTGGTCTCTTATACAGACGCTGATTGGGCCGGTTGTCCCGATACATGTCGCTCCACCTCCGGTTTTTGCGTATTCTTGGGGGACAACATGATCTCTTGGTCTTCCAAGCGCCAGCCTACATTGTCTCGTTCTAGCACTGAGGCCGAGTATAGAGGCGTTGCCAACGTCGTTTCAAAGGCTTGATGGATTCGGAACCTGTTGCTGGAGCTTCATTGTCCTCTCTCTCGAGCTACCCTAGTTTACTACGAAAATATCAGTGCGATCTACCTGTCTGGAAATCCCGTTCAGCATCAACGAACAAAGCACATCGAGCTTGATATTCACTTTGTTCGAGAAAAGGTCGCCAAGGGTCATGTCTGGGTACTCCACGTTCCTTCCCGCTCTCAGATTGCTGACGTTTTCACCAAAGGCTTGCCCCCAGATATTATTTCTTGATTTTTGGTCCAGCCTGAACGTCTGTGAGCCTCCCGTTCCGACTGCAGGGGCGTGTCAGAGATAGGATTGTATCAGAGTTTGAATAAACTCAAACTCTGTGATATATCATCTGTAAATTTGAATAGGCTTACCTTATTTGTAGCTATGTACAAATACACCAACGGAAATCAATAAACGTACGGTTTAAATCCCAAAAGCTTTCAAATCTGAATACCCACTGCTAGCCAGTGGCATGATAACATGTGGCCGACGATTTTGAAAGAAAAAAAATTGATGCTAAAGCAACGTCAGATTAATTTTTTATTAAATAAAATATGAGTTTTAGCCTATAAATAAGTCTTCTTATCTCCTCATTTCTACAATCTCACCTCCTCCCTCCTAAATATTTATTTCTCAAATTTCCATTTTCCCACTCTCATTTGGGAGCGAAGAGCAAGAAAATTTTGGGCGACGGGATTTTCGAAGCAATAATAAAGTTTCCAACGAATGCTTGATCACGAGAATTTAAGTCAGTATATGCATGTAGGCAATCGAATCAAGAACAATGTAAATAAAGAGAACAATATACTTACAAACAAGTCGATAGGCTGTTTGTGTTGTAGAAAGTCCGAGTCCAGTAGAAGACTGTTTCCTTAAAACAAAATTGCCCCTTCTACAACACTGAAGGTTGGTATAGTCAAGTGTCTCCAAGATAAAACAGACCTAAACCATTAAAATCGACTTACACTCAAACTGTAGAATGTCAAATGAGAAGAAGAATCGAAAATGAAGTGATTATTTTTGTCCCCATAACACCTTTTAAATAGTAGACAAGGTGACCCGAAGATTAATTTGTTGAGTCTTGCATGCAAAAAAATAGGATTTCATGAAGCCCAAGCCCAGTCAGGCCCGGCCCAGACAGGGACAACGATGACGTGCGTGTGGGCTCTCTCTATTACACATTTAGTGGTGACTCAAGGCCACGACATTTACTCCAATTTCTAATGTTTATTAAGAGTATGTAAAGTTGTAATGTGGGCAGTATGGGATTGCATTAGATGTCATTTAATGCATATCATTAATCCATATTTTTCTTTAAATTTGCATGTTGTGATTTCATTCAATATTCCACGTATTTTCGTAATGTACATCCAACGTTCAAGATCGCAATGCTATGAACATAACGGTTACATATGTTGCCGAAATTGATGATCGGAACTAGACGAGATGGATGTCGGAAAGTGAGTTGTCCAAAAATCCCCCACATTGAATGGATATTAGCATTTTCTTCCTCAAGCTTATGTACTGATACACAGTTCACTGGTTTGAGAACAATGAAAGTTAGTTAATGCATACGATGAAGTAGCTCGAGGCCTTGAACTTTCCTAATGACAGCCTATCAAACTTACTAGAAAATCAATAGACTTGATTGTCTTTGAACTGTAAGCTATGAGTGTAAGCCTATACAGTAGACAACACACAATAACCTTCTAAACCGGTGTTAGATCTTTATTTGTGTTCGTTTTGGCCATGAACACCTACTTGGCTCATGAGTGCGCATAGATATCCGGCATGATTGATATCTATTGAAGCGGCCCCACTTCGCATTCACTACGGTGATTCTGTCAAGATTATCCCACAAATACCACATTGTGTCCTAAGCATACACAGTGTAGAAATCATTAAAAAAATTCAACTTATTCTGACGCGACGGATGATGCACTGACTTATCAAAGGAATGAGAATGAGTCAAGTACTCCTTAGTGCCTTGAAGCTTGCCAACGCTTCGTGTTCCCTTTTGAACCTAGATCTTGGTATCTCCAGTCAACTAGGTTGGGTATCCACGGAAGACAATATTTTATTTGAGTTACGACCTTAAGCCCATTCCCATCGATAAGGTTTGAACCTTCTCTCTAGGTAAACATGGATCTGAGATATTATATTTTGACTTAAGATAGTCTAGTGTAATGATCCCATTAGAAAGTAGTTGTCTTATGGTGTTATGTCGACGACGCATGGGTCAGGACTTACCATTATACATGAGACTTTGTGCCCTTCCAATTGCAGATTTACTATTACAATGTATGGTTGGAGGATTTCCATGATATTGATTCACCTCCCATTAGGAATACACCCCCCATTGCATGATGCCACACTATAGCCGCCTTTTCATGGCATTGCATCCCCACATAAGGACTAATATTGGTCATATTGGCTACTGTTGGTCCTCTGGGTTTGAGAAAGTCGGTGTGACCAGATCTAATATGAGATTTTGTGTCTCGAGTCATGGACCAACAATGGACCCTAAGCCTGATGAGATCCCGAGTCTGCGATCCGGACTGTCTCAGAGAGAAGATTCGAGCCCATTGTCAGTCTGGGCCTAAGAAGCCATTCAATTCTTGGGAGAGAATGGACCCTGAACTCTCTACGGTATTGCTTCTTTATGGGCCTTACCCCTAGGATCTCGGCCCAATATTCCCGGTAAGTACCCAATACATCCCCATTAAAGACATTATGGTGGGAGTTCATTCATCATATCCACAATCATTTGGGTCTTATCGATCTTTAGAAGAGAGTTTGACCACTCGTCGTTGAGGCTGTGTGGTGTCTACTCAGGCACGTAGTCGCATGCAGTATCCTCAGCAACGTGTAGAGCAGTTGCAGTCCACAACACAGTAGGTACGAAGCACTTGGTCGGTCTGTTTCTCGATCTTCTTCGTCATGCATCCAAATGGTAAGTTGTAGATTCAGATCCAGAAGTGCATAGTAGAACTCAAGGGAACGTAGTTGTGTGTGCGAGTGGGGCTCGACAAAAGGATGATGGAGTTATGTAATGTCCACGACTCTATCTCCCACATGTTTTTGCTCTTTTGATGGGAAGAAAAAATCAAGGTTCCTAGGGAGGATAACCATCCCAAGGACCCTTCGAGCCGTCGCAATGATCTTTTTGAAAGCGTTTCGGTTATAGGGAGAGAGTTGAATGTTCGCACCAATCCAAGAAAAGGTCGTATGTGGTGGGGGGTATTACTTTTGTGGATCTGTTTTCCGTCCCTATGACTCCAAATCGAGCCTCCAGGAAGGGAAACCCATAAACAAGGTTGTTGTTTCTTGATTTTTCTAGTGTTGAAGAGACCAATATCTTACCTTAAGGTTGTAAAAAATGTTAGGGGCTAATCAGGCGGAAATAGGTCCTAGACGCTAGGCGGGGATTAATCGGAGATTACTTGGGGATCAATTGGATTATTATTTTTTATTATATATTATCAAAATTTATATTATACTATATAAAAAGTATTAATAATATCGACATTAAATATATTTAAAAACATAAATATTCTACTAAACTAAAAGTATCATACAATTCTTAAAAGAATATCAATAAGTATGACTATCAACTAGCATAATATTATGGTTTCACTTGGTTTGTAGAAGGTTAGAAATTGTTTTTTTAACTACAAATCCGACCCGACGCCTGACCGACCCACTCGATGAATCGGCCAGGCGGTGATTAATTGGCCGAATTGGAGATTAATCGGTCATATTCCTCCCAAACGGCCTGGAGCGCCCTAGGAGGGTAAATAGGGTCGGCATAGCCTATTTCAGCGCCTAAGGGGGGCTTAGGGGCCTCCAAACGGGGATTTTTACAACATTAACTATTGTGCTTCGGATGAAATCAGACTTCCTTCAAAATCCTAAAATTTTGAGAGAGAACGCGTGTATACCGTTCTTATGTATTTTTTTTAATTTAAATTTATTAATATTTTGAGAATAAATTTAATTTGATTCATGTAATAAAATGTTCAATAATATATGTATAAAAATTGTATAAATACAAGAATTAAAGTAAAATATTACCAATAAAATGGATATTTACTTATTAATACACCAAAGTGTTTTTTATACATTATTTTTATCTATATCCATTGCAAAATCTCTCAACCTTGAGAGAATAACCCTAGCCCTAGCATGTCGTCGCTATGGAGTTTCAGTCTGTCGTCGCTGTCGCGTCGCCTGGCCCTGTCAAGTTCGTTGTCCCGGTATTTGCGCACCCCATCCAGTTGACCTCGCAGACCACACATGGTGCGGGGTTTAACTACGGGTGGGAGTGGGTGGCTTGTCCACAGCCTTCCGCGCCTCTTCCCTTCCCCGCCCATCTTGTGATTCCGGTCGCTCAGAACCCGATCGCCATGTCCCCTCGTCCTATCTCACCAGTCTTGCCTGGTATCCCTCCGTCTGATATGCGAGCCATACCACCACCACCACCGCCCCCTCCTCACTCTCCCAGATCTCGGCCTGACCTCCTCTATCTATGGACGCTGCGACTCCGGCTTCGGCTGCGAGGGAATCACTGAGGTTCTTCGGGCCGCAAGGAATGCCCCCGACTCCCCTGGGGCGTTTGTTTGTCGCCGACATTTGGCGCGGCGGGTCTCGGTGGCTTCGGCTACACGCTACAAGCCCTCTCCACGTGGCCTGAACCCCACCCCGTTTATTGGGGCTCATCAACACCAAGACCTCGCTCTAGTGCATAGGGGGCCGACTGCTCGGACTATAGATCCATCTCAGTTAGGACCGCTGCAACCTCAACCTCATCGCCTTCCGGTTGGGATGATCTGAGACGTTACGGAGGTCTCGGCTGTTGTCTCGATCACATCGGTAAAGACCCGTACTTGGGGCTGGACCATTGATCGAGCCGATATGCGGTGGAGCATGAGGGAGAAGTCTTCACTTAGGGTTTCCCGGTACTAGGTGCGGAAACGAACGAGGGAGTGGATACCGGATGCTAATCCACAGCCCGAGGGGTGTCTGCTAGGGTTCGGAGCCCGCCGGCGTACAGACGGGGGTTGCTGCGGTATGCACTGGTGGGTGGACATCGCCCTCGCCAGCGTCGCCCGCATCTGGTGGCTATGGATGAAGCATACACCGACCGCGGCGGATATCTGGGGGCATGGGAATTGCGGCCGTTGACAGTGGACTCGTTACCTAAAGCTAGGTCATCTCGGTATAGGGAATTCGGCATAACAATGGACCCGTTACCTAATCTTGGTCCCCGGATTCCCAACCGGGATACTAGCTTGTCCACCGAGCTAGGCTGCTCTGGGTGGTCCTCCACCTCTCGCCCAGGCCCGCTTGCACAAGGGATGGTCGGGGGGCTGTGAATGAGTCAGCTCTCTGCTAATTCGATTGCTACCGCTTGGCTATTCCGGACTAGAGGGTTCGGAGGTAGAGGACGCGCCCAGGCTGGGGCGCGCCATGTTGAGATTCCAACGCTCGGGTATCAACTGAGGGGGGCTGCTGAAGTTCTGGGGAGGGTTGCGCCTGGCGTGGCATGGGATAACTCACCACAAGCGGGGAAGAGGCCCCGCCGAGAGGGATGAGGCATCGACAGAGCATCGGGGACTGGCCCTGGGAGGGGTCCCAGACGATACTTTGCCTTCCACCATCACCATTATCGTCGAGATCCCTCCGGATTCCCGGCATCCTGTTCCCCCTAAACCATATTCTGTCCTTGACCATGGGGAACAACTCAACACCGTCATGGACGATTCTACTATAAAAAGAATAACGAACATTCTTAAATATTCTTGCCATGCACTCATTTGTCTTTGCACAATTTGATTAATGAAATTATACACCTTTCGCTAAAAAAACGTTTTTAATACTTCAAATTTTTTTTCTTATTACGAATACGTCAAACTTTGAAATCTAATTAAAAGAAACTACAGCCTTGGAAAAAGATTAAAAGTTAAGATTTAATTGAAAATCGAACGTATAATTACAAACATGACCTGTTGTCCAACAAACCAAAATAGATTGATTGATTGATGGCTGATTCGAGAGAAAATAAAGCAGAAAACTGTAGGCCGGTGGCTTAGGAATGAAGGGACCCACACCATCAATCCATGACCCACACTTGTTACCCAAAAACACATGGACTCTGCAGCAATGTTACACAATACTCTCATTTAATTCGTATTAGTTAGTTAACGCCTACCTTTGCAGAAATCAAACATACACGAGCATGCTTTCCAATACCAGGTAGTCCTCTCGGGTCCCACTTTCAGCCGCCTGATTTGCCACGCAAGATCACACTCACTATGTCCCCACTAAAACCAACTTCCCCCATTTCATATCCCATTCCATCTGCCACCCCTACAACATTGAATCATATATTTCTATTCTTAACCCATTGTTGTAAATTTGTCTTCCAATATTTTCTGTAGAAAAAAAGTTTAAAATTATAGATTTTTGTATCAGAAGGAAAGTTTGATAAATATGCAAAATGTACAAAACAAAAAATGTAAAACCTAACAACGTTTCAGACCAAAACAGTAACAGTAAGAGCATCGAAAAGAGAACAATCAAATGAATTTGGTGGGGCTAGACATTTTTCTGTTATAGTGAGGACTCAATGTCGCTTTTATTTTCTTGAAGCCTTTATCAGTCGAGCATCGATAGCGGTCCCCCAAGCGTTCAACAAATCTCGCCACCGTATGGGTGATACTCTCAGCAGTGCGTCTATCGATCAACAGCGAGGAAAACCGAGAAAAGGCATCTTGAGGAAAGGCCTCGCCACCGTCGATTTGAAGTGGCAGAGGGGAATGATCGGAGATAGGGACGATAGCTTGGAGCGACTGAGGCGAGGACAACCCTGAGGGAACTCCCGAGAAAGGGAGGGCGACAGGATCATCAATTTGAAGAGGTGGTGGACACCGATCAGCAAGCAGAACGAGGGCATTATCAAGACCGGCGTACAAGTCCAAAGAAGAGGTCAACTCACCATAGCCGTCCTGTTAGTCTTAGTGCCCGTAGTTCAATCCTAAATGTCCAAATGTATATATCATCGTTAGCAATAAAATTAAAGCGGCTTTATATTACTTATGTGTTGGAGTAATATATCGATGTGTGTTCTGATCTATGCCCACCATGCGAATTGAACCACAGATCGAGATAGATCACACTCGATGGGTCCCTAGTCAACAAAGCTTCACTAAAAGCGACTAGTATGAAAGATGACTATTTATGGCTTACGATCTGTTAGTCATTGGAATGAGATTCCGGAGTCTGATCATAGATATCATGTGGGACATGATATTGGACGACCCGACATGAATATGTGCCATAGATCAAGTCATGAACATATTCATTGTCGTAGCTTGTCATGTATCCTTAGACCAAGGAGTCTTTGTGATCGCCATGTAGTCAACAACTGAGTTTGACATGAGCCTAACGTTGTCCGTAACAGGGCTTCCATAACGGCCAGGATTGGCTTGGGGATGGGCTACATGAGTGACACGAAAGACGGCTAAGGGATTTATCCCTCATACTGAGGTATGAGAAAGATATCGGTTCTCGGCCGCTTGATCGAGAGTGACTGAAAGAACAGCATGGCCATGCACATGATACTGGGTATCATATATTCAGTCATCTCACATATCAAGGAACAGTGATTGAGAATAATAAGGATGACGGCTCTACGCCTTATCTCAATCAGGATATCAGAGATAAAAGGATAATGACAGGGACGACGGAAAGGTTAGAATCGACAGGATCGATTCGTTATGCAGTGTCAGGCAATACGAAAGTCTCGTTAGTTGCCATTTAAATAGGATCAAGTAAAATGGGATTTTACGTTGATCTATTGACATGCATAAACCTAAGGGTCACACCGGAGGATGAAACTCATTGACACATTTATGGAGAATGGCCAAAAGGGAGTTGTCTCGGGACATGACCAAAACTGGGTTTTGGGTCATGTGCCCGTAAGTGAATAGGACTTTACGGATCGAGACAAGGCCTGGAGTCTTGGGATTGATCGCGTCGGATAATGTTGGACATTTCCGGTATGGAAGGCTTGGAGGCGATGAGCGAATCACGGGACCTCGTTGGAAATGGCCACGGGCCATGTTCCAAGAGGCCCATGAAAGGCCCATGCAACCAAGGCCCATGGAACTAATTAATCAAGTCTTGATTAATTAGTACTAAGTAAGCAAGACAAGGATTAAGGTGTTGGTGATTCACCACCTAACCCAATCTTGTCTTGCCATACTTTGTCCTATTTACACCTTACTTGTCATCATGCTTGTCTCATGCCTTTAGTTGGACAAGTATGAGTTTTGTTATGTTTAAGTCATCTTTTTTCAACATAACAACACACAAGACAAGAATAGGAAACACAACTTCTCTCCCCCTTCCCTTGCAATTTCGGGTTTGGCAAATTTCCACCTCCATTTTTGTGTTCTTGAGTCCTCAAAGAGAAGAACTACGTGGCTTTGATTCCCATGTGGATACGTAGGCGTCTTGGAGACTCAAGCCAATCATTCGTTAACCGGTGTTCTTGTTTTGGTAAGAAATAGTGCTGAATTTTTCTCTTGTGAATCCATTCTTTGTTAGTTGTTTCATGGTTTTAATCGTCTCTTGGTTTTCCTTGATTTTCCGCTGCGAGTTGGTTCATCTCCAACCCTACCTCGAGACCCAACAGTGGTATCAGAGCCGTGCTACCTTCGGGATTCACAAGACGGTGTTCAAAGTTTCGGTTTTGATTGAAAGTTTCGTTTTTGGCATGTTGCTTTGCTAAATTGTTTAATAACATGTTTTAAATTCTTTTTTATGGATTTAATGCATGTAAAATGAATTTTTGAAAATTATTTCAAATCTGGAAATTTTGAAAAAAAAATTGATTTTTCGGGTCTCGGGAACGGGACTCTCGGGGAGCCGAAACCGGGACCGAACGGGGCTCCGTTGGACGGAGCTAGGCCATGCATGACCATTGGATGGTGTATATGCCAAGGCTAAACCGTTTTGTTAGTTATGACGAGTTTGGAACCGTCATGACGAATTCGAAGATCAAATGTTCAAAAGTTTCATTTTTAAACGGTGTCGATAAACCGAGCATCAAAAATTTTCGAAACTTGGCTATTAAATAAAACCGGAAAATCACATGATGTTTGATAGCATGATTGTTTGATAACACGATGTGTGATGTGATGTTGGCATGGTGTACATAATAGCCCCGAGCTCGATTTAATTATTTATCGCTTTTCACGGCCTGCGAGCCGTTAGAGTTAGCGTGTAATTATTCTTTCAAGGTGTGGTCATCGAACCACTTGTTTGTAATATTTATTTTTTCCCGACCTGCGAGTCGTGTATGAAATTGTAATTTTTTACTCAAGACGAAGAAAGGGCGAAAAGGTCATTTGGTGGCTTTTCGGGTGTTGGCATCGGCTTGGAGTCGGTGGAGCTCAAGAAGCTAGTGGGAGTTAGTTTAGGGGGGCTATTATGTGCACATTAATCGCTTTATGCTTGGTTTAGTTTATGCATGACTAATTCTATGTGTTTTAGAATTGCATGCTTAACTTTATTTACCGAGCATATCACCTCACATGCAAAGATAAAATTGGAATTTTAATCCTTGTGTGTGAGCCCTTATAATCGTCATTACATTGGATGTATTTGATGGGTTCGAAGGAAGAATTACATTGGATGTAATTTGAGGCATCATTTCATTTGGAATGTAGTTGATGTGCTCATCGCATCTAGGATGTGTCAAAGTTTTAAACACAACAGGACAAGTAAAAACGGGTCATGTCCGATACCTCCCAATTATCGACACCTTACTACCTCCCCGTCCTATGGGTGTCGTGCGCTTTAGCGGAGCATCCATGGGAAAGCGGGTGTCGTGCGCATTAGCGGAGCACCTACATAGTGACGGGCCATAGTTGAAAATTGGTAGACCCGACTACGATTCTCAGCCTGAGGTTGAGCTAGGGTAACAGATAGGGTAAGCCGTGTACATAAGTACATACCCTAGCCAAGAGTCACATTGGATGTGATTGGATGGAGTCCTACCTACATAGCTCGATTAAGTGGTGAGCATTAGTTCAGCTTGATCGAGTGAATCAAGGATCTTGGTTTCAGATTCTAAAGGTTTAGAATCGATTGTTGGTGTTTAAGCTTGATCTTCATAAAATTTATTCAGTTTACTGATTGAATTTTATTTGTTGTAGATCAAATGACAAATTCAGCGAACATTAATAGTTTGTCATTAACAACCATTCTTGACAGGGTCAAGCTAAATGGGACAAACTATTTGGACTTGTACATAATTTTGAGGATAGTCCTCAAGTCTGAACGCAAAGAATATGTCCTTGACAAGACTGTCTCTAAGACCATATCAGAGTTACATGAAGTGTCATTAACTGCTGAGAAGAATATATTAGGGATCTGGGATCCAAGGATATTATGATGGTCAACAAGGGAATTGGAAGTGGCAAGGGCGGGGCCCATGCGCACTTGGCAGGAAAGATGAGACACCTGAGAATGTTTTCTTCTACTGCCAACATCCTGGTCATTGGAACCGGGATTACAGGAAGTTCACGGCTGATCTGAAGAAGGGCAGTGGGACTGCGCCTTCATCAAATAGCCTGGATGATCTGAAGAAGGGTAGTAGGACTGCACCTTCATCAGGAAACCTGGATGATCTAAGGAAGGGCGGTGGGACCGTGCCTTCATCCGGTATTAACTCTATAGAGCTACATCTCTCTACTTCCAAAGATTCATGGGTATTAGATACTAGGACTGAATCTCACACATGCACTAATATATGGTGGTTGAAAGTAGGAGAGGTTTGGAAAGCACGAAGTGGACCTCAGAGTTGTGGCAACTGTTGTAGGATCCATGAGTCTTGCTTTGCCAAGTGGCCTTGTATTAGTATTGTATAAGGTATATTGCATACCTACTTTTAGTGGGAATATTATATCTGTATCCGTGTTTGACAAGGAATGATATAATGTTAATATTGGAAATGGAGTTTTCAATGTTCTATGTAATGATATGTTTTATACCAGTACTGACTTGGTTGGAGGATTGTACATATTAGATATGGGTAACAATGCCTCAAGTTCTATATATTACGTTAATACCAAGAGGTCTAAATCAAACGATTTAAACCTATCTCTGTTATGGCACTGTCATTTGGGCAGCATAAACAAGAAGCGCCTATCAGCACTTCGGAAATGCGGGCTTTCAGGTTCATTCGAATTCCATTCGATCGATAGGTGCAAGGTTTGTTTGATGGGAAAAAGGACTAAAGTGCCCTTTATCGATCACGATGAAAGGGCGGGTGAATTATTGGGGCTGATACACTCAAATGTGTGTAGACCAATACGTTCACTTGCCAGGAGGGGTTTTAGCTACTTTATCACATTTACTGATGATTACAGTAAATATGGTTATGTCTATTCGGTGAGACATAAGTCTGAAGCTTTTGATAAATTCAAAGAGTTTAAGACTAAAGTAGAAAACCAGCTCGACAAAGGTATTAAGGCACTTCGATTGGATCGAGGTGGAAAATACTTGACCACATAGTTATTAGATCATCTAATAACTATGTGGTCAAATCTTGATTAATTAGTACTAAGTAAGCAAGTCTTGATTAATTAGTACTAAGTAAGCAAGACAAGGATTAAGGTGTTGGTGATTCACCACCTAACCCAATCTTGTCTTGCCATACTTTGTCCTATTTACACCTTACTTGTCACCATGCTTGTCCCATGCCTTTAGTTGGACAAGTATGGGTTTTGTTATGTTTAAGTCATCTTTTTTCAACATAACAAACACAAGACAAGAATAGGAAACACAACTTTTCTCCCCATTCCCTTGCAATTTCGGGTTTGGCAAATTTCCACCTCCATTTTTGTGTTCTTGAGTCCTCAAAGAGAAGAATTACGTGGCTTTGATTCCCATGTGGATACGTAGGCGTCTTGGAGACTCAAGCCAATCATTCGTTAACCTGTGTTCTTGTTTTGATAAGAAATAGTGCTGAATTTTTCTCTTGTGAATCCATTCTTTGTTAGTTGTTTCATGGTTTTAGTCGTCTCTTGGTTTTCCTTGATTTTCCGCTGTGAGTTGGTTCATCTGGCCCTACCTCGAGACCCAACACGTCCTCCATCTTGTCCCACCACCTATCTGACTTGCTACTTGCCGATCCCGAAGCGATAGTCGGTGAAACTACAACAACGCATGACAAAGCCCCCATATGCATAGATTGCCCAACCGAGGAGATGGGGAGGGAAACTGTACTATTGAAGATAAGCGTGGGAGAGCTTGGATAAGAGACAAGGGTAAAAGGACTCATAATCTCGACAGACGGGGAAACGCCCCCATCCATCCCACCCTAGTGGAGAAAAGGAATTGAATCAACCGACATTGTCTCAAGAACCACGTTCAAACAAAAGGCATGACATTGAGCCTCGACAACCTGTATGTCCATCGAAATAGTTGGAACGTGGACCAGAACTAAAACTTTATATGATTAAGCCGGCAATATAGAACACTAGTGAATGACAACAAGCAGTCCAAACATCACAACAGTCTCTAATATCGAATCACTGCTCCAGCACACAACAAGAAGGCTAATAAGATCGACCCAAAAAGGCGCCCTCCCCGTAGAAACATGTCATCACAATAATAATAATAAGAAGAAGAAGAAGAAGAAGAAGAAGAAGAAGAAGAAGAAGAAGAAGAAGAAGAAGAAGAAGAAGAAGAAGAAGAAGAAGAAGAAGAAGAAGAAGAAGAAGAAGAAGAATCGGGGATGTAGAGATTTCCAATCATCAATCGTTAAGGATGCCCAAACATCTTGATCTGTACAAGACAACAAAAAGACCCTCGAGCCCCATTCAACGAGATCCACCCCCTTAAGCCCTACAAGTTTTGTTTTTATCAGCGAATGCAAATTTAAATTAAACCTCTTTAGAGGTAGAAAAGGAGTACACGAAATGGTCTAGCTACAGAACAGAGAGTGAATCAAGCGCTTAGCCTCATGACATACCCAACAAGGGGAGTAAACAGTTACATGAAAGAGCGTCCCATACAAGGAACCTCGGTATCCCAACATGGGAGCAAACCAGAAAAAGGTCTTAAAAACCCGATTTTACAACCATGAAGTACAAAACAAGTAAAAGTAAAAGGTCCTATTACCCGGATTTGACAACCCTAAAACGCACAATAGGAAAAAAAGGTCTTTAACCCTAATTTTCGAACAAAATGAAAACATAATGCAACACACACTTCTCTGCCTTCTCTCTAGACTCTCGAAACCCTAGCTGCTCAGGCCCACCGCTCCTCCTCTCTTGCACATCGTCGGTGATCTCTTCCTCCTTGGAGGTCACTGGCGGTGAACCTCACCTCGTCTCCCTCCTCTGTCACTCCTTCTCCCCTCCGTGCTTCTTCCCCGTTTTACCCCGTTGCCCCCAGTGCTGGATTAGGTTAGATCTGGTCGTAGGTCGACCTTCCTCTTCGTCTCTAGAGAAGATCGTCGCGGATCTGGCCTTTCCTCACTGTTTTCGTCCCTTTTTCCTTGCTTTCCTCCCTCCGGCGAAGCTCAGGTGGCTTTTTTCATCTTCGACAGAGGCGTCTTCTTCAGATCCGGGTGTGGGACACCTTCCTCTACCTCTTCGGGTGTGGATAGTTGCGGTTCAGACCCAAGCCTCTTTCAATCGTGGTGGTCAAAGCCTTCATTTCCTTCTCCCTGCTAGATATGGGCTTCTCCGAGCCAGATCTTCGGTCTTCACAGCTTCTCCATTCTCGGATCCTTCCTCAGCTTTCTGAGCTCCGATACACCCTGGCTTCCTCGTTCCCGGTAGAAATACCAGTTCTCACCTTTTTGGACGATTCTCGGGGTAGGCCAGACTCGTTTTGAGGACCGGGAGCGTTTGCTCTTTCGGACGCCGGAGGTTCGGTAGGCTCTGCTGAGGTAAGCTCTTTCGCTTCCCTTGTCTGTTTAGTCTTATCCCCCTTTTTTTCTTGCAACCCTACGCATCAAGGCTCCACTTCATCTCGATTCGGTTTGGATTGAACTCGCCGGCCATGGTGTTGGCCACCGGCGAGATTCATGGACGATGTTTGTCCTCTTTGGATGCTAGGAGCTAGGGTCTGTAGGTTAATTAAGGTTTGCTCCAGCCGTTAGCGGGGTTGGCCGCCGGCTTTATAGAGGCTGCCATCTTCTCTTCTGAGGGATAACAGTTCTTTTGAGCAGGGAGTTGCTCTACTCTTTCAAGGTTGGGATTTAGTTTCCATCTGGTTCTTGGCATGCTGTAGGAAGACTCTCCCCCTTTGTGCTTCATGGTGGTTAGTTGTGGGTACTCTTCGACCCTTTTATTGAATTAGAGCTTCAAGGTGGTTATTTTCGGATATCAGATCCTGCTATGTTTTTAGTTTCTTGTGAGTTTGGTTTCTTGGTTGTACTTCTGTTGTGTGTGGGTTGTTCTTCAAGTTGTAATCCCCTTCAGTTGTAGTTTGGGTGTTCAGTTCCTCAGGATGTTGAGGTTGTAGTTTGGTTGTTCTGTTCCTCAGGTTGTTGAGGTTTGCGGTTTGAGGTTCCCTCGGAAATGCTCAAATCATTGTACTTCTTTCATCACTTGCTCTCTACTTCATAGAGCATTTAATTTAAATTTTCTTTGCTGATAAAAAAAAAACCCTAATTTTCCAACCTTTAACCACAAGCGATAGTGACATAAAAGCAACAAACAACCTAAGTCAGTAGAGCACCCTGTCTCATTAGGATCATCAACCTGTCACATAGATGAGAAGACAAGCATTAACACGTTGGCAGCCAACATCGCAAGCGAAAAAGACAGGTCCAGAGAGTAGAACCCAGCCAGACACACTATACCCAAATAACGAATTTGAAAGTAAACATCTAAATGACACAGAGTCCAAACCACTCACCGGCGGCTAACACCTTAAACCGGTCAGTCCAAACCAAGAAAGTGGAAGGAAGCAGATGAATACCAAACAAATAACGTTAATGAAGGAAAAAGCGGGGTCACAAAACTAGAGCTGAAAGGCGGATTATCAGTACCAGTACCACGACGCACCGGAAGATCCACGACGATCCACACCCTGGAAGATGGAGAAACGCGTCCCACGACCAGATCTACAACGATACGCCCGACAACCAATCAAATCTCCAGAAGCAGCTAACCACATCCACGATTATCCACTTCCAGGGGAAAAAGAAGCGTGTCCTACGGAATTGCCACGGCACCGCTTGGGTTTTTAAGTTTTCTGCGATCTACCAAACAGATGTGTTTGTTCTACTTTATTGCTATTTTGTTCGCCTGTTGCTTGCCTGCCTGCCTCACTTCTAATATTAACGAAACTTTAAGCTACAAAATCAACCTACATCCAACAATGGCCGACAACGATCCTCCGATCAATTCCGCATTGGAAGAAGCTGAAGGAGGAGACCGGTAGTTTAAGAAAATCGAATTAAATCTTTTACATACGCTTTAAAATTTATGGTCTGTTTTTTATATATACAGTAAGGTTTACAATATAAGAAAAATAAATTAGAAACCGAAGGGATGGGAGTGGTATTGCATGTCAGTTTGATAGAGAAGGCACATGATTTGAATAACTGGGATGTTAACGAGTTCAAAATGAAGCCGGTAGTGCAACGTTGGCCAAAGAGTTGGCAGTTAAAGTTCAGTGCAACTTTCTTTTAGTTGAATTGCGACCCGCCGATTACTACCCTTTATTTCTTTAAATTGTGGGACAAATCACAAATACAATTGCTTTTCCTGGAATCTTTTCGCAATCAAATTGGGCAGCCTAGTGACCCACCGATCATAATGCACAGAAGAATTAGTCAATTTACTCAAAATCATTCATGACAACCCAAATTTTAAACTATATCTGTACTCAAAAAGTGCAACACCCAACCAAAGAAAAATCACTGGGATTGCTTTGAAACTATGCACATGATACATGAAAGATAAATACTGGAATGTATAAATTACTGAAACAATGAGTTTTTACAAAACACAAGATGAAAAATGTTCTCAACTCATTATGCCAAAAACCATGATGATAATGATAATACACATCATTTCCTTCTGTTATACTAAAGGGGAAGAATACATTAGTTTCGGATTGTGCAGTGTGATCCTACTGACCAGACATTTATATGAGTCCGTTGTTCAGCTGACAAGTTTTCTCAATACTGCTTCGGCACGCTGCTCGAATTTCGGTAGGGCCCATTCATGTTGGATTATATCAAGACCATCTTTCTCGGCTCCCAAGCTCTGCAAGGCCAATACAAAACCCACATGATTAGGACATGTATGGGAAAAGGAAAACAAAATAATTACTGGCCCCATTTTAACAAATCTAAGAAGACCAACCGAAATATACAAATTTCTCTCCCTACTTTCTCCCATAAGTTACGCACTTTAATGACAAGGAAATAGGTGGGCACTAGATATTCACTTTTGCTTCAAGAAAATTACTTGTTAAGTGTTTTATTAACATGATTTATCTACCACAAAGATTAGTTTCTAATGTAACAATCCTTGATTTCCTTAAGATATTTTATTACAGACCTACCCCGATATCCCAATTTTCAAAGATATGATAAACCTAATAAATGCAATGAATAAAACCAGAAAGGTAGAAAGAAAAGGAAGGCTCAACTGAAATACTATCTGGAGATCCAAACAAGTGTATAGCACTTCTCTAAAAGAGATTTCTAAAGTTGGGAAGAAAAAGTAATGACTTATTCAAAAGTTAATTAGTCAGTCATTGTTACCCATTGAGCAATAAAAGAATTCATACAGAAGCTTTCAAGGGGACGGATAGGGCCACCTGTCAAGTCATGTGGAACTTAACCATCATATTAAGCACAGCTGATGTCATTTCAAAGCCCATAGCTTGTGGACCTCTAATCCAACTTCTAAGATGTGCCTAAGAATAAATTATGACAACTAGCCTTGATGTTACACTTACAATACAATTAATTAAAACTAAGCCAGCCAGTACAAAGCAAGGATGCTACAAGTCATACATAACCTTTTTCTTCAGTTTCCGTAGAATACTATAATATGATTACACATTCTTAACCTAGCAATTTTCTTTCAACTCGAACTGAGCTAAACCAATCATTAGCACCAATCAACCCATCATAAGTGATTATCTTGAAAGGCAAAGCAAACCTAACTTGAACCCAAGCAAAATCAAAATGGATTGAGAAGGCTAGTTGAAAATAAGGAAAACATATCCAATCCTAACCTTCACTAAGAATGTTTATGTCCAAAATAATATCCATTTTTTGTCGTCAAGGTGAATGTACGATTTTTTTTTAAGATGCTGACGTTAAGAGCATAACACCATTCTTTTTGGGATAAAAACAAGAGGAAAATGAGACATCTAATACATGACAATAGAGTAATTTGTTTTTCTTTAAGTTTAATGAACTAAGTAGTCAACACAGGAAGAGCCACTTATTGTCATACAAGACACCATATAAAATGCTGCCTAAATTTAGGCTTTCCTTTTGTTTACTATGAGGTGAGGATACCTCATTCTTCCCACCCACTGGACCCATAACTCATCTAGGCTACAAGCAATGGAATCATGTTTTCCTCCATTTCTTGGATATGTACGAGAAAGGAAAAAATAAAAGACATACTTCCCCTAGGGCTTGGCCTAGTGGTCAAGTGAGCATTCACCTATTAGAAGATCTACTGTTCAAAAAACAGGTGGGTCACCTGCTTGTGCTAGGTGGGGCATTTTAGGGGAATGGGAAGAAAAACTAGACGTACATTATTCCGGTTTAAGGACACAAGCTCCACATCAAAGATTCAAAAGTGACAGAGAACAACTTGCGAGGACAGAAACCAATTTTCAATTTTTCATGACATTGGAACTTGTACCTTTGATGGATCAAAACCAAATCCACTCATTTGCATCATACGCTGGGTATCATCTGTAGCTGCAAGACATTTAAAATGTTCCAGAGTCAGGAAAACAGAATATTACAAAAGATACCATGTGGTGAAAATCTTACACAAAATACCAACCATTTTCTTCTCCAAGAATGAGACTAAATAAACCCCTTAACCCAAATAGATTGAGGAAATACCTGTCAAGAAAGAAACCCAGAAGTATAAGATAAAACTAGATAAGAAAATTTCCAATAGCCTGGAGACAAACTCAATGCAACCATTTTTAGGGGGTATGTGAAAGAAAAAGCCTGCACAAAATGCACTAGTACCATGAACGACTACTGACATAGCTGACATCAACAGTACTCAAGTCTATCCCATTTTGTAACATTGACCTGAACCTCTGAGTCAGGGGGAATGGTATTTTAGCTGCAGCCAAAAGAAAGGGTGCATTCAGACAATTGTAACATGATAACATCAACAAGTACAAACGTCCATGAAAACGTAAATATCAATATAGAGGTGAATTTTAAGACGACATGCAAAGGGGATTCTATATAGGCTAAATCGAATGATTGGAATATGAAATGAATAATGATTCCAAAAGGAAATGACAGGCGGAAAAAAATAGGATGAAACCAGAAATTCACAAAAGTAATAAGCTGCCACTAGCCTACGTCTACAAGCAATAGAAATACATTATTCATATGTTGAAAGTTGAAGAAGCTACATATAATCCAAGAATATAAATCACAGTCACAAGGTAAGAGATGCAAACCTGCTACAAATCCAGAGAAGAAGAAATTAACCCAAGCAAATGTAAGAGTCTGAACAAAAGGAAAGTATTTATGCAAAATTATTAGTTAATTGTTTCTAGTACAACTGTACAACCCAATGAACTTTATTAAGAAACCATGCAACTAGAGGTACCTGTGGTATGATCATTGAAAGGTTTTTCTTCATCATATCCATAGCCATGTTAGGGTCAGAAAACATTTGAGCTTGTGCATTTTGAGCCTGGCCCTTGGGAACATGTAACAACCCATTTTCCTGCCACGGCCAAACATATAAAACTTCAACTCAACAGAACTGCCGAGTAAACATTAAGAAACCACAATGCTTCTCAGAGAACACAAGCCAAACATTAATAGACATGGTTCTTTAAACCTCACACTCCTAAGCTAATAGTAGGTATTGAGAAACATCTCTGTAGCACTCTTTCAATCATCAATTCAACCATTAGAAGCTCCTTTCCCCTATTTCAATTTCAAAGAAATTAAACTCAATCTACTTTTACAAAGCTCGACACTCAGTCAATCACACAAGCATATCAGATTTAGCAATTCATCACCAATTAGAGGAATAGTACAAATACATCCAAATCCTCAAACAAAAGTGAGACAAACCTCGTTGCTGAAATAGGCTCTGCGAGCACGAAACGCCTTGGCAGGTATTAAATTAGCTGCGCCACGCAAATTCCGAGCCCTAATTATCACTTGCCTGCCAAAATTGATAATTGAAAAGCAATACGAATCAAATTATGAGGAGTCAAAGCCAATACATCGAGCGCCTCGAGACAGAATAGAAGGTATAGGAAAGATACCCTTCTTTGACGATCTTAGGATCGGGGACTTGGGAAGATCGCATGAGTTTGGAGACGAAGTAGCGGAGTATCCCGATTAGGACCATCACAACAGACAACGGAATCAATACCCAATCTCTGATCGCCGTGTCCAGAACCAGATCCTCCGCCATTGCAGCAGCACTCACTCTAGATTCAGCTCTCTCTGGCGGAGTTTGAGATACGTAGTTGCAATTTGTAGCCAAGTGAACTGTACAAGTCCTACTTTCGTTTAGTTTGGTTTAGTTTAGTTTTTGCCTGTTGAAACGCACCGTTTTAAGGACGGTTTGAATAATTCTAACTTCGATAGCCCAACCATATTTCCTTAACCACAAGCCAATTTAGCTGAGTTTAAAAAGTCCTTTGGTCCGCGTTTTCTCTCGGTCTCAAGGGTTAGAGTTTCGTCGCCATTGAGTGACGAGTGAAGGAAGGTGTCGGTGAGTTCGGTTTTTTGGGTGTTTTTTTTTTCGGCGTAGTCCGAATCAAAAGGGCAGGGTTACTACGCAGCGGATCTGTGGGTGAGTTTTTGTGCTGCGTTTTTTATGATGGAGGAGTTATAGGAGAGACTGAAAAGAGTGGTGATTGATAGCGATGATGAGGAAGAGATTATTATACCGGAGGATGTGCTAAATTTGGAGGATGAGAAGTACAAAATCGGTTTGGCAGTCAAGGTGTTTACGAGAAAGAAGTATAGAGACGAGGTCTTCCGAACTGTGATGAAAAATGTGTAGAACACCAAGGATGCCTTGACCCAAACCCTTTCTCCGGACATAACGGGCTTATTCTTTAAATCGGAAAGGGAGAAAAGGAAAGTATTGGAGATGGAACCATGGTAGTTTAAAAAAGCCCTAGTGGTTATGAAGAAGTTCTCGCCGGGGATTAAAGCAACTGAGCTGAGTTTTGATCACACAACTATATGGGTCCAGACCTTGAATCTGCCCTTCAATGCTCTGACGGAGGTGGTCGGGAAAGTGATAGGAAACAAGGTGGGGGAATTCATTGAGGTTGAGACTAACGAGGAAGGTCGGGCACAGGAGGATTATCTCAGAACAGAGTGTGTTGGGCCCTCGACAAACCACTGAGGAACACGGTCAACATCACGCTTGGCCGGAATGCAGAACCGACAATAGTTCGCCTACAATACGAACGATTACCGGAATTCTGTTATAAGTGTGGACGCTTGGGGCACATGGAGAAAGAATGTGATGAGGATCCAGACAAGCCAAAGGTGTCGGGCAAGTATGGATCTCACATGAGAACAGATGCACCTAACCCTTTGGGGGGAACGAGAAGTGGAGCTGATAGAACTCGAGGGGACGGGCAGTGGAGAAAGGTTGGAAAGGATAATGTTGTTACTGCTATGCGAATTGACAGGAGGGTGAGTCCGGGAGAGAACTGCAGGATGATATGAATGTGGTGACTGCACTGGCAGTACTGCAGGCACAAAAGGAGCAGCCGGAAAGGATGTCAAAAACTGTGAATGTACAAGGTACGGGTCAGGGTGGTCAAGGGAGCTCGAGAAAAGTAGGGTTGGAGAAAGATAATGAAGAAGTACTATTAAATAGAGCGATGAGTTCTTTGAAGGAATCACTGGGGAAAGGAGTGAAGAATTCTGGTAAAGAATCTTCCCCGAGCGATATGGAGAAGGAGAGTAGGAAAAAATACAAGCTCAAAACTTGTAAGGTACTAAGGAGGGTGTAGGAAGGGGATGATGGGGAGAAGGGAGGGGCAGAGCAGAGAAGTATCTTGGGAAAAAGAAAAGGCGAGGTGGAAACAGTTGATTTGAAACTGGAGTCTGGAAAGGATTTTTCTGCTCTTGGAGAGGAGGAGACGGACGAATTGGCGAGGGTTGCTAAGCAACCCTGCCATGAAAAATGATTATGTTGGCCTGGAACTGTCGGGGGATTGGGAACCCCTGGAATCAACGGTTCCTAATCAAGCTAGGTGCTCAAAAGAAACCCGAGGTCATTTTCCTCTCAAAGACAAAATGTCGGAGGGAAGTGATAGAATTGTTGAAAGGAAGGTTGGGAATAGAGGGCACTTTTTGTGTGGAAGGGACTGGTAGTAAAGGTGGACTGGCGTTCCTATGGAAGAACAAAGAGGAGGGGGCCTACAGACCTTTTAGAAAAACCACATTGACATGGTCATCCAAAATTTGGATGGCCATCAAGTTAGAGTAATGGGCATCTACGGGGAGCCGAGAAGAGACAAGAGGTGGGAGACATGGGACTTAGTTAGGTCTTTGGAGGGGCGGCTGAACCTGCCATGGACTATATTGGGAGATTTCAACAACACTCTCTCGGATGCAGACAAAAGGGGTGGCAGACACTATCCGAAACACCTACTTAAGGGGTTTCGGAAGGCTTTGGAGGATGGAGGGATGCGGGATGTAGATATAGAGGGATTCCGCTTCACATGAGATCACATGGGAACACAGGGAGACATGGAACCCACAAAACGGAGATCCAACTTGACAGAGCGGCCATCAATAGAGCCTGGGAAAGACTGTATTCGGACACTCGACTAATTAATGGGGGACTTTCGCCTTCGGACCACACCCATATCCTGGTCACGGGTGTTCGGGAGGTTATGGAACGGAGACCAAGGGTGTTTCGATTTGAGGAGTCATAGTGTAAAAGCGTTGCATGTGATGAATTGGTCCGTGCGGCTTGGGGCGGAAGCGTGGGTCTGCCTATCGGGGATAGACTAGCCAGTGTGGCGGACGAACTGACTCGGTGGGAAACCGACACACCTAACCCATTGAGTAAGCAAATCAAGGACTATAAGAGCGAGATGGATCGCCTCAAAGGTTGTTGGGACAAATGGAGTGGCGAAAGAGTCTGTGAGCTACGTAGGAAGCTTACAGGGTTGTAATTACAGAAAGATGATCAATGGAGGCAGAGAGCGAAACAACACTGGTATAAGGGAGGAGATCGAAATACTCAGTACTTCCATGCGAAATGCTCTAATAGGAGACGAAGAAACCGAATTCAGAAACTGAAAGATAAAAATGGAGTGTTGAGGGAGTGGAATTCGGGACTTGAGGAAATAATAAAAGAGTACTTTGTAGAGCTCTTCACTCCCGAACATCAGGACCAAGATGAGGTCAGTGAATTGATTCCGGTTTTAATTACTAATGAGTAGAATGATTTTCTTTTGAAACCGATTGACAGAGAGGAAGTGAGGAAGGCAATGTTCAGTATGTTGCCATTGAAAGATCTAGGGTTGGACGGCTTCAATACCGATTTTTATCAGCGCTATTGGCCGATTGCTGGAGAGCAGATATTCCAGCTGGTTCGAGAATGTTTTGAGTCAGGGAAACTGCCGCTGAACATTAATGACACAAATATAGTGCTGATACCAAAAACACAAAGGCCAGACAAGATTGAGGAGTTCAGGTCGATCGCGTTATGCAATGTGAGTTACAAGGTGATTACTAAGGTGATGGTGTAGAGAATGAAAGAGGGCATGCAGGAGATAATTTCTGAGTCTCAGAGTGCCTTTCTGCAGGGTGGCCTAATTAAAGATAACATCATTATTTCTGGAGAAATATTGCATGCGCAAAGAAATAGGCGATAGGGTGAGCAAGGGTTAATGGCCATGAAGGTGGATATGAAAAAGCCTACGATAGGGTGGATTGGAATTTCCTCGAGAAGGTGCTCAAGCAGATAGGGTTCGGAGAGAGATGGGTGAATCTAGTTATGGAGTGTGTCAGGACACCGAAACTCTGGGTGTCAACTGAAGGAAGAAGGATCGATCTGATCATCTCGGAGATGGGAATCGGACAAAGGGACTCCCTGTCCCCCTATCTGTTCATAACTTATGCTGAAGGAATATCGAGACTAATTAGTCACTATGAGACCCAGAACCTGATTCACGGTCACAAGGTGGTGAGAGCCGCCCCCTCCATAATTCACCTCTTTTTTGCAGACGATAGCTTCTTATTTGGAAGGGCATCGGTGGAAGAGGCAGAAAAGTAGAAAGAACTGCTTGGGAAATATGAGAAAACTTCGGGACAGAAAGTAAATGTACATAAATCATCGATATCATTCAGTCCAAATACTCCCCTGCAGACAAATGCAACTATTGTGGAAGTACTGGGAATGGAGGTTGTTGAGGATTTGGGTGCATACTTGGGCTTACTGGCGGTAGTAGGGCGAAGTAAATATCGAGCTTTCAAGTATATAAAGGAGAGAATCCAGAGGAGAGTGAGCAATTTGGACGAACTACTTCTCAGTAAGGCAGGTACAGAGATTTTCTTGAAATCAGTGATCGAAGCATTGCACACTTACACAATGAGTACGTACTCATTACCTTAAACTCTCATTCATGATATTGAGATAGAGATGAATAGGTATTGGTGGGCGCATAACAAAAGTTCAGGAGCCGGGATTAGGTGGAGATCTTGGTCGACTCTCTGTGAGCACAAGGACTCGGTGGGTTGAGTTTTAAGCACCTCCGTGACTTTAATGTGGCGTTATTGGGGAAACAAGATTGACACCCGGTGTAGAACCCGGAGAGCTTGGTTGCTCGGATTCTGAAGGCTAAGTATTACCCTTTGTGTGATTTTCTACAGGCTAGTGTCCCAGCGAGAGCAAGTCCGATTTGGAGGAGCATGATTGAGGCGCGAGAATTATTAAAGAAAGGAATGAGAAAATGTATCGGTGATGGGGAGGAAACCTGGTTGACAGAACTGTGGGTCTGCTCAACATCGGGAGTTCTTGAGGAGGTGTCAAAAAGAATGGAGAACTGGAAAGTACATCGGCTCTTTAAACCGGGCGAGGAAGCCTAGAATACCGACTTGATCTGGGACTCGTTCTAGGAAGAGGATGTCGATGTTATACTCTAGGTACCTTTGAGCTCTTTTTCTGTTAAGGACGGGTTGTACTAGGGTCAGGCTCGGGATGGTCAATACTTTGTCCGTCAGGCTTACAGAGAACTTCAAGAAGGTAGACGGAACGGGGAGAAAGGGGTAGCGGACAATTTTTGGAGAGCTTTATGGAGGGTGAGGGTTCCGCCCAAAGTAAGACACTTCTTTTGGCGTGGAGCATCAGACCTCTTACCTGTAGCTACCAATATGAGAGAGAGAAGGTAGACTAGATTTAAACCCGAGTTACATAATCCTTAGTCATTTTAGTCACTCTCAGCTTTCGATTGTTTAATGCTCAAACCTAATCAACTATCAAATGGCCAGTTTGATGAAGCATTAATTCCAAATTATGTAAACAGTATCCTAAACACAAATTGCACAATATACCCACAAATCCATTGAATAAATTACTCATATTGCTTCCCCTAGCCCTAGATCAATGAGAGCTTAGCTCATGATGGAGAAGAAGAACAAGCAAATTGATGAAGAAGACATATAGATAAACATAATGTAATTGAGTTGGATACACAATACCCAAATATGAAATGTAAAACCAAAGTATTGTTCAATCCTTGCTCTAAGACACACTCCTCTTCCTTCAAGCTCCAAGCCTTAGCTCCAAAGTTCCTCTTTTTGCTCCCAAAATTCGTAACCCCCTTTATTATGTCTTGAAATTGTTTATATAGGGTTTCTGAAATCGCAAGTCTGGAGCACGCGTGGTACAGAGCGTGGCACGGAACATGCCCCATTCCGGCCCTCTAAGTGGCACGGAACGGGTCATGTACCGACCCTCTAGGTGATACGGTCTGTATCACATATCGGATCAGAATAGAGAGCTCCGGTTCTTTTTCTTCCTGGCGCACGTTAACCCGCACGGAACGTATGGCATTCCGGCCCGGTAGGTCGCACGGAACGGGCTTTGTTCCAGCCCGGTTAGCCATACGGGAAGGGCGTTGTTCCGGCCCGGTCTCCCACACGGTCCGTGTGGCTGTAAGGATCCGAAGGGAGCTGCCACTTCTTGGCTCGGTCTTTTGTCCTGCAGCTGCTCGGTTCATTTGTTCTGATATTCAGCTCTGAATGTTTTGCTCCGAATACTTGGAAACTCTCAAATCAGGGCTTACTGCACGAAAGGAGAAAGAAATGCATTAAACAACCCAATCCCGGGACCGAAAAGCTTAAGATGTGGGATTAAAAACATCAAAAACGATGCATTTTTCGTCCACATCAACACCCCACACTTAAACTTTTATCGTCCCGAGAAAACCAAACTAATAAAACATTAAAAGATAAGTCCCGGTTAAACCCCGAGGTTCACCTCGATAGGAGGAGTCCGGGCCTCCTTCATTCAAACACAGAGAAGTAAAGATGCACGTGCAATGCATGAACCTAAATCTAATGCATTCCTAAAACACACTACATGATGCATGCAAAGAGGAACGAAAATATGTGACAAAATGAGTAATCATGCACAGTGGATCATAAAGACTTTCTCAGAGTCGTCACATGCCACAAACCTTGCATTTATCAAAGAAGCATATAGGCTAATGAATACCACAAAGTCAGATGCTACTCACATTAATGATTAACTTTGTTCATTTAAACTCGCATTTCTTTATTCACAATAACCGGGTGTTTCCCTTTTTCCCTTTACATGGACTTTAGAGATTCATATGCTATCATGCTAGACCCATCTCCAATAATTGTAAGGAATCATGGTCATTAAGAATCAAAAAGGTCTTTAAATAAGCTTGTAATGCAAGGCTAGGCAAAAGGTGTGGAAGAGATATGAAAAGAAGCTAAAATAGTACCTCGTGACAAAAGTGCTTCAACTCACACCCAAGAACATTTCACACATCCTAAACCCCGTTTGTGCACCATTCTCCATTTGCATTCTCTACCACCATTTCCTTTTATTGAATAGCTAAATGTAGCACTAATTTTTTTTCTTTTTCTTTAGCTATCCAAATTTCCACTACCTTTATCCATACCACCATCTCGCCTTACCCCACACTTATTTTTCACTAGGGATATAAAATTGTTATCGTTCCCTCTTTTCTATTTTTTTCTTTTTGGGGTAAAGCTATAATAATTTCTCTCAATACAACCCAATGGCATATAAATACATTTTTTTTCTCTTTCGCTTACTCAACATCCCAAATAATAATCCCTCTCAATGAAGCACCTAAGCCAAGAGATATGGGTTCAAGCAATAACGAGGATATAAAAAGAAACGAAAGGCACATAGGATTGTAATGTTCGGGTTATAAATGAAAGGCTAAAGCTCAAATGGGGTGACTAAGAGATGTAATTATGCAAAGGTAGGCAATTTTGGCTCAAACGGTCCATAGATGGCCTAAAATCATGTTCTTAATTAACCATGTTCCTTATTCTTATTTCGCCTCGAATGGGTCATACATGTAGTTCTAGACTCAATTTACCATGCATAGGAATCAAGGAAAATCAACCCTAGTTTAAGCAAACACTTAAAACACGAGTGAACGAGCTAATCATAATGCATGTGCTTTCCTACTCATTCGATTCATCTATGCCCATATAAAACTTTAACTTATGCCAAGAAATTGACATTTACGACAGTTCAATCATCGAAATCTTAAGAACATCTACACTATACTCACATATCACCAGAAAATATTTTTTTATTTTTCATTTTTTTGGATTTTTCAAAGTTTTTATGACACGAAATGATGCATGAACACACAAAATAAAACGCAATGCAATTCAAGGCATACCCTACCCCACACTTGAAACTTAGCACTGTCCCAAGTGCGACTCTAAAACATATCTACACATGCACATGATGGAAACATAACGAATGAACACCCCACACTTGTTATCAGCAGGTACAAACAGTTCACACAACCCTATATGCTTTTTCTATCAGCATGGAAAGTCAGGCACTCATGGCCCCCAAATAGCATACGAGAAGAAAATAGCGATAAACAATATAAAATAGGAGGGAAATAGATACTGCCCCTCGAAGAACCGCTACGTGAACTGCACTGACGGTGGATATCCTCGTGCATGGATGGATGGGGAGCTCTTCGCCCGATAAAATCTCCAGGAGGTTTGGCACCAAAATCTGCTCCGATGCTCTCTTCGTGCTCCCCACGCCATGTGTTGGGTTGCCTCCCAACCAGCGCATTTGTTTAACGTCGTTAGCTCGACGAAAAGGGTGGCCACAGAAGCCACCCAAGCATTGCTCCATAAGCCACTGATCGGCAGAGCACCTGCTAGACACAGACTCAAAGACAGAAAACACATTAAAAACACGAAAAATAAAAAGATAGAGCTCCTCCATAACCATGACGCCCGAGCACTGCTGACAACATAGAAAACCAGTTAGACACACAACAAGCATATAAAAATAAGGGATAATTCCATCTCAGTACCCTAAATCTTTCATATTTCATTTAGAGTACCCTAAATCTTTTTTTGTGTCACCTCAGTACCCTAAACTTTCATTAATTCATTTAGAGTACCCTAATTTTTTTTTGTGTCACCTCGGTACCCTAAACTTTCATTAATTCCATTTTAGTACCCACCGTTAACTTTACATATGGTTTTCCATCCAAAATAGGTAAAATGACCATACTACCCCTCACCAACAACCAAAATTATGGTAAAGTAAACGGTGGGTACTAAAATGAAATTAATGAAAGTTTAGGGTACTAAAATGGAATTACTAAAAGTTTAAGGTACTGAGGTGACACAAAAAAGATTTAGGGTACTCTAAATGAAATATGAAAGATTTAGGGTACTAAGATGACACAAAAAAGATTTAGGGTACCCTAAATGAAATATGAAAGATTTAGTGTACTAAGGTGGAATTAACCCTAAAAATAACAATGGAGAAACTCAACACCAATATACAAAAGGATACATAGATGACCCGCCTTTGGGGCGGGTCTCACTGGTCCCTCGAGGATCACCCAGGATGGGAATGGAACCAATCCGACTCCATCTGCCTCCTAATCCACTCAACGTGGCCCGACATATCCTTCCAGAGATCCACTTGCTCTCAGACAAACCGAATATCAGTGGACTAACTCTGGAGAATAGTGTAGTAGTCTTGCAGAGTCTTGTCCTGCCTCTCCTGCCCCTGTCTCAAGTCAGCCACCTCAACCCGGAGCATAGTCACCTCCTCATGCATAGCCATCACTCGCTCTTCTAGTGTTGGATTTCCCCCAACACCCTCAAATAGCTCTTTCTTGATGAAGATGACTTTGTCTATGTAATCCCCATGAGTGGGGAGAGGAATGACTTCCTCTTGAGGATCATCCCACATTCCGAGAGATTGTGCCAATTGGGTAGCTATTGCAACACACCCAATTTTTCCATCTTTCTTCTTGGCATGTCCCTCCAAATACTCCAGGAAAGAAAATTCAAAGGGAGCTCTTCTTCCCACCTCAAAGCAGTACACAATTCTTATTTCCCGATGTGTGAGAGTATGAGCATTGTCTCCCCTACCAAAAATGGTGTATGGCAACACCCTGTGGAAATATCTCAGCACCGGGGATTTCAACCGAGTAGCGTTCGGACTGTTGCTAAAGCCATCCCCAGGCTTTGAAATATGTGCCCAACATTCCCCTACTGTGGGTGGGTCGGTTATGTCCCCATCATAGGGAGTGAAACCAAGAGCTATCCCGAACTCCCTTCGGGAGAGTCGGAACTCTCGTCCACACAACCGGAAGCACACAACCCTGTCGTCCTGGGACCATTGAATGTGAAATGACGCCAGGAACTCCAGTGTTAAATTCCTATAGGAACGAGGATACCAAGTTGAAAGAGTTGACCAACCGACTCTCTCCAGCCGGTTGATACACTCATCCCTGCACCAAAGTCCTGTTTGCACAAAGCCCAAGTCGACAAACTTGGGTGTCATTATTTCTCTTCCCTGCAGAAGCTCGAGTCGTGTGTTCCGAATATTATTATCACTAAAAATAAGGCAAGGGATGCCAGGGGTACCTATATCCGCGTCAGGCGAACGAGGATGTCGTGGCAGTGGACTCGTGTCAATCCAATATTCCACAGGTTGCTCAGGTTGCTCCGGGGCTTCTTGATTCCTTGCTTGAGAGCTTGATCCTTCCCCTGATTTACCCTTTTGAGTTCTCTTCCTTTGGTAGTGGATTGTCTCTGACATCTCAAACTTCTTCTCTTCACTAGTTTGGCCCGGAATGAGGTACGGGGCGGGTCATTGAGCATGCCGGAATGCGGCACGGAACGGATCTCTCGGGGGCCGGTAAGCGACACGGAACGGGTCGCTCGAAGCGCCGGCGAACCACACGAACCGTGCTCCTTACCGTTCCGGAACGCAGAACCAAAAGGTTCGTTGTAGACGATGGAATGTGTGCCGGAATATTCCTAGGGACGGCCCGGAATGCAAGCCGGAACGTATCTTCTGCTCTGTGTCGGTGATTTCCCTAAGGTGTCGAGGAGTTGTTGATGGAGATGAAGTTGTGGAGGGTTTTGGTGATGGAGATGAAGCTGATGGAGGGTTTTGATGTCGCTTTGGAGGAACGGTATGGAGGTTGATGTTGCAGGATTGGAGTTGTGCATGGTTTGGTGTTGCTGTGGAGATGAAGGTGTGTGAAGCGAATAGATAAGGTGAGATAAGGTGAGGGAAGAAAGGGATAGGGTTTTCAGATTTGGGCCAGCCCATTGGTCGGCACGGCAACGCACACAGAACGGGCGACTGGGCGGCCCGTTTTGAAGCCCGGTCTGTATCCTTCTCCGACCCTTTCTGTGACCCGTAAAGGTCTTTATACCGGCCCGTTTTGCAGCCCCTGACGGGCTTCTTAGCGGTCCAGTTTAACAGCCGTTCCGTGTCACAAGGAGGCCCATTAAGTGGCCCTTTCCGTATGACTCTGAGGATCAGTACAGTGTTTGTTTTCTTTTTCTTTTCTCCTTTAGACCACAAATCCTGGTACCTGTGATGCGGGTGCATTTTAACACATAAAAGAGCCACAATTTATCGAGTTATAAAGACTTTCAGTCCCGATTTTCTTATCATATATATATATATAAGTTTAGTATGAATAATTTATTTTATCGATATGTTAGGTGTTTTGATGGATTTTCGGCGTATTTTGGGTGTTTTGTGCTTGTGGACCGTTAAGAGGGTCGATTTTGGTTGCTTCGAAATATACTCATGACTGGTCTTGTTTTGTAGGTCTTGAAAAGAGGAATTTTTTGGCGCAAGAACGAGATCAATCGGAGCTCAAACGAAGCCGGGGCGAGCAAAATAGCGAAAAAGGAACAAAAAGGGAAGAGTCCATCAGAAGCAGACACGTGGCGCCGACCAGCCCAACCACCAGAGCTCCCGGGCGCGACACGTGGCGCACTGGTGCCGCCTTTCCTCCTACACGCGACACATGTCCGAGCGCCAGCCGCCGGCCCCGCCCCTGCCCGCGTGGCTCGCCCACGTGCCACCACGTTTCCCAAGCTGGCCTACTCCAGCCGCCATCCTCCCAGCTCGCGCCACCTGTCCCACTCGGGTCCTCTCTCTCTGCCTGCCACGTGTCCCACTCAGCTCTCCTCTCTCTCCGTGACATCTGTCCACACCAGTGCAACCCTACTCCTGATTGACAAAAGGAGCCGCACAACATTTTTGAGAGGGGATAGACCATTTTTTGACACAGAACAGAAAGGAGGCGAAGGAGTGCCGAACCAAAGAAACAGAGAAGCTTGGAGCATTTATTTTTTTTTCTTTTTCTTTTTCTCTCTACACACATACAAGGATATATACACTATATATAGTTAATTTGAAAGGAGATTTTTACAAAGAGTGTTTATTTTCTGAATTTCTTTGAGAGATTTGTGGGAACATGATGCGAGTGCATTTTAACACATAAAAGGGCCACATTTTATCGAGTTAAACATGCTTTTGGTCCAGATTTTCTATCATATATTTAGATTTAGCATGAATAATTGTGTTTCTCTGTGTTCGGGGTTTCGATGGATTTCCGGCGTATTTTGGGTGTTTTGTGCATGTGGTCCGTTAAGAGGGTCGATTTTGATCACTTCGAAATATACTCATTGCTGGTCTTGTTTTGTAGGTCTTGAAAAAAGGAATTTTTTGGTACAAGAACGAGATCAA
Source organism: Erodium maritimum (assembly GCA_963921825.1). NCBI lineage: Eukaryota > Viridiplantae > Streptophyta > Magnoliopsida > Geraniales > Geraniaceae > Erodium > Erodium maritimum. Next base: position 54,695,551 of record OY997594.1, read on the forward strand.
TCGGAGATCAAACGAAGTCGAAGCGAGTGAAATAGGGAAGTAGGAACAAAAATGGAGCAGCGAGTCACGTGGCGACACCTGTCCAGCCGCCAGACCAGCCGCCGTTCTCCCTCTGCTCGCCACGCGTCCAAGCCCTCAGCCGCCATTCCATCTCTGCGCGACACGTGTCCTTCCGGCCCACTCCCGCGCGCGTGGCACGTCACGCAGCTGCCGCGTGTCCTCCATCCGCCGCCAGCCGCAAGCCGCAAGCCGCCAGCCCTCCTGCGCGCGACACGTGCCCACGCCAGCCGCCTTCTCTCCTCCCCATCTCGCGACACCTGTCCCCTTCCAGCTCTCCTCTCCTCTGCCAACACGTGTCTAGGGCAGCACTCTCCATTTGGTTGCTCAGCCGCATCTTACCAGGGATTCATTTTTTGTTGGGGTTTTTTGACAACGAGCAGGAGGAGAAGCGTGAGGAATGCCGAACCAGAGCAAATAGGAGAGAAATTCTTGAGCATTTATTTTTTATTTCTTTTTCTTTTTTCTCTCTACACATATACAAGGATATATACACTCTATATAGTTAATTTGAAAGGAGATTTTTATAAAGAGTGTTTATTTTCTGAATTTCTTTGAGAGATTTGTGGGAACACAAGGTGGAGTTTCATTGATTGAAGAGGGATTTGAGCCAAGGGTGTCATTGTTCTTGGAGAAAATTTATCTTTAGAAGAGCTTCTTTGTGCTTCTACTCTTGGATTTGTTGCCAACACAAGAGGATCAAAGCTAGGGTTTGGAGGAAGGGGAAGAGCAACCATTTTGTCAATTTATTGTGGTGATTGTATATAAAATTTCTCTCTAAATCTCATTATGAAATCATTTACTTCTTGGTTCATCTCTATGTCATTGATTATCATGAACAACTAAACCCCCAATTTCTAGGGTTTTGGGTGATTAGAGTAGGGATTTCCATGTTTTAAATGCTTTAAATTGTTGTGATTGTTGAATTGTTTTAGTGTTTATGATCGATTTGTTCTTAACGCTTTATCTCCCGGGTAGGCTTGATAACTGATTTGAATTAGAATTTAACGCTTGAAAAAGGAGAATTCTAATTAGTCTAAAGTCGATCGTAAATTGGATTTAAACTCTAGCTAGAACTAGCGGGGTTAATACAATTGCAATAGCTATAGGCTTGGTTGGTCGAAAGTTAGAAGTTGTCATAGAGCTAAACGCTTTGGGTCTTCATACATCGTGATTCGAAAGAACTCGGTGGTTAGATTCCATTAGGGTTTGAATCGTTCGAAAGAAGTTAGGACTAGAGTTGAGATGACTCGTGGCCTCTAAATCAAGTCTTCATCACAACAATCGAGTATTTTTGACTTTATGGAATGAACTCTATGAACCCGATATCCTAGAAATTTCATCATTTGATTCAAGAGGTTAAGAATTCTCGGTTTCGTGCTACGAGTGCTCTACTTGATTTGCATTACTTGTTAGTTTATTTTAGAAGCATAAAAACCAACTTTTTATAGAAATAGCTTAGCTACAAGCTTTAAATAGTAAGTGTTTTTTTATTGCTCCTTTGGGCTCGATATTCCGGACTTCAAATCCGATTACTACTTGACGGCCGGTGCACTTGCCGTGCTCAAGTTTGCGTTTAAACCCGCAGGGCGTCAAGTTTTATGGCGCCGTTGCCGGGGAGCAATTAGGAAACCCTTGCTATATAGTTTGTGCTTCGACTATTTCATTTACTTATTTGTCTTTTATATTTGTGTTTTCGGTTCTAATCTCATCTTGTGTTTGGATTTGAAGGTTTTATGATCAAAAGATCCAAATCTTCTCCAAGTGAGCTGCTCAGTGACAAAGAGTTAAGAGAAGCTGAGTTTAGATTCAAAGCATCAAGGAAAGCTGCTAAGGAAGCTAAAGAATTGCATAATATGGAAGACCCACCGGGATTTGGTGAAGATGGGCGGATTGCAAATGTAGGTCAGCATGCTAATCAGCAAGAAAGACCACGAAGACTTTTGTGTGAGTTCGGTGCACCACAAACCAACAGATTACATTCGAGCATTCATGCACCAGCGATCACAGCTCACCAGTTTGAGATTAAGACTTCAGTGATCTCACTGCTTCAGCAATCTTCATTTAGCGGGAACACCTCTACATGCCCAGACCCGTCATTGCACCTGACAAAATTCCTTGAAATATGTTCTACATTTAGGTACAATGGTGTGTCTGATGATGCTGTCAGATTAAGATTATTCCCGTTCTCCCTATCAGGTGAAGCTTATGAATGGTTTCGTAATTTGCCTTACCATGCGATAAGAACTTGGGAGGATTTGGCTCAAAAATTTCTAACTAGATTCTTCTCACCAAGGAAGACTCAAGAGTTGAGATCCCAGATTCAAAACTTCAGACAGGCAAATATGGAGTCATTAGCTGAAGCTTGGGAGCGATTTCAAGGGATGATAAGGAGGTGCCCTCACTGTGGGTTAGAGTTGTGGTTGCAGATGCAGATCTTTTATATGGGTTTGAGACCGGCAAGTCAATCAGAGTTGAACGCATCATCAGGTGGTTCATTCAAAAACCACACCCTAGAAGAGTGCCTAGAGATTTTAGAAATGATTATGTCCAATAATGATTGGCACTCTGAGAGAGGACCTACTGGTGCAGTCAATTCAGTCTCATCCTCAGCAGACATGAATCAAGTTATGGAGATGATGAGAGTAATGAGTGCAAAGATAGAGGGGTTACAGGTTCACTCCCACCAACCTGACCCTTTGGATTGCATTGAGGAGATGCGGCATCCAGCTCATGAAAGTGCTCATTATGTGAGCAACAACAATCAAGGAAGAAGATATGATCCTTACTCTAGCACCTACAACCCTGGTTGGAAAGATCATCCAAGTTTCAGATGGGGAGGAGATCAAGGTCAAAGGAATCAGAATTTAGCACCTCCTGGATTCCATCGAAGGCCTCAGAACCAAGGCCAGCAGCAAAGAGATCCTCAACCTCAGCAGAGCCAACAACCTCAAGAACCTTCACCTATGGATCTCATATTGAGACTGATGCAATGACAGGATGCAGAGGCTAGAAAGCAAGAGGAGAACACCAAGCTGATGATGCAAAAGCAAGATCAGATGTCTAAGAGGCAAGAAGAGTCAGATTCTACTATGAGGACAATGCAAGCCCATATGGGGCAGATGGCCACCGCTCTGCACTCGAGAGCTCCAGGATCATTACCTAGTGACACAGAAGTAAATCCTAGAGAAAATGTAAATGCAGTAACTACTAGGAGTGGAAAAGGTGTAGAAGTGAGATATGAGGGATTGGATGAAGAGCCTCCAGAAGAAGTTTCTATTGAGCATATTCAAGAGGAAGAGCAAGAGGGCACATCAGAAGTAAGAGGAAGAGAGCATGCCATAGGTAAGAAGGTAAGGGAGTCCGTGGTTGATTCAGAAACCCGGACTTCACCTCTCCATTTCCCTTCTGTTGCCAAGAAATCTAAACATGATGAACAATATGCTAAATTCTTGAATGTGTTTAAAAAAACTTGAGATTAATATTCCTTTTCTAGATACAATTAGGAGCATGCCTGTCTATGCCAAATTTCTGAAAGATATTATATCTAACAAAAGGAAGATGAATGTGAATGATAGGGTGAATTTAAGTGAAGAGTGTTCTGCTATCTTACAAAATAAATTACCCCCTAAATTGAAAGACCCAGGTAGCTTTACAATACCCTGTGAGATGGGGACCCTTTCGTTTGCAAAAGCCTTGTGTGATCTAAGAGCTAGCATAAACCTGATGCCTCTGAATGTATTTAAAAAGCTAGGATTGGGTGAAGAACCGAAACAGACCTCTATTTCTCTACAGCTAGCTGATAGATCGATTAAATACCCTAGGGGGGTAGTAGAGGATATCCTAGTAAAGGTTGATAAATTTATCTTTCCTGCTGATTTTGTTGTATTGGACATGGAGGAAGATTATGAGATACCCCTAATCCTAGGCAGGCCTTTCTTGGCTACAGCAAGAGCTCTTATTGATGTAGAGCAAGAGAAATTGACCATTCGCTACGGCAAAGAGGAAGTGGTGTTTGATGTCTTTAGATCGATAAAACAAGCTAGGAGTGATGATACATGTTTTAGAATTAAGGCTATTGATTGTGTAGTGCAGGAAATGTTTATTCCTGATGATCCTTTTCTTACATGCCTAAGTAAAGACATTGGTATCACTTGTGAACTTTCACAAGATGTTGTAGACGAAGTGGTCAATTTATTGGAGGCGTGTCCTCCATGGAAGAGGGATAGGCCCCACACTCACCTCACCTTGGAGGCAAGTCAAGGGCCCAAGCTAAAGCCCTCTATTGAGCAAGCCCCTGAGCTAGAATTAAAACCCCTCCCTGAAAATTTGAATGAAGACAATACTCTACCTGTGATAATATCTTCTGAGTTGTCTTGTCTTCAAGAGGGAAAGCTAATGAGGGTTCTTAAGGATCATAAAAGGGCCTTTGGATGGACAATAGCTGACATCAAGGGAATTAGCCCGTCAGTGTGCATGCACAAAATTCTCATGGAGGAAAATCAAAGGCCAAGTGTGCAACCACAAACGAGGCTAAATCCATTGATGCAAGAGGTAGTAAAGAAAGAGATTGTAAAGCTTTTAGATGCAGGTATTATATACCCTTCCTCTGATAGTGCTTGGGTAAGTCCAATTCAATGTGTACCTAAGAAAGGGGGAATGATTGTAGTGACCAATGAAAAGAATGAGTTAATTCCTACTAGGACGGTCACAAGGTGGAGAGTATGCATTGACTATAGGAAGTTGAATGATGCCACCCGTAAAGACCATTTCCCATTACCCTTTATTTATCAAATGTTAGAGAAATTAGCTGGTCATGAATATTATTGCTTTCTAGATGGATATAGTGGGTACAACCAAATAGCTATAGCTCCTGAGGATCAAGAGAAAACTACTCTGACTTGCCCATATGGAACATTTTCATATAGGAGAATGCCTTTTGGTTTATGTAATGCACCTGCTACTTTTCAAAGATGCATGACAGCTATATTTCATGATATGATTGGTGATTACCTAGAAGTGTTCATGAATGATTTTTCTATGTTTGGTTCTTCATTTGATGAGTGTTTGAATAATCTGCATAAAGTATTGACTAGATGCGAAGAAACAAACTTGGTGTTATATTGGAAAAAATGTCATCTTATGGTTCAACAGGGTATTGTTCTAGGTCATAAAATCTCCAAAAAGGGGATTGAAATAGATATGGCCAAGGTGGATGTGATAGGTAAATTGCCTCTACCTAGAAATGTTAAGGGGATTAGAAGTTTTTTAGGACATGCAGGGTTCTATAGAAGATTCATTAAGGGGTTTTCTGAGATTTCCAAACCATTGTGCAATTTGTTAGGAAAAGATATCCCTTTTGATTTTGATGATGCATGCTTGAAGAGTTTCTTGTCCTTGAAAGATAAGTTAGTGAATGCACCTGTGATGGTGAGTCCTGATTGGTCCCTGCCTTTTGAGTTAATGTGTGATGCTAGTGATATAGCGGTAGGGGCAGTTTTGGGACAGAGAAAAGGCAAGATTTTTCACACTATTTATTATGCTAGTAGAGTTCTTAATGAAGCCCAAATGAATTATGCTACTACTGAAAAAGAACTACTTGATGTGGTATTCGCTTGTGATAAATTTCATTCTTATCTTGTCTTGTCCAAAGTTATTGTGTACACTGACCATGCCGCTCTCAAGTATTTGTTTAGTAAGAAAGAGGCAAAACCTAGACTATTGAGGTGGATTTTACTACTCCAAGAATTTGATTTGGAGATTCGAGATAAAAAAAGGAGTAGAGAACGTTATTGTAGATCACCTATCCAGGATTGAGAACCCTCATGAGAACCTAAGTGTGCCAATTAAAGAAGAGTTCCCGGATGAGCACTTGTTTGGTATAGAAAATCAAGTCACCCCATGGTTTGCCTATTTTGCAAATTACTTAGCAAGTGGTGTTCTTCCTGCAGATTTTACCTCCAATCAGAAGAAAAAAAATTTATATGATGTGAAAAACTATTATTGGGATGATCCTTTCCTGTTTAAGATTTGTGCAGATCAAATGGTGAGAAGGTGTATCCCCGAGTATGAGACTAGAGAGATTTTACATCATTGCCATGGAAGAGAAGTAGGAGGACATTTTGGGCCTGCCAGGACAGCACAAAAGGTGTTGCAATCGGGATTTTATTGGCCTACCTTATTTCATGATGCAGCTGTGTTCGTTAAGCAATGTGACAGGTGTCAAAGAACTGGTAATATCTCGAGAAGGCAAGAGATGCCTATGAACATTTCAATTGAGGTAGAGTTATTTGACGTATGGAACATTGACTTTATGGGCTCCTTTCCACGGTCCAATGGTTATGAGTACATTTTAGTGGCCGTGGATTATGTGTCAAAGTGGGTTGAAGCGGTGGCCTTAGCCACCAATGATGCCAAACCTGTTGGTGCGTTTTTAAAGAAATATATATTTTCTCGGTTTGGCACGCCTAGGGCAATAGTAAGCGATGGCGGCTCACACTTTTGCAATAAAAAATTTTGGAAGCTTTTAAATCATTATGGTGTTCGTCATCGCTTAGCTACTCCCTACCATCCCCAAACTAGCGGGCAAGTAGAGGTTACAAATAGGGAGCTTGGAAGCATATTAGAGAAAACTGTCAGTGCATCTAGGAAAGATTGGTCACATAGATTAGATGATACACTGTGGGCATATAGGACAACTTTTAAAACTCCTATTGGAATGTCTCCCTACAAGCTAGTGTATGGGAAGTCTTGTCATTTACCGGTGGAGCTAGAGCATAAAGCATATTAGGCAATTAAGTTTTTAAATTTTGATGCTAACAGTTGTGGTGAGAACAGGTTATTACAGATCAATCAGATGGATGAATTCAGGTCTCAGGCTTACCACAACTCAAAGCTATACAAGGAGCGCACCAAAATTGCCCATGATAAGAGAATTGTAGACAGAGAGTTCAAGGAGGGAGACATGGTTCTTCTCTATAACTCCAGATTGAAGCTCTTCCCCGGTAAACTAGTTTCAAAGTGGAGCGGTCCTTATAAGGTGACCCGAGTTCTTTCCAAAGGGGCGATAGAGATCTCTGATGGGAAGAATTCCCCTTTTCTTGTGAATGGTCATAGAGTGAAGCACTACTTTGGTGGTGTGTTCGGTCCAGAAGAATGTCTATATCTAGAGGAGCCCGAGTATTAGGCGGTAGGCGGCTTAGGCCGCCTTTGAGTCGAGCTAACGACGTTAAACAAATGCGCTAGTTGGGAGGCACCCCAACAATGGATGGAAAGTGGGAGCAGTTTAGTCACATGCCATGGCGTCGAGCTTCTTAAAATTTCTCACGGGCGATGATCTTTCCATCCATCCATGCACACTAGGACTCTCACGTCAGCTCACAAGTCGAGTAGCGGTTCTTCGAGGGGCAGTATCTCTTCCCTTCCTATTTTCAATTGTTTACCGCTATTGTATTTCTTATATGCTATCTGGTGGGTGTTGAGCACCCGAATTGATGTGCTGATAGACTATGCGTTAGGGGTGGGCAAAAAAAACCGAAACCGCTAAAACCAACCACCACCAACCGCAAACCGCACCGGAAAACCCGAAACCGGAAAGTTAACGGTTGGCTGCGGGTTCTTGACGATCGAACCGGAAAGTTAACGGTTGGTTGTCGGTTCTTGAAACGCCAAACCATCGGTTAACCAACTAAACCGGTACTGTTCATCATATACATGTGGCTTCATAATAACCACTGATCTGATATAGATGAATGACTCATGAGCACTCTTTTGTGTCACACAGATTGCTAACATAGAACACGATGACTTATATGTAATTTTTCTTTTGTTTTAGAGAATGTAGTAATAGGTTTTGGCTTGAAATATAAATATGTGTATGATTGTTGGAATCTAAATTTGTACTTACATGTAGTAAAGTGGTTGGTTGGTTAAAACCACTAACCAACCGGTTAGTGAACTGGTTGGTTTCACTGTAAAAATTTGTTTATGGGTTGGGGCTGGTTCCAAGATATGTCAAACCGGTAATATCGGGTTGGGTTCGTAAAGAGTGTCATTGGGTGGTTAACCACCCAATGCCCACCCCTACTATGCGTATAGGATTTCTTGACTTGTATATTTCTTGACTATGAGTGTGGGGTGTTTACTGTTATCATCTTTCGGGTGCATGTGTAAATATTTATAAATATGTGTTTAGAGTCGCATTGGGGACAGTGCTTAGGTTTAAAGTATGGGGTGGGATGCTTTGCATTTATATGTTTGCATTCTATGCTGTGCTTCATGCATTTTTGGTGTAATTTTTTTTTTTGGGTCTTTATTTTGTGTGTAAACCTTGGATGTGCAATTTAGGACAACTTGAGCAAGTCGGGAGTAGATTTTCATCATTGAGGTTTTTTTAGGAATGTTTGGATGATTTATTGTTGGTAGTATTAATGAGTTGTATTTTGTGTTTGTGCTATATTGCTTATTGGGTTCATGATGATTCTGTGATACTAGATGCCTTAACACGAAAAGGTGGTCACACCAAATGTTAGGTGTGGTTAGGTTTCAATTCTTTTTATTGTCACCGGCCTGATTCTATATCGATTTCTGCATATAGTGGCCCTAGTTAAGGGATACTAGTCTTATTTCACTTGTTGCATGTAGAGGAGGTTGAGCCCACATGCTTGTTGTCTTGGGATCGAACTATGCGTTTCGGTAGATTAGAAATCTAGTCGAGTTCAAGTGGTTAGTCTCATTGTGCTTTTGTGGTATCAAAATTTTAAAATCACACACACTGTGCACGGGGAATTGAGTATAGGTCCCGGGGAAAGGGGATCCAATAAAATCTGTGTATTAACAAAGGCTTGAGGGGCTGCGGCGGATCGCTATGCAGAGTGAGACCCTCATGTCCCGATTTAATCATAGCGTAATAAAAGGTGAACCCCCCCCCCCCCCCCCAACCTATCTTAATGATCCAAAGTTTCTACACATAATCGAAAAAACCAAGCAAAACTTTGATCTACCACTTGACTTGTAAAGGAACTAGATAAGTTTACCATTCACGTAGTCCCAAGGCAACGTAATTGCATGACAACGCCCACTCGTAAGATTTGTGAATGAGATTACGTTATTCTCTTGATTAGTACTATGTTATGTAGAATCGAGAGAGCAAAGGGCTAAATGACAATAGTTAGACTTGATATCTTTCTAGTTATTGCACTTCATCTTGTAAACCACTACACATACACTCTTAATCTACAACATGTAAAAATTGGTTGGTGAAAAGTAGAAAAGAATGATGAGAGATCTTATTCCTTATGCATGCTCTAGGTCAAATTGCCGATAAAATCCAAGTGTAAGCACACACCTTTTTTGAGTCTTTATTTTTGGTCTTTAATTTGCTTGTGTATTTGCACGAGAATTTTTGTTTAGTCGAGTCAGCATTTGCATATTTACTGCTTTCAATAACCCGGAGTCACCAAGCTCCGCCTACGGAGATAGTATCGCGGGGTTTATCTTGGCATTTATCTTAGACAATTTATATTTATTTATGTTTAGTTTTCTCGGGACGAGAAAAGTCTAAGTGTGGGGTGTTGATGCGGGTGCATTTTAACACATAAAAGGGCCACATTTTATCGAGTTATACATGCTTTTGGTCCCGATTTTCTATCATATATTAGAGTTAGCATGAATAATTGTGTTTCTCTGTGTTCGGGGTTTCGATGGATTTCCGGCGTATTTTGGGTGTTTTGTGCATGTGGTCCGTTAAGAGGGTCGATTTTGATCGCTTCGAAATATACTCATGACTGGTCTTGTTTTGTAGGTCTTGAAAAAAGGAATTTTTTGGTGCAAGAACGAGATCAATCGGAGATCAAACGAAGTTGGAGCGAGCGAAATAGCAAAGTAGGAACAAAAATGGAGCAGCTGTCCAGCCGCCGTTCTCCCTCTACTCGCCACGCGTCCAAGCCCTCAGCCGCCATTCCATCTCTGCGCGACACGTGTCCTTCTGGCCCACTCCCGCGCGCGTGGCACGTCACGCAGCTGCCGCGTGTCCTCCATCCGCCGCCAGCCGCAAGACGCAAGCTGCCAGCCCTCCTGCGCGCGACACATGCCCACGCCAGCCGCCTTCTCTCCTCCCCATCTCGCGACACCTGTCCCCTTCCAGCTCTCCTCTCCTCTGCCAACACGTGTCTAGGGCAGCACTCTCCATTTGGTTGCTCAGCCGCATCTCACCAGGGATTCATTTTTTGTTGGGGTTTTTTGACAGCGAGCAGGAGGAGAAGCGTGAGGAATGCCGAACAAGAGCAAATAGGAGAGAAATTCTTGAGAATTTATTTTTTATTTATTTTTCTTTTTTCTCTCTACACATATACAAGGATATATACACTCTATATAGTTAATTTGAAAGGAGATTTTTATAAAGAGTGTTTATTTTCTTAATTTCTTTGAGAGATTTATGGGAACACAAGGTGGAGTTTCATTGATTAGAGAGGGATTTGAGCCAAGGGTGTCATTGTTCTTGGAGAAAATTCATCTTTAAAAGAGCTTCTTTGTGCTTCTACTCTTGGATTTGTTGCCAACACAAGAGGATCAAAGCTAGGGTTTGGAAGAAGGGGAAGAGCAACCATTTTGTCAATTTATTGTGGTGATTGTATCTAAACTTTCTCTCTAATTCTCATTATGAAATCATTTACTTGTTGGTTCATCTCTATGTCATTGATTATCATGAATAACTAAACCTCCAAATTTCTAGGGTTTTGGGTGATTAGAGTAGGGATTTCCATGTTTTAAATGCTTTAAATTGTTGTGATTGTTGAATTGTTTTAGTGTTTATGATCGATTTGTGCTTAACGCTTTATCTCCCGGGTAGGCTTGATAATTGATTTGAATTAGAATTTAACGCTTGAAAAAGGAGAATTGTAATTAGTCTAAAGTCGATCGTAAATTGGATTTAAACCCTAGCTAGAACTAGCGGGGTTAATACAATTGCAATATCTATAGACTTGGTTGGTCGAAAGTTAGAAGTTGTCATAGAATTAAACGCTTTGGGTCTTCCTACATCGTGATTCGAAAGAACTCGGTGGTTAGATTCCATTAGGGTTTGAATCGTTCGAAAGAAGTTAGGACTAGAGTTGAGATGACTCGTTGCCGCTAAATCAAGTCTTCATCACAACAATCGAGTATTTTTGACTTTATGGAATGAACTCTATGAACCCGATATCCTAGAAATTTCATCATTTGATTCAAGAGGTTAAGAATTCTCGGTTTCGTGCTACGAGTGCTCTACTTGATTTGCATTACTTGTTAGTTTATTTTAGAAGCATAAAAACCAACTTTTTTTTTATAGAAATTGCTTAGCTACAAGCTTTAAATAGTAAGTGTTTTTTTATTGCTCCTTTGGGCTCGATATTCCGGACTTCAAATCCGATTACTACTTGACGGCCGGTGCACTTGCCGTGCTCAAGTTTGCGTTTAAACCCGAAGGGCGTCAAGTTTTATGGCGTCGTTGCCGGGGAGCAATTAGGCAACCCTTGCTATATAGTTTGTGCTTCGACTATTTCATTTACTTATTTGTCTTTTATATTTGTGTTTTCGGTTCTAATCTCATCTTGTGTTTGGATTTGAAGGTTTTATGATCAAAAGATCCAAATCTTCTCCAAGTGAGCTGCTCAGTGACAAAGAGTTAAGAGAAGCTGAGTTTAGATTCAAAGCATCAAGGAAAGCTGCTAAGGAAGCTAAAGAATTGCATAATATGGAAGACCCACCGGGATTTGGTGAAGATGGGCGGATTGCAAATGTAGGTCAGCATGCTAATCAGCAAGAAAGACCACGAAGACTTTTGTGTGAGTTCGGTGCACCACAAACCAACAGATTACATTCGAGCATTCATGCACCAGCGATCACAGCTCACCAGTTTGAGATTAAGACTTCAGTGATCTCACTGCTTCAGCAATCTTCATTTAGCGGGAACACCTCTACATGTCCAGACCCGTCATTGTACCTGACAAAATTCCTTGAAATATGTTCTACATTCAGGTACAATGGTGTGTCTGATGATGCTGTCAGATTAAGATTATTCCCGTTCTCCCTATCAGGTGAAGCTTATGAATGGTTTCGTAATTTGCCTTACCATGCGATAAGAACTTGGGAGGATTTGGCTCAAAAATTTCTAACTAGATTCTTCTCACCAAGGAAGACTCAAGAGTTGAGATCCCAGATTCAAAACTTCAGACAGGAAAATATGGAGTCATTAGCTGAAGCTTGGGAGCGATTTCAAGGGATGATAAGGAGGTGCCCTCACTGTGGGTTAGAGTTGTGGTTGCAGATGCAGATCTTTTATATGGGTTTGAGACCGGCAAGTCAATCAGAGTTGAACGCATCATCAGGTGGTTCATTCAAAAACCACACCCCAGAAGAGTGCCTAGAGATTTTAGAAATGATTATGTCCAATAATGATTGGCACTCTGAGAGAGGACCTACTGGTGCAGTCAATTCAGTCTCATCCTCAGCAGACATGAATCAAGTTATGGAGATGATGAGAGTGATGAGTGCAAAGATAGAGGGGTTACAGGTTCACTCCCACCAACCTGACCCTTTGGATTGCATTGAGGAGATGCGGCATCCAGCTCATGAAAGTGTTCATTATGTGAGCAACAACAATCAAGGAAGAAGATATGATCCTTACTCTAGCACCTACAACCCTGGTTGGAAAGATCATCCAAGTTTCAGATGGGGAGGAGATCAAGGTCAAAGGAATCAGAATTTAGCACCTCCTGGATTCCATCGAAGGCCTCAGAACCAAGGCCAGCAGCAAAGAGATCCTCAACCTCAGCAGAGCCAACAACCTCAAGAACCTTCACCTATGGATCTCATATTGAGACTGATGCAATGATAGGATGCAGAGGCTAGAAAGCAAGAGGAGAACACCAAGCTGATGATGCAAAAGCAAGATCAGATGTCTAAGAGGCAAGAAGAGTCAGATTTTGCTATGAGGACAATGCAAGCCCATATGGGGTAGATGGCCACCGCTCTGCACTCGATAGCTCCGTGGTCACTACCTAGTGACACAGAAGTAAATCCTAGGGAAAATGTAAATGCAGTAACTACCATGAGTGGAAAAGGTGTAGAAGAGAGATATGAGGGATTGGATGAAGAGCCTCCAGAAGAAATTTCTATTGAGCATATTCAAGAGGAAGAGCAAGAGGGCACATGAGAAATAAGAGGAAGAGAGCACGCCATAGGTAAGAAGGTAAGGGAGTCCGTGGTTGATTCAGAAACCCGGACTTCACCTCTCCCTTTCCCTTCTGTTGCCAAGAAATCTAAACATGATGATCAATATGCAAAATTCTTGAATGTGTTTACAAAACTTGAGATTAATATTCCTTTTCTAGATGCAATTAGGAGCATGCCTGGTTATGCCAAATTTCTGAAAGATATTATATTTAACAAAAGGAAGATGAATGTGAATGATAGGGTGAATTTAAGTGAAGAGTGTTCTGCTATCTTACAAAATAAATTACCCCCTAAATTGAAAGACCCGGGTAGTTTTACAATACCCTGTGAGATGGGGACCCTTTCATTTGCAAAAGCCTTGTGTGATCTAGGAGCTAGCATAAACCTGATGCCTTTGAATGTGTTTAGAAAGCTAGGATTGGGGGAAGAACCGAAACAGACCTCTATATCTCTACATCTAGCTGATAGATCGATTAAATACCCTAGAGGGGTAGTAGAGGATATTCTAGTAAAGGTTGATAAATTTATCTTTCCTGCCGATTTTATTGTATTGGATATGGAGGAAGATTATGAGATACTCCTAATCCTAGGGAGGCCTTTCTTGGCCACAACAAGAGCTCTTATTGATGTAGAGCAAGGGAAATTGACCATTCGCTACGGCAAAGAAGAAGTGGTGTTAGATGTCTTTAGATCGATAAAACAAGCTAGGAGTGATGACACATCTTTTATAATTGAGGCTATTGATTGTGTAGTGCAGGAAATGTTTATTCCTGATGATCCTTTTCTTACATGCCTAGCTAAGGACATTGGTATCCCTTATGAACTTTCACAAGATGTTGTAGACGAAGTGGTCAATTTATTGGAGGCATGTCCTCCAAGGAAGAGGGATAGGCCCCACACTCGCCTCACTTTGGAGGCAAGTCAAGGGCCCAAGCTAAAGCCCTCTATTGAGCAAGCCCTTGAGGTAGAATTAAAACCCCTCCCTAAAAATTTGAAATACATGTTTTTGAATGAAGACAATACTCTACTTGTGATAATATCTTCTGAGTTGTCTTGTCTTCAGGAGGGAAAGCTAATGAGGGTTCTTAAGGATCATAAAAGGGCCTTTGGATGGACAATAGCTGACATCAAGGGAATTAGCCCGTCAGTGTGCATGCACAAAATTCTCATGAAGGAAAATCAAAGGTCAAGTGTGCAACCAAAAAGGAGGCTAAATCCATTGATGCAAGAGGTAGTAAAGAAAGAGATTGTAAAGCTTTTAGATGCAGGTATTCTATACCCTATCTCTGATAGTGCTTGGGTAAGTCCAATCCAATGTGTACCTAAGAAAGGGGGAATGACTGTAGTGACCAATGAAAAGAATGAGTTAATTCCTACTAGGACGGTTACAGTGTGGAGAGTATGCATTGACTATAGGAAGTTGAATGATGTCACCCGTAAAGACCATCTCCCATTACCTTTTATTGATCAAATGTTAGAGAAATTAGCTGGTTATGAATATTATTGCTTTCTAGATGAATATAGTGGGTACAACCAAATAGCTATAGCTCCTGAGGATCAAGAGAAAACTACTCTGACTTGCCCTTGTGGAACATTTTCATATAAGAGAATGCCTTTTGGTTTATGTAATGCACCTGCTACTTTTCAAAGATGCATGACAGCTATATTTCATGATATGATTGGTGATTACCTAGAAGTGTTCATGGATGATTTTTCTATGTTTGGTTCTTCATTTGATGAGTGTTTGAATAATCTGCATAAAGTATTGACTAGATGCGAAGAAACAAACTTGGTGTTATATTGGAAAAAATGTCATCTTATGGTTCAACAGGGTATTGTTCTAGGTCATAAAATCTCCAAAAAGGGGATTGAAATAGATATGGCCAAGGTGGATGTGATAGGTAAATTGCCTCTACCTAGAAATGTTAAGGGGATTAGAAGTTTTTTAGGACATGCAGGGTTCTATAGAAGATTCATTAAGGGGTTTTCTGAGATTTCCAAACCATTGTGCAATTTGTTAGGAAAAGATATCCCTTTTGATTTTGATGATGCATGCTTGAAGAGTTTCTTGTCCTTGAAAGATAAGTTAGTGAATGCACCTGTGATGGTGAGTCCTGATTGGTCCCTGCCTTTTGAGTTAATGTGTGATGCTAGTGATATAGCGGTAGGGGCAGTTTTGGGACAGAGAAAAGGCAAGATTTTTCACACTATTTATTATGCTAGTAGAGTTCTTAATGAAGCCCAAATGAATTATGCTACTACTGAAAAAGAACTACTTGATGTTGTATTCGCTTGTGATAAATTTCATTCTTATCTTGTCTTGTCCAAAGTTATTGTGTACACTGACCATGCCGCTCTCAAGTATTTGTTTAGTAAGAAAGAGGCAAAACCTAGACTATTGAGGTGGATTTTACTACTCCAAGAATTTGATTTGGAGATTCGAGATAAAAAAGGAGTAGAGAACGTTATTGTAGATCACCTATCCAGGATTGAGAACCTAAGTGTGCCAATTAAAGAAGAGTTCCCGGATGAGCACTTGTTTGGTATAGAAAATCAAGTCACCCCATGGTTTGCCTATTTTGCAAATTACTTAGCAAGTGGTGTTCTTCCTGCAGATTTTACCTCCTATCAGAAGAAAAAGTTTTTATATGATGTGAAAAACTATTAATGGGATGATCCTTTCCTGTTTAAGATTTGTGCAGATCAAATGGCGAGAAGGTGTATTCCCGAGTATGAGACTAGAGATATTTTACATCATTGCCATGGAAGAGAAGTAGGAGGACATTTCAGGCCTACCAGGACAGCACAAAAGGTGTTGCAATCGGGATTTTATTGGCCTACCTTATTTCATGATGCAGCCATGTTCGTTAAGCAATGTGACAGGTGTCAAAGAACTGGTAATATCTCGAGGAGGCAAGAGATGCCTATGAACATTTCAATTGAGGTAGAGTTATTTGACGTATGGAACATTGACTTTATGGGCCGTTTTCCACGGTCCAATGGTTATGAGTACATTTTAGTGGTCGTGGATTATGTGTCAAAGTGGGTTGAAGCGGTGGCCTTAGCCACCAATGATGCCAAACCGGTTTGTGCGTTTTTAAAGAAATATATATTTTCTCGGTTTGGCACGCCTAGGGCAATAGTAACCGATGGCGGCTCACACTTTTGCAATAAACAATTTGGAAGCTTTTAAATCACTATGGTGTTCGTCATCGCTTAGCTACTCCCTACCATCCCCAAACTAGAGGGCAAGTAGAGGTTACAAATAGGGAGCTTAAAAGCATATTAGAGAAAACTGTCAGTGCATCTAGGAAAGATTGGTCACATAGATTAGATGATACACTGTGGGCATATAGGACAGCTTTTAAAACTCCTATTGGAATGTCTCCCTACAAGCTAGTGTATGGGAAGTCTTGTCAATTACCGGTGGAGCTAGAGCATAAAGCATATTGGGCAATTAAGTTTTTAAATTTTGATGCTAACAGTTGTGGTGAGAACAAGTTATTACAGATCAATCAGATGGATGAATTCAGGTCTCAGGCTTACCACAACTCAAAGCTATACAAGGAGCGCACCAAAATTTCCCATGATAAGAGAATTGTAGACAGGGAGTTCAAGGAGGGAGACATGGTTCTTCTCTATAACTCCAGATTGAAGCTCTTCCCCGGTAAACTAGTTTCAAAGTGGAGCGGTCCCTATAAGGTGACCCGAGTTCTTTCCAAAAGGGCGGTAGAGATCTCCGATGGGAAGAATCCCCTATTTCTTGTGAAGCACTACTTTGGTGGTGTGTTTGGTCCAGAAGAATGTCTATATCTGGAGGAGCCTGAGTATTAGGCGGTAGGCGGCTTAGGCCGCCTTTGAGTCGAGCTAACGACGTTAAACAAATGCGCTAGTTGGGAGGCACCCCAACAATGGATGGAAAGTGGGAGCAGTTTAGTCACATGCCATGGCGTCGAGCTTCTTAAAATTTCTCACGGGCGATGATCTTTCCATCCATCCATGCACACTAGGACTCCCACGTCAGCTCACAAGTCGAGTAGCGGTTCTTCGAGGGGCAGTATCTCTTCCCTTCCTATTTTCAATTGTTTACCGCTATTGTATTTCTTATATGCTATCTGGTGGGTGTTGAGCACCCGAATTGATGTGCTGATAGACTATGCATATAGGATTTCTTGACTTGTATATTGCCTGACTCTGAGTGTGGGGTGTTTATTGTTATCATCCATCGGGTGCATGTGTAAATATTTGTAAGTATGTGTTTAGAGTCGCACTCGGGACAGTGCTTAAGTTTAAAGTGTGGGGTGGGATGCTTTGCATTTATATGTTTTCATTCTATGCTTCACTTCATGCATTTTTTGTTTAATTTTTTTTATGGGTCTTTATTTTGTGTGTAAACCTTGGATGTGCAATTTAGGCCAACATGAGCAAGTCGGGAGTAGATTTTCATCATTGAGGATTTGTTGAGGAATGTTTGGATGTTTTACTGTTGATAGTATTAATGAGCTGTATTTGTGCTATATTGCTTAATGGGTGCAAGATGATTTTGTGATGCTAGATGTCTTAGACACGAAAAGGCGGTCACACCAAATGTTAGGTGTGGTTAGGTTTCAATTCTTTTTATTGTCACCGGTCTAATTCTATCTTCATATCTGTATATAGTGGACCTAGTTAAGAGATACTAGTCTTATTTCACTTTTTGCATGGAGAGGAGGTTGAAGCCACATGCTTGTTGCTTTACGATCAAACTATGTGTTTTGGTAGATTAAAAATCTAGTCGAGTTCAAGTGGTTAGTCCCATTGTGCGTTTGTGGTACCAATTTTTCAAAATCACACACACTATGCACGAGGAATTAAGTATAGGTCCCGGGGAAATGGGATCCAATAAAATCTGTGTATTAACAAAGGCTTGAGGGGCTGCGGCGGATGGCTATGCAGAGTGAGACCCTCATGTCCCGAGTTAATCATAGCGTAATAAAAGGTGAACCCCCCCCCCCCCAACCTATCTTAATGATCCAAAGTTTCGACACGTAATCGAAAAAACCAAGCAAAACTTTGATCTACCACTTGACTCGTAAAGGAACTAGATAGGTTTACCACTCACGTAGTCCCAAGGCAACGTAATTGCATGACAACGTCCCCTCATAAGATTTGTGAATGAGATTACGTTATGCTCTTGATTAGTATTATGGTATGTAGAATCGAGAGAGCAAAGGGCTAAATGACAATAGTTAGGCTTGAAATCTTTCTAGTTATTGCAGTTCATCTTGGCATATTTGCACGAGAATTTTGGTCTATTTGAGTCAGCATATGCATATTTAATGCTTTCAATAACCCGGAGTCGCCAAGCTCCGCCTACGGAGATAGTATCGTTGGGTTTATCTTGGCATTTATCTTAGATAGTTTATATTTATTTATGTTTAAAAGACAGAACAGTGTTTATTTTCTTTTTCTTTTCTCCTTTAGACCACAAATCTTGGTACCTGCAGTGACATATATCCTTAACCAGAACAACAAAAGGAAAATAAATGAATATACAAACCTCGGGTTGCCTCCCGAGAAGCGTCTTTGTTTAAAGTCGTTGGCTCTTAAAGGTGGCTTAGGCCGCCTCTACACCTCAACTTCAGGCTCTTGTAGGAAAAATATTTCCTGATCCCCAATCATACCACCGTAGTAGTGCTTGATTCTATGCCCATTCACTAAAAATGGGACCCATTTACCACCGGTGATCTCGACAGCTCCCTTACAGAGAACCCTCAACACCCGAAAAGGCCCACTCCACTTTGAAACGAGCTTACCAGCTATGAGCTTAAGTTTAGAATTATAGAGCAAAACTCGGTCCCCTTCTTTAAATTCTCTGGGATTGATGTTCTTGTCATACCATGCCTTTGTTCTCTCCTTGTACAGTTCAGCATTGTGGTAGGCGTGAGATCGGAATTCCTCCAATTCATTTATCTGTACTACTCTGCTTAGACTACAAGCTAGGGGATCAAAGTTAAGAAATGTAATTGCCCAAAAAGCTTTATATTCTAATTCAACAGGCAAATGACAAGATTTCCCATACACAAGTCTATAAGGTGAACAACCAATAAGGGTTTTAAATGCAGTTCTGTAAGCCCAGAGAGCATCATCAAGCTTGGTAGACCAATCCTTCCTAGATGCATTGACAGTCTTTTCCAAGATGCTCTTTAGTTCCCTATTGGTCACTTCTACTTGACCACTAGTTTGGGGATGATAGGGTGTGGCCAGTCGATGGTGGACTCCATAGCTAGCTAAAAGTTTCCAAAAATATTTGTTGCAGAAATGTTTTCCACCATCACTAATTATTTCCCTAGGTACACCAAACCGGGAAAAAATATTTTTCTTTAAAAAGGCTAATACCGGTTTATGGTCATTTGTGGGCAGAGCCACTGCTTCTGCCCATTTGGATACATAATCCACAGCCACAAGAATATATTCATTACTATTCGAACGTGGAAAAGGTCCCATAAAATCAATTCCCCAAAGGTCAAATAATTCTACCTCAAGAGAGATGTTCATTGGCATCTCCTACCTCCTAGAGATATTACATGTGTGTTGGCATCGATCACAGCATTTGACATATACATATGCATCATGAAAGAGTGTAGGCCAATAGAAACCTGATTGAAGCACCTTACGAGCTGTTCTGGCCGGACCAAAATGCCCTCCTACTTCTCCCTCATGACAGTGGAAGAGGATCTCTTGGATTGTAGAGTCGGGTACACACCTCCTTATCATTTTATCTGCACAAACCTTAAACAACAGAGGATCATCCCATATATAATCTTTTGCATCATGTATAAATTTCTTTTTCTGGTGGGATGTTAGATCCCCAGGTACTATCCCTGAAACCAAATAATTTGCAAAATGTGCAAACCATGGGGCTTTTTGGTCATATACTTTATAGAGGCGTTCATCAGGGGACTCCTCATTTATAGGCACTTTAGTGTTTTCGTAAGGATTTTCAATCCTAGACAGGTGATCAGCAACTACATTTTCTACCCCTTTCTTATCCTTAATTTCCAAATCAAATTCCTTCAACAAAAGAATCCATCGCAGTAATCTGTGTTTAGCATCTTTTTTACTTAGCAGATATTTCAGGGCAGCGTGATCAGTATATACTATTACCTTAGACAAGATTAGATAGGAATGAAATTTTTCACATGCAAATACTACAGGAAGTAATTCTTTTTTAGTTGTAGCGTAATTTACCTGAGCTTCATTCAGTACTCTACTAGCGTAGTAAATTATATGCAATACCTTGTCTTTTCTTTATCCTAGGACAACTTCAATAGCTAGATCACTAGCATCACACATGAGTTCGAAAGGTAGAGACCAATCGGGGCTTACCATAACAGGTGCATTTACTAACTTCTCTTTAAGAGTTTTAAAAGCAGTTAGACAAGCATCATCAAATACAAAAGGAACATCTTTAACAAGTAAATTACTTAGTGGTTTAGATAGTACTGAAAATCCCTTTATGAATCTACGATAAAAGCCTGCATGTCCTAAAAAGCTCCTAACTCGTTTTACTGAATCAGGCGGAGGTAATTTCCCAATTACATCCACCTTAGCAGTGTCTACCTCAATCCCTTTTGAGGAAATTTTATGTTCTAAGACTATTCCCTGTGTAACCATGAAATGACATTTTTCCCAATTAAGCACCAGATTAGATTCCTCACACCTTATTAATACAGCATCCAAATTACTTAAGCAGTTATGAGGAACCAAACAAAGACAAATCATCCATGAATACTTCTAGATATGTACCTACCATGTCATGAAATATTGCAAGCATGCATCTTTGAAATGTAGCGGGAGCATTGCATAAACCAAATGGCATTCTCCTATATGCAAATGTACCATAAGGACAAGTAAAAGTGGTTTTCTCTTGGTCTTTAGGGTCTATGGCAATTTGGTTATACCCGCTATACCCATCTAAGAAGCAATAATAGTCATGTCATGCTAATCTTTCTAACATTTGATCGATAAAAGGTAGGGGAAAATGGTCCTTACGGGTGGCATCATTTAATTTCCTATAGTCAATGCATACTCTCCATCCTGTAACGGTCCTAGTTGGGATTAATTCATTATTATCATTTTTTACTACTGCAATGCCCCCCTTTTAGGCACACACTGAACTGGACTAACCCACGCACTATCAAAAATAGGATAGATGATACCTGCATCTAGGAGCTTGATTACCTCCTTTTTCACTACTTCTTGCATTCGCGGGTTTAGTCTTCTTTGCTGCTGCACACTCTGCTTGTGATCATCTTCCATGAGTATCTTGTGCATGCATGTGGCTGGACTTATCCCTTGATTGTCTACAATGGTCCATCCAAATGCCTTTTTATGCCCCTTCAGAACTCTCATCAGCTTTTCTTCTTGTAGAGGTGACAATGCAGCAGAAATTATTACAGGCAAAGTGTTATTTTCATTCAAAAATACACATTTAAGAGACTCGGGAAGGGTTTTCAATTCAAATTCTGGGGCTTGTTCAATTGAGGGCTTCAACTTTGGCCCCGAAGTTGCTTCCAATGTGATAAATTTAGGGGTGTTGCGAGTCTTCCAAGGTGGACAAGCCCCCAACATCTAGATCACTTCATCTGCACCTTCCTGTGAATATACACATAGTTCATCAATAATGTCTACTAAACATGCTTCAAGAGGAGTATTAAATCCACATATGTTAAAATTCTCTTGAATAACATGATCATAAGCATCGATCCTAAAACACGTATTATCAAGACTAGCATGCTTAAAAGATTTAAACACATTGTAAACTACTTCTTCCTGGCCATATCTCAAGGTCAACTTACCTTGTTCCACATCTATAAGGGCTCGGGCTGTGGCCAAAAATGGTCTACCCAAAATTAGAGGAATCTGATAGTCCTCAGCCATATCCAAGATTATAAAATCAGCAGGAAATATGAATTTTTCTACTTTGACTAACACATCCTCAATAATACCTCTTGGATATTTTATAGATCTATCTGCTAGTTATAGGGTTACTGATGTTGGTATAGGTTCCTCTCCTAATCCCAATTTCCTAAAGACGGATAATGACATCAAATTTATGCTTGCTCCTAAGTCACACAAGGCTCTAGCAAAAGATATTTTCCCCATCTCACATGGTAAGGTGAAACTACATGGGTCTTTAAGTTTAGGGGGTAACTTATTGAGTAATACTGCAGAAAATTCTTCACTAAGGTTCACTGTCTCATGTTCCCCTAATTTTCTCTTATTAGTAATAATATCTTTAAAGAATTTAGCATAAATTGGCATACTTTGTATAACATCAAGAAAAGGGATGTTTATTTCTAACTTCCTAAACATGTTCAGAAATTTAGAATATTGCTTATCTAATTTATTTTTCTTGCACACAGAGGGAAAAGGAAGAGGTGGAGTCCTCGTTTCTGTCTCAACCAAGGACTCCCTTACCTTCTTACCTTTGGCGGGCCTTTGATCCTCAGTAGACTCTGAGCTTACATTCTGCTACAGTTCCTCAACATTGTCTTCTTGCTCTGGAGTCTTTGCTACCTCTGGTTCCTCTTCTGCCACATGTCCTTCTAGCTTCTTCCCGTACCTCAAAGCTATTGCATGAGCTCCTACCCTAGGATTCTTCTCAGTATTGCTGGGTAGGCTTCCAGGTGCTCTTGTATGCATATCTTGAGATAATTGCCCCACCTGAGTCTCCAGAGCTTAGAAACGAGTGTGGGTCATCTTTTTCTCTTCCTCGTCTCTCCTATTCTTCTCTTCGTCTTTCTTATTCTTTTCTTCAAATTGAGTAAAAAGTGTGAGCATCGTCTTTTCTATTCTCGAGGAAGACTCTTGGGAATTGGCATTCTGGGTATTCTATTGATAGTGCTGATTTTGGTTCCTTTGTTGATAACCCTGCCCTTGAGATCTTTTGTGGATAACCCTTGGGAGTAGAATTCTGTCCCTGAGGTTTCCATGAGAAATTGGGGTGGTTCTTCCACCCTGAATTATAAGTGGACGAGTATGGGTCATTTATCAATGGATCAATCTTGGCCTTGGACATGCCCTCCAAGTAGTTCGCAGTTTCCTCCTGTGATGGATCGCCCATTTGATCGAATTGACCGAACTGCCTTTGTATATGATCCACCTTTTGTGTCATAATTTGCATCTGTTATATCATCTTGTGCATCAACAAGGAGTCTACTGCATTGACTGTGCCTTGAACCGCTCCTCTCTCAGAGTGCCATGCATTGTTGGACACCATCAAATTCAAGAGTTCGACGGTTTCTTCAGGTGTTCTTTGTACGAAAGACTTACTCGCTGCAGAGTCCAACTGAGCTTGACTTCCTGGATTCGATCCCGTATAGAAAGTCTGCATGTATAACCACAAGGGAATTCCATGATGGGGACATTTCCTCAGGTAACCTAAAAACCTTTCCTATGCCTCAACCAGCGACTCATCACCTTGTTGTTTGAATGAATTAATTGACGCTCTTAGTAGCACTGTTTTCTTTGGCGGAAAGTATTTGTTAAAAAATAGTAGTGCCAGCTGATCCCAGGTTCTGATGCTTCCTATTCTAAGGGATCTTATCCACTGAATCGCTTTATCTTTCAATGAGAAAGGAAAAGCTATGAGCCGTATTTCCTCTTCTGTGACTCCATTTGTTTTGAATGTAGCGCGGATCTCTGAAAATGTTGTCAGATGGCCCAAAGGATCCCCGTGCGCATTCCCATGAAACGGGTCACTCTTTAGCAAATGCAAGAGTGAGCTATCAATCTTGAATTGGTTGGCTGCAATCGTTGGGGTTGCAATACTTGATCCACCCCCAATAGAAAAAGGGGTACCGTACTCCATTATCACCCTTTGTCTTGGTGCTGCTTCAATCACAGGTAGATTGTTTCCTTGCTGCCCCAAGATTGATTGTTGATTCCTAGCAGGAGGTTGTGGCGTGTGCTGATCTGTGCCATCTTGTCTCAACTGATTAATCAGGTCATTCGGGTCGTTCCCAGGTGGGAGGCTCATTGTAGCTGCTTTCCTCTCCCTTCTCAGTAGCCTAGCGTTCCTCTCAACCTCTTCAAGATCTGTAGTAAATAGACTCGTAGATTGGTGAGATCGCAAGTGCATAAAAACAAAATAAAAATAAAAATAAGTGAAACAGTCTCAACACAGATTAGAAATATAAAGTGTTGCCTTAGTTGCTCCCCGGAAACGGCGCCATTAACTTGACGCCCTGAGAATTAACCCACAAAAAGGGCGCGGCAAGCGCACCGGTCGTCAAGTAGTAAATCGGTTTTAAGTCCGGTTATCGTACCCAAGGGAGCAGTAACACAGTCACTCGATTTATAATCTGTTATTAATCTGTTTCTGAGAATGGTTGGTTTTTGTTTTGAAAATTCTAAATAACAAGTTGTAAAGCAAATTAAAATCAAATAAGAGCAAAGTTCAAGTGTTTGTGAAATTCAGGGAAAAGGTGATCTAGGACTTTTAATGGGGTCACAATATGACTATTGACTCGCAGGGGTCTGTGTTTACATATGCAAATAAGGTAAGTCTAAAGGTAACGGAAGTTCTCTCAACTGGTCCTAAACATCTTTCGATCGATTAGGACCCTAGTATAATCTGTCCGCCTAGTTATTTCTAATCTAGGTCTAAAGAGACATACAGCACTACGGTTCATGAACTCCTCTAACTTTCGGGTTTATACGCCTATGGTTGTTACACTCGTGTTAACCTAACTTTATTAGAGACTAGATTTAAACCCGAGTTACATAATCCTTAGTCCTTTTAGTCACTGTCAGCTTTCGATTGTTGAATGCTAAAACATAATCAACTATCAAATGGCAGTTTGATGAAGCATTAATTCCAAATTATGTAAACAGTATCCTAAACACAAATTGCACAATATACCCACAAACCCATTGAATAAATTACTCATATTGCTTCCCCTATCCCTAGATCAATGGGAGCTTAGCTCATGATGGAGAAGAAGAACAAGCAAATTGATGAAGAAGACATATAGATAAACATAATGTAATTGAGTTGGATACACAATACCCAAATACGAAATGTAAAACCAAAGTATTGTTCAATCCTTGCTCTAAGACACACTCCTCTTCCTTCAAGCTCCAAGTCTTAGCTCCAAAGTTCCTCTTTTTGCTCCCAAAATTCGTAACCCCCTTTATTATGTCTTGAAATTGTTTATATAGGGTTTCTAAAATCGCAGGTCTGGAGCACGTGTGGTACGGAGCGTGGCACGGAACATGCCATATTCCGGCCCTCTAAGTGGCACGGAACGGGTCATGTACCGGCCCTCTAGGTGATACGGTCCGTATCACATACCTGATCAGAACAGAGAGCTCCGGTTCTTTTTCTTCCTGGCGCACGGTAACCCGCACGGAACGTATGGCATTCCGGCCCGGTAGGTCGCACGGAACGGGCTTCGTTCCGGCCCGGTTAGCCATACGGGAAGGGCGTTATTCCGCCCGGTCTCCCACACGGTCCGTGTGGCTGTGAGGATCCGAAGGGAGCTGCCAGTTGTTGGCTCGGTCTTCCGTCCTGCAGCTGCTCGGCTCATTTGTTCTGATATTCAGCTCTGAAGTCCCTTGTTTTGCCCCGAATACTTGGAAACTCTCAAATCAGGGCTTACTGCACGAAAGGAGAAAGAAATGCATTAAACAACCCAATCCCAGGACCGAAAAGCTTAAGATGTAGGCTTAAAAACATCGAAAACGATGCATTTTTCGTCCACATCAGTACCAGTACAAGCACACTGCTTATATTGTGGGGAAGCTGAAACTTGTGCACATGTGTTATTTCATTGTTCTAAAGTGTTGGACGTTTGGAGCAGGGTGTCAAATGTTCGGTTTGGGGAAGAAGTTTCAGCGAAAGAGATATTGAGAGCTTGTTGGTCTGGTTGTAGCAGGTAGGAAGCCGAACTAGTTGGTGTCCTATGTTGGGAATTGTGGAAAGCACGCAACTCGAAAGTTTGGAAAGATAAAGACTTGTCAGGCGAAGCAATTTTCAGGGCAACGTCGTCCCTGCTGGCCTCTTGGAGGGAGGTAAATGCCATCGGACTGTCAGGGCATGAGAGGAGGTCGGAGGGCATGAATAGGTGGGTTCGTCCGGTGGGCACTACATTGAAGGTTAACATTGACGGGGCTACTTCTGGCCCGGTTGGCGGAAGCGGGGGGATGGTGTGCCGAGACAGCGAGGGGGTGGTGACGGGCTGGAGGTGTATTTTCTTCCCGGGGGTGAGAGACCCGGAGCTGATTGAAGCCTTGACTGTCCGTGAGGCGCTGAACTGGATCCACAGGGAAGGCTGGAGAGAGGGGGAGCTGGAATCAGACTGTTAGAATGTGGTGCTAGCCATAACCAACACGGAGAACATTCAGCTCTGATATGAGGTATTATCAATGATTGCAAAAGGCTTATCCATGACTTGTCAGGCTTTACTGTCAGATATATACGGAGGGAAGTGAATCTGGTAGCTTGGCGAAAAATGCGAATGATTGGGTAAACTTAAATATGAAGTGTGATGATGTGCCAGATTGTTTAACTGGTATGTTGAATTTCGATCGTTTGTAATAAAATACCCAGATTACTTTCGGAAAAAAATTAATTGAGTTTAGTCATTTAATCATTATTTACGACTTTAGTCTAGTCATTTTTTTCTTTCAAATAAAATATAGTCTCATGTCAATTCAAATTTAATTTTTATCATGCATAATATCGGGGAACCAAAATGAAATGGGAACAATATGGATGGATCAGTACTGATGTTAAGCATGCAGAAAGCAAACTGAAAGTTAGATTAAACAAAGTAGCAACGGCATAAGTACAAGATTATCCATGCCATTTGTGCAGGTTACATTGGCTACTGATCTACAAACTAGACCTATCATCACCTAACCAAGTCATCAAAGGATTAGAGAAGCAACTTCTTCGCCATCAGCTTCAGATGCACCATTCCAAACACAGGATGCAAATAAGCCCTTTTATATCTGTCAAAAGCCATTACATAAGATAACCACATCGCAAAGATATATACGCTAAACAAAGAACATGCTAAAAAGGTTTAATCTTCATATGTTTAAAATAGAAATGTAATAAAGGAGGATTAACTTCATACTAACCATATTTCATGACTGCTTGAACAAATGATGGCGAGCCAATATCTCCGGTATCCCCAGTGCAGATATGCTTTCACACCCAATAAGCTCACGGAGATTTTCATCACATTGAATCACCATAGGATTTAAAGGGTCCTAAAGGCATAAACAAAAACCCACTTAAATTTACTTAACCAAATCCAAATATAAATAATAACATTGCTCTACCAATCAGATGAAGGGAATAGCAAAGGTTTCAGCAACCAATTACACACCCACCTCCAAACGATTACTCTTTATATACTCCCAAACTCGTTGTAAAGCCTCTGATTGGAGCATCTCCCTCCCTCCAACACCTAAAAACTTGGCAAGGGCTTCAGATATCATCACTGGAGATGAAGCAGGGGATTGAGTAGGTACAGTGGTTTCGGTTGTGGGCTCAGGATCCACCTTCACCCGTTTAGCTTGACTCGACTCCTCTGCAAACATTACCAGGGTTACAAACAAAGGACTTCTTTAAGTCATGTCCTATGAGTACATGACATAAACATACTTGTAGGCTCAAGTCGAATAATGTGTTTGGCGAGCAACTTGTTCATTTTGAACATGTCAGTGCAGTCTGTCTCAAACACCACACGCAGTGCATCATCACATATTATCTTTCTCTTGTTGCTCGGATCCTGAAGGTTGTTTTTCCTTATGTATGCCCAAAGTTGCTTCACAATCTGAGTCAAGCAACATTGAGTTGATAGAATATCCATTAATATGATGAATTAAGGAAATAAAATGGAATATGAGTATCATTAATTGCCAAACATGTAAAATTAGCAGCATGAAGAGGACCTAATGTCTGTGAATACCAACCTCAGTTCTTGGCAAAGCTGGCTCGCCAACTACGACCTGAAGTTCCGGTGAAACACCACAAACTTTGTTAAGACCCCCTGGACCTCCCTTTCTCTTGGCTACAGGAGGAGCACTGCAACAGAATTACAATTCACACAGATAGATCTGGTCATGCATTGGTCAAAGATACAGGACGTAAGAACATAAAAGTATGCATGTCTGAATTTTCGTATTAGTGATACAGACTCTTGCTAAAATGTTAAACCAGAAAGTTAAATGCAAGGCATGAGAATATGCATGACAGAATTTTCATTAAAACCAGTTGGAAGGGAAAATGCTAATCATATTCCTAGTGCAAAAATGTGCATACATATTATCAGAAGATAAGACTATAATGCCAACGATAAGATCAGTGAGCCGTAACAGTGCAACCATATTGTAGAGTGATAATCAGAAAGATAATAAAAGAACGACATAAAATTAATATATAAAGAACTACTGAACAATGAAAACTGCAAACTGGAAATAGAATTAGGATGGGAACAATGCATGTAACTCATTGAGCATATAGTCAATATCTAAGGGTGAGATCAAGATACTGAAGATAGTACTAAGTTTGACACACTCATTATGAGACATACAAATTAAGCAAAGCAGCTCATTTTATAACAGAAACAGTGTTATTTAAGGGGACAAAAATCTACTTACGCAACCAATGACACAGTAAACAGCAGCCCCAAATCACTAAGCAATGGTGCCCAGTAACAACCCTAAACCTAAAATTGAAGGCCAGAACTTTAAATCCCTAGAACCATCGTTCGCAAAACAAACCCTAGAAACCAATATTAGGGGAAATGCAAACCTTTGCTTGGGCATTTCCGGGGCCGCAACGGCGGCATTTCGCGGTAAAGCCTCCGATTTCTTGACGGGTTGTTGCTGAAGAGGACCTCGCGGAGTCGAGCCCTGATGGGGATGCTGCTGAGGCTGGCTGAAGTTGAGATCATGGTGAAAGGGGTAGTGAGCAAAATGGGATGGAAACTGCTGCTGGGGGTGGTGGGCGGAGGCAAATTGGGGATGATGGTGGAGGGCAAAATGGTCCTTTGAGGGAAACTGGGTCTGTTGCTGCTGCTGCGGCGGCGGCGGCGGTGGCGGCGGCTGATTTGGGTGAGGGCGGAGTAGGAGGTTGATCTGGTCCCTAATGAAGCCGGCTTTGTGGGAGAGGTCGATCCCTAGCTTGGCCTCCAGCTGCTGGACGACGTCGTTGAAGGTGGTGACGGAGCTGGGGTCGGAGTGACGGAGCAGTGTCTCCACCCCTTTCGCTATATCTTGGTCAGACGCCATTTTTCTTCTCTGCTCTTCTCATATAAATTAACTGAAAAAACAGACACAGCACAACAGACCCCTCACTGCCTCCCTCTCTTTTCTCTCTCACCTCCTCACTCTTTCTCTGTCTTCTCTTTTATCTATCTTGTCCCTCTCTAGCCTCCGGTCCTCTAATGTCGAAACTGCCCTTGCGTCCCTCTGTGTCGTTGGGGGTAATTGTGTACTTTTCTAAAAAGTTGAAGGTGCGGACGTCATCTGTTTTTACTTTTTTAAGGTGTAAAGTAAAAGGGCGAGGGAACGAAAAAGAGGGTGGCGGGAACTGTACATTATCTCTAGCAGTTGCATTTCGGTGAAAATGGTGGATTTGAAATGACCACATTACCCATCCCCTGCCAGTTTTATTACACTAGCAGCGATGTTGACTAATATGTTCTGTAAGAACAAATTGATTGGGCTGGGCCTGCACGACCGTGAACCGACTGTCCAGATTAGACGGCCCAGCTAGGAAAAATAAAACTTACGACAGGTCGATTTCGAGTGGAATGCCAAGCGGACGAAACGACACTCTGTACAGAAGACGCACAACAAATAGAGCAGCAAGTTTCAGTTATTGAAGAGGATGGTGCAAAGCGAAACCATGGCTCAGCTCCTCAACTTTTGCTGCTTGAAACCCAGCCCAATCCAAAATCTCGCTCGGTTGTCCTCCACAAGCTACGAGTCACCTCGTTCCCTACTCAGCGCCCCAAACCTTTCTCAAACAGCTAACACCGGAACCTGGCCTTCTTTGCGGCGACAACTCGAGTGCAATGGCAGATATTATTGTCTCTTCTCGAATAATCGCAAGCAGGTACCCAATTCAACTCATTTCTTATAACTTCATTGTTATGGTTTTTAGTTTCAAATTTATCCTACAAGAATTTCCGGGAATGTTATCATTTCTGCAACAGCGATTTGTTTGTTTTATATGGAATCTTGGAGGCAGTGTTTTGAATTCAATTGGGTGTATTTAAATTGTTCATTTTGTGCTGGGATGAATATTTCAGTTTCTTTGGGACTTCTGAATTCTGTGGTTTAATTTTAGATTAATTGAGCTACTGGATAGAATTGGGTAGTTGAGAGTGTATAGCTGAAGAACTCGGTGTACTGAAAAGTGCTCATAGAGGATATACTAGAATGAGTTACATAAGAGCAGTGTTATACCAACCTGCTGAGCAACCCTACATTGGTCAATTTTTGTATAAAAGAAATTATGAGCTTTTATGTGGTTATGTACATGATTCAAGTTGTGGTTTCGTGTTTAAAAAATGAGACTACATCCGTTCCAAAATAAATGTCCGCCTTCTAAAAAGAACTTGTTCCTACATGAATTTCCACTTTCTTATATGGTTTCTAGTTATGCATGAAAAATCATTAAGATAAGATAGCTCCCTTTTAGTTTGTTAAAGCACACAGGAGTACATGAAAAGGTCTTATTGCTGAAAAGCGTACACCTAATTTTATGAACATGGAAAAATGGACACTTATTTTGGAACTAGGTAATGTTTTAGGATGCCCTGCGATTGAAGAAGAATCCTCTATTGCTGCTATTATATGAAATATAGTATTAATTCAGAAATTTATTGGTCTCAATCTCTTAATTGAAGTATTGTCATCTGTTCAGCGAGACCCCATTAGAATGCCTATCAACCATCATTTTCTTAAAGGAATCTAATAAAAAAACTATGGATTCTTCATTTGGTTATCCGTTATCACATCGAAGAAGGATTACGAAGAATGAAAGTATATTATAGAAGTAGCCATTTTTCTGCTTTAGCACCAAAGCTCCATAACTTGTTTGCTGAAGTATTTGACAACTGAGTCCATAACTCTTGTGAAGTTCAAATTTGCATACTGTAGCTACCTATTGCTATGCTAATTGCTAAGGGCTAGTTATGACTGTGAGATATACATTAGATCAGTTATAACTATTGTTGTTATACCGAGGAATTTTGAGGACCATATCCAGGCTGTGGTCTATCCTCTAATATCAGGTACTCTCTCTGTCCTACAACAAGTGTCTTATTTGATTTCCTTGCAAAAATAAGGATTAAGGACGTGATGTCTTGATTTCCTCGTATCTCCTCTTATCCTACCACTATGTGCTAACTGACTAAGTGGTGATAACTAGCTAATGTGAAGAATATCACTAATATTGCATGTATAATCAACTTCGTAAGAAGAAATGTGGATGTTCATTATAGACATTCATATTAAGTAAGTAGGACACTCATTTTAGGTGTACATGCTGGGCTTGACTGTAGAATTGAACTGAATATGGTTTCAGGATGAAGCCAGGAAAGCATTAGAAAGTGCTCTTGGTGAAGAGAACAATGAATCTGAGAAATGGGACAAAGAAATCAAGAAGAGAGTGGAGATGGGTGGAGGGGGTGATGTGGGCAGGGGAGGCTCGTCCGGATCTGGAGGAGGTTGGTTTGGATCAGGTGGAGGGTTCGGTTGGTCCAGTGGAGACAATTCCTGGTCAGAAGCACAACAGACAAGTCTTGCTGTGTTGGGTCTTATTATCATGGTACGCAATTTCCTTATCTGGTCTTCAGTTTAGCTGCTTCCATAACAATTGAACACCCTTTCATGCCTTGTTATGCTCTTGTACAGTATCTTATAGTTGCAAAAGGTGAAGTGATGGTAGCTGCAATCCTCAATCAACTAAGAAAATGGCTCTCTCTCGTAAGATCAAAAATCTTTGGTAAATCTCCCAAACGTCGTATTGGTTCCGGTGATATGATCAAGAAGGAAGCTTTGAAACATGTTTCAGCTAAAGACCGAGTAGTGGCAAAATGGGGAAGTGGTTGATGTTTATCTGTCGACTCTATGCATTTACAACATGAAATGCAGAATTGTATGACACTTAATTTTTAAAATATCAGTGATCATTCGTATTTTTGTTGCAAGGAAAACACAGGTATGTATAAAGCTAACATTTTATGCAGGTCTTGAACTTTGAATTGCCTTTGAAACTGAACGGTTGACTTTGTTCCCAAATTTTAAAATTGGCCATTCTATTTCTAGATGTGCTGGCTCTTACCATGAAACCATCCAGCAAATGCCTGTCACAAATGATATGATACAACAGGTGGAAGATGAATGCCTGATATGAACAGCTGGTTATATATATATTGTTCTGTGTGGTTTGTGTAAATGTTGGAGAGACTGTAACTTGTAGGAAATGATTGTCAACTTAGCTGTATCTGATTATTTGGTTGATGTGTTACAAGGATTTGATCATTTATTCATAGAAAGGGTCAATTCATGCATTATCAAGAGTGAGTCATGCCTAAAGTGAGGGAGGGCCATTGAGTTATCTGCTAAAATTCCCAGTCATCTAAGCTTCCTTCTTTCAACTTGAAAGTTGAAACAGTCACTGCCCTCATAAAACTCCACTTCCTTTGGTCACTTTCTCTTTGGGACCTTCTTCTTGCAGAGAATTAGTCTTCTTATTTATTTATATAATTTTCAACTTTTAGGTGTTTTGTTACACCCTTTTATCATATTCATATTCTAATAGTCTTTGTAGGATTGGTTTTCATTAGAATGAAGTCTTGAATTCTCAAGTCAACCAGACCCTTTTTTATGCAAAGAGAGAGGCTCAAGGAAGACCCATGAGGCATGATTTGGTGGATTGCATTAACATAAGAATTAATTGTTTGCTCTAACATACTTGCTATTTATGTTTTAAAGCATGATCATTTACATTCCTCCCATTCCTAAAGTCTTGCTTACTTTTAGCAGTAAACATCAAGAACAAGAATGATCGTAGTTGGTGTTGACTTTTTAGTCTCATTAATTACCTTGTAAATAAATTAGATTATTAATTACGTGTACATATTTAGGCTTCGGGTAAGTAGAAATGAGTTGTTTCAACTATTTTTCTGAGGTTTGACATTGAAATATATGATACAATGGTTGAAGCTGAAGGTTCTTGTTGTTATAAAACAAGGATAATGCAGATAAGTTGCGTCCATTTTATATTAACGTTGTTGTACTTGTTGCTATCAAATCAAATGATTAATATCGTCATCCATTTCACAACTTAATCATCACATGGATCCCACTTTGTATGCACCATAGCGATTATGATTGGTCAGTTACGGAAGACCTCTCACCAATAATAATAAATAAATAAATAATCATGTCTCCCAAACCGCCCCGATCTCAACGTCGTCGTTTTACCGATAATCACGCACAACAACAGTATAGGTCTGTTTGCTATGAGAGGTTAGAGTGGTAATCGAGATTAGGCTTTTTAATTAGGCTGTATAAAAATGGCGAATTCTGAAACAGTTGATTCTTGTATATGCTGAGGTCAAGTGAAAGAAACAGAGCAATTGTTGTTCTTGAGCGCTCTGAAGGCTCGTCTTGGGTTCGTGCAGCCATTAAAATATAAACCTCGAATCGTGTTCTTCGTGGAAGCTAGTGCCAGAGGTGAGTGACCTTCACGATCTCTCTCTGGTCTCTGGATTTTGGATCATCACTTGACCAGTTCCTCTTTTATTTGAAGGTCCCCATACAATACTCTATTTTCTCTCTGTCTCTGCCTTCTTTAACTTGCTACAAGGGTTATCCTTTTATGGGTTTTCTTGCTTCTCGATAAAGCTCGTACCTTTATTGGGTTTCTCTGTTTTTCTTTGTTGTTCTCACTCGAGGACTTGCAGAGATTCTTCCAAGGAGGGGGCTTTTGGGTTTTGGACATTCCTTCTGGGCATTCCCTTTAGAGCTTTGTGTGGTTTCTTCTCTGTGGATGGGCTGTTTCTGATGTCTTTGGCTGTTGGAGCGGTTTCTAGTTACAAAAGCATGGGTCTTGAGGACAATAAGGTGGAGGCTGTGGGTGCAGAAGTTGCTTCTGAAGCTGAGGCAAAACCCACAGAAAAAGAAGAGCTGCGGCATAAGCACGCCAGAGAGCCTTCCATGGATGTAACCGAGGATGAGGAAGAGGAAGAGGACAATGAAAGGAAGCTTGAATTGGGTCCTCAGTTCTCTCTCAAAGAACAGCTTGAGAAGGATAAGGTCTTTTCTTTTTTCCTTTTTCCTTTTTGAATGGATCAACATTTGCCTCTCTTTCCCCATACATTTGCTTATGCTTTCTTTTTTGAGAAACATCTTGTTCATGAGGCATTTATGTTTGTTCTGTGCTTGTTTTAATGATTCAGGATGATGAGAGCTTGAGGAGGTGGAAGGAACAACTTCTTGGGAGTATAGATTTGAACTCTGTTGGAGGTAAGAGAGTCCCTTGAATTTGATTCACCATTACTTGTTTTCACTTACCTTCTGTTTGGTCCTTAAGAAAATACAGGAACCATTTTGTACTCAACGGCTCTCTCTTTTTACTGGGTTTCGTTTAGCTATAAACAAGTCATGAATCATTGCTCTATGAATCATTAAATGTGCATTGTTTTAGTGAGAATTTCATGGTGTGTGAAGCTTGCTTGTTTGTTTGTGAAAATGTAGAGACTCTAGAACCAGATGTAAAAATCCTGAGACTTGCAATCAAATCCCCCGGTAGAGAAGATATAGTTCTTCCAATCCCTGAAAATGGAGACCCTAAGGGTTCGTGGTTTACTTTGAAAGAAGGAAGCCGTTACTGCCTGCTCTTCACCTTTCAGGTCAAGAACAACATCGTATCTGGTCTCAGATACACCAACACAGTCTGGAAAACCGGTGTCAAAGGTAACCAACCTCTCTAGGCTCATAATGATTTTCAACCTTAATATCAGACAATTCTAATCCCATGTGTGCAGTGGACAGCACAAAAGAGATGCTTGGCACCTTCAGTCCTCAGGCTGAGCCATACTCACATGAGATGCATGAAGAAACTACCCCTTCTGGTCTCTTTGCCAGAGGCTGGTACTCTGCAAGAACCAAGGTGAATTAAGTAAACCATGTTCATGCTAATCAATTTTCAAATACTACCAGCATTAGTGTGATCATATTTATTGCATCTACAGCATCCTACTGTTTATAGCATGTGATCCACCGGCCGGTTGTGTATATAGCTTTCACATGTATACAAGAGGAAATTAAATTGGTTGTCGATATTAATTCTCTTACCATATGAGACCATGTCTCTTAAATACCAGCTTCAGAAGATGGATAAATGACTTCTTGGTACCTTGTGAAGTTCAAAGTTTCTGGACCACTCTGCTTCAACATTAAACAACAAACATCATTTATGTCTTTTTGTTTCTTATACTTCTGAGGTTTGTGTTTCTCAGTTTGTTGATGATGACAACAAATGCTACTTGGAGATCAACTACTCGTTCGAAATCAGGAAAGACTGGCTGTCGGCTTAATCTCAGGATGCACTGTTAATGCTTTCGGGTTTCAAACTGAAAAGAGGCACTCAGGAGGAGGATTTAGAGGATTATTTGGAAGCAGTTTCATAATAATGTTGAGCTTGGCCTGTTTGTGTTCCATTTTCTGTCAATTTCATGCATCTATGTTGTGATATTTTCTGTATTATGTTTATATGTTCTCCACAAACATTGCTTTAGCAAATTCAATGAAGCATTTGCATTCCAGCTTACTTAGTTATGATTGAATCAAAACCCATGATTGTGGATTGACTATAATATAAATGTTCATAAACAGTTTTTCTTGAAAGAAAAATGAAATTTATTAGTGTATCAAGTCACGCTTTGGGTCACGAACACTACACTATCGTCTCCTAGTCCGCGTCTCTCTCGGCCTTAGGAGTTAGGGTTCCGCCGTCATTCGTGCCGTGTGGAGGAAGTACCGACGTGTTCGGTTTGCTGTGGGGTTTTTGTCCGGCTCTCCTGGTCGGCGTGAGATCCAACAGAGGTAAGTGAGATCCAACAGATTCAGTAGAGGAAGGAGAAGAGATGATGGAGATCCTTCCATACTGGTTCGAGTTTTTTTTTGCAGCGTTTTCGCAGTTAGGGCTGTGATCGGTTTTGTCCGGCTGTGTGTTAGCGTTTTCGCAGTAGGGCTTTGATCGGCTTTTGTCCGACGTGTTTCTTTGTGGGGCGTTGATCGGTATTGTCCGTATCTTCTGGTCGGTGTGTGATCCAACGAAGGTACGTGACCCAGTAGTGGAAGGAGGAGAGGTTTGGGTGGTCGGCGTGTGACCCAACAAAGGTCGGGGTTCATGTGTGGAAGGACCCATACCAGTTTCTTTGTGTCAACGTGAGCATCAACAGAAGTACGGGATCCATACCAAGATTTTGCAGCGTTTCCACTATAGGGTTGATCGGCTCCTTTGGATCGGCTTCGAGAAGAGGGTAGTGGAGTGGGGACGATGGACGAGATACAGGAAAAGCTGCAAGGAATTGTTATTGATAGCGACGATGATGAGGAGGCAGTGGTACCGGAGGAGGCGTTGAGATTGGAGGAGGAGAAGTATAGGATTGGGTTGGCTGTCAAGGTATTCACAGGGAAGAAGTATCGAGATGAGATATTCCGAACGGTGATGAAGAACGCGTGGAATACAAAAGACGCGGTAACCCAAACCCTAGCACCGGAGATCACCGGTTTTTTCTTCAAATCGGAGAGGGAGAGGAGGAAAGTCTTGGAGATGGAACCATGGCACTTTAATTAAGACCTAGTGGCCATGGAATTGTTCTCACCGGATATCAAGGTTTCGGACTTGAATTTTGATCATACAGTTATATGGATTCAGGCTTCGAACCTTCCGGTACATGCTCTTTTGGCGGTGGTAGGGGAGGTGATCGGAAATAAAATAGGAAATTTTATTGAGGTGGAGATGAATGATGAAGGTCGGGCGCCGGAAGAATACCTCAGGGTTAAGGTGCGATGGTCTTTGTGCAAACCACTGAGGAACACAGTGAATATCACACTGGGGAGGGATGAGGATCCGACGATCGTCCGTCTCCAGTATGAACAGTTGCCAGAGTTCTGCTATAAGTGTGGCAGATTGGGGCATATCGAAAAGGATTGTGAGTTTGAACCAGAGAAGGAAAAAATATTGGGGCGTTATGGACCACATATGCGTGAAGAGACTCTGAATCCGTTGGGGGAGCGAGAATGGGGGCAGGGGATCGATACCATGGTGAGGGCCAGTGGAGGAAAGGTGCAGAAGGTGTTGGGGTTCCAATGGCGGTTGATAGGAGAAGGAGCGGGGTAAGGGGAAAGGAAGGAGAGAGGCAGGACCGACTGAAATTGCCTGTGGTTGGAACAAGGTCAGAAGGATTGGTGTTGGAGGAGAGCAGGAAGAGTATAGGCGAGCAAGTAAGGCCGGAGGTGGGCAACGAGCGGATACCCATTACCAGAGCGTTGAATTCCCTAAAAGACGCTCTGGGGGAGGGAGGTATGAGGGTGTCCGAAGACAAAGGGGCGGGTGTAATGGAGACAGACACAAGAAAGAAATATAAGCTCAAGTCCTGCAAGCTAGTCAGGAGGGTGGTGGAGGAGACAGGGAAGGAAGGTGAGGGGGAGCAGGATAAGGCAACGAGAAAAAGGAAGAGCGAGGTGGAGAACGTTGATCTGAACCTAGAGCCAGGAAAGTCACTTCCTACTCTAGAGGAGGAGGAAGCGAATGTTTTGGCGAGGGCTGCAAAGCAGTCCCGCCAGGAGAAATGATTTTGTTAGCTTGGAACTGCCGGGGGCTTTGGAACCCCTGGAGTCAACAGATCCTATTAGAGCTAGTAGCTCAAAAGAAGCCCGAGGCTATCTTCCTCTCCGAAACGAAATGTCGGAAGGAGGTGATATAAGTGTTGCGAGGAAAGTTGGGGATGGAGGGGGCGTTCTGTGTGGAAGGAGCTCATGGGAAAGGAGGTCTTGCGTTCTTCTGGAGATATAAGAAGGAGGGAACGCTGCAGACATTCTCGCCTAATCATATAGATATGGTAATGCAGAACGCGGACGGGCACAAAGTAAGGGTCACGGGTATCTATGGGGAACCGAGATGGGATAAAAGATAGATGACGTGGGACTTAATCCGGTCTTTGGGGGCTCGTATGGACCTACCTTGGACGGTCCTAGGTGATTTCAATAATATGCTCTCGGAGTCTGATAAACGGGGTGGCAGGAGATACCCGACCCGGTTGATACAGGGTTTTCGTAGGGCCTTGGAGTATGGAGGACTACGGGATGTGAACATTGAAGGATATCGGTACACATGGGAGACAGGGAGAAACGGCCCTAACAGAATGGAGGAGCAACATGACAGGGCGGTTATAAACAGGGAATGGGAGAACCTATACCCGGACACGAGGCTTATAAATGGGGGGTTATCTCCCTCGGATCATGCTCCGATCTTGGTTACGGGGGAACGGGAGGTTTCGGAGAGAAGACCGCCGGTGTTCAGGTTTAAGGAATCTTGGGGACGGGCGGAGGAATGCGGGGCGTTGGTTCATGAGGCGTGGGAAGTAGGTGTGGGCTTGCCCCTCACGGGTAGGCTGGGTATGGTGGCGGGAAAGTTTTCACGCTGGGCCCATTCGAACAAAGAACCATTAAGTCAACAGATACAGGAGTGTAAGATGGAGATGGACCGGTTGAACCGACGGTGGGATAGGAGAAGTGGGGAGAGGGTGTGTGAGCTGCGTCGGAAGCTCACATGGTTGCTTTTGCAGAAAGATGACCAGTTACGCCAAAGGGCGAAGCAACATTGGTACAAGGGAGGTGATCGCAATACCAAGTACTTTCACAGAAAGTGCTCTAAGAGACGGCGGAGAAACTGGATCAAGAAGCTGAAAGATAAAACCGGAATCCTCAAGGACTGGGAGCAGGGCTTGAGGAGGTGATCACAGAGTACTTTGGGGAGTTGTTCACACCGGAATTCCATAATCAAGACGAGGTCAGTAATTTGATTCCGGTTTCAATTACTCCTAAGCAAAATCAATGGCTCCTTCGGCCGGTCAGTAGTGAGAAGGTCAGGCGGGCAGTTTTCAGTATGCTCCCACTGAAAGCTCCAGGGCCGGAGGGGTTTAACCCGGGGTTTTATCAGAGGTATTGGCCGGTAGTGGGGGCCCAGGTGGTCCAGATGGTCCGGGAGTGCTTCGAGCTAGGGAGGTTGCCGCAGGACATTAACGATACCAATATTGTGTTAATACCGAAAACACACAGACCGGAGAGAATGGAGGAATTCAGACCTATTGCACTATGCAATGTGTGTGCAGAGAATGAAGGGATGTATGCAGGAAGTCATATCAGAGTCGCAGAGTGCTTTCTTGTAGGGCAGGCTGATCACGGATAACATAATTATCTCGGGAGAAATATTACATGCCCAGAGGAACCGGCGACAGGGGGGCCAAGGCCTGATGGCCATGAAAGTCTATATGTCGAAAGCATATGACAGGGTGGATTGGGAATTTCTGGAGAAGGTGCTAACAAGAATGGGTTTTGACGGGAAATGGGTGCAGTTGGTGATGGATTGTGTTAGGAAGTCAAGGTTGTGGGTGACGGCGGAAGGGAGACGGGTAGGTCCGATAATACCGGAGAGGGGTATCAGGCAAGGGGATCCTTTATCTCCATACTTGTTCATAACGTACGCTGAAGGACTATCCATATTGATCTCCCACTATGAAAGGCAGGGAAGGGTCCACGGGCACAGGGTGGTGCCGGCATCTCCATCAATCACACACCTATTTTTTGCAGACGATGGTTTCTTGTTTGGCAGGGCAGGGGCAGAGGAGGCCGAACAGTGGAAGGGGTTGTTGGGGAAGTATGAGCAAGCTTCGGGCCAGAAAATAAATGTTCAGAAATGGTCGGTATCTTTTAGCCTAAATACTCCCAAGGTATGAGAGAAAACGTCGCTGCTATATTGGGAATAGAAGTGGTAGAGGACGTGGGCACTTATTTGGGGATACTTGCAGTGGTTGGGAGAAGCAAGGTGCGAGCTTTTAATTACATAAAGGAGCGAATTCAGAAGAGGTTGAGTAGCTGGGATGAGCTCCTGCTGAGTAAAGCCGGGAAAGAGATACCGTTAAAAGCTGTGATCCAGGCATTGCCCACATACACGATGAGTGTTCACAAGCTGCCAGATAGTTTACTAAGGGAGATTGAGGTGGTGATGAATAAATACTGGTGGTCTCATAAGCAGAGTACGGGGGCAGGGATAAATTTGAGTGACTGGAGGAGGTTGTGCGAGCATAAGAAGGAAGGCGGGCTAAGCTTCAAGCACCTGGGGGATTTTAATGTGGCGTTGCTGGGGAAACAGGGATGGCGCTTGTTGCAACACCCGACCAACTTAGTGGCCCGGATCTTGAAAGCAAAATACTATCCCATGTGTGACTTCCTATAGGCCACGGTTCCGGCGGGGCAAGTCCGATATGGAGGAGTCTCTGTGCGGCGCAAGAGATATTACGGAAGGGGTTGAGGAGGTAAATTGGGGATGGTGAGGATACTTGGGTACACGAGAGATGGTTGGAGTTCGAATCAGTCCGGTTGGAGGAAGACCCGAGTAGAATGGAGGGATGGCGGGTTTCGCGGTTATTCAGGCGGACGGGTCAGGGATGGAATGAAGAGCTGGTCAGAGGAGCCTTCTCGGTCGATGAGGCGGAGGCGATCCTCCGAGTACCGTTTCCTTTCTACCCAACTAAGGACGGATGATACTGGGGGAACGCCAAGGATGGAAGATATTCTGTCAGGCAGGCGTATAGGGATATGCAGGAAGAAAAGAACCATGAAGGGAAAGGGGTCGTGGACGTTTTCTGGAGAGACCTTTGGAGGTTGAGATTACCGCCAAAGGTTAGCCACTTCTTGTGGAGAAGTGCAACTGACTTTTTTCCGGTTGCAACCAAACTTAGGGAGAGAAGGGTGCAGATTCAAGAAGGGTGCACTTTTTGTGGGGAACCAAAAACTGGGATGCATGTACTTTTTAAGTGCCGAAGTGCCCGCGAGGTGTGGGGCAGG
The DNA here is from genome assembly GCA_963921825.1 of Erodium maritimum. Taxonomy (NCBI): domain Eukaryota; kingdom Viridiplantae; phylum Streptophyta; class Magnoliopsida; order Geraniales; family Geraniaceae; genus Erodium; species Erodium maritimum. The sequence continues at coordinate 54,736,978 of OY997594.1, forward strand.
ACCCAGGGCTTCAGACTGGTGGAGGGGGCTTCTGTGAAGGAGACCCTGAAGGAGAGTTGGGGGAGAAGCAGTCGGGAAGAAGCTGAAGCCGCGAGGGTGATTTGTTGGGAGCTGTGGAAGGCGCGCAACTCGAAAGTTTGGAATGACAAGGACATGTCAAGTGAAGCAGTTTTTCGGGCAGCATCCTCGTTGTTGGCCGAGTGGAGAGAGGCTAACAAGATCGGACAATCGGGTCCTGAGGGGCGGACGGACAGGAAGGGCCGGTGGGAAAAATCGGAGGGTGTAATCTGAAGGTTAATGTCGACGGGGCGACTAGTGGGATAGTCGGGGGCAGCGGAGGGATGGTGTGCAGGGACAGGGAGGGCGAAGTGCAGGGGTGGAGATGTGTAGTGTTTCTGGGGGTGAGAGATCCGGAGATGGTCAAAGTATTGGCGGTTTGGGAGGCTTTAGCATGGATCCGCAGGGAAGGATGGGTAGTGGGGGAGGTGGAGTCCGATCTCCAGACAGTAGTAATGGCGATCAATCACCCGGAGTTAATACTGGGGCCGGTAGGGGTATAATTGGTGACTGCAAAAGGCTGCTGCAGGAACTGTAGGGTGTTTCACTTAAGCATGTCAGGAGAGAGGCTAATCAGGTAGCTCATGAGTTGGAGAAGAAGGCAAGTGATTGGGTAAATGTAGATTCAAATTATGGTGTGATACCGAATTGTCTAACCGGTTTTTTGATTTTGGATCGATCATAATAATATACCCAGTTTTACTAAAAAAAAAGTCACGCTTTTCCATAGAAGCAATAGCATGGGTAGACTAACCCCTCACTCCTAAAATAATGAACCACGACAAGCTAACAAAACTAGGTTATGACTGACTTCATTATCATATCGAGACATAAATTGAATCATCACATCTCTTGAAGAATGCATTGAGGACTAAATGTCCTCTAACGCGGTCCCTTCAAGGACAACGAAAAACCGATCGGGGTAGTAGCAATTATGTTCAACACATCTAATTATGCCTCTACATACTGTCACCCTTATCTACACACCACTCCCATCACTCCTTCATTGCCAAATATTAAACATGGGGAGAGAAAGGTCCCGCGAGAAAACGGGTCCATGCACCTAGAACTTCTTTGGATGGTTTGGAAGCATTATCTTCAGGTCAAACCATGCCATCTACCTTGAGCTTTAGAATACCCTCAGCCGGAACTAGTCGTCTGAGCATAACCTTCCCTTCACCAGCCAATATGTTCTCTACTAAAACCCAGAAATTTTAAATTCAACCTCTATTCACTGCCACCACAATCTCCAAAGCTTTTACAGAGAACCCGGTTTCTCTCACTCCCGGTACAATAAGCATTTATTGTCCAGACATTAAAGTCCTTATCTAACAGTTTATCCGTAAAAATGACAAATTGTCGCTACTGGATATAAGAAATACATAATTAACCATACAACAAAAAGGTATAGCCCGTCATACGAACACAACCTTTTCCCATCCAAAGAACATGTGAGTAATAGTTTTCTCCCGCATGTACACCACACACATCTCCGGACCCCCTAAATACTTCTCATGGCTAAACTCGCCCATACAAACAACATATCATGGAAAAGTACCCAAACCCTTGGTGGAATGTGAAGTCCTCATACCCTAGACCACCATCTGCCCATAAAACACGTATTGGACCCCTCAACCAACTCGTCTTTAGAGTCCTTATGGGGGTGTCTAGAGGCGGTTATAGTGTAGATGGGTTCCAAGGCTCGTTGATCCGAGTGATTGTGGGTTTCATTTTTTCATTGAGTTTTGCTTTTTCCGTTTAATGTGAGGGCACTGGATTGATTTCTCCTTCTTGGGATTCGAGGCAAGAATGTTATTTCTCGTCATATTTGCTTATCCGCTGTGTTGAGATCCTCTTCTGATGCTTCGGTTGAATATGTGTGGGCGGATTTCTAATTTTGTATACTTTCATGGAGGGCCTCAGATCTCCCATTTAATCTTTGTCAATGATAATTTTCTTGTACATGTTAGGTCCTAGAGGGTGTAGAACATTCAGAGGGTCTCAATATGGGCAGGTCACTGATCAAAGGGTTAACTTTGAGAAGCCTTATATCAATTTCAGTCTGAATGTACAAGTCTCAAAAAGGGTCTCCTTGAGAGCCTTTACAATTTCTCTTGCACAACAGAGCCAGAATGAGGTTTTCTTGTTTATGCGCAGAGCCGGCCCTGAGGCCAAGCAGCCCAAGCATGGGCTTGGGGCTCAAAAATAAATAAATTTTTTATAAGGTATATATGTAATTTTTTATTAATAATTAAATATTAATAAAATATTTTATTAATAAAATATGAATTAATGAAATATTAATATTAATTTTATACAAACATGGCTTGGGGCTCCAAATTCTCAGGGCCGACCTTGTTTATACGGGATCAGTTTTGGAAGAAGCTACAAGGTGGAAGGCCATATTATCCTTTTGAGAGGTTAGGAGGTGTTGGGGCAGGCAGTGCAGTGGTGTAACCTAAGACCTTAGGAGTCTTTCGGATCCCAAAAAAATACTTTGCATGAGCTCCAACGCTTGGCTGCTCGAGTTTGGTGGGGTGGGAAGTTAATTCTCGTCATACTCATTTGCGGTCTTGGCAGTCGGTATGTTATTGTGCATAAGTCGGTGTCTTGGGTTTCGAAGATGCTGATGAGTTCAATAAGGAGATGTTACGGAAGTAGGTGTACGGATCATAACGGTAGAGAATTGTATTATGATCAAAGTTCCTTAGAGTAAGTATTTCCCTGCGACTTTCTTGTGGGAGGCACATGCTCGTGTGGGCCTGGGGGTTGATCTAGAGAGTAATGTTTAGGTGAGTGAGCCATGGGTTCGATACTTTTCTTTTTCAAGACTCGTGTATCCCCTTTAATCTGAGGTTTCGTCCGATTAATATTCTTGCCGAGGTGAACATGAAGGCTCAGATTTCGGATCTCATTGATGAAGATAAGGGTTGAGATATGGGAAAAGTTGATGTCATCCTCTGGTCGGTTGGCTGCAAAGCGATCCTTCATATTCCAAGGGGACAAATACGGGCCGAAATGATTTGAACATAAAGACTTGACCAAAGAAGGATCTATACGTTGAAATCTAACTATCGTGTATAAACATATTTAAATTCAGGTTTTTTCAAGTTCTAGATTGAGGGTAGAGCAAATAAAATTCAAAGTACTCTACTCCGAGTTAACCAGAACTAAAGTTTATAGGGTTCCACAACAGTCTGGCGAAAGCAGACGTCGACTTTATAGTTCGGTAGGTTTTGGGGGTGATCAATTCGATAGATGATAGGGGAAAGGGTGAGATGGATGAAATACAGGAGATATTGCAAGAGGTGAATATTGAGAGTGATGATGAGGCTGTGGTGATATTGGAAGAAAATTTGAACCAAGGGGGGACAAGTTGTGATTCGGGCTAGCAGTTAAGTTGATGACGGAAAAACAATACAACATGACCATATCCCAAGACGTAATGAAGAAAGCGTGGAATTTTTAAGAGACAAATACGTTAGTCTTAATGCTCGTAGTTCAATCGTAAATGTCCAAATGTATATATCATCGTTAGCAATAGAACTAAAGCGGCTTTATATTACTTATGTGTTGAAGTAATATATCGATGTGTGTTTCGGTTTATGTCTACCATGCGAATAGAACCATAGATCGAGATAGATCACACTCTATGGGTCCCTAGTCAACAAAGCTTCGCTAGAAGCGACTAGTATGAAAGATGGTTCTTCATGGCTCGCGTTCTATTAGTCATTGGAACGAGATTCCGGAGTCTGATCATAGATATCATGTGGGACATGATATTGGACAACCCGATATGAATATGTGCCATAGATCAAGTCATGAACATATTCATTGTCGTAGCTTGTCATGTATCCTTAGATCAAGGAGTCTTTGTGATTACTATGCAGTAAACAACTGAGTTTGACCTGAGCCCAACGTTTTCGGTGATAGGGTTTTCATAACGGACAAGATTGGCTTGGGCATGGACTGCATGAGTGACACGAAAGACGGCTAAGGGATTTATCCCTCATACTACGGTATGGGAAAGATATCGGTTCTCGACCGCTTGATCGAGAGTGACTGAAAGAATAGCATGGTCATGCACATGATATTGGGTATCAACAATTCAGTCATCTCACATATCAAGGAACAATGATTGAGAATAATAAGGATGATGGTTCTATGTCTTATCTCATTCATGATATCGGGGATAAAAAGATAGTGACATAGACGATAGAAAGGTTAGAATCGACATGATCGATTCGTTGTTCAGTGTCAGACAATACTAAAGTCTTGTTAGTTTCCACTTATGTAGGATCGAGTAAAATTGGATTTTACGTTGATTTATCGACATGCATAAACTTAAGGGTCACACCGGATGATGAAACTCATCAGCACATTTATGGAGAATGGCCAAAAGGAAACTTGTCTTGGGACATGACCAAAAATGGGTTTTGGGTCATGTGTCGAGACAAGGCTTGGAGTCTTGGTATTGATCGCATCATATAATGTTGGGCATATCTAGGACAACAGGCGTGGATGCGATGAGTGTGTCACGGGACCTCATCGGGAATAGCCACATGTCATCACCCATGAGGCTCATGGGCGGCCTATGCCACCAAAACCTATGGAATTAATTAATTAACCTTAATTAATTAAGTTCTAATTAAGTAAGAATAGATTAAGGTGTTGGTGATTCACACCAACTCCCATCTAACACCATGCTTAACCTATTTACACCATGCTTATCACTAGCTTGTCCTACATTCTTAGTTCGATGGGATTTACTTGTTTAGGTCATCCTTTTCAAACGTAATAAACACAAGACACAAATAGGAAACACAACTTCTCCCTCCTCCCCTCTAAGTTTCGGCCAAGACAAAGTTTTCTCTCCATTTTTGTGTTCTTGAATCCTCAAGGAGAAGAACTATGTGGCTTTGAGTCCCAAGTGGATACGTAGACGTCTTGGAGACCCAAGCATGATCATTCCTTACTCGATGTTCTTGATTTGGTAAGAAATTGTGATTTCGTTTTGTTTTTTGAATCTAATCGTGGTAGTGTTTCTTGCATGGTCTCGAGTTTTTTTCCGTTGTAATTGTATGTTCATACCGTCCACCGAGACCCAACAAAATAATCCAACCCCTAACTCTAGACATTACCAAACCTTTCTTCAAAAATGAGAAAGACATGAGAAAGGTTTTGGATATGGAGCTGTGGGGTTTAAACAAGGAACTGGCGGCCCTCCCTAAAATAGACCATGATGATAATTCAAGGGACATAAAATTTGAAGCAACCTTTTCGTGGGAGCAACATCGAAATTTCCTTTTAAGGCCATGACAAAAAACGGGGGAGTTCATAGGAAATAAGCTCGGGTGTGCGTTAGAGGTGGAGTGTGACGAGGACAGCAAAAGGTGGGATGAATATATCATAATTAGGGTACGTTGGGACATAGCTAAACCACTAAGTAGTATGGGTAAAGTATTCATAGGAAACAAAATGGAGCCTTTTGGATGTGGTCGATTGGGACATATAAGACACGGGAATTTCAGGATGCTTATGAGGGCATGTATGCTACGAAGGATAGGGTCGTTCATACCTAAGCAGAGGGAGGACAACAATGAGGAAGAAAATTGAAGGCATGGCAACGCCTACACGGTAAGAGTCTCACCGAGAATGAGTATCTCTACCTTCAGGGTGAACTATGCGGAATCAATTCACCGATAAGAGGAAGGGGTGTGATGTACCAAGTGATAAGCAGAGGTTGACCTTAATAGAGAACCTAAGGAGGTAAGGGGAATGGGAGATGTGGTGGTATCTACTTGACAACTAACTGACTCCCTAGGTTGTGAGGATGGGAGGGAAGAGGTAAGTCGGGGCAAGTAAGGAGCAAGAAAGGGCCATTGAGGAGGGACAACAACAAGATACACCTGAACCAAAGTATAATCCATATGAAACAAGGGAGTGTCAAGTCAGAGAAAATAGGTCTGATGGCTAAAGGGAGAGCGGATAAACAATGGGAAGTTGTAGTAAGGAGCTACCAAGAGAGGACATGTGAACGAGAAATGGTTACAAAATGCATAAAGTTGGAAAAGAAGAAGGGGAAGCTTTAGGATCATGTTGTGGAGTTTGGAACCCCAAATCCTTCCCCATAGGAAGTCTCTTGGCACTAGTTTTTAAGAAACCCCGCTAACAATAATGAAAGTACTGGCTTGAAACTATCGATGGCTTGGGAACCCTTAGGCGAATCGGTTCCTTATTGAGCATAATGCTCAAAAGATACCCGACATTGTATTTTTGAGTGAGACAAAGTATAAGGGAGAAACCATATAAGGGATCAAAAGGAGTATGTGAATGGATGGGGCGCTGGTGGTAGAAGGTCGAGGCGCCATTAGGGGTCTTGCTATGTTGTGGAAACACAAGGAATAAGAACAAACCATGTCCAACTCCAAAAATTATATTGATATGTACATGACTAACCTAAAGGGAAAGGTAGTAAGAGTGATTGGTTTGTATGGGGAGCCTATGAGGGATAAGAGGCAACAAACGTGAAATCTTATCAGGCTTTTGGCAACTGAGAATGAGAGACATTGGATAATGGTCGAAGTGCTTAACAACACCCTTAGTAGTGAAGATATAAATTGGGGAAAACCATACCCTTTAGCCTTAATGACTTGATTTAGAGAGACGTTAAAGAATAGCGAATTGTAGGACGTGGACATCTAGAGGCACAAGTGTACCTGGGAGAAAAGAAGGAAAGATCCAACAGAATAAAGGTCCACTAATTAGATAGAGAAATAACTGATCAAATGTGGATGACCCTATATCCGTAAATGAGTCTTCATCATGGGGGTTGGTCGCCGTCTAATCATACCCTTATCATAGTTTACGACACGAGGGAACAAATGTTCTCTAAACAGAAACAGTTTTGGTCTGAGCAGGCTTGGTCACGGAACAGAGACGGCGAGAGCATCGTCCGAAGGGTATGGACGTGAAACATAAAACGGTTAATCATGGAGAACGGGAGACATATGGCTTGGGCCTTATCATAGTAGGAAAACGAGAACTCGTAGCCAATAGATAAACAAATTCAAGACTGTCAAGGGAAGTTGAATAAGATGAGATGACATGGGGATGTGGGGTAGTGGATGTGAAATACATGAGTTAAGATGAAAACTTAATGAATTACTCATAAGGAAGAGTGATATTTGGCGGTAAAGAGCCAAGTGACATTGGTTTTGAGAGAGAGACAACAATACTTGGTATTTCTATGCTAAAGCGATGACGGATATTACGTTGCCCAAGGATGAAGAGGGTAACATGAAGGGATGAGGGTCGCGATTGGATTGACTTGTGGAACATTACTTTGCAAATTTATTTACATCTCATGTGCATGGAAAGGAAGTGGTGATTGAACTGCTCCCGATGTTGGTCTCGGATGAAGACAATACTGAGCTTCAGCGACTGGCCATAGAGGATGAGGTTAAACGAGCGGTCTTTAGTATGAAGCTTATGAAGTCCCCGAGACTGAATGGGTTCAATTTCGGGCTTCTACCAACGATATTGGAAAATAGTAGGGCAACATGCGGTCAAGATGGTTTTGGAGATATTTACTACATGTGTATTACGAGAAAAGATAATTGATACAAACATAGTTCTGATTCCAAAAGTTAGAAGACCATAGGTAATAGGTAAGTTTAGACTGATCTCCCTTTGCGAAGTACAGTATAAAGTAGTCATGAAATCAAAGGTATACTGTACATGGATATATCTCAATCACAAAGCGCGTTCATTCAAGACCAGCTAATAACAGACAACATAATCATATTAGGAGAAGTGTTGTACATCCTAAGGAATAATAGCCATGATAAGACATGATTGGTGACGATAAAAATATATATGAGTAATGCATATGATAGGGGATTATTTGGAGAGGGTGATAGGAAGAATAAGTTTCACTACCTTATGGATCAAACTAGACATGACATGGGTAAGATCGACCAAATTTTAGATTACCATAGAGGGTAAAAGAATAGGCCCTATGACTCTAGGTAGAGGCATTAACTAGGGGGTCCGCTCTCAACCAATTTGTTTATCATATACGCATAACGATTGTCAAGGGTGATTACTCAAGCTGAAAGGCATAGTTTGATCAAGGGAAGTAAAGTTGCATGTAGACTCCAACCATCTGACATCTATTTCGCAGATGATAACTTCTTGTTCTCTAGGGCCACATTGAGAGAGGCTCAACAATGGAAAAATCTTATAGGCAAGTATGAGGCAACATCATTTCAAAAGGAAAATAACCAGAAATTGTCAATAACGTTCAATCCAAAAACCCATGTGTATGTCATGGAGAGCATTATCACAATATTGAGGATGCAAGAGGTAGGGGATATTGATCTGTATCTAGATCTTCCCTTGATTCTAAACAATAATAGGTATAGAGCTTTTAAGTTTATTAAAGAACGTATTGTGCAACGCTTAAAGGGCTAGGAGGAGCTATTTCTAAGCAAAGTAAGAAAGGAGGTGCTTCTGAAAGCAGTCATCTAAGCTCTACAGACATACGTGATGGGGCTCTATTTATTACCTTATAGACTATTTCAAGATATCAAGACCATAATGAATCGATTTTGGTTGAGTCATGACACGAATTCATGCAAAAAGATAAAACGGAAGAGATGTGAGCTTCTTTGCGATCACAAATTAAAGGGTGGTTTGGGGTTCAAACACCTTCAAGACTTTAATATGGTGTTAGTGGGTACACATTGATGTAAGATTTATCTAAAACTAAAGAGTCTAGCTGCCCGGGTGATGAAAGAAAAATATTTTTCCACCTCATGATTTGGTACGCTATCACCGATATCGGGAAATGGCTTCATATGAAGAAGCATTCTTGCATCCTAAGAAATTGTTTGAACGGGGCACAGAGAAGGGTGGTCCCAAGGTATGACACAAGGATTGTAGGACATCCATGTGTGCCCACAAAGGTGGGTTATTTAGAGGTAGTCCCAAGGTAAATGGTTGATTGGACGGTGGTTAGACTAAGGATGTCAAAGACAATGAGGTGAAATAAGGGTCTAATCGAGATATCTTTTTTGGGTTCGGATGTAGAGGCCATCCTAAGCAAACCTCTTCCAGAGCTCGATATCGGGGCACCTGGTATTGGAAGGAATAGAAGGATGGGTAATAATAAGTCTGGGAGTTGGTTGCATAGGGGTATCCAACGCAACATATGTCGATGGATGGAGTGAGAAAAAAAATGTTTTATGGAGAAGGATGTGGGCATTCTAGGTTCCGCTGAAGGTATGACACTTTATTTGGAGAGTTTTCTCGGGGTCTATACCCACAAATACCAATTTTTTGGCTAGATAAGTCTCCAGAACATGGAGTGTATGGAGAAGGGGAATCAACTAGACATCATTGTTCGAGTACCCGACAACAAAGACAAAGTGGATTTTGATGTCGAAGTTGCAAGACATTGGGAATCCGGGATTGTAGTAGTGACTCGGTTAGTTTGGGATAATGGGAAATGGAGAAGGCCAAACTAACCACGAAAATATAGTGAGATCTGTGGAAGGGTAGAAACCTTCATGTATGACAATAGAAGACTTGGTCTTGTGTGACAGTCAAGGAGGGAGCGGTAGCTCTAGTTGGGGTGGGGAAGGCGGTGTATGTTTGTTTTCCAAGGCATAAGAGGGCGGCAGTTAGGGAGGTGGGAAGGTGGTGCAGGTCGGGGGACGGGAAAGGTGACGATCAATGTAGATGGGATTGTGTTGGGACCAAGATTAGGGGCTAGAGGGCTAATATGTAGGGGCAGGGAGGAGGTGGAAAAAGAACAAAATGTCTTCTATTGCCTAATTTTTGCGACCCAAAAATAGCAAAGATTTTGGGTATCAGAGAGGTGATACGTCGGATTAAGAAGAAAGATTATGGTGCAGTAAGAGTGGAGTCGAATTGCCTAGGAGCGGTTTAGGCTATTAATTGAGGGACGTAGATGATATCGTCGAAGGGGGATCTGGTGACAAAGTGTAGGGAAAAATTACGTTCTATGTCAAACATATAACTCTGTTTCATAAGAAGAGAGGTGAACCATGTTACACACGTGATGGTTCGCTGTGTGTAAGAATGGAATCACATTGACCGGGTAAGTTATGTGATCCCGACCTTATTGTCGGGTATTTTGAAAGGCATATTTGATTAAATATGCCTCTAAACATCTAATATTTTTTTTAGTATGCTTCCACACTTTGAAATCGGAATTCTATGCATTTTTAAATAAATTTAAGACAAAAATACCCTAATTGGCATTTAAACCAATTTTTCTTAATATCACTCTCTCTTCCATTTTTTTCGACTCCTTTTGCATTTTCCATAAAGTTCGATATTTTTTTAGTTCTGTGGTTGATTCAAGCATCACTTTATACATGAACACTAGGTTTTGTCGATGCTTGTTCGTATGGTAATTACTCAATTGATCAAATTATAAATGTCAAACTATTGTAATATCAAAACCATGACCTATACGTACATAGAACCATGACCAACATAGTTATAAGTAGGGTAATTTTCACCTCAATACCCTAACTATTCATTTTTTCCACCTCAATACTCTAACTATTTTTAGTGGCACATCAATACCTTAGAATAACATTTTGTGTCACTTTGATACCTACCGTCAATTTTCCATCCATTTTGGATGGAAAATGGTCATGTGCCTGACACATGACCCTATTTTTTAAAAAAATGCCAAAAATACCCCTCTACTTCCAAACCCTAATAAACACTTTTAGTTCTCATTCTACCCCTTCTTCACAGCCACACCTCCTTCATCTTTATCTTCTCTTTGTTTTTTTTCCTCTTGATTTGGGCTCTTTCTCGAAGTCAAACTTTCACCTCTACAAGAAGATGAAGTCGGGTCTTTTTTTTTCTCTACTGCTCGATTAAGCTCTATCGCCGTCGGCCAGATCTGGTTCTCAGCCAGATTTGGTTCTGGGCGAGGTCTGGTGTTTCCCCCTCACTGTGAAGCACCTTAAAGCGCCGCCGTCCACCCCATTTGGAATCGCGACAACGGGTGAGAACCAGACCAGATCTGTCCGAGAAGCCGTGAACGCGCCAAGCCTCCGTCCACCATGGCCGTCAAAGCTCACAGATCCAAAGTCGTCCGGTGATGAAGGTTTCTATCGAGCAGGATAAAGAGGAGGAAGATGGTGAGTTGGGGTCTTCGCCGACATGGCTTCCTTGCCGTGGACGTCAGGTTCGTCAACGAAGTGGTGTGGAGAACGAGTTCCAACCAAGACAAAGTTTGAAGTGTTTGGTTCAATTTTTTGATTTGGGGTAAATCGTACGCCAAACTGTAATCCCATTCATTTTTAATACCGGTAGTGATTTGTTTTGATTTTGGGGGTGTGGTGGATGGTTGTACTGATTTGTTGTTTCAGGTCACTGGTTTGATGGCTTGATTGCACATGAGGAAGAGGATTTGGGTTTGAACTTGACAAAAAAAAGATTAAGAAGTTTGGGTATGTTTATGAAATAATGCTTGAACAAAATGTCCAGGTATCAAAATGATAAATAAAAAGGATTAAAAATAAAAATATAAACTGATTTTTAAATAAATAAATTTGATTTTTATAAAATAAAATTGATTTTTAAATAAATAAAACTGATTATATAAAAAATAATCTGATTTTTAAAACAAAATTGATTTTTATAAAATCTAAACTGATTTTTAAATAAATAAAACTGATTATATAAAAAATAATCTGATTTTATAATATAAAAACTGATTTTATGATAAAAAAACTGACTTTATAATAAAAAAACTGATTTTATAATAAAAAATATGATTTTATAAAAATAAACTGATTTTATAAAAATAAACTGATTTTTTGAAATAAAATATAATTTTTATAAAACATAAAACTGATTTTAAAAAAATAAAGAAATTAAATGAATTTTTGAAAACTAATGGCATGATTCGAAAATTTGACTGTTAGTGAGGGGTATTATGGACTTTTTGGGTGTTTGGATGGAAAAATGGATGGAAAATAGACTGAAACTAACGGTAGGTACTAAAGTGACACAAAATGGCATTCGAGGTTATTGAGGTGCCACTAAAAATAGTTAGGGTATTGAGGTGAAAAAAAATGAATAGTTAGGGTATTGAGGTGAAAATTACCCTTATAACATGTACGGTGCTTTGAGGTCTGAATTGAACCAAATCTATTAGAAAATCAAAGAGCTAGGTAAGGAAGTGAGCGAGCATTATTTGGTCATTAACACTATACAACCGCTTGACCAATCCAAACAGAGCTATAGAGTGATTGGCACCGTCCACCGAGTAGAATATTACATATATGAATGATATGATACATATAAGAGCTATACATTAGTTTTCCTTTATTTATCTAGCGACATGACGATCATTGCTGCACACCGACTTGGGTTGCCCCTACCGTTATCTTCATCCTGTTTTCCCTCTCCATTTGTCATTGACCATTTGATCCATCGCCTTTGTAGTGTGAGAGCTTTATTTAGAATCATATTACTTGTTAATTCAGCTTGTAATTGTCGTCCGTATCAGTGAAATGGCTCAAGAGAAAGCGTGAAACATCTTTGATTGAAGCCATAGAGAAGCATAAATATGGTCCCATCTGGAGGGATTGAGCAATCCAGGCGGTGCTACTCGTCCTTATAGAGAACCATCAACAAGTTCCTACCTACATACTCACATCGTATTTTGGGCTTTCTATCTCTAAACGCTCTCGTCTCTCTCCTTACAGCCTTCGCCCTCCTTGCAAACCCTAGATGCCGCCGGTGATTTTCCAAGTCATTCGGGCCGTTTGGAAAGTCACCGGTGGTGCCATCATCTTCTCCTTCTCTTTCTGACCTTGGATCTGCCCTCTGTCTCTCAGATCTATTCCTTCGCATCCTTCTAACCCCCACACCCATTCCCTTTCTTCTCTGCCGCGAGTTCCGACTTTTCCTTCACCGCCTTCTCTCCCTCTTCCTCTCATCTTCTCTGGTGAACCAGACCTTGTTGCTCTCACACTCGTCAGCGAAGAGCGGCTCAGATTCGGAAGTGGGAAGTCGTTTCTCCTTCGCATGAAGGAGATCGATGCGATTATGGGCTGCGTTTTCGTGGTGCATAGTGGCAAAAGCTTCTAGCGCCTCTTTCCCTTTGTAGATCTGGGCTTCCTCGGCTCCGGGCAAGGCTAAGTCTGGGCGTGGGTCGTTTTACCTCATAGAGGTTTTCGCGGATCTGGTCTTCCTGGGAGCTTTGGTCGCGGCTTCCTTCGGTGTTGTGGAGGAGATCGCTGGCTCGTCGGATTCCGAAGACGTTTTTTAGCATTGGAAGTGGGGCGCGTTTCCTCTCAAAGGATCGACGTGGTGCTTGTTCGTGGTCGTCGCGGGTGGGTCGGCCTTCATCCTCAGTAGCTCCGATCTTGGAACATGACTTTGGTCCTTCTCTTGGGCTCTCGAAGATGCTGTCAGGTATGACTCTCCTCCTCTTTCTTCTTTGCTGGGTTTTCTGCTCCTGTCCACTGCTTATCTACTTTACAGTTGTTTGCTTGTGCTCCTGACTACATTGGTGGTCGGAATCGTCGGTCTGGTGTTGGCCACCGACGAAAGCATGGGGCTTTTATGGCCCTAGGTAAAAAAAAATTGTTTAGATAGATTGTAGTGGGTCCTGTCTTTGTCGTGTCGTGGTGCTGGCCACCGTCAACTGCAAGACTCCTGATTCAACTCTGGAATTGAGGGTTTTCAGCGCTGAATTGGGGGTTCTTGTGACATTGGAGTATATGTATATCCCTCATAGGAGAAGGAAGAGGGGCATCGGGTTGTGGTTGTTGCTGATTCTCTCTGGACTTAAAGGTTGACAAATTTGGCGTTTAGACCAGTTTTCTCGAACTTCATGATAGATAAATCAAGTTTTCATAACTAATTATTTTCAGTTTTTGATGTCTAGGTATCTTGTTTAGTTGTTATCTTACTGGATGTACTGGTTGGTTTCTGTGTGTAAGCTTGTTGGTTGTGCCTCAGCCTGTTGAGGGTTTTGTTATAAGGTTCCCCTGGAATGCTCAATGCTTGTACTTCATCACTTGCTCTATTCTTCATAGAGCACTTAATTTAAATTTGTTTTGCCGATAAAAAAAAAGCTCCTACCTGCCGCCCAACGTAACAAAGAGACTTGAGGAAGTACTTGACTACTTATCGTCCAGCATGACAAAAAGGGACTAACAAAAGAAAGGAGAGACCAAGATAAAATAAAGGGTTAGTTTATCTTTGTCACGCCCCAATTTCAGCGAACCGAACTCGGGACGCGAACTTTTAAAAACATGAACACTTGAAACCTGTTTTCAATAAAAGCTTTGACATTTCCATTTACTTCTCAAAATAATAGTATTTACGATACAAAAACGTCCCAACAAGTGGACAAGGTACAACATCCGTCACTAGACTCAGCAAAAGTAAAGACCAGACTCCGCTCCAAGCTCCATGAACTTCAAGAGCTAACCTAGTCCGTCCGGTGATCAGTACCTGTAGGAAAAGCAGCTAGGGGTGAGCGTTCGCTCACCTCCACGGATAACAGACTGACTATGGCATAATTAGCAGAAAAAGCCAGTAACACTAAAACCAAACCCAACGCCGGGACTACAGTCCCCAACTCAAGTACTCAACTGACCCACAACCCGTCACCTTCCTCAACAGACTCGACACTCGATAAAAACAGTGTAGACCCGACACAACTATCGACGACCTCCTCAAGGACTCGAACGAAACGACACAACACCAAACAAGATCACAAAGGATCGCACACCAGCTGCTCAGTAACCAATCTCAATCAGGTCAGGGTTCGACCTATCGCAATTCCTCGACACGAAGTCGGATCAGGCTGTCGACCTTTCAAACTCGCAATTCCTCGACACTAAGTCGGATCAGGTTGTCGACCTTTAAAACTCGCAATTCATCGACACTAAGTCGGATCAGGCTGTCGACCTTTAGAACTCGCAATTCATCGACACTAAGTCGGATCAGGCTGTCGACCTTTAAAACTCGCAATTCATCGACACTAAGTCGGATCAGGCTGTCGACCTTTAGAACTCGCAATTCATCGACACTAAGTCGGATCAGGCTGTCGACCTTTAGAACTCACCACCCCAGGTAACCACAATCACAATCACATGCAAGTTCAATCACACAGGCACTCAAGGCCACTCAAGACACCTCAACAGTCAAGACTCGGGTTCAACAACCCCACGGGCACTCACTGCCACTCAAGACACCAAATTAAAGACACGGGCTCTCATGGCCACCCAACTCAACAATAAAAACACGGGCTCTCAAGGCCACCCAAACTCAACAATAAATAACACGGGCTCTCAAGGCCACCCAAACTCACAATAAATAACACGGGCTCTCAAGGCCACCCAAACTCAACAATAAATAACACGGGCTCTCAAGGCCACCCAAACTCACAATAAATAACACGGGCTCTCAAGGCCACCCAAACTCAACAATTAAATACGGGCTCGCAAGGCCACCCAGACTCAACAATTAAATACACACAACAACCTCCGACATACACGATGCCTCCAATAGTCCTAAGATCACTAGTTTCACAAGCAACCTCCGGGCATGGTCATATGCCTCCAGTAATTCAATTATCGCTAAGTTCTCTGTTCCTACGACACTACTAAGTGTCACATGCTTTTCTCTTAAACGCTACAATCCCGTATCATGCTTTTCTAATATTTAAATAATTCTACTCAACCCACGACACCCCGGTGTCACATGCAATTCTACTATTAACTTTCCCTAATCAGGGCCGAGATCCGGCTACTTTTCCCTACCTCGTATACAATCCCAAAAGCGCTCCAACAACACCCGAAGCACACTCAGTCACTCGCCGAGCTTCCCCTTGCCTCGGTCCGTAGCACGATCTAAAAGAACACAAATTTAAAGTACTTTTAAACTAGTACGAATAAACCAAAAATTTACATACTTAACGCCCAAACGTAACCCCGACAATGTCGGTCACTCCCAAACTTCCCAATTATTCGATATTGCCGAAAAAGGACCCGTAAGGGCCAGATTCGCCCGACATGGCGAATCTGCCCGGTTTTGGTTAATTGCCTTCCGGGGCTCCAAAAGCCCCCGTTTTCGTTTCTACGGTCTTAGAATAAATCAAGGAACTCAACGCACTTGACGGAATCGAATTCCGACTTCTAAATCAATTAATTAACGTTTAAAGTTTCCCAAAACCCGTTAATTACAACTTCTCCAATTTAATTCCAAAATTCGATTTGGTTTGGGATAGATGGTCCGGGGAACGTTTTAAACTACCCGAGTAATTAAAACACGAACAACCGAGCACGTGGGCCCCACCCAAAGGGCTTGGCCGTGCCCTAGGGTTTGAGGGAGGGGCTCGGCCACCAAGTGGTGGCTTCTGCCACCTCCGGCCAGCCACCACATGGCCGGCCGGCCACCACCCACGGTGGCCGGAGCTCCTCCCGAGCCTCCGGTCACCGGAAAACGTGAAATTTCTCTCCCAAACACCTCTAAAACGTCTCCAACACCTCTCTAATCTCTACACAACCCTAAACCAAATTTTATAACCAAACCCTAGCTCTTGAAAATAATCGAAACGAGAATCGGTTCGGGTATTACCGTAGAGGAGAATGAGGGGAACGGGATTGATCTTTGCTTCAAGACGATCCAAGGGCTCAATCACAAACCCTAGCTCCACCTTTCTTCTTCTCTCTTCTTCTTCTTCCCCTTCTCTCTCTAAAACCTCTCTTCCTCTTTCTAATTTTTAAAACAAAAACAACTAACTCCAACTTCCCCCCTTTTACCATGTGTTTAGGCCAACACTTCCCAACCACACCTTTTCCCTCCAAAAATTACACCACCATATAATTGACAAGTGTCAAGGTGGGTCCCAAACCTTTTGGAAAATATCTAGTTAATATTTTCCAATCAGATTCGCGAAAAACGGACGTTTCGGGCCCCGAACGGGCACTTTTCCCAAAAATTTTTTTAAACTAGACGGGCTTCAAGGAAACGGCCCAACTAAGACCGCTACGACGACGGCTAAGCTTTTCGGGTCCAAAACGGTCCTCGAATGGACCAAAACGTCGCTCGGGTGACTTTTCCAGCGAAAAATCAATCTTTCCCAAAATGACCAGAAAGTTGCCCTGAGTCCCCCGTAACTCATTTTAGTCGATAACGGGGTCAACTTAAGTCCGGCATGACCCTCGGGGTCAATTTAAGTTAAGTTAAGTGTCTGTCTTAAAATTTTTAAATTTTCCTGTTTTTTCGCAGGTTTGACTGACGTTGACCAGAAGTGGTTATTACAATCTTTAACAAATGTATTGTGTACAATTTTTAAAAAAATCTCTCTAGCAGCAAAGAAAAAAACCCCAAAATCCTAGTCGTCGTCGCCGCCGACGGCGACTCTATCCTCTTTATTTTCCGTTTGTTTCTTATTTACTCTTTGTTTTTCGTTTGTTTCTTATTTACTCTTTGTTTTTCCTTTCTCCTATGTAGTTGTCTCGCTCTGCATCCCAGTTTATGGTCGGCATAATCAAGTTTCGACGTTGGATGAAGTCAATTTATGGACTGCCCGTTTGGGTGAAGTCGTGTTATGAGCCAACCTTGCGGGGAGGCTATTTTATGGGCGAACCTTATGGGGGACGTCGGTGTTTATGTTAGCGCATGACCCATCTTACTGATCACATCTAAACGCAATCCCATGCGTGGGCAGGACATCTCGTATGCTTCTGACGAATCAAGACGACGGACCAACAAAATCAGAATGTCCTATCGTGAGAGCTTTAAGTTTCAAAAGAACTGGTATCATAGGATTCGTAGTTTTATGTATTCATTTGTGTTTATTTTGGTATCTATTTCTTTTCGTTCTACGATGAAGTATAATTTTTTATAGGCCCACGAGCGCCGATAGACCTACGGGTGTACCAGACTATATTCTGAACAGTAGGATTTATGATCCTGAGAACCCTATTGTAAGATTGGAGCCATTGCGTTGAATAAAAATACATACGTCTCTTTGTTTAAAAAAACAAATGTATTTTTGTCTAATGAATGATAAAAGACAGATATCTAATTTTAAAAATAAAAACATATTAAATAATATAAAATGTTTTGAACATATTTAATCAATTTTTCCTTTTGAAATATGATATGTTTTTTTTAGTAAACAGAAACTTTCAGTACTTTCAAAAAGAGCTAATACATGCTTGAGGGTTATGACGGGACAAACAACTAACTCTGAGACTAATTAAATGTCTAGGACGTTTTAACGAGGCGCCACTAAGGCTAACTAAGGCATAAACTAGAACCCAAATAAAAACTAAGAAATACTAACGAACACTGCTCAGGTAGGGCCTGTAAACCGTTGGGTCCCCCGAAGGTGACACTTTTCTTCTAATGTAAAACCGAACTTGTGATTGTTAGTGGTGATGGAAGGAGAGGCTTGTCTCAGGGATCCCTTCCCGGTGTCCCTGAAGCCTGCAGGTGTAGTCATTGGGCCTGGCGAGGTTGTTTACCAGCCCTCGCCTGATCTTCTCGGGGCTCTCCTACCGAACCCCTCTTCATTCCCGACATCCCTGTGGATGTCTCTACCCGACTAGCCCAGGATGGACCCCCTACCTCTGGCCCATAAGCATACCCGTTAGGTGCGGTTTTACGGGACATGATAGGGTCCCGTCCCCGAAGTGGGGTAGTCTTAAGTGCAGTGTCATGGGTCAGTGGAGCAAAGCCCGGCGGAACGCGCTCTGGTTTCTTCCAGTCCGTGGCGTAGACCATGTCCTTCCCCTCCTTCCGATAGTGCAGTAGGGACTTATTGAAGCTATGAATTCCCTGCATCTCACGATCGCAACCCGAAGGATTATGACCATTACGCCCACAGTTCCCACAGAAGGTTGGGAGTTTGGTATAGGTAAGGGTACAAGCAATCGGGTCTTTGAACTCTGGAAAACGGAGACGCAGATTTCGACAGAGTGGATGATCCAGGGAGTGCCAGTAGCGCACCCGAACCGTCCCACCCCAGCATTTCCCATACTTGTCAGATGGGACATCCATCATGGTCCCCAAAGCAGCTCCAATCTTCGCCCCTATAGTCTTGGTATTGACATAAGGAGGGAGGCCATGCACATGAACCCATAGCTGAAGGCGATCCAAGGGCGGGAGGTCCTGCACGAATGGATCAGTCTCCGCTAGCATCAACGGGTGACCCTCAAAGCACCATGGTTCGTGCATGCGCACCCAGACCCGGTCCTCATTCCAAGTGAAATAGAAACCGAAAACCCCCGGAGCAATGTCCTTGGTCACCATGCCTATTGTCGAAACACCTCATGCCTCGGTGATGATCCGAAACAGTGTGTCCTTGCGGGGAAGGCGGTCAGCTAGGAGGCTTCCAATCATCCCGAATTGTTGACGGGACAACACAGCCGGGTCGAGGATTACATCGGTGACGGTAATCTCCAACGGTTCCTCATATCTCGAAGAGCAACCTGAGAGACTCTCCTAGAGTGCCCTAACCTGGAAGTCAAGCTCCATCGACCCGAGAAACCGAGGCGGTATCCGAGTAGGCGGAGGTGGGGGTAAGATCCCTTCTCGTGCTGTAGATTTTGGAAGGACGGTCTCAAACCGGTGGAGAAGAAAGCGGGGTACTGGGATGGTAGGGATGAAAGGGATGTTGTCCTTATTCGGAACGATGTCAAGCCCAACCACGACTATCCAGGTTGCCTCCTCAGTCGATACCTGATGCCCCACTGAAACCCTAGCCGGAGATATATCACTTGAGGGGAGGTTTCGGTCACCCGTTTAGGATGACGACCGCGGCGGGACTTTGATTGCGGCTGGGGCGGAGTGTGTGCTCCCAGATCGAAGGTGACCAGCGTCATGGACACCGGGGTAGATGGGATCAACGGGTTGCTCAATAATTACGGTTGCATGGAAGGAGCCACCGGTAGGGTTTGTTTCTTCATCCTTCGCCGCGACCTTAAAGGCCTCACGAGGTCGTGTGAAGGGCATGAAGGAGGGACATCCGTCACCACCGTGGAGGACCGCTCAGACGGTGAGATGACCCGAGCGGCTGGTGGGACAGATGCAAGAGGTAAGTCTGCGGCAGGCATCAGGAGCGTCGAAGACACCACTGGACGATCTTTCTTGGGACTTGAAAGGACACAACGGTCGAGAATGACGGAGATCCGAGAACACATAGGACTAGGGTTCAGGGGTGCTCTTGATAGGGAAGAGAGTAATGAGTGGTAAATATGATATGCTTTTGATTAAATAATTTAAAAGAAAAAAAAATTATGCACCCGGAGATGAAATTTGAAATCATGTCATACGATACAGCTCTCCCATTTTCAGGATATTTCGATTTGAAATTATTAAAAGAACTCAACGTCAATTTTATTATTCGAGTTGTGTCGCCGAAAATAAAATAATTAATATTGGGCCGAAATACTGAAGCCCAAATAAGGTATGGATGGGTGTGCGTAGAGGGCATGACGATAACGGCCCAAAGCCCAATAGTTAAAGAATACCAAGGCGAAGAATGATTGGTACTTGAGAATATTTTCATAGTAAATCAGGAAGGCTAATTTTGATACAGGATTCATTTTTTGGTAGAAATCAGGGCTCGTTGCTGAGCAACTCTGCTTCCCACCTCCTTCTGGGTGAAAGCTTTCGGTCCATTCCCCGGCCATCTCTAACGAAGAGTTTCAGGTACGAATTTATATGTTTCTATTTTTTCTGTAAATTTCACCCAAATTTTCTGGGTTGGCCGAGAATCTATATGATGCCCTAGGAATAATGGAGTTAGTATTTATCGCTGTGAATTTGTGGGTTGCAGTCGGACAGAGAATGGGAACTGAGAGAGACGAAGATCGTAAGAGGGTAGCTGAGGATGGTGTGGCTTCTGAGTCGAAGAGGCTGAAACTGGTTGAGGATTCGTCTCCATCCCCTCCTCGGCTTGGTTTTGAGAACCCTCTTCTTCCATTATCCAACTACGACGATGACGAGGAAGAAGAGGATGAGAGAAGAGAGCATAGTAATGGCGGGAGAGGAGAATCTAATGGGAAGAATCTGGAGCTCTATGGTAAAAAAATTGAAGAAGAAGATGAGTATGATAGTGATGAGGCTGAGCTCAGTGTCAGTCATGGGAGGCGAAACCGTCAGATTGAAGTACGAAGGGACTGCCCCTATCTAGACACTGTTAATCGTCAGGTATTCCCTTTAACTTAACTCCAATGTGTGTTATGTCAATTTGTCATGATAGCAATACAATTTTGTAACCGGAAAATTCTATTGATAATTTCATTATATAACATGCCAACACTAATTTATACCTAGGAAGTCATATATTTTTACTGCATTATGCGGTGCTTACTGGCAAATACATATTTAGGGGGTTCAGTTGTTAAGTACATTACACAACATGCCTACCCAGTTGCTTATTCAGAGAGTCCCATGTTTATTAATCATGTATTATGCAACAAAAATATATCCAAAGAAAGTATATTCATCTCATTGTAAGCGTTTATGCTATGCAGGTTTTGGATTTTGACTTTGAGAGGTTTTGCTCGGTTTCATTGTCAAATTTGAATGTATATGCATGTTTGGTGTGTGGGAAGTATTACCAAGGTAGAGGGCAGAAGTCTCACGCCTACACACACAGCCTTGAAGCAGGGCACCACGTTTATATCAATTTACGAACTGAGAAAGTTTATTGTCTCCCTGATGGATATGAAATTAATGACCCGTCTTTGGATGACATTCGGCATGTTCTAAACCCAAGGTTAGTTTGCTTGCTTGCTTTTGGCGATTATATTTGGTTATGTTGTTCATTTCTCGTTCCTTGTTTCTGCTAGTATATATTTTTATTAGATTGATGGTTAATGCATGTTATGGCTTGCGCTGCCCTCTATATTTTATTGGGGTATGCATTATTAAACAGGCATTGATTGTGCAGATTTAACCAGGAACAAGTGGAAATGCTTGACAGAAACAAGCAATGGTCTAGGGCACTTGATGGTTCTGATTACCTGCCTGGAATGGTATGTCTTTTTTTCCCTAGATGTATAAGATTCTCACTTTTTCATGCAATCTCCAGCAATCCTTTGGTTTTAGTGTTGATTTCTTTTGCATGATAATTCCTAAGGTGGGGCTCAATAATATCAAGGAGACTGACTTTGTGAATGTTACAATTCAATCTTTGATGCGGGTAACCCCCTTGAGGAACTTTTTTCTTATCCCTGAGAACTATCAGCACTGCAAGTCCCCACTTGTGCAACGATTTGGAGAACTTACACGGAAGATTTGGCATGCACGGAACTTCAAAGGACAGGTTAGATTCTTTGTATAGTAAGTTTAAGGTGTTTTTATTGAACACGAAACTCATATTTCAAATTTGTAAATTATGCAGGTTAGTCCACATGAGTTTCTGCAGGCAGTTATGAAAGCCAGTAAAAAACGTTTTCGCATTGGTGCACAGTCAGACCCTGTTGAATTCATGTCATGGCTTCTTAATACGTTGCATTCAAATCTTAAAACTCCAAAGAAAAATACCAGCATTATCTACAAATGCTTTCAGGTTCTTCCTATTACCCTATACTCCTTGTGTTAATGCTTTTCATGCACTTAAGTAGTTTGGTTGGACTTGTAAAATCTACTATGCCTGATAGGGGGAATTGGAGGTTGTAAAAGAAATCCCTAGAAGTATTGCCGAAAAGAAGGAAAGTGGTGATGATCAAACTGCCATTGCAAGACCTACTGATGGTGGAGCTGAACGTGACGTTGTCACAGAAACTTCTAGAATGCCGTTTTTAATGCTGGGACTAGATTTGCCACCACCACCTCTTTTCAAAGATGTAATGGAGAAAAACATTATACCCCAGGTATGAATGCATTGCATTAGCAAGGTTGTTACACAGTACATATAGTATCTGATGTCCATTATTTTGTTTTCTGTTGGTTCTAGTTTGGGATCTGAATCTTGCTAATTGGGGTAGATTTGTACTGTAGAGACAGTGTAATTGAAAATGCATTTGAAATGTAGACCTTATTGAAGTTTGAGGTAGGTTTGAACCTTAGGATAATAAGTCAAAGCAACCAATAAGGATAATTAAGGATAACCCTACAATTGCAAAATATGTTTAGCATAGGGGTTGTTCTTAAGTACGAACTTTGGAGGATAAGGTAACAACAGTAGGGGTTGTTAAAATATCATCAGCCTCTTTGATTTAGTGTACTTGTCATAGCCTCATGTGGACTACTGGAACTAAGTCCTAGAAATTAAGAATCTATGCTATTGAAAATACTAATAAAAATCAATGAAAGTGTGCATCATAGTTATTGTAATGTGTATTAGTATGGTGGTAAAAATGCATATCACTGAAGACCTGACTTATGTTTGGCACATTATGACACAATATGAACCTTGATTTTTTTTACCTCTTTGATTATTCCATTATATTTGTAAATGTGTTTCACTGAAAACCTGACTTATGTTTGACTGCCTGCCCAGGATAAGTATATGTACAATGCATCATCAATTGTGTGACATAATATGATAATTGGTTTTCTTTTTACTTCTTTGATTATTCCATTATATCTAAGTAGTAGCATTCGTAACAATCCCGTTTAAGTCATTATCTCACTTTAACCTTTCTAAATGTTGAGGTGCCTTTTATTTCTGAACCATTTGAATCATATTGAAGTCAAATTTACTGTTTCATTAACCTGAACTAGGTTCATGTTTGGAATGGTTGATTTTCTATTTATTCTAGGTTTCTAAAGAATGTGGATTTTCTATATGGAGCCTAAAATAGAAATATCACAAGATAGGTGTAACAACCTGCTGTATTTCCTTAATAGATAGTCATTTTTCATATGTTAAACCGTAAATGATGCGAGCTGCTTTTTGTTGCCTCTTCCTTAATCTCTTTTTGATTGAGGAGAATGTTGCTGGTTTAGTTTGACGAACCCCTATGGTTCCTGAATGCTGAATCAGCATTTTTTCCTTTTAAAATAGTTCTTGACTTCTTGGACTATTGGCTGACCGCCGACTCAACTATCTCATTTATTATTTCATCATTGAATGGCCTAAATGTATATATTATAGTTAGTTTGTAAATAGTAAAGTGAATAGGAAGGTGTTGAATTTTTGTTTTTCAAAAAATATTTGTATGCATTTCACTGTATTGTTCTAGTGAACTGAATTTACATATCTCCTTGTAGGTGCCACTGTTCAACATACTAAAAAAGTTCGATGGTGAAGCTATTACAGAAGTCGTGCGCCCTCATGTTGCAAGGATGAGATACCGTGTTACAAAGTTGCCACAGTATCTAATCCTCCACATGCGGAGATTTACAAAGAACAACTTTTTTGTTGAGAAGAATCCTACTCTTGGTAAGAAATATCAGTTGAAAATATTGTGTAATTGTTGGATAAGCACAAGGATTTTTAGCTTTATGTACTGCAATAGTGTTTATTGTTGGTTTTGTTGTCCTGCAGTTAACTTCCCAGTGAAAAATCTGGAACTGAAAGATTACATTCCCTTGCCCACTGCAAAAGTGAATGAGAAGTTGCGGACCAAGTACGATCTTATTGCCAATATTGTTCATGATGGTAAGCCTGGTGAAGGTAGCTACAGAGTCTTCGTACAGCGCAAGTCAGAAGAATTATGGTAAATTCTTGCTACTCATTGAATGTAGATATGTTTATGAAAATGCAATGGGCAAGTCTGAGTAAATTTTACCTGCAGGTATGAGATGCAGGATCTGCATGTTTCAGAAACACTCCCTCAAATGGTTGCTCTCTCAGAGACCTACATGCAGATTTATGAGCAACAACAGTGATGTTGGAGGTTTGTTTCCTTTGCAATTTGCAAGACATGATTTAATATGAGCCATAGTTTTAGAACACTTAGAGAATATGGAACTTATTTTGTTTTTTTGACTTGACAAGAACAACTTGAACCTTATGTTGTATTGGTGTAGTTTTTGTGTTATCAAGTGTTACAGGTGCAGCTGTAGTGTTTTGGATTTGGTCAACTCTTCACTATGAATTTCAGGTTTCCTGAACAGAAAGCGTTTCTTCTATGAGAAGTATATTTTGCTATTAAAATTGCATTTACACTACTGAGAATTTTCAAAATAGTACTCTTACTGTATATTTGGCTATACAATTTTTTGTTTAGTCCAGCTCTGTGTATGTATAGATTCATGTTGTTTTGCTTTGATGCTTTTTAAGTATTTAATTATGTTCTATTATGATACTATTAAGAATGGGAAAATAGCTAAGCTAACACTACCCAATTAGTTAAAATGGAACAAAAAACAAGTAGCATTATTTAGAACATTTTTTTAAATTGATCGGCAAAATTATTATTGAATTCGTATTGGTGGCATTATATTTGTACGTATTGAAGTGTTATGTTAGTTTTTTTTTTTTTGAAATGGTACCCTTTCTTAATAATAGATAGCCAACATAAACTAATGGAGCAAGTTCCTAAGGTTGAGAATATATTTTGGGATCCCACCGTAGAGAAATGTACCAGTGCTCTAAGCCTCAAAAGTCAGGCAACATAGAATATGGTAAATTAGCATAAATGTGAGGCACATTAAGCAAGTACAAAGAGTTAGAGATCCTACTAGGTAGTTGTCTTAAATTGATAGAACAATTCTGTTGCCTCTTCCTATGGAAAACGGTCAAGGAGACCCGAATCATACCGGTTTGAGGTGGGCTTCTGACCATCTGCCCGACACTCAAATCAATTGATTCATATCTCTTGGCGAGGCTGTTTAGCATATATCGCCTTGGTAATTAGTCACACCTTCGTCATCATTTTGTGCTGGCTGACCGTCATCCTGTGAGGCGTAGATACAATCCGTGTAGTCGGTGAATCAAGCCCCAACCATCTTGGACTTCTGTAGAGGCTGGGCTCGTCGATCTTTAGCCCTCCGAAGCCCCACCGCCCCACCATCACGAGCACTGAGATCCTCATAGACCTGACCACCACCCTCGCATATCTTGGGTGAGGTGATCAAACCATGTTGTCCGTCGATCTTTGAGCCATAGTTGTCAAGCTTGTTGTTGTTCTACCACTTGTCCTCCGTCAACCTCCAAGAGAGCACATGAGGGGCCCCCGTACCTAGAGGTCGTACCTCGAACCCTCACTACAGATGTTCTTACCAACGCTTGGATACTCCGCCGTTAACGTTGATGACGATTTATATAATCGTCGTTAGTGAAAGTCCAAGAGAGCACATGAGGGGCCCCCGTACCTAGAGGTCGTACCTCGAACCCTCACTACAGATGTTCTTACCAACGCTTGGATACTCCGCCGTTAACGTTGATGACGATTTATATAATCGTCGTTAGTGAAAGTTTCACTACCGACGATTATATAATTTGTCGGTAATGAAGATGTCAATGCTGGAAATCGTTTTAGACTATCGGCCAAGTAACTTATTGAAATAGTGAAAAATCCACTGGCCACCCCTGTCAATATCGTATGAAGATTTTTACATATATGTCCCGTTTACAATACTTGAATCAAGACCCATGATCGTTTTAAAAGACAGTTTGATTCAAGCACTAAAAAAATACAGGCCCTTAATGAATATAAAACAAATTAACAATAATACTGAAATATTTTTTGGGTTAATTGTTGAAACTTACCCTTATGTATTGGCCACGAACACTATGCTACCCTCCTTTTCAAAATGATATTTGCGGTACCTTATCTATTGGTCACGCGATTACGTTAGGAAAAATAGACGGTAAAATGTCGTTTTTCCCATTCCGTTAGTCATATGACCTCAAGTGTCATATAATGAATGGTAAAATGACGTTTTTCCCCTTAAGTATTTGACCTCTATATATTTTATAAGGAACAACAACGAGGGTGCAATGATAATGTTCCTTATAAAATGTATAAAAGTCAAATAATGAAGGAAAACACGTCATTTTACCATCCATTATATGACACTTGAGGTCATATGACTAACGGAATGGAAACAACGACATTTTACCATCTATTTTTTTAACGTAATCACGTGACCAATAGATAAGGTACCGCAAATATCATTTTGAAAAGGAGTGTAGCATAGTGTTCGTGACCAATACATAAGGGTAAGTTTCAACAATTAACCCATATTTTTTTTATTGGTAAATGCATATTATAAAGAACTCACTCTTTGAAGTAAAGAGTGAGAATGAAAGTGAATACAAGCTGATGATGGTCTAGCTACAAATCAGTTAATGAATCGAGCACTAACATGACAGCTCAACCTCATGACAATCCCAACAAGGGGAATTACCTGATATAAGAGAGAGAATTCCTATACAAGGAACTTCAGGTTCTCAACATGGGAGCAAACTAGATAATAAAGGTTTAAAAATCCAAAAATATTACAATCATGAAGTGCAAAACAAGTAAAAGTAAGAGGTCCGACGAAGGAGGAGGCGATCGTCTGGTGGGGGGTCTGCTCGGGTTGCAGCATCTGATCTTGAGCCAATGCTTCTGATCGGGTTGCAACATCTGTTACAGCACTTGTTGCTTCACGTTCGGATGTGACGGAGTCAGAAAGAACTCGTACAGAGACACATGCAGTCGTTGTCCTAAAGGTTGTTCGTCGGCCTCGTAGGAACGGTAAATTCGTAGAACAAAAGGATGAGGTTTTTGTTAATGGGTTACCTTTCGAAGCGTCGGAAGAATGGACTCGTAATGTCTTCAGTCCATTCGGTACAATTGTGTTCGTTAAAGTTCCCAAACGTCCGAGCCGAAGTCATCGATACTTCGATTTTGTTCGCTTTGATTCAGTAGGTGCAACGACTAAGGCAATGTAGGTTTTGAACGGGTTTAAAGTTGACAGGTACGTGCTATTTGTAACCACGACTTGGAATCTCCAGACATCAGCAACTCCGGCGACGAATTCTGGTACGCCATGGGGGTGCTCTGTTTCTGGTGGTTCGAAACAGAGCATCCAAGGACCAGTTCAGCGAATAGAGGCTGTTGAGCTCGGTTCAGAGGAGGAGAATGTTGCTGAGGAGGACGAAGGGGTAGATCAGTTCGGGGATTCGTCAGAGTTGGTTGCCGTTGTCGATGCTGAGATGGATGCGGTTGCTGATGTCGATGCAGAGACAGATTCAACTCCTTTGGTTGCCGATGTTCTAGCGGATGTTGCTGGGCTTGAACATTCATCTGAGCCGGCTTTGGAGTCAGGTAGGCTTGCTTTTGGGCTCACTCAAGTCCAGCCCTTAGTCTCAGATCAGGTTATTGGTGCGGCTGGAGGCCAACCTACACAGCAGGAACATTCCCCGTGGAATGACGCTCTAGTCAAGAAGCGGGTGAGTCGTCCCCAAAGCATATAATGGAAGTATACACTTTGACGTGTAAACCAATTGTATCTTTGGATCAGGAGAGATATGTCCGGTCTGTCGATATTGTGAAGCAGGTTGAGAAAATCGGTAAAGGAAAAACTCAAGTCACAACTTCGTCTCATGGTACTGATGTATGGACTGCAATTCGTGAATTGGCTGCCAAGAAGAAGAATGTGACGACCCATCGTTGATGGTTTTTTTTCTTTTCTTTTTGTTCCTTGTTTTCCTTTTTTAGTAAAGGCTTAGCCTTTGGCTCCCCTTGCTGGAGCCCCTTTGTTATCGTTGGTTGCTACCCTGGTTCTTTTTGATTTAGGGCTTTCTGATTCTTTCTGGAATCAGTTTTAATAAAAATTTTGAGCTTATAAAAAAAGAGAGGTCCAAACACCCGGATTATACAACCATGAAGCGCACAAAATGAAATAAGTCTTTAATCCTGAATTTTCAACCATTAAGCACAAGCGATACTAACATAAAACCAACCAAAAACCTAAGCAAGTAGAATACCCCATCTCATTAGAACCATCAACCACTCACACAGATTGGAAGTCGAAGACTAATACGTCAGAAGCCAACACTGCAAGCGACTAAGACAGTTCTGGTGAGTAATACCCACCTAAACACAAAAACCGCTAAATCGAATATGAAAGTAAACAACTGAAATGGAACAATGACCAGAACACTTACCAGCGGCCAACACCTTAAACCGACGAGTCATAACCACAAAGTGGATGGAAGCAAATGAATATCAAACAAAATTCGATAAAGGGGCAATGCGGGGACACAAAACTTAAGCTGAAGAGAGGGATATACCACTATTAGTACCACGACGAACTGTTAGGTCCACGACGATCAACTCTCGGATGGATGAAGAGACCCGTCTCACGACCAGATCTGAAGTGAAACATCAGGCAACCTGACGAACCATCAGAAGCAGGTAGAGCAGCTCCGCAACGATCCACACCTTGCAGAATGAAGAAGCGTATCCCATGACCAGAGCTGGAATTAGACACCGCCAATGACCCGAAAGGCGTTCCACCGTCGAGACCGCGGAGAGATGGATTAGACATTGAAGCTCGTACTTAGTCCTCCGAATCCTAAAACCGGTCAACACCGAGAAGGCCAAAGGGTATGACCGTTAATACTACCGAACACGAGCTTAGACCTCCAAGTAGGTAGTAGCAAGTCATCTCTCCCGGAGTTTCGAAGCTAGAACTCAAGCTGAGCGTTTCGAAACTGTGAATGGTTACTCCTCACCAGCGAAAACCAAGTGAGGACCCAAAGGGGAAGGCCTGTAATGATACCAAGCACGAACCAACCTGAACCCGGAAAGACCTGACACCACAACAAGCAAGGAAGCACAACGCTAGATCCCGACACCGGCGATGACCCAATAATCCGACAATCACTCTAGATGACCACACCACCAAGGAACAACCTCCAAGAACTTCACCACGGCCACGACCCACTGCCAAGACTACAACCAAAGCAAGCCTCCAAAACTGGCAGGCGACCTAGGAAGCCGTGAGGAGCACAAAGATCCTCATTCGAGCAACCCAGAATCACCCCACCTGAAGAACCAAATCTGAGGCCTTGACCCGACCCGGACCAAACCCGAATAAGTCCCAAACCCTACCTGACCCGACTGGCGAACAAGTTGAACACGATCATGACCCCAGATCTACATGCTGATGAACTGAGCAGGGGCAAAGGTTGAGTCGAAGCGAATGATGTGTGGAGACAAGCACTTCTGAGCAAGAGCCGAACTCGCCGTGATCGAAATATGGCTCCCCAAGCAGGTCCGAGCAACCAGAGGACAACCTGCTCCTCCGACAACCCCAACCCACAACCTAGAAGACTCCGAGCTTCCTTCGAAGACGAACCACAACCGATTTGGGATATGGCAGAGAACTCAGACGGATCTCCTGCAGACGGAGCCTGCGCTCCCCACACTCCCAAACAACCAATCAGAGAAGCCGTCAGAATAGATGTTCGGGAAAGTAGAGGCGGAACAGAGAAACACAAGATAAAAGAGGGAGAAGAAGAGGGAAGAGAATGTCGGAGTAACCGGAGCATCCCCATCGTCAATGTTCCCAATAGAAATGGAAAAGATGGATGGACGACGCCTAGGATGGAGACTTGGGAGTTGAGAGAGTGTTTTTGGTGCTCCCTTTTTCTCTAAATGTTTCCGGTTACAGCAATACTGTAATGTTAAAACTAACAAGTTAGTGATGTTATTGGTTGGTAAGTAAGAGAGCTCTATATTAAACAGAGGTCCAAATAACGGTTGCTACTTGCTGCGAGTCATCGTCACTGTTCATGGATATAATAGTCCTTGAAAATAGAAGTCTATATCTTGTTAATCGCGTCTCTACTTCTCCACACGTTCTACTACTAAACTGTAAACAATTGAGGAAAAAAACTAATTTCAATCATACATTACTGCCACTACAGATGGTCAATGGTATGTGATTGAAAATAAATCAAGCGGTTAATTATACAGCTTGCAGAAGAACCGACTTCACCTAACTAACCTCGTGGGTAACATGCAGAATCATTAGTGTTATTTTATATTTAATGAAAGAGAAGTAGAGATCGAATTGAAGTGGAGACTGAGAAGCAATACTTTCGAACATTGAAAGCAGATCCTTAATCAGAAAATGGAGGGGGAGATTTACAGGTACGCACAGGTATGGTTGAGTGCCTTGTTATCTCTATGTTACTGCCACTTGGTGGTGGCCAAGATGACCCAAAAGGGCTTCACCAGGCTCTTCTCTCTTCTTCCTGTGATCTGCCTCTTCCTCGCCCTCCCTCTCCACCTCCGCTCCGTACATCTCGGAGGCACCACCGCCTTCTTCCTCGCCTGGCTTGCCAACTTCAAGCTCTTGCTTTTTGCTTTTGGTAAAGGCCCTCTCTCTGCAGATCCTTCCATTTCTCTTCCGAGTTTTGTGGCTCTTGCTTGCTTCCCCATCAAAATTCAGCACCGACCAAATGGCAAAATTGAACCCAGAAAAGGTCCCAATTCGCTTCTCAACTATGCCGTCAAGGCTCTGCTTCTGGGGATATTGATACGATTGCACGATTACAGTGAGCACATCCATCCTAAAATCATCTTGTTCCTTCACTGTTTCCACATCTACTTCTCCCTCGAGATCGTGCTCGGCGTCTTCGCGGCCCTGTCTCGAGCTCTGCTGAGGCTGGAGCTCGAGCCACAGTTCAACGATCCGTACCTCTCCACCTCGCTCCAGGACTTCTGGGGGAGGCGATGGAATCTCATGGTCACCAGCATCCTCCGCCCCACCGTCTACGAACCCATCCGCGACCTCTCCTCACGCGCCGTCGGTCGGGAGTTGGCCCAGCTTCTCGCCGTCATGGCGACCTTCCTGGTGTCGGCGCTCATGCACGAGCTCATCCTCTACTACCTGGGCCGCGTGACACCCACCTGGGAGATCACCTGGTTCTTCATCCTCCACGGAGCCTGCTTGGTGGCCGAGATCTCCCTGAAGAAGCTAATCGCGGGCAGGTTCCGGCTTCCCGGAATGGTCTCCGGCGTTCTGAGCATCGGATTCGTAGTGGTGACGGGGTTCTGGCTCTTCTTCCCGCAGTTCCTCCGGTGCAAAGCGGACGATCGCGCGTTTGCGGAGTACGCGGCGGCGGGCGCGTTCTTAAACGACGTCGGTGTTGCCGTAACGAGAAGACTAACAATTTTCAAATGAGTCCAATCACCGCTGGACACGTGCGTAGCTAGTCTGTAATAGAGTTATTTTTTTTAAATAATGAATAAATAGTCAAAGATTTGGGAATGAATGAGCTTGGATTCATTAATGGCTACCACAGAAGATTAAAACAAAGGGATAGATGTGAACAGAAATTGTGCATTCCAAGACAAAGAAAGCCACAATTAATGACAATTCCATACAATTATAGTCAACCCAACAGTAAACCTCCCAACTACAAAGTATTATTACCAGCCTGTCAAGAACATTAATGTCTCTATCCCTCTATATAATATATATACATATATGATGAGCGTTGGAACAAAAATACATCTGAAAGAAAAAGGAGACATGGAGAAGAAGAAGCAGTCCCCATTAGCTGTTATGTGCTTGATGTTGGTGGTGGCGGGGCTGGTGGCGCCGCCTGCTCTGGGCTGCCCTCCAAATGCCGGTGAGTGTAAATCGTGCATAGTTGGGCAAATGAAGAGGAGCTGCCCTGCATGTGCGCCGGTTCTTCGGTGCATGGCTCGGTGCTTGTGGGGCGGGAGCTCGAGGCCCGTTTGTGAGAAGAGGTGTGACTGTGGACTGCCCAAACTATCTGATTGCAAGAGGTGCATGTCAATGTGCAAGTGCAGCTGCGCAGCATAATTATGATCCTTTCCTTTCTATGTATTGCCCTTGAAAATGCAAAAAAATTATCACTTGTTTCTGCTTTCTGGCTTCACATAGTGTTTTTTCATGTTCAATATGGTTGAATTTGGATGGAGAAACATGTTGAGTCCACAGATTAGTAGGGTATAGTCATAAAACAAGACAACTAAAAGATGGTGCTGCTTCTCAACAAGTTTCATACTCTAAATAGCACAATTTTAATCACGAGTTATTAATGAAAAACAGATGCTCACAAAATTATACATAACTCATCTCTTGGAGTTATACAGATTGGGCTCCAAGCCACCAAGCAATTTGGATTGCCAGACCTTAATCAATAGGATGAAAAGCTTACTCGCCAACTATGCATGAAAACGGGTGGAAAATTAATCTTGTCCAAGTAAAGATGTCCATTCCCGGGTTTACCGTATTTTTCACCTGCATTCAACCTTCATGTCCACGAGAACTTAAGGCATGGGTGAGCTCTGCAATCTGATGGAGTGAGAGTAAACTTGCATGCGATTCATTTGCAGGAAACAATTTGGCTGCCTAAACTGAATTATTCATGGTCGATGGAGGGTATCTGTTTCCTATAAAGACGTATCCGTTGGTAACATTCTTAACGACAAATGTATTCGCGCTTAAGTTTCATCGATGAAGTCCCGTGACCCAAGTTTAACATTGACAGGCCAAAATGTCCGTCAGTAGGGTTGGATGTTAAGCCACAAATCCCATCCGTCGGTGATCAATATCACCCTTCCGATGGGTGTCACCTGCCGATGAACCAGACCACCCTTACCGACGGATAGC
The DNA here is from genome assembly GCA_963921825.1 of Erodium maritimum. NCBI lineage: Eukaryota > Viridiplantae > Streptophyta > Magnoliopsida > Geraniales > Geraniaceae > Erodium > Erodium maritimum. The sequence continues at coordinate 54,770,611 of OY997594.1, forward strand.
ATCATGGCTGAAATTTCAGCACAACGACAGCTAGCATATGTTGCTGTAGAAATACCTTACTGATATATGGCATCCGTGTTTAAAGAGTTCAACACATCGACGGATGCCATATGTTGTTGTAGTATATACCTTACCGACGGATGGCGTCCGTGTCTAAACATCTAACCCACCGACAGATGCTATCCGTGGCTAAAATTCCAGCACACCTTATTACATTGATGGGTTGTATCCGTCGGCCAAGTATAGAGCCAAATTCGAAAAAAATATACTTCCAAATCATGCACCCGAATGTGCACATAAGCATGCATATACAACCACGACAGATGTGTTGGGTTTTATGTCCAAGGACAAGTCACGCCTTGTACTATGTCATTTGAGTTGATTATAATTGGCAAACGTTTTATCATAATTAAGTTGTAATGTTAGTGAAACTGTGAATGAATTACTGCCTATAAGGTATTAAGAAATATTTCTCTAATAGTAGAACTCTTATAGACAAAGGACTGAATCCATTCACTCGTCCCTAACCTAAAGCGATAGTTAGAGCTATTATGCTTTTGACGAGACGATTATGTTTTACTGATCATGTATATAGACATATGAGTCAAAGTCACATATGCCAAAAAGTTTGACATTGGACGACCTACCTTTAGAATACTCCATAGAACAGAGACATGAGTATATCTCAACTACCTAAGTAGTTCTTAGTCCTACGACCATGACATCACCATGTGATCTACATGATGTGGATTCATGTCTTGACATAACTAAACGTTATTCCTAAACAGATGGTTATAAAGGTTATGCTGAAATACGGATACCCACATGTGAGACATATAGGTGATGGTCATAAGGACTTCTCAATTGTATTCATACAAGTCAGATGTCATTTAAAAGGTCACTCTTGATGATTAGGAGGTTTGTAAAAGAAACATGGACATGCGTGTGATTTGTCACCTACATTCCTCACTCATGATTAAGAGACCGTGTAGAATGTATTAGAAATGATGTTATATCTATACCTTTGTTCAGTCATAACAATCACCGAAAGATAAGAGGATAAAGCTACTCATGGTAACATGATTTGACAAAGGAATAGTATTTTTTTTTAACAGAATGATAATATTATTAATTAAGTAAATTAAATAGGTGTTCGCCTGACGACAAACCCCTTACAAACCAAGAAACTAGCATAAAACAGATAAACTGAAACATAAATGCTGAGTAGTAAATGTTGCTCATAGGCATAGAGGCGGTCGGGGAGGGGGGGGGGGGGGGGTTAAACTACGGTAGCATCCATGGATACCGATACAGTATGCTCCAACCATAAGTCGCTGGTCGAGCAGACCAGGTGAAAACTGAATAGTGGTGGACCGATAACTCCCCCGTTAAGTCAGCGTGCGTCGTCCTCCCTTAAATGATATGTAAGAACCGCTCCCGGTCGATCCCGGTCAAATCGGTGAATTCTAGACAAGTTTGACTTTCGGCCGGAAAAGTCAACCGAGGGCTCAGGAAGCCATTCGGGACCTTTACGGGGCCCAAAAAGCTTAGTCGTCTTCACGGTTAGCTTAGTTGGGCCATTTCCTTCAATTTGACTGTAATATTGGTTGGGTCAAATTTCGGTCAAACTTGGACTTTATATCGGTTAATTTCTGATAAAATCTTGGGAAGCTGGAAATTATTTAAGTGGAAATGACCCCACATGACACTTGTCATGTTTGGCTTGGAGGATGAAAAAGGAGCTTCAATTGACTCTTATACCCTCCCAACTTACCTTTAAAGGGATAGGACCTTAAGAGCTTTTTGATAATTGGACAAAATAGGTCATTTAAAGCAACATGAGCACACAACTCAGCTCATTCCCTATTGTTACAGCCGAAAATCACAAGGAGAGGAGAGGAGAATAGCTCATTTCTTGAGGAAGAAGAAAGAGAAGAAAGCTTGGATTTTGAAGCTTGTTCTTAGTCCTTTTGCCTCCATTTTCCTTCCATCTTCTTCATCTCACCATCCTAGAGGTATGGATGCTCTCAACTCTTCATTTCATCTACTCTCCAATTTGGGTTTTCGTGGGTTTTTCACTTGAAGTTGAAGAACTAGTGTTTGGGTTGTTGCTTGGAGAAGAAGTAGTGAAGTAGGTTGCTTGGATTGTGTTATTGGTTGAAGTTTTGATGAACCCATTGTGGGTGTTGTTGTTTGGCAACTTTGGATGAACATTTTGGAGTTAGAAGCACTTGGAAATGTGGTTTTTGATCTGATTTTCATGGAACTCGAGTTGGGGAAGAAAGGGGAAGGACCTGGTTAGGTCTGGCGCGAAACGTGACCCGGACCGGGCCATGTGCCGGCACGACAGGCCGCACGGAACGGGCCTGGTACCGGCACGGTACGCGGCACGGGACGGACGAGACTCCGGCACGGTACCTCACACGGTCCGTGTCAGACTCCGGGCCGGTCTGTGACGCGGTCCGTGCTGGTTCCCGGGCCGGACTGTGATACGGTCCGTGCCAGGTTCCGGCACGGCCAGTCACACGGTCCAGATGGCATTCCGGATCAGACCTCCAGATCCAAAAACCCTTCCTTTTAGCCCATTTCGATTTCTAGATCACCTCTTTGGCCTTGTTTCCATTGTTTGAGGTTTATTATGTAAATTTTGGGTTCAGGAACACTCCGTTGGGTTATTAATTTTGGTATTGTTATGGTCCAAGACCGTGAGCCCGAGCTCAAGAGAAGGAAAGGCCTTGGACCCGAGCTAGAGAGTCGAAGATCACTCCGGAATCCGTGTGAAGAACGGAGGAGCGACTAACCGGCTTTACAACAGAGAATTAGAGGAAGACCGCAAGGTAGGGAAAGTCCTAACTACTTGAGTATTTCATTATTAATATGCCTATTAGGTTAATAAAATCGGAAAGGTCCTAGAGTTGCATATAGGATGCGAATAACTAGAATAATCGTCTTTCAATTACTAATAACCGGATGTGTCTAGAATGCATGATTATGATGAGAATAACTAGTGTAGCTCGCTTTCAATACTTGGGAATTGATTTACTGGTAGAGAGGTCGTGATGAGCCCTCAGATTAGCTGTGGTGTTAGGTTCACATGCTTGTTTGCTAGTTATTAGGATAATCAAGAGTCTAATGAAACTAGTTAAATTTCATGCTTGATTGCTTTAATGTTTACATGATTGGTTGATTGAATGTTTGCATGATTGATTGAATGTTGAATGTTTGAACGGATGATCGAGTATGACTGATTGTGCCAAAGGGGCACGATCAGGTGATCGATGGACCGATGGATCGTGACAGGTAAGTATACGGTAAGTGTAAGGATTAAATGGATGTTATTTTGTGTTTCCTTTATTTCCATCCTTAAGTTGTTTGGTTGTTTGGTATGGTACTTACACCGGGGGGGGGGGGGGGGGTAATCTGGTGGTGTTATAGTCATTGGTGCTGGCAGATCCTGCGGGATAAAGATTGGATATTGGACCCTGCGGGGCATTGATTATTGGACCCTGTGGGGCATTGATTATTGGAGCATGCGGGCATTGATTATTGGAGCCTGCGGGCATTGATTATCGGACCCTGCTCGCAATTGGATGGTTTACCCTGCGGGGAATTGGTTACTAATGGTTTCACCCAAGTGTATGCGTCCTGCGGGAGTATTACCTTGGTTCCCCATGACATATGGTCCTTTGGAGGCATTTCCGAGAATTCCGATGATGAGCGTCCCTTTGGGATGGTTTCCGGTGCCCCGATGTATGTGCTTCCTCTGGATCGAGGGAAAATATGATATGATATGGGTACTCTGGTGGATCGGAATATGGGAACCTATGTGACACCAGAATCTATCCGTGGATCGGAGGCTTGAGAAAGCAAGTGGTTGGTGTGATATTATTTGCTCCCATTTCAGTGGTTATGATTCATTTAAAGTACTTTTCATAGAATCTTTTAAATTACTGTTATCCTTGATAGTGCGGTACTATTCTTATTTACTCTGGTTACTAATATTTCATTGTTAATAGTATTTAAATCGTTATTTACGCTATCTTGTTTAAACAGTTTTATCATTGATCTAAAGGTTGAGTTGTTACGATTTTTCCTACTGAGCGTAAGCTCACCCCTTTGGTTTTCTGACTGTTTTTACAGACGTACCTGATGTCTAGTGAGTTCGAGGCTCGGGAGCTTCTGCACGTCTTGGGGATGGTTCTAGAGTTTTGTTGGTCGTTTGTACTAAACACTATTTATCTTGCACTTTATGTCGAGTTTTGACTCACGTTTGAGATTTTCGAACTATTTATTTATGATGTTTTAATGGAGTTTATTTGATATTTCAAAGGTTTTATCGTTGTTTTTAGTATTTTCTATCTTTAACTTAGGTCACGACTCGAGTCCGGTCAAAACCGGATTTGGGGCGTGACATGATAGGTGTAGGGCTCCTGAACGCGGGATTGCTGACCCCGAAGTGGTAGGGGAACATCTTGTCGACTGTTGGCTGAACCATTGCCACCAATCTGCCGGGAAGGGGATACAGTCGACCAACCCTCCCTGGACCTCCAGTCTCTCATTCTTGGAGGCGGGGATGCTTACAACCCCCCGCCGCTACATGGGACGCCTCATCAGAAGCCGACGATCCTTCCCCTTCCTCAGGTTCCCCATTTCTTTCCAGGCGTTTCTTCCCAGATAATGATGGTGACATTTCTCGTGGAAGCCATCCGACCGGAACCTCATCCCTGTGAGAAGATTTCCTCCCCTGCTCCCCCTTTTCCTGGTTCCTTAGAGGAGTACTTGGTCCAGCCGACTTGGTTCCCCCATTTCCCATGCCTCCCATATACGTCCAGTTCATTCCTGGCGTCGCTTTCCCATGTTTCGCCCTTTCCAGACCAAATCTGGGTTCCGCCGGTGCCTTCAACGATGGACCCCTTTTGCCTCCTACCACCGGGCATACCGGGAACAGATGGCCCGCACAACAGCACCCAAAACAGTGCCCAGGCAGGCGTTCATATGAAATCACCAAACGAGTATGTACCTGTGATACTGATAGCCGAAACCATAGCTGGCTCTGCAACAGTACCCTGATGTCCGCCCTAATCCTGACCTTCATAAAGTCTCCCCAACACAGCCTGTCCTTATCCACATACACACCTTGGCATACCCCTAGAGCATTCCCCACATGAAATCCCACATCTCTCGTCCATGCACTTACTGGCAAGTTCGACACTCGCGCCCATACTGAGAAATGGTGGAACTCCAAGTCCCGGACCTGCATGTGAGCTCGCATATCCGTAAAAAATACCAGTGAGTCCCAAAACGACCAAGGTTCGCCCAACAGAACCCTCTTCTCTCCTTTTCCATCTTAAAAAAGAAAGCAATTAGCCCCCCTCTAGAGTCTTGGACTCAATCTTCATACCCTACACATCTTCCATCCGAGCCACCACTGACTTCTAGTAGATGTTCTTAGATGTCAGTACCTTGGCCGCCAACGCAAACCGATACTGATTTCCTCGACCTGTGACCTCCTGGACCGGCACCACCACCTCCCTGATCCTCATCGAACCCATTTGGGATCTCAATACACCGACCTGGTCCCCCGGACTATGCCAATCACTTACCCTCGCCCCAAACGGGTTAAACCCCTTACCCGGGCCCGACTGGCCCTCATGGGGCATGTTACGCTCCGGGTCTGTCCGAGATCCGCCCGCAACCCCTGTCCCGATCTAGACCCAAACCTTGCCACCCATTTGGCGACGTCACTCGGGCCTCCTCGAGCCCAGCCTGGTCTGGATCCCCTCCGTCGATCCGTTGGGCTTGACCCCGGTCGAGGCTGCCAGCCCATATCCGATACTCCCCCCCATCCGTAAGGCCCGCCCGGCCCACCCAGCCCATTGTGCCCCGCACGTCTCGCATCCGCAAGCAGTCCCGGGCCCACGACCTCCTTTGTTTCTCGTCTGAAACCCTAGCAGACTCGGTCGTCGGCGCCTTCCCCTTCGTTCGCCGCCAGGCCACCGCCTCCGGTGTCTCGGATGCCTCTGATCCCGTCTCCGACGATACTACTATCGGAATCAGGGCCATGCCATCCCGGAGCGGCTCCATGGACTCGCCCTCCGACCCCGACATCTCACTCTCCACCGGCACCATCACCGGATTCCGCTGCACCCTCTTCCTCGTCCGCGGACCCACCGCCTGAACCCGACGCATGCCCCACGTCTCTCTCCGCATCGGTCGTTCTAGCCCCTCCTCCTGCTGCGTCGAGAACTCCATGTGGTGTTGCTCTCCCCTACACGGAGAGAAACAAGGCGACGGTGTGATCGACGGAGTGACCGACTCCACCGCCGTCCCTTCCGTACACCACATCTCCTCACGTTCCCCCATCACCTGCTCCATACTCGGACTCACCAGCCTATTGTCTCCATCCCCAACCTCACCTGGTACGTCTCCGGCGAAGCCCGATGTCATCGACCTCCCCTCAGACGAAGCAGACGACATTCTTGTGGATGAAGGAGACAGAAATCGCAAAAACCCTAGCAGAGCTAAACCATAGCAAAGGCTGCGTCTTACTATATTTGTTTATTTTTTGAGTTCAAAGGAATAATAATTAATTATATGATTTAGGTGGTTATAGGCATTACTAAGAGTTACACATGAATTGTTGATGAAGCGATTGTTTCATTCCACTACCAACGTCATATGAATCCTAAAGGGTCACACACAAAGGAAAGACCATAACGAAGTGATTATATATTGATACAATACATCCCTTTTATTTAATCCTGCACTCATAAGACAAGACCAATACTTATACTTAATTATTATAGAGTATAGTAATTAAATAAACGAATAAAAGACCAAATTTATATGTGTAATAGGGCTTGGCCGACACCCCATTAAGATTGAAGTTGGTTCGGCCAAGCCTATATTATGTATATTTATTTTTAGTGTTTATTTGATAAATAGAATCAAAGAAAATCTCTAATGTTCTAGAAAGTCTAGAATAAGGAATATTAGTTGGACTAGGTCAGAGGAAAGTAAGACACCACTTTAAACAAGCTTTCCTAATTTTACTTTGATTGGTTTGAGGGAAACCAACTATACAAAAATACAACACTAGTAGGGCCAAAAATAACAAGCATTCACGTTAAAATTACCGGCCACTACATTGAGACAATTGTGAGTTTTCGTTCAAGAGCTTCTAGTACGTCAAGGTTTGGATTAACCTTTCTCGTGTGGATATTGTTAGAGGGCGAACACTTGGGCGCCTACGACTACACTTTCAAAGGTCCCAGTCTCAAACCAGTACATCCAAAGTTTCCTATATAGAGGTAAACTCCGTTTATATTATGCATAAATTAGTATTAGTTGATGCATGTTGATCTAGGCTAATTAGGATTAAACCGACAAAATTTTATGAAATTTTTGTTTTCCGCCGTGTTAACGTAACACATTAACTTACAGGATGATGGGTCAGTATATTGTTAAGTGCTCATCCACGAGGCAAATATCTCCTTCATCATCGTTGTCTGAGAGTCTTGTAAGGTACCTTTTCCTGGACGATTTGGTCGGTCATCTCCTTGCACAAGGCTTCCTCTATCTGTATGCGTTATTCCTCAAGCAGGGAGATCTGTTTCTGTTGTTCAATAAGGAGAACCTTCAACTCTTCTAACTCCTCATAGGAAGTATTAGACCCTGCACTAGAGCACCTAACACTCATCATCTCCATTATCGATAAGCGCTTGACCGCCTTCCCGAGGCTCTACTACATTCGTCCTTTCTATTATTTACGTAAGAATAGCTGGATGAAGGAAAACTCTTTCCCTAGAGTCAATGGCGTCATCACGGATGAAGATGGATCCTCGCATTCGATCCCCTACGATGCAGAGTACTTTTATGGGCTTCCTCCATAACCTTTATGGTCTCTATCTGAGATACAACCAGAAGTTGAATGAGCTCAACAAAAACATACTAAGTAATGATTATATATCTTATCCACATAACTAAAACAACAGTATAAGGAAAATGAAAAAAATTTCGTTTTAGTTATTTTGTTTTAAATGGTTGAGTTCATTGACATAACATAAACAATAAATACTCACAAACCCTATTTCTTTCTCAACCTTTCCCCCGCCGCTCCCTCTTCAGATCCCTCCTCCGGTGGCCTCTATGGTCGTTGGCCATGAAGGTCACCACCTCCCTTACCCTCTTATCCCCTTATCCCTCATTTCTCTTCTCTTTTTTGGTCCCTCTCTCTTTTTGCCGTTTATTCTTCTCCTCTTCGGCATTTTCGCTGGCTCTGGCCAGACTCCAGAGATGTTCTCCTTTACCCATCTTCCTCTCTTCATTTTCCGCCTTCCTTCTCGCACATGTTCACTACTTATTTTATTCCCCTTATTCCATTGTTCGTGCTCTACAACTCAAGACTATTTCATCTTCCCTTGTTCTTCGATTAGTGGTTTTAGTCACTCAGCCTGAGCATCGAACCCAAGGACCAGGTTTTTGATTGTTTCTATGATCGAACTCCCGTCGTGTGCATCAGATCTACAATGGGAGATGTTTCTAATTGAGTCCCCACATCCGCTCAGCATCCCCTCCACCATAATCTGACCATAGTGTCAAATCGGTGACCATAACCCACATGTAAGGACTTCATTCTTGAGAGCATACAGAAACCCCCACCCCGAGCCACAACTCTAGAAACCGAACCTTCAACCAGTGCTTTAGCAATCAAGCCTCTTCCTTGCCTGGGAAATCCTTTGTTGAACTTAGACGCAGTCCAAGAAAAGTTTATGCATGTAACGTGGAGGATTTGACGGTCCAACCACTTACCGACAAGATTGTCTCTTTCTACTTCCCATCTAGGGAGGCGATGGATGACATCCGAGCTAGGGAGCCATGAGATTTTTATGGCCGGTTCTCATGCTTACGCCACTGCCACCGCGAACCCAGTCGAATAATCTCTGTTTTTGGTCCCTCCGAATTTCGTTCCGTGCTTTTGACGTACCTACCGAGGCTAGGACCTCCCAAATGAGATCTTTCATCGTCTCAAACATACGCAAGGAGGTGGAAACCAGAAGGGCCAACAACACAAGAGGCCCAAGCAAACCTCAGGGCTGGGCCACCTTCCTTTGGCTCTGTGTGGAAATAGATGTCACACGGCCGCTTCGCCGTCATTTAATCTTCCAGGTGGATGAAATACCAAGCCACTGAAAATACGGTTTGAATATGAAAAACTGTCGGACTTTTGTTTCCGATGTGATCGTCTCGGCCATGTGCATACAGTTTGTGTTGCTATTTTCCAGGCTGTGGATCAACTTGTTAGGCTCTATGGAGATTCTCTTCGGGTTCCACCAATGATCCAAGCGGAAGAAATCTTTCGTACGGATTGGAGTTCCATGCCATCACCGCCTGCGGGCCTGGTGAACATACCACATGCTTACTTGGTTTACTCAGATATTTCGACAGAATCCCATGACAGTCAGGAGCCCATCCAGCCGGATGTCCCTAGCCCTCGGGATGGGAGGGACCGTCTTTCAGATCCAGAGGTCTTTAAGACCATAGTTACGCCTACCGGTCAGATAATCGAAAACCCCACACCAGTGGTAATGTTGAAGGATGTTGAATGCGGGAAGGGAAGGGAAGGGTAGTATCTCCCTTGTCCCTGCAGGCCATCAAGACCACATTTACGCCTAACCTGAAGGCACCCCTGCCCATCACCGATTGGAAGGACAGTAACAAGATGGTGGGTGGAATATCGCATACCCTAGTTGGGGAAACAAAACCCATGGGAACTCCGACCCAGACACAGATGTAGCCACCCCCATTGCGTCTGTCCAACATAATCTTCAGCACGAGATCTTAGTTGGGTACGAGTAGGGCCAACATACGATTCTCCTTACAAGCAAGGTGAAAAAGGAACCACAAAAGAAGCAGTCAACAAAACGGGTACCAAGTAAAGCAAAGGCTCTCAAGGCCATGACAAGGGACAAAGGACCCCGACAGACAACAGTTGCAGCTAGTTCCAAGAAGCAGACATTTATGCTTTGGACATCGACCACACTATGTAGGAGGCCCAACATGACCTTACCATGTACATACCGACGAAGGATGGCAAACAAGCTCGTCGAGAGCCACGATAAGCCTTGGGCTTGGTGGGAGGATGACCTTGTTCACTTTCTCATCCCCCATTGGCCCTATCTGGGAGGGTCATGTTCCATGGGGCGACATTCAGAAGCTCCGTGCGACTCAAGGCAACCTCACTCCGGAGAATTTAGTCTCTTGGAGTCGTGTTACTATGCATATCTGTAGCAAGTATTTCTCTTCTAGCATCGCGTGAAGAAAATTTATTTTCTCAGCCATGAATATTGGATCACTTGTTTGTCTTCTAATGAAAGAAGTCGGTTATTATCTTGACTTGTATCGGGTTTATCCCTGGACTTTAGTATCGTATCATGTCATTTGCTTAATTGAACATATACCTAATTTACTAAAAAAGAAAACTATATGGATAAAATTATACTTTCATTCATTTTCAATTTCCAGGTCACCTACAGGGAAAGATTATGTCAAGTCACGTGTTACCGACATATATATTCAACCAACTTTTAAATCAAATTGCTTAGTTCAATTTTTTGTTCTGATAACATATCCTATTTCACGTGGAGAAGGATCCAAATATCTAAGGCAATAGAGTGGAGAAGAACAGAGTTCCCTGAATATTTTACGAACCTCGACAACATAGTCGTCGGTTTCTTATGAGCGAATGGATATTAATCACGATTAATTGATGAGATATAGATAAGTGGATATTTATTCTGTCATGCATTTATATCCAACAAGAAGAAGCCAAAACATCCAACAACTACACATGATTTTCTTCTCTCATTTCCTTGTTTTTTTCTTATGAGAAGATCTGACCCAAACCGTGGATTTTAAAGATTAACCCAAATCCAAAGCAATAAATTAAACGAACAATGAAATTGGCTCTCTAGAGCGTAATCACCATGAAGGAGCAAGAGAAGAGGGCAATAAATAGCAGTAGAAGAGAAGTGGTAGTTATAGTTGTGGGGGCAGAATGAGACGGGGACGCGGGTGCTGTAGCAGCCATCGCCATCGCGGCCTCTTCAGAGGTGGAGATGGTGGGAGTGCGGTCCGGGTCGGGTTCCATCCGCTGCGGCTCCACCTGCACGTTCAGTTTCAGCCCATTCTTGCACTTGTCGGGCCTCAGGCTCGCGAAGTAGCGAGAACCTTCCTCCCCCAGCGTGATGCTCTCTATCCCGTCCCTGTACATCCTGATCGGGTTCCTCACATCGCACGACTCGTATTCTTCCTTGCTCCTCAGCTCCGCGATGCTCTCCTGCGCCGCGGAGTAGCTGAACCCTGCCCGCCCATATACGTATTAAACACAAGTTTAATATTTGACAAGGAGTTGGGATGCTTACAGATTTTGTCTCCGACCCTGAAGGTCCTGCCGGAGGACCAGGCAGCGACGTCGGTGGAAGCGTCCCAGCCACGGTCTCCTCCGACGACATGGTGCACCTGGGCTCCGATCGAATGGCCGGAAAGGGCGAGCACGAAGAGCTGTAGGGCCAGGGCCATCTTGAACCTCGCGGCGGCGCCACCACCAGCACCAGCAAGAGCCATTGTGAGTTTATTATTAGAGGAGGAGGGGTGAGTGAGGAGGATATGGGACTTTATAGATAGGAAGCAGTGATTGCGTGGTGTGTAAATCTAAATAATAAAAAGAAGGCGCGAAAAGTGTGTTGGCAGTTTCCGTCCATCCAATCCAGCTACGAGCAAGGGTTTTCCAGGCAGCTTCCTTTCTTGAACCCACACGACGCGAGACTGTTTGGTTGCTACTACCCAAACTCACCGTTTCATGTTCCTCTCTCGGAGTGGGCTCCACCTATTTTGTTACCCCTATTCTATTCACGGCACTGCCCTTTCTTTCTTCCTACACAATTAAATACTGTCCTGCTGTTTCGGGCTGTTTGCCATAGTGACTGTAGTGTTGTTGTTTATTTTTCCTTGGTTAGTCAACTATTCTGAGTACTTGCAGGACTTGTTGTTGGTGCATTTTACGGTCAATTAAGCAAAACCTATCCTCCCCTCCTTTCATGTGTTTTGCGGTGCTTTTGCTTTGATTGTTTGTTACCGAATAAAGTTGTTCCTTTCATTTTCCTTTTAAGAATAATCACGTGACCCTGCTTCCTTCCCATGATTTAGTGTATTCTTCATCCAAACTTGCATTTATTGTTGTTTTTCTTATTGTTTTTAGTATAAATATAAAACTTTATCAACTCGAGAATTGAAATGACGATATGATCATGCAATTGTAGAAATGATCGTACATAGCGAGTTTGGGTTCAGGTGACTGTCGGAATACTAATCATATCTTTAAATACCCGGTATCACCAAGAAATACAATAGGGAATGGTTCTCTATTCAAACGGTGGTTGGCGCAATTGATCCAATAATCTTTGTCGTCTCGACTAGAACAAGCATGCGGTGTCAAGACAGCCGTCCAAGGAGTATGTTAAGGAAAGGAGGAGGCTAGGGGACGTGTGGTATCCGTCCCTTGAGGGTCGTGGTATGGCTCCTCCGAGACACCCTGTGGCTCCCAAATGTTCTCATATGAACCAAAGAGGTTGCTTGGCAGACCTCGCTTCTACCCCAATCGGGGCCATTTTCCCTAGGTCGGGTACAAGCAGTTTCGCTCTTTCCTCGGTGTCCGTCGTGATGATCGTTATTTCCCAAAACGACCCTCCTAACTTTGAGAGGTCCTCGACGTCCCCGGACATCATGTGATGGATACATGTTGGGGCATACGAACACTGTTGTATGGATGCGAAACTACATCATTCGGGGTTTTGGTACCTCCCGACCATTCCAGACTAATCATCTGACGCCGGTTTCCTCCTCGATCACCATTTCATCTTGATGAATCATTCTCCATAGATGCATGTTCGATAGAGCCGAGACACGAGTGCTCCTCGATTGACCCATCGGTTTACTTCATTTGGTCGAGGGTGATCGGTCCCCATGGGTAGCACATGACTCCAAGGACATGGTTAGTATCAACCTCCTCCTTGGTGGTCGGACAATGCTAGGGTAGACGGGCGAGGTCGTCTCGACGGGTGGTCCCACGGTGGCAGGATCACGTCCGATGGCATCCAGTGGAGAGTCGGGACAATGTCCTCCCTCTCATGAGATCTTATGATCCGCGCCATCATCCGTGGAGAGGTCATGGGTAGGAGATTCTTTATCGAAGCATAGATTAGTTCGGTAGGGAGGTCCGATCAGCGTGACGTCACTGTGGTGGCAGCTCCGATATCCGGCATCTATATCCATGGTCCTCATTACGTTGGACGTCGCATGGAGGGGCGGCGCATGACGATGTTGTTGGGTTTCTCGGTAGAGTACGAGATGAACGAACTCGAAACAAAAAAAACAATTAACACAAAGAGACCATTAAAACCATGAAACAACTACCAAAGATTAGAATCACAAGAAAAAAAAATCAACATTTTCATATCAAATGAAGAACACAGAGTAAGGAATGATTTGGATTGAATCTCCAAGACGCCTACATATCCTACAAAGAATCAAAGCGACGTAGTTCTAATATTAGAGGACTCATGAACACAAAAATGGAGTAGGAACTATCCTTAGCCGAAATTGGGGAGGGAGAGAAGTTTCTTGTTTTCTTATTTGTGTCTTGTGTTTGTTATGTTGAAAAAAGATGACTTAAACATAACAAACCTCATAAACTTGTCCAACTAAAGGTACGTGACAAGTATGGTGACAAGTACGGTGTAAATAGGACAAGTATGGTTGTAAGTATGGCTAGACAAGCTGGGTTTATGTGGTGAATCACCAATACCTTAATATTTGTCTTGCTTGCTTAGTACTAATTAATCAAGACTTGATTAATTAGTTCCATGGGCCTTGGTTGGCATGAGCCGTACATGGGCCTTGCGGGAGATAGCCCATGATCATTCCCAACGAGGTCCCATGACGCGCTCATCACTTCCCAACCCTTCCATACCGAATATGTCCAACATTATCCGATGCGATCAATCCCAAGAGTCCAAACCTTGTCTTGATCCGTAATGTCCTAAATACTTACGGGCACACGAACCAAAACCTAGTTTTGGTCATGTCCCGAGACAACCAAACTTGTCCAACTAAAGGCATGGGACAAGTATGGTGACAAGTACGGTGTAAATAGGACAAGTATGGTTATAAGTATGGCTAGACAAGCTGGGGTTATGTGGTGAATCACCAATACCTTAATATTTGTCTTGCTTACTTAGTACTAATTAATCAAGACTTGATTAATTAGTTCCATGGGCCTTGGTTGGCATGGGTCGTCCATGGGCCTTGCGGGAGATAGCCCATGACCATTCCCAACGAGGTCCCATGACGCACTCATCACCTCTCGAGCCTTCCATACCGAATATATGTCCAACATTATCTGATGCGATCAATCCCAAGATTCCAAACCTTGTCTTGATCTGTAAAGTCCTAAATACTTACGGGCACACGAACCAAAACCTAGTTTTGGTCATGTCCCGAGACAACTCCCTTTTTGGCCATTCTCTATAAATGTGTTAATGAGTTTCAGCCTCTGGTGTGACCCTTAGGTTTATAAATGTCGGTAGATCAACGTAATATACAATTTTACTTGATCCTACATAAGTGGCAACTAACGAGACTTTAGTATTGCTTGACACTGCATAACGAATTGACCTTGTTGACTCTAACCTTTCTATCGTCCCTGTCATTATCCTTTTATCATCGATACCTTGATTGAGATAAGGCATAGAGACGCCATCCTTATTATTCTCAAACACTGTTCCTTGATATGTGATATGACTGAATATATGATACCTAGTATCATATGCATGGGCAGGCTATTCTTTCAGTCACTCTCAATCAAGCGACCGAGAACTAATATCTTTCCCATATCGCAGTATGGAGATAAATCCCTTAGTCGTCTTTCGTATCACTCATGCAATCCGTCCCCAAGCCAATCATGGTCATTATGGAAGCCCTGTTACAGAAAACGTTATGCTCATGTCAAACTCAGTTGTTGACTACATATCGATCACAATGACTCCTTGGTCTAAGGATACATAACAAGCTACGACAATGAATATGTTCATGACTTGATCTATGACACATATTCATGACGGGTCGTCTAATATCATGTCCCACATGATATCTATGATTAGAATCCGGAATCTCTTTCCAATGACTAACAGATTGTAAGCCATAAAGAGCCATCATTCATACTCGTCGCTTCTTGCGAAGCTTTGTCGACTAGGGACCCATCGAGTGTGATCTATCTCAATTTATGGTTATATTTGCATGGTGGGCATAGATCAGAACACACATCAATGTATTACTCCAACACTAAAGTATTACATAAAGCTGTTTTTCTTTTATTGATAACGATGATATATACATTTGGATGTTTACGATTGAACTACGGGCACTAAGACTAACAAATGCGAGGGGCCAGAGGGGTGCACAATGATGGCGGAGGCGACAACATGGTAGGTGAATTGCTTTGTGGGCAGAGGCTGAAATGGGAGGTAGATGAGAGAGGAGGATAGGAAAACAAAAAACCCTAAAGGTCGAGCTAGAACTTTTTTTATTTTTTTATTTGGAACTTTATACTTTGTTTTGTCTCAACTCATATACCTCTTATCGATATTTTCTCCCACATATATTGGTCGCTTGGCGTTGAGTCTAGTTTGTTCAGAGATATTTTTAAAATCATCCTCTTCAGAGGGAGCATAATCATTCAGGCGGTGTAGTCGATTGAAGTCACTTGCATTGCTCGACATTTTTGATTGGAGGAAAATTTGAGAGTGAATAAAGGAGGGTCGAGAGATAAGAATGATTTTGTGCAAGAAGATTGAAGGTGCGAGGAGAGAATGAGAAGTTAAGTGAATATATAGAGATTTAAAAATAAAACAAAATTAGGACAATGTCGATGTTTAAAAAAAGAGAGTTAATGTTGACAAAGTCAATGTTCAAATTTTAAAACGTTAATGCTATGTGTCAGAAGACTAATGGTGAAGAGCATATCAGAGGCCTATATCGGGCCATGTTGTAGGCTATAATATTGGAGGCCTCGATCGGAGTAAAGGCTGGCATCTACGAGGCAAGGCAAAAATAAACAATTTGCTTCTGATATTAGAGACAGAGGCTAGATATTTAACTCCGACTGAAATAGAAATGAACATCGATGAATCTTACCTCTCTAACTTCAAAGATAAATGACCAATAGTTGGTAGAAGCAGAGCAAAAATCAACAACTCGTCATTGGTATTAGAAACATAGACTGGGTAACAGAGGCCTGACCGTATGTATCCTTGTATGGTCGCTTTTTGAGCATGGAGTGAAGACCATAGCTTCCTAATCAAAATCGAGATTCTATATTTGATACTATTTATTTGAATCATTACGCGTAATAACTTAAAGTACAAACAATTTTCAAGCTTGTAACTTAAAAGGACATTCTTGAATTCTGCGCAGCCTCTCCCTTCTCTCACGCGAGTGCTAGGGTTTAGGGGTTTTGCGAGATGCAACCTCCTTCTGCAGTGATCATATTGTCTAATGGTGTGGTGCAGGAGTGGGAAGTATGTGAGGATGCGAGATCGACGATGCCGATGGTGTCCATGGAGGGGGGAACGCTCACATCGGCAAAGTCGTTGACGTCGCGCGGGTTGAGTACCCCGGTAACTTTCTCGGCACAGAATTCGGGGGAGGTGGGTTGGGACGTGGGGGGTTGGTACCACACGGCGGCGCGGGGCAGGCGACGAATCCCAGCGAAGGGGCCGCGGCCGAGAAAGGTGGGCGGTGGTTTAGTGGAGAGATCAAAGGAGACCGGGGGTAAGCTTGGTAGGACGTTGCTCCCGGGAACGGAGATGGTCGGCACGGAGGAGTCCGTCAGGGAGGAGGATGGGCTCCTGCCGATTGGGGTGTCGTCGGACAAGGAAGCATCGCCGGCGGTGTTGTCGGTGGCGTTGGCGTGGAGGGGAAGCAAGGGGAAGGAGGTGGCGCGAGACTCGGCTAGGGTTTCGGGTGATGGGCTGGGCCGAGGTGGTGGAGAAAAGGGCCTGGGCCGGGGACTGTTCGCGGATGGCCATCGGGTCTGGCAAGATGGGCTGGCCTGGCTGCCCCGGGCAGGAATGAGGCCGGGTCGACGGGTTCAGCCCAACGCATACGATGGGGAGTCATACACAGCAGCGGCGGGGGGCCACAAACACCCCCGTCTCCAGGAATGAGTCCGTGGAGGTCCAGGGAGGGGTTGGTCGATTGTACCACCTTCCTGGCTGATAGATGGCGTTGGTTCCATCACCAGTCGACAAGATTTTCCCCTACCAGTCCGGGGTCAGCAATCTCGCGTTCAGGAGCCCTACAAGTATCATTCCAGGGAGGACGACGCACGCTGACTTACCGGGGGAGATGTCAGTCCACCATTATTCCCCTTTCACTTGGTTGGCTCGACCAGTGCCATTTGGTTGAAGTATGTTGTATCGGTATCTCCGGATGCTATTGCAGTTTTCCCCTTCGACCTCCCCTATGCCTGGAACAAAGCTTATTTTCATGTTATTGCATTATGATAGTTACTTGATTTATGGTTTGTACGATGAGTTCAGATATGTACTCATCGATCTATTTTAAATTTCAGTAATAATAATATCATTTTTTCTATAAAAAAAAAGGACAATCTTGAACTCATATGGGACACAAATGTGAGCTTCCTTAGTCAATTGCGATTTACAGGCACGAATACTTGAGATGAAACGACATAGCAATAGTTGATACGACACCCTTGTATCATCGTTTCGTTTGGTGTCTCATTCACTTGTGATAAAATCATTGAGGGATGTCATCCACTGATCCACATCGTCCTTGGCATAGACGTGATCAAATCCAGCATCGACCATCCGATGATTATGCAATGTTAACCAACGATTTTGACACATCATCATTGAATATTCGTGACGATGTTGGATGTGATGTGATTAAGTATAATCTAATCATACGCTACACTAACTGAAAATATCTCGAGCTTTCCATTGGGACAGTATCATTCTAACCATCACTAAAAAAAAAATATCTCATTAAGTGAATATGACAAATATCCTAACGGCTTTACAATATCAGGATGTTCATTTGACTGTTAGGTTAACTAGATGACATATTTTTCTAACATATTTTGCGTCATTTATTTCAATGGCTGGCTGGATATCAAGTAAGAAATTGAAACTCATCAGAGATGTAATTATTATAATTTTCAAATAACATTAATTGTTCATCAATTACAATCTTGCAAGGTTATAAAAGTAAATTAGTCTCATTAATATTCTTCTTTTTCACTGCCTTACATTCCCAGAAAAGCTTTTCTTCCTTTTTCTTGACTGAAAAAAAGAAGATAAAATAGAAAAGGTATAGCCGGCTTCTCTTCAAAAACGCTCTGCCTTCTCTCTACAAAGCTAAACCCTAGTTCGTCTTCCTCGGGGCGCCGGTGACGTTCTCGTCCTTATCGTCAGTGGCTCCCCTCCTCTCCTCTCTTCCCTTTACCTCCCCCCCCCCCCCCCCCCCCCCCCTCGCTCCTTCTCTTCTAACCCCTTTCTCTACCTTTCGTTTCAGGTTCGTCGGAGCTTTGGCCTCAGATCTAGATGTGGGAGGCGGTTCTTCTCCGTTTGAGGGTTGATAGCCCCAAATCTGAGGCCATCTTCGCCGTTCCGGGCTTTTACCCCCTTTTATCTCTGTCTTATCTTCTGTTTTCTTTCCGCCCTTCTAATGCAGTCCTAATTGAGAACATAAAGGTATTGGTATCCGAATTCGACAAAGTCCTAGCCTATTTTGGGTCGAGACGGGCTTCCAAGCTCATCTGGAGGGTTAAATTCGTATTTTTAGAAGTCCGGATATTATTTCTACTTTTTGATATTTCCTTTATTTCGAATTAGGGTTTTAGGTAGTAATTTCCTTATTGTATTAGAACTTTGGGTACTAGTTTTTCTATTTAAGCACTTGTTATTCCATATTGTAATTCAGATTCGATGAAATAAACCAAAAACGAGTTCTACTCAAGTTCTATCCTATTCGGTATTCTCTTTGAATCAACGAATTCGATAAAGGATTCTTCCTTTCGCTCCGCACTCTGCATCAGTTGGTATCAGAGCCTCACCGTTCCAGGAAGATGCCGCCTTGCAGACAGAATTGTCAGGCCGCCACCTACGATGATGTTGCTGATTTTGCTGAGGAGACTGCAGCAGTTCGTCGTGAAAACGATGATTTGAGGCGTCAGGTCGAGTTACTATCCCAGCGAATGGATGTTGTGTTTCGTCGCGATGACGTGACTGTCACGGACGTTGACTATCCCTTCGCCCCGGATACCAACCTGTTCATCGAGGTTAGTAATCCTGAGTCTTTTCTCCAAATCGACTCAGCTCCGGTTTATGATGATTATGGTGATGATTACGCGCTTTGCATCAAGAGAAAAGTTTGCACCCAATTCATCAATAGTGGCAGTTGTGAGAACGTGGTTGTAGAGATCGTAGTGTCGAAGCTTGGTCTTCTTACTGAACCACAGCCTAAGCCCTATCACCTCTCCTGGCACAACAAAGTTGTTGGTTACCTCATGTTTGGTCCTCATGTTGTTCATGTTGGTTGTGCTAACACATATTCCTTCTCATTCCAGGGTACAAACATTGTCTTTCTACAATCCAATCCCAAGACTGACGCAGGTCCGGATTCGAGGACGAATCTTCTCTTCACCGGAGAGAATGATGCAGTCCTAATTGAGAACAGAAAAGGTATCGGTGTCCGAATTCGACAAAGTCCTAGCCTACTTTGGGTTGAAACGAGCTTCCAAGAAAAACTTATGGCTATGCCATAAGCCCCGATGGTTTTCGGCCTTTCGAGCTTATCTGGAGGGTTAAATTTGTATTTTTAAAAGTCCAGATATTATTTCCTGTTTTTGATATTTCCTTTATTTCGAATTAGGGTTTTGGGTAGTAATTTCCTTATTGTATTAGAACTTTGGGTACTAGTTTTTCTATTTAAGCACTTGTTATTCCCTATTGTAATTCATATTTGATGAAATAAACCAAAAACGAGTTCTACTCAAGTTCTATCCTATTCGGTATTCTATTTGAATCAACGAATTCGATAAAGGATTCTTCCTTTCGCTCCGCACTCTGCATCACCTTCGCTGGATCGCTTTGGTTACCTTCTGATATGGCTCGTCTCTTAGCAGATCGGAGTCCATGAGGGGCTTTGCTCGTAGATCTGGGCTCTCCATGTCAGATCTACGACTTCCGCCTTTGCTCCGCCGCCTTGGTCCGCCGCTCTCCAGTCTCGGCTCTCCTTGGTGGCTTCTCAGGTTTCCCTGGCCTGTTGGAGCTTCCCAAGGTCAGATATGCGGCCCCCTCTCTCGGCTCAGGCATGGAGAAATCCTGGTTCTCTTCCCGCGTTCTCGGTGCTGTCCGAAGCGTTTCGAGGACCCGCCATGAGTTCGAAGTCGTCTGAAGTTGCCATCGCGCGAGGTTCACATGTGTCCTTCACCTGCAGCATGTTGGAGTGGCAAGGGCTCGGGTCGCTCAGCTTAGGTGCTCTCCGACGAAAGTTGGGACGCGTGAGGCCGTGAGGAAGCAGCTTCGTTCATTGTTAGGCGTGGTTGTCCGATCTAGGGCTGGGTTGAAGTGGTTTGCTTCTCATCCCTTCTTGATTTATTTTCGGTTTCTTCCTCATCTACTTATTATAAAGGAAAAACTGGTGTTTCTGGCCACCTTGGTGGACCGGCCTCGTCGGATCTAGGTGCTGGCTGCCGGCGAGGGCATCAGGCTTTTGCCCTCTGTTTTCTCCTTCTTAATTTAGATGTTTGGAACGTGGTTCTCGGCCGGGCGTGATGGCGTCGACAAAACCTCGCAATCTCCTAGGGTTGCTGGTTTGAGATCATGGGGTTGTTGTAAATCCGGATTTAAATTAGTGTAGGGGGATCTGGTTTGTTGGTGTCTTAGGTCTTTAAGCGCTTATTGTTTGATAAACTTGGTCTCCAAGGCTGTTTTCAAATTAGGGTTTCATGTTAGTCAAATTTGGTTTTTAGACCTTCAATTATTTTCTGTCTTTGGTGATGTTTCTGCTGTTGTCTTGGTTCATCTGCATCTGGTTGTAAGGTTTCTTTCTTCTGGTTCATGGTACTGCCCGAAGATGAAGGCTGCGACCTTCTTGGGGGTGGGGTTTTCAGTTCATTCCCCTATGGTTTCATTGTGTGGTGTTCTTTTTTGTGCCTTGATCTGTAGTGAAAGATCGGCCATATACTCCTCTATTCCCTCGTGGAGGTTTTAATCTAAATTTGTCTTGCTGATAAAAAAAAAAGATAAGCAATTTGGTAGAACAAAATGCATTTGAGCCAGAGGACTATGGTTGAGCTATGGTTCTTGTTTGATCCACTGACTCTCGTGCTTCTGGTGATATTTTTTTTGAACTCGTTAGGGTTAACTTACATTAATTCTTATATAATAGGAAACGATTTTTCTTAGAGACAATACGTACCTTTAAGAAAAATGGTTTTTTTTATCAGAAAGTTTTATAGATGTCCTGGCTCATAATTGGACACGAAGAAGCCTGCAAAAAACAGACTAAGAACATAGCCTGTCAGACTTATGTGTCAAAACAGAAACAATCTGTCAGCCTAAAAACAAATCAGTAAGGCCTAAAGACCAAACATAAAACATGTGGAGAAATAACCAACAAACGAAAACCAAACCAAACGTCTTAAACAAACCAAGTGGTAGCCACACAAACAACCTCACACTCAAACCACATTAGACCTGGGCTCCCACAATCGATACTTGCATCTCGTGTCCTACATCACAAACAACGACGAAAGCATCCATAATCTACCAAAATCCGTTGGGGGACAACACCCTAACACACTATCGAACCAATATTCTGAACGAAAAAGACAAGGAGGACTCAGAGCACCACCCGTCATAGGACACCAGAAGCCATCACCTAAAGCCAATGAATCATTTGAAAAATCTGCTGGAAGACCACACCCGCCTCACTCGTCACCACATGTCGGTAGTAGGAAACTCAGGTAGTCCTGGTGTAGATCAACGCGACCTCATATTTGGGCATAAATCAAACGCTCAGCGAGGCGATTGGCTAGAACTAGACACTAAACCACGATCGCAATTGCTTTCCTCTGCGTTCAACAACTGCAATTCTCGTTTAAAAATCTCACTAGAGGATTTGGACTTGAAGCCCATACTACTACAGTAGGCCCAAGCCTTTTTTACTGCTTGTCCTTTGTTGTTCACCCGCGACCCAACACTAGACCCATAAGTATCCTTTGTTATCATACGATCGCTGACTAAGGATTGACTACCATACTCGTTCTTCTTTCTCAGAGCAACCCTCCTTGTCTTCTTCTGAGAGACCACAATGCATGAAAACGTGTTCTCCAAATCGAGACTCTCCTCCAGGGATTGAGGCTCAAATGACCCAAACTCTCCATGGATTTCCACCTTCTAAGAGTCTAGGCTCTTCTCCAGTGATTGTGGTACAACCAAATCCGAGACACTCAGCCCCTGACCCTCCAACTGTGCGACTCCTTCCGAAGAAGAAACACGAAAATTAAATAAACCTAATGATGAATTTTTTCCTTTAGTATTAGAATTGATCGGGCTTGGATCCATATGTTTTTGGTATCAGTCAACTCTGACTCCTCCGAGATGGACCTTTCAGCACTCTCCGACCACCACCTGACTCTTGAATCTCCTTTTGAAGTCAGGTTAACAATTGGAACCTATAAATGCCCAACCTCTAAAAATTTAGCTAGTGAAAGATGCTTCTTGTAGAGAAATTTCAACCCTCTGCTCAAGAGAAGTCCCTGGCATTACATGGAGTAGCACATAAAAGCATGTACATCAAGGGGGCAAGCGGCAAGAGGCAGAACCCTCTGCTAATTGGGCTGAATTGTGCTCTTATCCATCCAAAATTGAGAGTGTTCCATATCAAGAGAGGCAGATATGGGGATCATGCCCCTCTTGAAATGCTGACTAGATAATTAATAATGCTTTTGCTGAATTTGTTAAATGCATATTTAATTTTAAAAAATAATAAATAAAATAGAAATAAAATATATAAAATTAGTTAATAAATACATAAATTAAAAAAATAATTAATAAACTTGAAATTTCATTAATAATAAAACATTACAATGCTTTCTAGTACATCAAATTTATTAAAAGAATCATCTCAGCCGTCCAAATCCGTGTCATTGTCTGACCCACGGTAATTCGCTCCAAACCGACTCCATATGTGCTCCATAAGGTCATGTTGGAGTTGTCGATGGGTCTCATCATTGATGACGCTGACTCGAGCACGCAACTCAACTCGGTATGGAAAGGGCCCTCTTTGATGACATCATTGAGGTGGTGCCCAATCTGGTATTTTGGGAGGGGCCTCGAAATACAATTTGTCATCCCCTGCTTCGTAGCGGTCGCGTTCATCCTCCACAATCATATTGTGTAGAATGATAAAGCATGCATCATGTTAGCCAAAGTCGACTTCCCCCATATACGAGCGGGCCTTGAGATTATGTGTCACCGTGCTTGGAGGACCCCAAATGCCCGTTCAATATCTTTCCGAGCACCTTCTTGACATTTGGCAAACAACTTCTGTTTGCGAGTATGAGGATGGCGAATAGACTTCACGAACCGACTCCATGTGGGGTAAATGCCGTCAACTAACTAATACAGGCGGTTGTAGCAACGCCCGTTGAGATCGTAATGCACGAACAAGTCACGACCATGGAAAGCGTCGTTGAATAAGTGGCCGACGTGGATGATGTTAATGTCGTTGTTCAAGCCAGCCATCCCGAAATACGCATGCCAAATCCACGTATCACGGGAAGCAACCGCTTCAAGCATAATAGTTGGATTCTCGAGATCTCCACGTTCGTGTGCTCCTTGCGATGCGACTGAGCAATTCTTCCACTCCCAATGCATGCAGTCAAGACTGCCAATCATACCGGGGAACCCTCGACTGTGCCCCCGACTCGAGTAATCGTTGCATGTCCGCCTCATTCGGCTTCCGCAGGTATTCCTCCATGAAAACCTCAATAACTATACCGGAAACGTCTAACACATTTGAGTATAGTACTTTCCCCCATATGTAGTGTGTCGTCCAATGAATCGGCGGAGCACCCGTACGCTAGCATTCGTATCGCGACGGTACATTTCTGGTGCGTTGATGACCCCAATCGTCTCGCACCATCCGACTTCTGCACAAAATAATCTTCCTGAGCCACTATCGCGTCCATAACACGTAAAAATAATGCTCTGGACATGCGAAATCGACGCCTGAATAGTTCGGGCCCATAGGTCGGTATCTCGACAAAATAATCCGTCATCAGTTGCTCGTGGCCTCTGGCACGGTTTCCGTCAATCTCTCGTCGGGAACCTTCCCCTCTTTCGATCCTTTGTCGTACTGCGTCAAATTTGGGCATTGCTCTCTCTATCATTCTGTCGGTCCTCCACCAAAGTCCTTCCTCCCAAGCAAGAAGTGCGGCTTCGTACTCGCGTCATGCGGCTTCGAGCTCCTCCCTCATTTGAGCCTCATCGTCAGAAATTTCTTGTTAAAAATAAAATATGCAAATTGGAGAGAAAATGTTGAGAGAATTGGGGAGAAAGTTGGTGTAGATTGGATAAAAGAGGGTAAGGAGTTTTTATAGGTGTTTGAGAATTGATTTTTGTATTTATTTTGAATTATAAAGAAAAGAAAAAAGTGGTCGTTAATAGTCGTTGGCCAACGGCCATTGTGCTTTAGGAACACGCGTCACGCGAGCAGCGAAAGGAGGGAGAGGCAAGAGGCAGAGAGGCGCGATGCAGATTTCTTCCCCCGCGCTCCGCACCCGCCCACGCGGGGCTACGTCCCGCCCCCGCGCCCCTCTGTTTCGGCTCCCCACATCACGCGGGGCGTGAACCCCGAACCCCGAGGCACACACCCCTTGCCCCCGCCCCCACTCTTGCCTTGGCTTGATGTATCCTCAAAATCCTGTCGGAAGACTGAGATTCATTATGCCTCGACGGAAACCAATAACATTAAATGTCTCTGTTCAACAGATTTCTAGCACCGTTGACCGAAAATGTTCTGCCTTAAATGACATTTCTCTCTTAACCAAGTCGCATACCAAAATTACAAAATTATAGACAACGTTTTCAAATTAGGTTTAATTTAATTTTGCTTTACAGATAAAATAAAATAGACTACGGATTGAAGTTTCTAGTATTACAAGAATCGGAACAATCGGAGATATGTAACACTAGATATCATCATCCCAAGTGACTATTACAGTGGACACTAGATAATTGATCATTTCCAATTTGTAACTATTATTTTACTCACTTTTTGACCTTATTGTTTGTTTATGAAGTAACCTGCATCTAACATGACGGCCATCAAATAAAAATGGTAGGCATGGGCAAGGGCTATTGTGACCCTATCCCAACGGTCAAACCTCAACTACTTGTATGTTGATCAAAAGCTAACACTATCTCCAGAACGCAAGGTTAAGCTGATATTAAGAGTTGCTTCCAATATGGGTTTGGAATAAGCATAAACGCATCGGCTTTTTTCTAGTTTTGCACATGCTGCTACTTTTCTGTCACCATATATGTTCTTTCTTGTGTTTATAAATCATGGAGCTCACTAAGTACATACTATAATCTTATATCTGCTCTTTGCATTAATGCAACTGTTGCTCTTCTTTCAACTCCAATTGTTTTTGTATCCAACACATGATACTCTCTATGTATGTACTGCTCTCACTCTCATACCTTCCTCATTATATAATCTCCTTCACAATCACATCACTTCTTCCTGCTTTGACCCTGCATATGATTCATCTTACCTAAACGTGATTACCAGCAAGTTAAATACCCCAAACAATTTTCTAATCACCTAGTCAACTCGACTACCTCTCCAATAAGCATTGGTGGAGGAAGAGATGTGCTTGTAGTTGTGGGTCTACGTCTCCTTTTTTTGTTATATATTTTCAAGTGAAATATGACATTTATATTTGAAAAAAAAAGATATATATTTTAATTTTAAGTAATCTAATTCTCAAAATAGCACCGGCTCCACAGAATTGATGTCCAGCTGTTATATTAAGTTTTTAGCTTCTGCGAATCTTAGAATGGACCTCTTTCTTGAATCTCCACAGATATTAAAGGGATTGGTTGTAAATGGTCTTTAAAAGGGAGATTTTCGAACGTGAGAAAATAGGTACAATAAATTAACTTGTGTTCTCAAAATGATTGAGATAGTAAGTAGGCTTTTAATCAGTCTTTAGAGCATCCACAGTTATCTTGCCGGCTGCCGACGAGATGGCGCTGGCGAGATGATATGAAATATAATATTTAAAGTATCTCGCCAGCTCACCGTCATCGACGTCTGCAGTGGGGTACTGTTGCTGGCGAGGAGCCGCCGGCGAGATGGAGGAAAAAGCAAATAAAAAAAAGAAAAGAAATTGCAACATAAACCCACAACTTTATTATAATTATACATATACCACACATACGATATTTAAAACAAACTTAAACGATAATTATACCTATAATTAGCACGCAGATGGTAAGTTAATACATAATTAAACGATATCTAATTTTATGACACGATCACGATCTACAGCTCGTGAACGTACTGCAGGAATTTGTAATGGTCTCGAACGATCTCCCACAGAAACATCTTCGTGAAATGGGTGCCATGGTCCCTGTGGTGGGCAGCGGCTGCTTGAGAGCGAAAGTAAGTCTCGGTACTTCCCAGCGGGGCGTTATGAACTGCTACACGGTAGCACAGTTCATACCGGTGGATTTTCCGGGCGAGATCCTGCCAGTGGTCTCGACACTGTTTCTGGGTTCTCGGCGGGGAGTTGGCCGGAGCACCGTGGACAAAATTGGCATAGACTACCGGCCAGTACCTATGATTTGGGCCCGGCCGAGCGTCCTGCAGCCAACATAGGACCAACACCATCTCTTCCTCGTTGGTCCACGGGTATGAGCCTACGCCGGCCATTGGTGTTTCGAAGAAAGGGAGGAAAAATGGAAGAACAAAAGTTTGGGAGATAGAGAGAGAATTGGAGAAGAAGTGTGAAGAATGAAGGAGGAGAAGGGTGGTATTTATAGGCCAAAACCGCCGGCCACAAGGGGGCATTTTGGTCATTTTGTGGTGGTGGTGGCAATAATGGCACACATCCCAATAATGGACAACTCATAATGTAAAAAAAAAAGTTCTTCTTTGACTAAATTCAAACAATTCATTAAAGTAAAACAATTACCAAAACATGAAACTTAAAAAACATTCATTAAAGGAAATTAGAATTACAACTTAAAAAAAACAAGTACGATAAGCTTAAAAAAAAACTAGTCACTGGGCCATCAGATTGCGCAAAATCTTAAGCTGCGTCATGTGGGCCTCTAGCTGCTCGGGGTCCATGCCCGAAGTGTCGGTTCTTTCAGCTTCGACCCACTACTGGCATGCCATCAGCTTCAGCTGCGCAGCCTTCTCAATGGTCCTGCCTTGGCTTGCTTCTTTGGCCGCTATATGGGCCCTCTCGACACGATCAGCAACCGCTTCCTTAGACGATGATGCCGAGCCCTTTCCTCCTCGCCTTGCAGCCCATAGGCCACTTGTACTGGGGTTGACCTTCCGTATTAGCACCTGTCGTCTGCTGACTGTCCTCAACGCCCGGCGTGTCTTCCCAAGTGCGCTTCCCCGAGTCGGTAGAATCTTCGACATCGAACGCAGTAACCGGTGTCGGTACAACGGGGTCGTCAACGGAAAAGAAAGCCGAATTCCACTTCTGCTCACCTTTCACAAGATCCCACCAATGTTTCCATGTGAATGGATGGTTACAAGCCTGGAGGTATTGCCCCTCGGTCAACCTCATGACGTCTGCATCACCATGGCCGCTCCCGTGGTCCCTGCAGTTCCTCACAAACAGCCCTTGGAAGAACGTCACTCGGCTATTTGTTTGCTTCCAGTGGTCTTTGCACTGCTTAGCCGTCCTCAGCGGGTCATCCGGGCCCCGAGTAGAAGCCAGTTCCTCAGCGATGGCCCCCCAGTACTTCAGGTTGTGCTTCTGGTTGCCGTGAACTGAGTCGTACGAGTTGTGCATCCAAGCTCGAACTAACCTGCAGTCCTCCTCGACGGTCCACAAGACACGCTTTGCTTTGGCCTTTGCCGGACGGACTTCGACGTGCTCGGTAGTAGGTGGAGAGGATTGGACGGTCGGGTTGGGGGACAAAAGCGGGTCCAAGAACTCTTGGGACAATGTTTCATCCGTGACCGCCCTATAGATGGTTGCCCACTCGTTGAGATCGAAAGAAGTCATACCTAAAATTCAAAACTAAGAAGTGTAGTAGAAGGAGAAACTAATTGAGTGTGTGTGAAAAATGTGTTGGGGGGGGGGGGGGGGGGGGGGGGGGGGGTTATTTATACTGGGAAAGTGCAAATTGGTATAAATGTTGCTGCCAGCGAGGAGGACACGTGTCGCCAGCGAGTGGTCCGCCAACGGCCGGCGCGCCGCCCGAGATAGACCAGGTCAAACTCGCCAGCGAGATCTGCTGGCGAGTTCGCCAACGTCTATCTTTCTCTCCGGCAGCCATCTCGCCTCCTCCTCGCCTGCTCCCCGCCTCCTCCTCGCCGGCGACTTCTCCTCGCCAGCAGCTTATCGCCCACGACTGTGGGTGCTCTTAGGGTTCTTTTTCTCATCATACTTTGCGTCGTTTTGGGGCTTTGTCAGTCTCTGCACCCATCCCCATCATCCTCGCCTCTCCCAATGTTGTTAACAGCGACACATCTATCCACGTGCCGGTCTATTCGAACTTTGTTGTCATCCCTTAAGCCCCTGTCGTTCGAGACGCCATGCGTCATGCCCCCGACCCCATCACGGGAGTTCATAAAACCAACACGACCAAAGAAGAAGACACTTCGGCCCTCTCTTCTCCTTCCTCATCCACCCTCAACGATGACGTCGGTCGTCCTCAACGGGCCTCGCCCAGAAAAACTTGCGGAGGAACCTCCAAGGATTATGCTGGTAACAATAAAGGCGGTTGTATCCGAATTTCTAGCGCCAGCCTCCCATGATCCTTGTCGCGGGATACCATCGCATCCTATATCCCGGCCCCATCACCAAATGCTGCGAGTGACTAGAGTCTCCACCGATGGTGGCGGCCTACACATATATAGTTACCCCATAGAGCAATTTATGGTCAGCGGATGCCCTTCCCCTATCTCGTCTTGAATTCAGAGGCCTCGCCACAACATATGTCAACCGAGTCGACATACCCGCTAAGGCGGTTGTCATGGCTGAACCACCCGCGGGGAGAATATCCGAGGTTATACATCGACCTCTAATAAAGGAAGCATCGGGGAAATCCGTGGATCCTCGCATGGAATCAGCCGACCTCACCTGAGAAGGGGCCTAGAGGATGGATCTCTCCTTTTCTATGACAGCTAGTCCGCCGAACCTTGCCCCGCTGGGTGTGATGGTCCATGCACCAACACCATATTATTTTCTTGCCTACCACACTAGCACGTACCTAGAGCTGAAAACGTATTTCCCCTCAACCTAAGCTACCGTTCCCAATCACTAATGAAAAAAGTCAAAGCGGCGCTGAAGCAACACATGATCTCCAGCCTAACCAGGAGCTTTGTCACGCCCCAAATCCGGTTTTGACCGGACTCGAGACGTGAGCTAGGAATAATAATAAAAAAATAAATAAATAAAGTAAATTTAAACGAAAATAAACTCCAAATTTTAGTTATAAAATAACATGAGTCCAACGCTCAAATCCAATCAAGTAACTGAAAACACAGTTTGAAATGAAAATGGAAGTACGTCTCTCTACCACATAAAACCACCCGGATCCTCAAAGCTCTCGAGCCTTGAGACAACCTCTAGGTCTACTCATCAACGAAACCTGTAAAAACAGTAAACACGAAGGGGGTGAGCTTGCGCTCAGTAGGAAAAAGTAGTATAGGAAAAGAACCCCCGCTTAGTCAACAAAATTCTCGATTAGTACGATTACCCACAAGACAACATAAATAGAGATCAACAAGAATTGCAACACTTAATTAAAACAACTCAAAAGGGGATCAACGAGAAGACAACTTATTCACCAACAGAAACCAACTAAAGAAACAAACGAGTACCGAAATATAGATAATTAAACCACAAGACTCCGATCCACACACTAACACACATATCGTACCGGAACGCACATCGGCCTAGATATCTTCCCGGAACTCACATCATCGGGGTGAAACACGTCTTCCCGGAACACGTAGCATCGGGTTAAGACAACAATATACCATGTCGGAATGTCCCTCGGCCTAGGTCTTCCCGGAACACGTAGCATCGGGGTGAAACAACTCTTTCCGGAACACGTAGCATCGGATAAGACAACAATATACCATACCGGAATGTCCATCGGCCTAGGTCTTCCCCGAACACGTAGCATCGGGGTGAAACAACAAATAAGCATATCGGACCGGCACATCTCTCGGTCGGATAGCCTCCCGAAAACACACCTTGGGGAAGGTAAACCAAAATGTACACCATACTAACAAACACACTACATCGAATTCATATTATCAACCAAGCTTACCGGCATGACTTACCAAACACGTCCAATCGGTCTATCACTCACCCGATCATACCGCAAGGCACAATCATATAATTATTCAACACAATCACTCAACCAATCATGTCACCAAGTAATCATTCATATCATGCTTATCATAATTCATATAATTTAATATGACTCTTATCCTAACCTAAGGATGGAACATGCATCGACATTAAGGACGAACAATCATCATCAAGTACATCCAACACGCAATCCTAAGGCTCGACATGGTCATTCTACCAGCACGGCAATTTCCCATAATTGAAAGCGATTAATCTAGTGAATCATATCCTACATGTAAACTAAGACTCGTCCAGTTATTATCGTAATTGAAAAGCGGTTATTCTAGTGAATCACATCCTATATGCAACTAGGACCTTTCTGGTTATTATCGTAATTGAAAAGCGGTTATTCGAGTGAATCACATCCTATATGCAACTAGAACCTTTCCGGTTATTATCATCCTATAGGCATACTATTAACATTCAATAATTAAGGCGGAAATTTACTACTCTTCCCTACCTCAAATTCTCCAAATGCTTAACCAAAGCTCAATCACACAACCGGCGTGTAGTCCCCTCCTCTGAGCTCAAGAACACGGTCTAGGAACATAAATTAATACTAGAATTAAAGACTAAACAAGGGTGGTTTTAAGAGTCAAACATCTAAGTTAAAACCCCCAAACAAACGGTTCAAGATAACCTTTCGAATTAAACAAAAAGCACCCAAAGAGGACTAAAAAGGGCCAAAACGGATCTGTCACGGTTCGGGTCACGGAGCCGTGAGACT
This sequence comes from Erodium maritimum, assembly GCA_963921825.1. NCBI lineage: Eukaryota > Viridiplantae > Streptophyta > Magnoliopsida > Geraniales > Geraniaceae > Erodium > Erodium maritimum. Next base: position 54,802,110 of record OY997594.1, read on the forward strand.
CCCCGTCACGGATGACGTCACGGACCCGTGACGTGTGCCGTCACGGTCTCTCTCACGGAGCCGTGGCGTCTCCAGTCACGGTGCCCGTCACGGATCCGTGACGGCCCAGACCAGTTTCGTCCTTCTTCCTCCAGCCTCCTTTCCACGAAATCAACACCCAAAACTCTATTTTTAGTCACCCAAAACCTCAAAAACAGCCACAATACTCCAATCCTTCACTACCCAAGGTAGGATTCATCAAAACTACAATTACCCAAGAGATTTCCAACTCAAAAACAAGTGATTTCAACATAAATCAATCATCTACTTCTCTAGAAACAACAACTAACAACACTAACCCAAAAACTTAGCTAGTTCATGCATTTCTATGGAAACCCATAACTTGAAATGAATTGAAAATGGAAAGTTAGAGTTTACTTACCTTGGAAATGGATAGATGAAGAGGATTTTGGTGGTTTTGAGAAGATCGGATGAAGAACTTGACTAAAGATTGCTCCTTTCTCCCTTTCTTCTTCTCAAGTCTCCTTGGTTTCTCCTTTCCTCCTTTCTCTCTCTAAATTTCGGCTAGCACTAGTGAAGTGGCTGAAATGTGCTCCCAATTGCTTTAAAAACCTAATTTAATGAAAGTCCAATGATGCCCTTAGGTCCAATTCTTCTATTTTGACTTATGTGAGGGTAAATGGGTCATTGAAGACCCATTTCTTCTCCTCCAAGCCATTATGGACACATGTCCAAGTGGGGACCACTTAGCCCTTAGAAAAAACCAGCAACTTCAATTTAACTTGCTTTAGTCGATAAAAAATCTTCGTTTGACCGAATGTTGACTTTTCCACAATTACAGTCATTTGAAAGGAAACGGCCCAATTAAGCTAACCGTACGACGACTAAGCTTTTTGGGCCCCGGAAAGATCTTGAATGACTCCTGGAGTCATCGGTTGACTTTTCCGGCCAAAAGTCAAATTTCGCCAAAAATCACCGGTTCGACCGGGATCGACCGGAGGCGGTTCTTACAAGATTCATCTCATTGGCTCTAGAAATTTGCAAGCCTCGACACTCCAAGCCCCAATTTTGGGTATAGGGCAGGCTCGGAGGGGCACGATAGGGCCCCGCCTCCTTGATGCAAAGATGACCACATGCCCTATGGATCAGAAGCCGAGGGGTTGGGATGATAACCCTCACGGTTATGGCATCGATATATTATGGGATATCAGAGGTGAGGTCTGAGAGGCATCCTCGCACGGGACAATGAATGTGATACCAAGCAACGAAATGTGTATGGGGATGCACATCTCGCCCTACCAAGGTCAGTCACCATAACCCAATGTATCCCCCTTTTCCTGGTGTTCTCCATGGATGTCCGGTATCCTCCCAATTTCCTCGGGACGATCTCCACATAGAGATCATGTGTTTATCAGTCACAATGGACATCTTCAGGTCGAGTTAGGAAAATAGCAAAGCGAACTACGAACAGGAAGCCGCCAACAAGAGGATATACCCTCTTAATGTTCACCTGGACTAGCCGGGTATCTTAGTCATAGAGCTCGCGTTTTGAACAGGCCGTTCGAAACTTTGACTCACCCTTATCAGTCTTGTCAACTATGTTCCACTACTATGTTTTACTAGTTTCATTTCATTAATAAAATCAATGGTTATATGCTAAAAAGGCTTGTTTTCTCAAAATTATGTGTAAGAGAGATCTAAATTACTAAATTAGACAAAAAAAATAGTCAATCACACTCATGTGAAATGATAAAAATATTAATGAATAATTACTTACATAAATAATTTTAAATAAAAAATGATAAATGTATTAACTTATATTCATGTTTGTAAAAGTCCCCACCCAGTCCTGTATGCAAAAAAAAAATGTTCGATTTGTCGCCCCATTCAAATTTGGGGCTTTGATTTGTGAGGTCGAGCCTTTGAAGAAAAAATGAAAGGATGGGAGAGATAGAATGTTTCCAGTGATCACGAATCTCTTGATAAAAAGAATATGACACATGTTTTTTAGTGATTTGTTTGATCTCTTCTTTTTTGTTGCTTAATATGTGTTTAATTCAGGATGATTACGAAAAAAATACAATTTTATATTTATTTACCTTTTTCATAATTACAAAAAGATGGTGAATATATTTTTATGTTATAGTTTATATAAAAATAATAAATACATCATTATAGTTTATATTTATTTAAAATAAAGATTAAAATCATAACGAGAGTATTATTTGGTTTAGTAGGATATTTTGTTATGTATTTTTGATACTTGGTATTCTTTTATACAGTACAAAAATAGTTTATATTTTGAATTTATTATTATATTAGTTATTAAAATATATAATAAAATTATATCCGCCTAAGCCCCAACTAGTCCCCGCATAACACCTAGAGGTCCTTATCGCCTAACTAGTGCCTAGTGCTTTCTACAACCTTGTTTTTTTCTTTAGTGAAAACGACATATATTATTATTTCAGTCAAAAGATAACAGGGAAAAGAATAATGGGGAGTAGCCCATCTCGAGATAGGCTACGACTAATCCTCTAAGAATACCCGATGTATAGGTTGGTATTTGAAATTTAACTAAAACATAAAATTCGACTTAAATAGGAAGGAAAATCAAATCTGATTCGACCTAAAACTAATCAATATAGTCTAAATACTCGTGGATCTAGCAAAAAAGATCTCTATTATTCATACAAACTTTAAATATGATTTCAAACATCAACTACTTTTTATTTAATATGTATTTAAATAAGAGCATATCCATTTGAACAGAAAACCCTAGAAGGGAAAAGGCCTTGGGTGGCGGCTCTGGCTTTCTCCTTTGTTATCCTTGGGCTTGCTTTGGGAGTCAATCGAGTATAGAGGCTTCCTTTACTCTCCCCTTGAGGTGTTTGGTACGTTGCTGGTGTGCTATGGGGTGTTTGTAGGTTGTGACCAATTACAAAAGGAGGGGTCGAGGGCTTTTGTTCGTCGGTGGTGATGGACACGAAACCAAAGGGTTGAGGGTCTACGGTTTGTCCTTGGGAGAGCAGATAGATCTTAGGGCGGAGAAGGGAATGACCCAATCCAGGGCTACGAGATTGTTGATGGCGGTTCATGACGGTGGAGGCGTAGGGTGATGCGAGTTTTTGATGCGAGGGCTGTCATGGAGACTCGGATCTCGACGTCGGTTGGAAGGATGAGGTGTTCAGGTGGACGACGATAGGTGGTGGCGGGTGACGCAGAACCTCAGGACGTTGTTGGTCACAACAACGTTGGGGTGATCTCGGGCGGACAAGACAACAACGGTAGTAGTGGCGAAGGACATAATAGAGGCAGCGGGAGTAGTTGGATGGTACTTCTATCCACACCTGTTGCTCGTCTGATTGTAGAGTGGACATGTACCTTAAATACTTGGTCCTCAGTCAACGACAGGAGGTGTCTGTCTACTGTGAGTGCTGAGACGTCTAATGGTCTGACGTTAATCTTGAGCATTGACTTAGAGGGTCATGCGGAGTCCAATGGAGGGACACCACAACCGGCGAGGGATGGAACGCACCCTCGCTAGATCAATGAAGACTTTGTGGTCCAGTGGGGGGTCTGTCGGTAATACCGCCTCACTGGATGTAGGGTGGCATAGGTTCCACCAAGTACCGGCGCAACATTCTTCAATCATATCGGGTACCAGCATTTTTACGTTTCTAAAGGCCCTCAATATCATCAGTGGGGGGACGACGTCAGTTGGTTCCTCGGAAGGATGCATAGTCCAATTGAGCCATTTCAGTCCCTAGTTATATGTTTCCCATGTCGTCACTCTTGGGCTTTAGTAATCTACTAGAGCACAGTCCATAGTCGATTTGTGCTTGTTCGGATCATAGGGTTCACTTGGCCATACTCCTCAGTCTTCAGCCTATATACCGGTTGCCTCGGCCACTATCGCAACATTCTCTTGTCAACACCCTTGAAACACTTCGGTAAAAGAGTACTTTTCAATTTAGCAGTTGTCCCACGTTGTGTGGATTTTTTATTTTGTTTCCTTGTAGTTATTTCACTTGTTAGTTGTCTCTCCTAGGTGACCCGCTTTAGGACTGTACCCTCGGAGATTTCCTTTTATTAATATATTACTCTCGTTACCCACAAAAAAAATACGTTTTAAATTTAAAAAATCTCATGATTACAAATTAGAAAGTTAACAAGCCTTTTATACTTCCAAAATTTATTTTATTTTATCGAAACATTGTATCAATTTTTTTTTTGATTAAAAGGTGCAAAATTTTATTAAATTAAAAGAGTTAGTACAAATAAAGAGTCTCCGGAAGGCTCAACACATATAAACAAAGTAACATTCATAGACGGTGTTGAACTTTCCATATATGCAAGAAGGAAAAGTGGGTGGTGGTGGGGGAGGGGGGGGGGGGGGGTTGAAAACGAAACTGAAACTCCTGCTTAAGATAGTGCCTAAATGCTGCATATAAGGGCAAAACGACTGAACTTGAATTGTATCAGTTAGAGGAGGCAGAACTTTCACCAGGGACCCCTCTTGAAGCCAGTCCCTGAAGTCATAGAAACGTAACATTCCTCCTAGCGAGGCTGCTTACCAACCCTTGCTTGGTCATCTCGGGGTACTCCAACGAACCCTCTCTTTAAGCCACTCGCACCAGCCGCGGGGCCTGAAACTTCGGTATCTTGGCCACCATAGAATTGGCCACGTACCAAGTTTTTCCAGTCGGGATCAGCTTTCCAGGATGGGGGGCATCCCCCATGTTCTGTACTATTAGGTATATTGTTCAGGAATACAATTGGGCCCCTCCTGCGAGACGAGGCACCCATAGGTACAATGTTTTGGGATAAGGAGAGTACAGTCTCAAACCTGGTGGGATGTCCGGAGACGCCTTCTCCTCCCAATCCGTCGCATAATGCTTCACCTGCCTCTCCTTCTGATATTCCAACATGGAAGTGTCGAACCGTGGAGTACCACGCAGCTCTAGCTCACATTCCCGAATCCCATGACCAGTCCTCCTATAGTTAAAGCAGAAGGTATGGAGCTTCGTGTACGTGAGTTCGACCCTCACAGGAACCTGGAAATCCTTGAAACGCAACAGTTGAACACGACGAAGAGGGCGTTCCAAAGGGTGCAGGAACCGCACCTTCATCGCTCCTCTTCAACACAGCCCCTACTGATCGCAGGGGACCTCCACACATACTTCTAGTGTCGTGCCAATTGTCTCCCCTATCGCCCGTGTTCGTACCAATGGAGGAAGACCGTGGGCATGGACCCAAAGCTGCATACGGTCCAAGGCAAGAAGCTATCGGGCTCGTGGGTCAATGTCTCCGAGCAAGAGAGGACGACCATCAAAGCACTAGGGTTCATTACCCCGTACCCAAGACTAAGCCTTCACCGACTCAAAGTAAAATCAAAAAAATTCCCGGGCCAATATCCTTGATGACCAACCCCTCAACGGACCAGCCTCAAGCGTTGATGATAATATGGAGAAAGACGTCCTTCCGGGGAGACCTTGGAACCCAGATATTTCCCACCATATTGAATGGCTGACGCGCGACCACAGATGGGTTGACCGGGGAGTATGGAACCAAGACCTCCAACACCACCACCACCTCCTCCTCCAACTCCTCCTCCTCCTCCTCCTCCTCATTGAGGGAGCGAGAAGAGAGACTATCTTGGAGAGACGCCATGGACGCCATCAAGCCCGACGAATCTGAAGCCGTGGGAGTCAGAGTTTCCTCTGGGGTTAGCACCGCCTTTCGTCCGTGAACCATGCCGACAGGGACGATAAGGAGGGATGGGATTATCGGAATCCTCGCGGATTGGGGATCGATAACCTCATCTACAAAGTAGACCTCGGATTGGCATCGATCGATGCTTTCCCACGAGCATGGCCTTGTTGCAACGGAGGTAGAAGACGAGGGCCGTCCTTAGAGGACGGTAGAGGGCGACAGTCGGTTTTGGGAGAAGGAAGGAGGGCAGGTGGTGGGTTTCTTGCAGCCGAAGCAACGAGTTTGTGTTTCACCGGATGACCTCTTCTCGGTTTTCCTGTCGATGATACCGGGGTGAAGAATCCTAGAGAGAAAGACACGATGACCGAGAAGAGCGGTGGTAGAGAAGGAGGCGCAGAAGAGAGACTGATTAGGGTTTGTTTCAGATTTCTTCTACGCCGAGCCTTTAAAGATAGCGTGGCCTCAAAAGAGGGAGACTACATCGGAGGAGGCAACAACAGAACATGAGTGGTAGGAGCTACAGCAGCGGTGTCGATAACGCTGTCAACGCCGATTACAAGAGTAGGGAATTTCATAAACCAGACTAGGACTAGGGTTTCTCAAAACTCTCGATAAAAATGAGAGATTTTTTTTACAGATCGTTGTATCAATTTTTCTTAATCTAAATGCCAAATGTATTTTAAAATAATTAAAATATGTCCTCAAAGTTTCCAGCGCATTGAAAACCTCAGAAGCCACACTTAGCCAGCCGACGACCGAAAGATATTTACGTGAATGGCCCAATCGTTGTCCACGTGTACAATCCCGAAGATCTAAGCATCGATGAGAGTCCCTTGTCGCCGATCAATCCCTAAACCAAAAGTAAAAATAAAACCACTTTTTTTTAGTTTTTATTTTTATTTTCCAATATTTGTGAATAATTGTTGTTAGTAACGGAAGTAGTTTCCTTCCTTGCTCTGTTTCCTCTTATTCGCATTCATCACGTATCACTTGTCTCTCTCTCTGGCTCCGAGCTTTTCTCGCTCAACTGCCACAGAACAGCACAGCCGGACCAGGTAACTCTCTACTCGCCCCCTCTCTCTCCCCCTCTCCATATATGTACATGCGTTTCTATATATGATTCTGGTTTCGAATCGCTCGCTTTGAGGAGAGTATATATGTTCTCTTGTTCAGATTTGGATGTGTTCGTTTCGTTGTGCTCGAGATGTGGAAGCTATTTTGTTTTGGTCTAGATTTGGTTCCGGAGTGCGGTTCATTATGTTTTTGATTGAGTCTCTGTTTGGGTTTATTGGAATTTGAATGTGATTTTTGTGTATTGTTAATTTGAGAGTGTTTTGTTTCTGAAACTCGGAGGAGATGGTGGTCTAATGTACAGTCATGTAATGCAATAAGCAATTCTACTGCTTTCGATGTAGAAACTCGATTTTGGGATTGAAATGGTGCTCTTACTTATGTATTGTGGTTATGGATATGAAGGAATGGGATTAAACGGCTTGAACTGCTTTATTCAATCCTAATTTGGGGACCTGTGTACTTGGTTTTAGAGTTAGGTGGGGCTTTTTAGGCATGATGCCACATCCATTGCTTTTGCTTTCAATTTCATAGTCAGGTAGGAGGGCGAATTAATTAAAAATAGAAATTTGGATGAAATTAATCAGTCTGGACTTGTTCATGGTGGGTGATATTTTATGAGAAGGTGAATGCTAAAAAAGGAGGCTACAGGGGTGGTGATTTAGGGTTGGTTGGAGCTTACTTAAAAAGGATGAATGATCACATCAATCTGCCAGGATACACTGAATGGGGTAGTAAACTGCAGGTTGGAAAAATGGTCTATGGAAAACCTTTATTGATCAACAGAAATTTTCACAGCTTTGCTTGACCCTAAAAAGGAATAGGTGCTCTGAAGACAACCAAACACTAGAAAATAGTAATATGACAGTGATTTTGGGGAAATTGTATTCTTGTGGAAGATGTTTTCCTAAAAATAAACAGAGCCACATATTGTCACATTTTACTTTCAAGGTGACCATTATTTCTGATACCGATTGGTTAGGTTGTTCAACTATGCTTTATTTTGCATCTGTAAGGTAATACACCCCTACAAGGCCTTTTTCCAACTATCCTCTGTGAATTTCATAATGTATCTTTTCTACTACTGTATAATGTGATCTGTAACGTCATACACCCAACATGAACATTGTTTTTTTTGTGTGCATAAATTATAGTTTGCAATTTGATGTTTCAGGAGCTGACTATCCTCCAAATTTGATACATATGTTTCCTATTATTGGCTGAAATCTAATACTACAGCCATGCAAAAGGAGACTAGTACTAGTGGCCAACAAACCCCTAGTAATCGTGTTCGTCATCGTAAACGCACATCCGAGGTTGGTAACTTGTATTTTGATTAGTTGTCCTTCTGTTCCCTTCTATGTCCCAATAGTAGTAATGATCCACTTGGGAGTTGTCTGGTAGTTTGTTGTTGGCAGAATGGATTTTTCATCATTAATTTGTTTTACACTTAGGACTGAGGGGGATTTCAATAGATAATCTAAGTTTTCATTTGGTGTGTCTGGCTGTTCAGGATGGTAGCAAAGCAAATGGAGCTCCTTTACTTGTCAATGATCAAAACAAATACAGATCTATGTGGATCCGTACATGCTCAACCGTTTGGATGATTGGGGGTTTTGCAATGATTATCTATTTGGGACATCTCTATATTACGGCCATGGTTGTCGTCATCCAAATTTTTATGGCTAGAGAGCTCTTCAATCTTCTGAGGAAAGCTCATGAAGATACGGATCTCCCAGGGTTCAGGTTACTGAACTGGTGAGATAGCTGGTGTATTCCCGTTCTCACTCAAATTTGTACTCTTCATAGCTATGTTTAATTACGATCTAGCCAATAATGGGCATGCAGCATATAGGTTTTATTTATTGGATGTTGTATTAGTATTTATTCAATCGTCAATTTCTACGCCCAGGCACTTTTTCTTCACTGCAATGCTTTTTGTATATGGCCGGATCCTCAGTCAACGACTCGTCAACACTGTAACAACCTCAGACAAATTTTTGTATCAGCTTGTCAGCAGCCTGATTAAGTTTCACATGGCCATCTGCTATTCCTTATACATTGCAGGTTGGTGATACAAATTTATGATTTTGTCTCCTTTTCCACCTGTGTATTTCCCAAGTGATGATGGTACTGTCAGTGACTTCACAGCTTCATTAATGTTATCGAAGTATACTATCATGTCATACCTGGATAAAGGTTTCTTGGATTTTTCAGTTTTGTTGACATTTTGAGGATGTCTTTTGAATTTGCTGATTTGTAAGCATGCTACTAATAATGTGCTGACTTTTGCTAATATCTTTATTTGTTTTGTTATTGGGTTCAGGTTTTATGTGGTTCATTCTTACACTAAAGAAGAAGCTATATAAGTATCAATTTGGCCAGTATGCTTGGACACATATGATTCTGATCGTGGTGTTTACACAGTCATCCTTCACTGTAGCCAACATCTTTGAGGGGATTTTCTGGTATGCAGTTAAAAAATAGATATATAAATACTTCTTGGTAGAAAACTTAAAACTGAAATCCTAGCTGCATATTTTTTGCCACTCTTCATGTTCAATTTAATTTAAATGGGATGTTGTGTCTTGGAGATGGCTTACCTGACATAGATATAGGTTCATAATCATACGAAGAAAAAAAATGTATTGCTGAACTGTGCCGGAGTTCATCCACGGTAAACTGGATTTTCCTGTCTAGGATTAGGATTTGTGTTTTCCTTCTCTTCTTGAAGTTCATTAGTCCTTTTGGTAGAATATCAATGTGATTGTGTATTAAGTTTATACTGAAATTTTGTCCAAGAGGATTTTAAATGAAGGGGAAGAATTCATTGAACATAAGAGAATCTTATTTAAGGTTTGATATAGATTGATTTCCTTCAAACTGTAAAGGGGATTGAAGGAGATGGCTATATTTTTACTTCAGGTAACAGTTAAGTGTTATTTTTTCTTAAATATTCAGAAGTACGAAGATGCCCAAGTGTATTGCATGAACAGTATATAATAGAGGGTAATTTTCACCTCAATACCCTAACTATTAATTTTTTTCACCTCAATACCCTAACTATTTGTAGTGGCACCTCAATACCCTAGAATGCCTTTTTTGTTCACCTCAATACCCTAACTATTTTTTGTGGCACCTCACTACCCTAGAATGCATTTTTGTGGCACATCACTACCCTAGAATGCATTTTTTGTGGCACCTCACTACCCTAGAATGCATTTTTGTGACATTAAAAACTGATTTTTTAAAGAAATTTTGAAAACCAATGGCATGCTTTTAAAAATTTGATTGTTAGTGAGTGGTATTATGGACTTTTTAAGTGTTTTCATCCAAAAATGAATGACAAATTGACGGAGGGTATCAAAGTGAAAAAAAATGCATTCTAGGGTATTGAGGTGCCACTAAAAATAGTTAGAGTATTGAGGTGAAAAAATATTAATAGTTAGGGTATTGAGGTGAAAATTACCCTATAATAAATGTTATAATCAACCATAGTACATGATTGGGAAAATGACTATCTTGTTGGTGAATCAACCCTGGTAAATATGTTCCTAGATGAGGGTTCCCCCTTCTCTTCTAGTAAATATGTATTTTCAGAAAACTAAAAGGGTCACTTGTGACATCCTGGGGACTAGCGTTTTGTCAAGTAATACCAGATTGAGACTTAGGGGACTATAGACTTAGGAGCTGAAATAGATTATGTTAGACACACTACTCCTTTCATGTGCTGTCTGAAATTTGTACTTTGGTTGTGTAACAGATACATTTTTTCTTCTTTTTTGGGAAGAGAGTACTTCTTTTTGACTAGTCAAGTGTTTTAAGCTTACCGTTTATCTTGTCCCTAATATGGTAAAATGTAATGCAGGTTCCTTCTTCCAGCAACACTAATCGTGATTAATGATATTGCTGCATATATTTTTGGTTTCTTCTTCGGAAAAACTCCTCTGATCAAGTTATCTCCAAAGAAAACTTGGGAGGGATTCATTGGAGCATCTGTTACAACTATCATCTCTGCATTTGTGGTAAAAAATTTGTTCCTTCTTTTTTGGTTTGGTGCAATTGACGGGTAATTGGAATTACTACTTGCTTTTCCATGAAAAGTAGTAGACGTACCGGTATAATTTATGCATATCTCTTGGCCATTAGTTTTATATGTTTTTTTTGCCCTTTTCTTTTGCAGCTTGCAAATGTGATGGGACAATCTCAGTGGCTAACATGTCCTAGGAAGGTAACTCATTTCATCTGTTGATGCAAAAGGGACTTTCTAGTTTGGTATATTAATTTTGGGTACATGTTATTCTGGAATAATTTACAGGATCTAACAACGGGTTGGCTCCACTGTGATCCTGGCCCATTGTTTAAGCCAGAGTATTACACTTTACCTGGATGGGTTCCTGAGTGGGTATGTAAACTGTACTTCAATTTTTTGAAGTTTTATTTACTGCTAGCACATTACTCCATTTATTTTGCTTTGCATAACATGAGTGTATCTGTGTGCATATCAAGAGTTTTCCATATATTTTCCTATGCATAACAAGGTATACAAGTGTTCACACGGTAAATGATTTGTCCCGATCTTCTTGATTTATAGAATAATATGTTTTTTTTTTAATTTCCTTGATGAAGTCTTATGTTTCCATATCGATGTTACCAGTAGTGACATGTACTAGTATCTTACTTTTTATCTTCTGTTTCCCAGTCATAGTTAGTCATGCACATATTTATTGAATTTTCTATTCCTTCTCTTTTGTAATAATTTAGTTCAATCTTTTAGAATAAGCTGAATTTAGGGTATGTCTGTTTAGATGTAGATGCCTGCAGTGAATCTTGGGCACAGTATAGTTGTCGGTTCTACCTACTGATTTTTCTCCATGATCTTTTCTGAGAATTTGTGGGATGGTGAAGTACAGAATTCGTTTTACTTCTGTGCTCCTTGATATTAATTTCTCACATGCTTTATTTGTTTATGCAGTTTCCATGGAAAGAGATCAGTGTTCTGCCTGTTTCATGGCATGCACTATGCCTTGGTTTGTTTGCATCCATAATAGCACCTTTTGGAGGTTTCTTTGCCAGTGGTTTCAAAAGAGCTTTTAAAGTCAAGGTTTGTTCTACCAACTGATTTTAGCTTCATTTGGTTTTGTACATGCTATATACACATTTATTAACTCCATTCTATGTTTTTCCAGGATTTTGGTGACAGTATCCCTGGACATGGTGGAATTACAGATAGAATGGATTGCCAGGTGAGCATGTATTGGAATTTAATGTTTGATGCTTGCTTAAGATATGCCCAAGTTATGAGTTGATGGAATTGCTAAATTATGGTGTAGGGTTTGTCATTAAGTACGGTCCAGATTTTCCTGTTTGTCAATAAAACATCAAGAAAAATCAACAGATTTTAGATAACATTTCCTGTTCAATTGCGAGTGTGTATGTTCCCTTGAGTATGCCTTCTTCCTTGAAGGGGCAATATATTTCAATGTAACCTCTGTTTCTTGAAAAATTCATTTCCTGGAAACAATTTTTCTATAGAAAGTAGAAACAGCACAATTGAAACATTTTGCTGTATTGAACTATAGTAGAAGCAAGCTGTAAGGTTGTCTCGCTGAATGTCTTGATTCTATGCTATTTCCAAATATACACACCCAATAGGAGCCTAATTAGCCTCATTTGTACTTCACTGTCCCAAAATAAGTGTCCCACGTTCATAAAATGGATGTCCCTTCTCCCAAAATAAGTATCCCATTCCATCTAAGTTAGTTATTAGCCATGGAGTGTCAATGGCATTCCTCCATAAGTAATAAGAAACTGAGCAAAAGAGACATGAGAAGGCATGGGATAAGTGTGCAAGGTCAAGCACTAAAAATGGGATGGTTAACTTTTGCAAATAGTCAAATCTGATACCTACTTTGAGATGGACAGAGTATAAGACAACATGACCGGCAAGGTATGGTACATATGTAGGAAATATTTGTTTTTCACTGTGTAACTTTTATATTTATTCTCTGATGTTCTTCTAATGTGGGGATTATCTTCAAGAATTTATTAGTACATTATGCCTAAATTATATTAAGACCCTTTTGAGACTGGTTATAATAACTCATCCAATATGGGTATTTTATGCACAATTAATTTTTTTCATATGGAAAAATGATGCTTGCTTTTTATGTAATTAGTGTTAATTGTATGTCTTATTTTGTCAGATGGTAATGGCCGTGTTTGCTTACATCTATCATCAATCATTTGTCATACCTCAGAGTGTCTCGGTAGAAATGATCATGGACATGGTAAGCTTCGGTGGTGCGAGATCTTAAGTCCATTCCAATTTAAAAAATAACAGTGACGTGTTTGTATGTGCAGATAATGATGAGCCTCACTTTCGAAGAGCAGCATGATCTGTACATGAAGCTGGGGAAGATCTTCCAGGAGAGGCAAGGCGGATAGTGTATTATTTGTGGTGGTGTTGCTGTATATGTTGTATTCTTTGATTATACATTTAAGATGTTTAGGTGGATGAGGTTATTAGTTCACACACTCTGTATAGTGTATTTTAGTGTCATTCAAATTGACCCTACTTTCATGCCAAGTCCTTTTGTGCATTTGGTGACCTGCTCTGCTGCATTTGAAATAGTTATGTCTTTATCTGGTGATATTTACAATGTTATTTATTCAAGTGTGTGTAATTCAGAAGTATGTATTATGCCTGATTTAATATGTTATTATGTGCGTGTCCATGCTGGTGCCGCATCAATGAATCAACATTATACCTCTTCGGGAACTATACAATAATGTAATGTCAGAGCATCCATATCGGGGTGTGTGTGTGGAGCAGGAGGCAGAGGGGGTTCGGGTTCGGGTGCGACCGATGTGGGGAGGGGGCGGGGGAAGGAGACGGACGAGGGGTTCAGGGGCAGAGGCGCAGGGCCAAAATCAGCCCCGCTGTCTCGTGCCTCCTTGCCTCTCTCTCGTCCAGTGGCAGCCTGTCACTTGTCCAAGCCAAAAAAAAAATGACCTTTGCTCTCAGCAATGGTCGGCAACGGCTACCTCTATTTTTTTTATGCAAAATACATTTAAAAAACACTTTTTCAACCACTATAAATATCTCTCACCCATTTCATCCAATCAACAACACCATTCCTAAAATTTCTCTCTACATTTCATATCCAATTGTCGCCAAAAAATGTCCGATGTCGAACGTCAAATAAGGGAGGAGCAGGAAGCTGAACGCCGCAACGACGAAGCCGAACTTCGTGCTTGGGAGCAAGGACTTCGGCGTATAATCGAGCGAATTACCTCAGGATTTGGCACCACCTCAAGCATGGAATCGATCAATGCCCTTGACGTACCACCAGGGACTCCAAGCGCGAGTTAGTGTCATCAATGATGCGACTCTTCGGCAACTTCAAGAAGACCTTATGGAGCACATATGGAATCGGTCGAGCAGGACTTACAACTCAAGCAATTCAGACGACTGATATGCATTTTTTTTAAAGTTATGTACTTTTTAAATTTTGTATTTTATTAATAAATTTTTTATTTCTATTTATGAATTTTATTTCTATTTTATTTAGTAGTTGTTGATTTAAAAATAACGTTAACAGATTCAGTTAAAAATTTAATTAATTACACAGTCAGTATTTCTGAAAATCATGCCCCCCATACTTGCCCCTCTTATGTGCATCACACTAAATTTAGGGGGGCAGGGGGCTGAACCCTGCCCAGTCAGCAGATGATTCTACCTCAGGGTTCGTGATCCCCCCACTGATGTGGATGCTCTTAGGTGCTCCTCTAGATTTTTGGCTTCCACCTATCGGAGGTCCCACAGTTCTTCCAACCATTCCACTAGAGTCTTCCAATACCTTGGCTGTGAGGGTGAGGGCATAGACAAAATTTGAAGCCCGCTCGCAAACCTCCGAGGGATGAACAATCATTTCCTTAATGCGCAACCCCCCATCCTCAATCCCAGCTCCCCCATTTTCATATAATCGCTGCTCGTCAGCGTTCTGCCTGATGGTCTCGGTTCGGAAGACTCTTCGGGTCCCACTTGAAACGGGTTCTCACTTGAGTATCCCTCCTACGTGGACTATTGTGGGATGGATTTCCCGTCCGGTGCAAAGGGCTTCATCCCTTGTCTTCTTCAACATCAGTCGAGTCCAAATCCCCCCGGATAGAAGATTTAGGCCCCATTGGACCTTGCCCAACTTCTGGCCTATGGTGGTCCATCTCTCACTCCAGGATGGCCGATACCCTAGTAGGTCCGTTCCCATAGTGAGCCCGCCACCTGCGCAAGACGAAGCTCGTTGGGCTCGCTGACCCTATGTTGACCAGACGGTTGTGGCGGGAATGGATCATCCGACAATCTACCGCATACGATCACCATCTCCTCCGTGTCACCCTCCCCTAGATCCGCGTCCCCCGAAAGCTACCTCCTCAGCGTAATATCTCGAACTCCCCCGATCGAATAAAACGATCCGGCGAGGGAGGTCTCAATCCTCCAGCCGTCAAGGGGTTCCTCAATTGCTCTACACTTTGTGGCCGAGGCCTGAGACCTAATGACAGAGTACGACGGACAATACCGTGAGAGTTGGCCATCAGATTTCCTTGGAGCCGTCGCCCCCTTTCTCCCGTGGGGTCTTGTGAGCTCCCCGTTCCACCGCCCGGATGATAGAGAATACCATATCCCCCCTGCACCGTCGTCCCATTGGACACCGGTGAAAAAGGTTTGTGCGCAAGGAAGGAGCCGGGGTTGCCGGTGGAGGAATCCCAATTGTCCTTGTCTCTGAGCCATCGCCACTCGTCGAGTGGCAATTGAAGCTAGCCGCCATCGCCATCGCCGAAAACCCTAACGTTCCTTTGAAAAAATAGAGCGTTCAGCACTATCTTTATTTACATGTAAATTGATTTGATCATTCTATAAATCGATCCATATGATAATCTACATCAATTGAAAATTAAGTTGGGTGATGAGATTTATAGCAAGTATTTGTATGTTAGATGTTGTAGTTGTACCATAAATAAACACGTATATATTCTTCTTATAAAACACTCACCTGATACTAGGATTCAATGAACCTGGACATATATAGATCCTTACAGCATGGCCATCACTAATTGATCAGAAGCTTCTAATGCTCGAGTCATAATGACGAGTAACAAAAATTATCCTTGAAATGATTCTAGAATCCTAACACAAACTGAACTTTACGCGGTTGATATTCAATGAACCTAGACACATTGCTAGACAAACCCATTCACGATGAATCAGCGTTTGACAAGGATTAGTAGTTGGAGAGAGCGAGAATTTGGTCACAAAAACGGTCAGATTCACAACTCGATGTAGCGTGAAGTGAAAACTTTGCCAATACAGTCTTCTTCATCCCCACCTTCTATCCGCTTCTCCGCATAAATCATCTATTATATATAATCGCCTTCATACTATTACTCATTGACCGTACAATATTCTCCTAATTCTGCTCTCACCATTCTCTGTTCTTATTCAGGATCGAGATATTCCAATCGAATTAGACTTTAGATATATACATAGAATGGTAGCGATTCCGGTGAGGTTCAGGAGGATTGCGGCGGCTTTCGAGGGGGAGGCGGCGCAGGTGCGGCTCTGCGAGAGCAGCGGCAGCGAGCACTCGCCGGAGGAGGACTCCACGGATCTGTCCGATCTCGTGAATTCGTTCATGGAACGAGACGAAGCGGCGATGGATCGGAAAGAGGAGGGCGGAATCGAATCGGAGAGTCACTGGTCGAATCCGGAGAACAAGGATCTGCTGAGGAGTCTATTGCTCGGCGACGACGTTTATGGTACGAAGCAGAAGATTCGCGCGGATGTGAAACACGCTCTACATCTCATCGGGGGCACGCCGAGTCCGGGGCTTCAGCGCCAGTTGATGACTCGTCTGCGCGATCGAGGGCTCGATGCTGGTCAGTTCATTAAATCGAATTTCTTACCTTTTAATTAGCTCCTAACTTAGGAACCTTTGCGAATTGAGTAGAATATCTCTGTGGTCTAATTTTGTATCGAACAATGTTGTGGGTTCAGGTGTGTGCAAATCACGGTGGGAGAAGAATGGGAATCGACCGTCAGGAAGCTACGAGTACATTGACATGAATACTGGTGGTGATCGATACGTAGTCCAAGTATTGCTAGCCGGAGAGTTCTCTATAGCTCGTCCCACGGCCGGTTACGAAGCGTTGCTTAATCTGTTCCCGGAGATATACGTGGGGAAGGTTGAGGAGGTGAAACAGATAGTGAGGATGATGTGTGCGGCAGCGAAAGAATCCATGAAAAGCATGGGGTTGCCAATGCCGCCGTGGAGGAGGAACTCGTATATGCAAGCCAAGTGGGTCAGCGGCTACAAGCGCACCACCAATGGAGGAGATGATCTTGGTTTTGCAGATGCTACAAATCCATTGTTGATTGGTTTAGGGAGTGGTAATGCAAGGCATTTGAGGAACAATTCTGGTGCCAAGATGTTGGGTGGGTTGAGAATTGGGCATTTGAGTGCGGCGATATTGGCATAGTTTCCATTTTTTTTAGAGTTTGGGTACATATCCCATACATAGACATGAGAAAAGTGGAGATGGATTGATGATAGGACAGTTTTGTAGACATCAATTCATCATTTTGATTACTTTTTTCTTCGGTTAGGTTTGAATTTCCAATCATTCATTTTGAAATCTAGTGTATTGATTGAAGTCGTTTTTTTTCGCTAGAAACAAACAAATTATAATGCTACTCATAACACAATAAAGTGTTCTCCTGCTATGGCTCAATGAGTGGGTATCATGATTCATGAATATCAAATTGGATTGCTTTTTTGACAAGTCTCCAACAATAGTTATTACTCTATCTGAATCTTTTTAGTATATTTTTTAGCGCGAGAATAATTCCATATCTCTGTATATATATATTTTTTATCAGCAAATTTTTTTTTGTAAAAGAATATTTTCAAAATGAAAACAAAACCAGGGTAAACCCAAATTACAGAACAGAGCATGCCTTAACAGACACCTCAACACAATAGATAAAACTCACACATGAGGTTGAACCGAGACTCTTACCCAAAGAAATTTAACAACCCTGAAGAAAACAATGCCAACAAAGGCAAATGAGAAATAAAAACCAAAGGGAAGACAACACAGTCTTGACCCAAGAAACTAAACTATCAAAAATAAGAAGAAAAAAAAAGGTCTAAGTACCTGATATAACCAACATTAAGCCCAAAAAAACACACACAGAGGGTAACCAGTACAAGACAGAACTCCCCAAGACTTGTTCAAACCACGCACGGGTCCAACTGCCCCTCGATCTCCACCAGCCCAATCACCCGACATTCAATTACCCAAATAGGTAAATCACTGCCGGGAATACTAACCATCACCCCTTACAATCCAGATCAAACCCCTGATACCCTACTCATAGATCTTCGAAACGCCGTTAGGCAAAACCTCCCACGCTGACCAACATCAACCGTGGAGCCCCGAACACAAAAACGAGGTCGAGGAGAGGAAGATGTGAATAGAAGTATAAGAGATATGAACAAGATAAATGAAGGGGATGAGAGTAGACAAAAGCCAAATTCGCACTCTCAGATCTCAGAAAACCGAGATCCCGTCGGAGGCCAACACCAATCCGACGACCCTACGGGGAGAGGCCCAGATCTAGGAAAAGGGCTAGCAAATATGGAAGGAGAGGAGAAAAACGAGTAAAAAGTAGAGAACACGAAGTCACAACCTTTTCCAAGCACAGAGAACCGGTGGCCGGAGAGAGAGCACCCACCAGAAGAGCAGATCTGAGTACCCACCGAGTAGATCTAAGCGGAAACCACAGATCTGGCCCCTGAACCAAGTGAGGAGTCATCAATCGGAAGGAGAAACTCCACAAAACGCCACACGAGACGACGAGCTCGACTGCCGGAGCCACGAACCACCAAGTGAACAACAACTTCACGAACCCTGGCCGGAGCCGGGACACCCACATCAGCTATGAAAGTAGATCTGAGAAGTTAGATCTGAAAATATAGACGCGGGACGCCGGTCAAAGAACCGAAGGGAGCAAGGCCATATAGGGAAGGAGGAGAGGAAGAAGTGTAAAGGGTTAAGGGGAGAGGGGAGCCACCGACGGCCGGCTAGCCACAAGGACCAACTGGTCGCCGACGGCCAAACACAAGAGAGGCTAGGGTTTTTTTTTTGTAGAGAGAAGGTAGAGAGAAAAGAGTTTAGATATCTCTATATTTATATAAGCATCAAACTTTATTGATATAGTTTAATTGTACGACACGACGTATCAATTGTTGAGTGCATGGTCTTTCCGTTTGATTGTATTTAGAATGACTCTTATTTTTCATACAAGATAGCTATTGGAATTAATAGAGGTTTTTGCATTCCGTTTTTTTGGATTTTTTTAATCTTTCCCTTCATCTTTCATGGGATGAAAGATTTTGGGATTCAGCTTGGTTTGGTTTAAGTTTCATCTCAGATGGTACCTTTGGCTATGTCTTGCTTTTGCTTTTTTGGACTAAAAGTCTCTAATTGATTGGGACGCAAGTTTCTTGTGTTTGTAGTATTTGGTTGTTTGTTGGTTGGGGTGCCTTTTTTGTATTCTTGATGTTGGTTTGTATTTTGGTTAATACATTATAACTCCTCTTTCATCTTAAAAGATGTTTAATTTCAATTCGTTTTGCTGATAAAAAAAATGAATTCGCCAACCAAGTTAAAACAAGTAAGACCTAATATCGAACCTACAAATTTTACACTAACGATTTTGTCAATCTAAACCGTTGACATATCCTTGTATTTCGATTTCAAAAGCAATATAGTGTCAATATGTGGGAGCCCTTTCTTTTGGAACTCAATCGATACAAATATATCAATATATCTAGGTCATGAAGGGACAAAAGAGATATGGATATTTAGTATAAAATACATATATTCGAGATACTCGCAAGCTATGACTGTTTCAAATGGTTTCAAATTCCTCAGATCGTTCATAAGATTTTCTAACTTTATATCGAAAATGCAGCTAAGCACATAATGGTTTTGCCTATATTCTGAAGCATCTTATCACTCTTGGGTCATTTTGGGTTGCAAGTAAAGATTAAAAAATAGGGTTACATATTGAAAGTTACTCCTAAATATTGGCCATGAACACTACACTACCCAACGTTTTAAAATGACAATTGCACTAGCTTAAGTATTGGGCACGCAATTTTGTTAGTAGAACAGGCGGAATATTCCATTATGTTAGTCATATGACCTCAAGTGTCATATAATGGGTGGTAAAATGACGTTTTCCCTTAATTGTCTAACCTCTATACATTTTATAAGGAACATTACAATTGTACCCTCGTTATTGTTCCTTATAAAATGTATAGAGGTTAAATACTTAAGGGGAAAAATGTTGTTTTACCAGCCATTATATGACACTTGAAGTCATATAACTAACGGAATGGAATATTCCATCTAGTTTTACTAAAAAAATCGTGTGCCTAATACTTAAGGTAGTGCATTTGTCATTTTGAAACGTTGGGTAGTGTAGTGTTCGTGATCAATACTTAAGAGTAAGTTTCAATATTTAACCCCAAAAAATATTTGAGCACCTACCCTATTTGTTCTTGATAGATTTGAAAAAACACTAAACCTTCGACAAGCCAGGTTGCTCTTATTTGGAAACAGAATAAACTTGATCAAGTCAATCCTTAGTGCCTTACTCTTTTATTATTTTTTCATTCTAAAGACTCCAAAATATGTGATCAAATCCATGGAATCATGACAGAGGATATTTTTATGAAATGACTAATCACTTTCCTAAAATTTATGCGAAGTGAGATGGAATACAATACGCAGATCAAAAGAAGATGGGGTTTGGTAAAAATTCTCACTCTCATGAATGTTTCTCTTCTTGTCAAATGGTGGTGGAGGTTTTACTTAGAAAAAAAAAACTCTCTTTGTAAATTGCTAATATGTGCAGGATATGAGTGGAATTCAAATGAATGGGACTTGTCTAAATTCTCTAAGATTGGAAATCACATATTGGATCTAATGAAGGATTTTGGATTTGCTGATCTTTTAGTGTCAAAGGATTATATTGGAGAATCGGAAATGGGACTAGAATCCACTTCTTAGAAGATATTTGATGGTGAGTCATGTTATTCAGGTTGTTATTCCCAAGGGTATTCCTCTTAACCATATATGATCTCTAGTCTTTGGAATGAGGAGGTTTGGAATCTAAAGCTAAGAAGAGATCTTAGAGGCTGGGAAATTTTGTATAAGAGGACCAACTAAACTAAAAGCTCAAACTGATAGGTGAAAGTTCAATTATAGTTATATTCTAACAAGCGTCCTCATTGACAAGATCGTTTATGGGTTTGGGTGTGGATTATTTAGAAAAGAGATAAGGGCGTCCCATTTTAGGCAAATTTGAGAAATTTAGAAGAAATTAATGTATTTTTTTGCAAAGAGTGGGGTTTGAACCCCTTTCCGTGAGGTACCAAGCTCTAATATCATATTAGAGGACCAACTCAATTAAAATCTCAAGATTATAGTTATATTCTAACATTCAAGAATGGGAATTCCCTATGCACAATCCTTGATGGGGTAATGTTGAAAGATGAGGATGATTTACTAGCTTGGAAACTGGATCATAATGGTTTTAATGTCAAAATGTTATACACCTTCCTTGCATTACAAGGCACTGCCAAACCTAATTGGGCATCCCACCTATGGATACCTGGTACACCTCCTAAAATTATTGCCTTTTGTTTGCTAACTTGTTTGGACACAACACCCTCAAAATGCTTTCTAAAAGGAAGAGGAATTCAACTCACCCTACAACAGTTGATATGTCCTATCTGTATTTGGGACCTTGAATATGGTGCTCATAAATTTCTACATCAACGAGCATGGGGGGTATGGTCACTAATTCTTTCTTGGTGAGGGATGACTGAGGTGGTTGTTAGTTCAGTGAAATAGGTTCTATCTTCTTGGCTCTCTTTGGTGGATTCAAAATACAAAAAATTATGGGTAAATTATTCAAAATCACTTATTGGAAATTATGGTGGGAAAGGAATTCCTATTTGTTTGAAAACCAGTTAGAAAATATTGTTTCAATTCTACAAAATTCATAACCGAGCTTTTAGTTGGGAATGGGAAAATTTCAATCAATCTTACTTCTTTTCCTTTGATTCTTGGAAATCTGTCCCAATATTTTATGTTAAGTTCAAGAGACCATCTTTGTCAATTCTGCCCTAATCTCCTTTGTGTTGCATTATATGGAGTAACTTTCAGATACATTTATCTAGTTTCTTCTACTGAAGTTTGTGTTTATCTTAAGGTTCACTACTGCTATCTGATTTACAAGAACAATTATGTTTCTCTGTGTGATTGGGATCCACATCAAAGATGGTTGGATTGATCTGTATCCTTAAAGGCCTTGTGCTTCTCCGTTAGGCAGATTTATACACTGGTTTATTGATTAGTTTTACTATTCTTTTGTCTGTATTTTCATTTTATCCCCCCTTCTTTGTTCCTTATCTTGGGTTGTATTGTTGGCTTGCTGCTTTTTTTGTTGCAACCTTGCTTGTTGTTCTGTAGCTAGAACATTGTCCAATCTTTTTATGAAGAGATTGTTTTATAAAAATTTATTTGCTGATCAAAAAAATCTATATACATAAAGTCATAGAATATTGATAATTTTGGACCCTAAGTCGATGTAACTATAATAGATTTTCCCATCCTTTTTATCATGGGTATCACCATGAATCGTGATGGACGACGTCCATTATACGAGAAAATAAATAAGCGCACAATTATTTTTGTTTATTCTGATTCCACTTGTCGATTATCATGTCATCAACCATATATTGATGTTGTGGTCTACCAAGTTTTAATAATATGTGACCTCAAGAAGTTCGTTGTTGCAAGAAAAAATAGGAATACTACTTCTGCATTGCTATTTTCAATGCACCATCATATTTTAGAGACATGCCTTCTCGAATACCATATTCACTGTACATGTGTATCAGAGGATAGGAAATGGACATGAAAATCAGGTGCAAATCATTTAGGCGATGACGGCCAATCGAACAATGTTCGACAATGATGTCACGTTTGAAGGAACCATCGTCAAGATCACCAACAACCAAATCAACAACTTCATCATAGGTTGATATATTGTATTGACAACCTTCTCTCTAGCGTTTGATTGTGAGACGCAATATGAATTCATTTTCAGGATTTGTTTGGTACCTATCGTGAGCCATGTGAAACGACTTCACCAAAATGGGAATAATGTTGTTGTCAGACACATACAAACGAAATTGTAGCGACTCACATCGGGCTATAATCCCTACTTGGATGATGCACAAGTATTGTTTGTAGAGCCATGGATTCGTAGGGTCATCGATAAGGTTAGTAAAACTAACTCTGCTCAGGTGTCTTTTATGATGTATGCATGCAAAAAAACTATGTTGGTATTGCATAGTACTAGTCTTCATCCTTATTCCAGAAATGACCCCATGACAAAAACAATAGATAGTTGTAGTAAAATGTGTGATTAGCTGTTTCTAAACAAAAAGTCCATTTCGTTATATGTTTAAGTTGAAGTCATGTTTCTCGTCCATAAAATCTCTTAGATGGTACGGTGACTTAAGCAAGGTTTTAAACATTACAATTCGATATGTAATGTTTTTTTGGGGATAATAGCATAAATTGTGGTAAACTATGCGTATTTTACAAAAACTTATAGTAAAATATTTTATTTTGCAAAAATTTACGATGAACTAATTTTGTCTACAAATTTGTTATCTATAACGCAATTTAGTCATATGACAGCCACATGACATCAAATGTTTCTTTGCATTATGTGTTTTTTTTGTCCGTAACCCTTATGTGTAAGTGTTGAAATTTGTAACTCTTATGTATGTACTTTTACAGGGGTACTTTCGATTTTTTGTAAAAACAAATAACCTCGTTAGTGGATTTGCAGATGGAAAATAGTTCAGCGTAAGTTTTTGTGAAAGAAAATAGTTTACTATAAGTTTTTATACATCTAAATATAAAACTTTAGAGATCTGAAAGTAAAATTGGGCACTAGGTCAGAGTGTAATGAAGTAATGTACTCTGCCACTTAAATTGATACAGTAAAGAAGCTAACATGTTATGTCATTATTTATACATGATATTGACATACACATTTTTCACTAGTGTATGTAATAGGTAAGAGCATTTGCAACGCCCGAATCACGCCCCCAGATCACGAATCGCGAAATTGTGATTCGCAATTTACGAGTCGTGCGATGCGGCGTGCGTGATTCGTGAACCGCGAATCACACTTTCGCGTGTCGCGATTCAGAGCGCGAACCGCAACTCAAACTTTTGAGTCGCTGGTTTGCAACTCCCGATTCACAGGCGCCCAATCACGTAGTGACACATGGTCGTCGAGAGAAATTTTTTTTGACCGTTGACAACGGTCCAAATTGCAACGAATATACATATACATATATATATATATATATATATATATATAGGGTAGCTATCCAGTAAAAATCACCCTTATTGTGCAAACTACAAATCAATCTAAGCCACAGGATGCAGTCAAGATGACGTCATCAGAGCGTGCGCGATGCTGACACGTGGCCACTTCGCGCGCGCCTCTTCCCGCACAATAGCGCGTGTTGACCACGCGCGCAGCGCGGGTGCTGATGGTTTGCATAACACGGTGTTGATAGTTTAGTACAAAATGTGCTGATAGGTTGCTATCATCACATTTTGTACTAAACTATCATCACCGTGTTATGCAAACTATCAACATTGTGCTATGCAAACTATCAATATTAGTTTGCACAATAAGGTGCGGTGTTTTATATATTTAATTGCCCACGTGTCAGTATCTGGTGCGCTCTGTTGACATCAAATGTTTTTTTTTTTGAAAATATTTGTTTAACTCTTTGCATTATGTGTTTTTTTTGTTTGTAACCCTTATGTGTAAGTGTTGAAATTTGTAACTCTTATGTATGTACTTTTACAGGGGTACTTTCGATTTTTTGTAAAAACAAATAACCTCGTTAGTGGATTTGCAGATGGAAAATAGTTCAGCGTAAGTTTTTGTGAAAGAAAATAGTTTACTATAAGTTTTTATACATCTAAATATAAAACTTTAGAGATCTGAAAGTAAAATTGGGCACTAGGTCAGAGTGTCATGAAGTAATGTACTCTGCCACTTAAACTGATATAGTAAGAAGCTAACATGTTATGTCATTATTTATACATGATATTGACATACACATTTTTCACTAGTATATGTAATAGGTAAGAGCATTTGCAGCGCCTGAATCACGCCCCCAGATCACGAATCACGAAGTTGTGATTCGCAATTTACGAGTCGCGCGATGCGGCGTGCGTGATTCGTGAACCGCGAATCACACTTTCGCGTGTCGCGATTCAGAGCGCGAACCGCAACTCAAACTTTTGAGTCGCTGGTTTGCAACTCCCGATTCACAGGCGCCCAATCACGTAGTGACACATGGTCGTCGAGAGAAATTTTTTTTGACCGTTGACAACGGTCCAAATTGCAACGAATATATATATATATATATATATATATATATATATATATATATATAGGGTAGCTATCCATTAAAAATCACCCTTATTGTGCAAACTACAAATCAATCTAAGCCACAGGATGCAGTCAAGATGACGTCATCAGAGTGCGCGATGCTGACACGTGGCCACTTCGCGCGCGCCTCTTCCCGCACAATAGCGCGTGTTGACCACGCGCGCAGCGCGAGTGCTGATGGTTTGCATAACACGGTGTTGATAGTTTAGTACAAAATGTGCTGATAGGTTGTTATCAACACATTTTGTACTAAACTATCATCACCGTGTTATGCAAACTATCAACACTGTGCTATGCAAACTATCAATATTAGTTTGCACAATAAGGTGCAGTGTTTTATATATTTAATTGCCCACGTGTCAGTATCTGGTGCGCTCTGTTGACATCACTTTGGGGGGATCCTATGACTCAGATTGGTTCGTAGTTTGCACAATAAGGGTTGGTTTGTACCTGATACCAAATACATGTATATATATATATATAGGATTACTATCAGGTACAAACTTATATATTTCGTTAGAACGTAGAACTATCAATGTGGGCCCTTGGATCGTAGAATTAAAGGCCCATATTTAATGCATATCTTGTAATTGATTTCGTAATCAATCACCCCCACCCCCCTAAAATTCGGTGGCCAACCGATTTGAGTAATCAATGGTCCAGATTAGTTCTACGTTTTGACCAGAAAATATGTTTGTACTTGACAGTCCCCCTATATATATAATTTTTTAATTAAATTAAATAAAATGATTTAATCTCTATATGTTCTCCACCTATAAATACCCCTCTCCCCATTCATCAAACCACACACACTTCTCCCAATTTCCTCTCAATTCTCTCTCAAATCGCACTCTAAACTTATCGACTTCCTCTCTTAAAAAATCCTATCAAAAATATCCGACAGTTCGACTCAACCGCTGTCCTCACCGGGCAACCAAGACTACACGTTAGACGCACCAGATGATTAGGAAGTCAACACATTTCTAGCAGGTGGCTTTCAAGAACTGTTAAACACATTGAGCAACCCTCCGCCTTTCAATCCAGTTTCGTTTCTTAGGAACCTACCCCTTTCAATCAAAGTTGTAAAAAACGTAAGGCGCTAGTTGGGCGAGAAGAGGTCCTAGGCGCTAGGCGGGGATTAATCGGATTATTATTTTATTATTTATTATTATATATTATCAAAATTTATATTATACTATATAAAAATATTAATAATATCGAACATTAAATATATTAAAAACATAAATATTCTACTAAATTAAAAGTATCAAACAATTCTTAAAAGAATATCAATAAATATGACTATCAATGTCACGCCCCAATTTCAGCGAACCGAAACTAGGGACGCGAACGTTTAGAAAGTTACAAGACTGAAACCTGTTTTCGATAAATCACCTAAAAAGTCAGTTTAGTTCCACAAAAGAATAATATTTACACCTCAAAATAAAAGTCCCACACTTGGACAAAACGAGATACACGTCTCTAGACTCAAACACCCAGCAACCCGCTTCAAGCTCTTCAAGCTTCAGAAGCTCACCTAGTCCAGACTACGAACGGTACCTGTAGGAAAAGCAGCTAGGGGTGAGCGTTCGCTCACCACTACAGATAACATACTGACGACGGCATAACTAGTAGACAAAGCCGATGACACTAACAACGACTCAAAGACACACACACGACCAGTCTTTTCCTCAACTGACTCAACACTCGGATACGTTATGTAGACCCCACACTACGATCGACGACCTCCTCCAAGACACGACTGACCACACAATACCAAACAAGATCACAAAGGATCGCAAACCGGCTGCTCAGTAACCAATCTCTGTCTCTCGCCCTTTACCGATCATAGACGTGGTCAGGCGGTCGACCTGTCGCGCAACTTCTCCCGATCCCAGTCGGGAGGCTAACCCACGACCTCTCCACTTCACCCGATCCCAGTCGGGTGGTTAGCCACACCCGCGCGTCCTTCCCCCGATCCCAGTCGGGGAGCTAGCCCACAACCCCTCCGCTTCTCCCGATCCCAGTCGGGAGGCTAGCTACACCACACAACCTCCACCAGTAACCAGTAACCAATCACAATCACAAACAAGTTCAAACAGACAGTAACGACACCGGTGACAACTCCACAGGCACTCAAGGCCGACAAGACACCACCAACCAAACACAGGTTCAACAACCCTACGGGCCCTCATGGCCACCCAAGACACCAATGGTAAAGTACGGGTTCATAACTCCACGGGCACTCACGGCCACCAAAACACCAAAACGACAACACGGGCTCTCATGGCCACCCAAGACTCAACAATAAATAACACGGGCTCTCAAGGCCACCCAAACTCAACAACAATTAACACACAACAACCTCCGGGCATGGTCATATGCCTCCAGTAACACAGTTAACGCTAAGTTTTCTGCTCCTACGACACTACTAAGTGTCACATGCATTTCCAGTATTCGCTACAATCCCGTATCATGCATTTCTAATATTCGACAACCTAAATACCCACGACACCCCGGTGCCACATGCAATTCTACAGTTAACTTTCCTTAGTCAGGGCCGAGATCCGGCTACTTTTCCCTACCTCGAAAGCAACTCCAGAAGCGCTCCACTAAACCCGAGATGAATCGCAGTCACTCGCCGAGCCTCCCTTTGCCTCGGTCCGCAGCACGATCTAAAAGAACACAGATTTAACTCACTTTAAACTAGTGCGAACCGGTCGAAAAATAAGTAACTCAGAGCCCAAAAATAATAACGGTTCCGCCGTTAAGTTAACGGCTACGATTTGTCCATTTTAAACTTGACAGTTATCGTTTACACTCGAGCGGGATAAAAGTCGGGTTACGACGGATCGGGTTCGAGCACCCGCGCACCGAACCCAGGTTTGATCCAAACCCAGTTTAAACCCCTTTTTAACTTAAAACCGTCTTTGGACTCCTTTGCTTTGTTTAAAAACGACTTGACTTGAACACAACGGTTTCCTTCCCCTCGTTTCCAAACTTGATATTTTTTTGGTCCGAAACCCTTCTAAAACCGATCTGATTTCGTTTTCCCTCCCTTTTGATTTAACTTCACTCAAATTCGTTTAACGACCGACCTTCGTTTTAGAACCCAATTAATTCACCCGATTTAGTTTTATCGATAACTAATTAATCGAACTTTTAACCTAAAACAGATTTTTCGACGTAACGTTCAAATTAAACCCTTTTCTTCTTCAACGTTAACACAAAATCTGGAAAAACGTTCGAAACATAACGATAATAGCAAAACTTTGTTCAACTTTACAATTTTCAGATTTACAACAATACTACAAAAATTTTAAACAGATCTACGTTTTCTGTTCTGTTCCCTTCCATTTCGGGAGCTCCGTTCCATCCCGACCGGATCTGAACGAACTCGGGAACGGGAAAGCAAAGACGAAGAAGAACGGATCTGCTCGGTCCGGCCGACCACCGGCGCCGGTCGGCCGAGCTTCCACGGGCCGAGAACTAACCGTGAGGAAACGGTAGCGGCGGTGGACGGCGGTGCACGGCGGTGCACGGCAGCGTCGGCGCGGGTCCGGACGGCTCGTCCCGTTCCGGATCTGACGAGCTCGCCGGCGACGGCGGGAGCTCGGGTCCGAACGGCTCGGGACGGAGAGATCGGAGGCGGCGGTGGACGGTCGGAGCTCGGGATGAGACCGGTGGCCGGAGCTGGGCGTGGTCGGACGGAGATGGAAGGTCGGGGTTCGGCCGGGACGTGGTCGGACGGAGAAGAGGGAGGTCGGGGTTCGGGGACGGGATTTCGTGGATGGCCGGACCGGTGACGGCGTCGGGACGGAGGAGAAGAGGACGGGACGGTGTGGTCGGACGGAGGAGAGGGAGGTCGGGGCTCGGGGACGTGGCGGCGTGGTCGGACGGAGGAGAGGGAGGTCGGGGTTCGGGGACGTGGCGGCGTGGTCGGACGGAGGAGAGGCCGGAGCGATGGCGGCCGGTGCCGGTTTCGCCGGAGAAGACGAGAGAGGAGAGAGAGGGAGTGAGGGTCGGGTAGAGAGAGAGAGAGAGAGGGGGCGGCTGGGTTGTGAGGGTGCTAGGGTTTCTGAGGTAAGGGTGGGTTATATACCCATCCCTGACCAGATTGGGCCTCAGCTGGGCTGGGCTGGGCCTGCGGGCCTGGCCTGGTCCAGACCTGTTTTTTTTTTTTTTTTTTTGCACTCGTTTCAAAAACTTACCCTAAGGTTCTCGTTTGCAAATTAATACCTTACGAAACGAAGCGGGTTTTACAATCAACTAGCATAATTTTATGGTTTCACTTGGTTTGTAGAAGGTTAGAAACTATTTATTTTAACTACAAATGCGACCCGACGCCAGACCGACCCGCTCAATTAATCGGCTAGGCAGTGATTAATCGGCCGAATTGGGGATTAATCGGTCATATTCCGCCCAAACGGCCTGGAGCGCCCTAGGAGGATAAATCGGAACGGATGAGCCCATTTCAGCGACTAGGCTGGGCCTAGGCGCCTCCAGGCGGAGATTTTTACAACATTGCTTTCAATGCATTCATGCAACAACATTGGAACCCAAGTACATTCCAACATCATCGTCTTTAATTTCATTAATTAGTTTTTTTTTAAATTACATTATGTTGTCAAGTGCTTTCTATCATTTTTTATTTTATTATTCATGATGTTGAATGCATTCAAATCCTGGTGCATTCCAACAACCAATCAACCCCGTTGTATTCCAACCAGCTACTTTCAACCCCTCGCCTTATAACCCATCTATCAACTACTACGGATACCCCGAGGCCACCCTATACCATCAACAACACATCCCTGGCAATAGCGGCACCCGGATGTCATCTACGTTGTCCTTTGTCGGCTCGAGACAACGAAAGAAGCCGAGAACAAATAGAAGAATGAAATGGCTCCCCGAGGTAGATAACCCGCTAATCAAAATCTGGATACGCACAACCAAAGACCCCATTAAAAGAAACTCCCAAGATAGAAGTTCCTTCTGGGGCACAATTACTAAGCAGTTTTAGAATAAGGGTAATTTCAACCCTCCTGATTGGAACTAGCAAGCCATCAAGAGTCATTGGAACAAGCAGGCGCCTCGAGTGCGGAGGTACATACACATTTGGAGAGACTCCAACTCCGTTCCAGACAAAGACATTTACCGATCCACGACAAAGGAGAACGAGCCTAAGATTTTCAACCTCGACCATTAGATTGATCCGTTGGAATTCGAAGACAAATTCAGGGCGGAGGAAGGTAGGGTCGGGGTTGTACGACGACGATTGGACGAGGTCGGCAATTACAGCTCAACCATACCCAATTCATTTCCTATCGAGGATGAACATGTAACAACTCTCAGTGATGAGTTTCAACCTGTTGGGGTATCCTCTGACCCGATTGAGGGACCATGTGCCCCAAGTATCTCTCGAAATGTACAAGAGCGCCCGATGGGTCAAAAGGCTGCGAAGAGGAAGGGGGAGAGTTTGCAAGATAAATTAGAAGTTATCACCCTAATGGACGAAGTCAAGACCGAGAAGGAAAAAGTCATTCTGAGTCTAGACGATAAATTCGAGAAGTACTACGCTAATACAACAGATTGGAGGAGAAGGGCGAGTTAGACTTCGACGAGGAGCAGCTGATCAATCACGTGAAGCTGAAGTGTTTGTTGATGGCACAATGTGAGAATCCAATCTCACATTTCAAAGCTCCAATAATATTGTATTACTTTTATTTAATTAATGAATGTATTATTCGATATATATTTTTAATTAATTTCATTAATGAATGCAGTTTAGTTAATTTATTATTTTATTACTTAAATTTATCAATTTTATTTAGTATTTACTCTTTTAAGTTTGAATTGAAAAAATTCAACAAAAGAATAGTTAATTATCCGGTCAGCATCCACTCAACATCTCTACAAATCATGATTCTCATACATGTTCCTCACATTGTAGAACACAACTCAGTTTAACGAGTGTGCATCACAATTCATCTCAGTCATTACATGATTCTCAAGATGTGACCCCCCATATGTGATCATTTCAATTGTACATGCTCTAACAAAGCTGAAATAACCTTGTCGCTAATAAAACATTTTGGAGTGGGGAAAGGACAACTACTACTCACGATCAGGTAAAAGACGAGCTTTCCAAACTAACCAGTAAAAAACGAGCTTTTCAAACTATCCGTCTAAACTCAAGGTGAATATCCCCAAGTTCGTACGATAATGACTTATAATGTTGAACAACTAATGTCACGCCCCGAATTCAGTAAAACCGAACCAGGAACGCGAACGGTAAAACAATAAAATCATTTTCAAACCTTTTAAATAAATCACTTTAAAACCACCAATTAGTAAATCAAAATAATAATTTACAACTCAAGTACTTCCCAACAAGCGGGAAAAATACAAGGCGTACGTCGCTAGACTCAAAAATAAAACCTGGACTCCCGCTCCTAGCTCTTCCAGCTTCGAGAGCTCACCTAGTCCATCCCGCGCCCAGTACCTGTAGGAAAAGCAGCTAGGGGTGAGCGTTCGCTCACCACCACGGATAAAAAACTGACTACGACATACTAGCAGACAATGCCGGTAACACCAACAACAAACCCAACACCGGGGACTACTATCCCCCAACTCAAGTAACCCGACTGACACACACAAACTGTTACTTTCCTCAACCCACTCAACACTCGGACACGTAATGTAGACCCGACACAACGATTACGACTTCCTCCAAAGACACGAAAGACAACCACGCAACACCCAATATCACAAAGGATCGCACACCAAACAAGATCACAAAGGATCGCACTCCAGCTGCTCAGTGCCGGTTGCTAACCGGCTGGGCTCGAGCCTGCCCCACACAACTTTACCGATCCCTGTCAGGCCAGGCGGTCGACCTGTTGGCGATATGTACCGAGCTACTTTTCCGATAGCTAGTCGGAAGGGGAGCAACCCTCCATCGCCGAAGAATGCTCAACCTGACCGATCCCTGTCAGGCCAGGCTAGCCAACGAATGCTCGACTTTGCCGATCCCTATCAGGCAAGCCAGCCAACCTCTACGCAATCACAATCACAATCACAAACAAAGTTCAACAACCAGCAACAACACAGGTTCAACACTCCACAGGCCCTCATGACCACCCACGACACCAACAGTAAAACACTGGTCAACAACCCCACGGGAACGCATGGCCACCCAAGACACCTACAGTAAAACACGGGCTCAACAACCCCACGGGCACTCATGGCCACCCAAGACACCAACAGTAAAGACACGGGTTCAACAACCCCACGTGCACTCATGGCCACCCAAGACACACCAACAGTAAAGACACGGGCTCAACAACCCCACAGGCACTCATGGCCACCCAAGACACACCAACAGTAAAAACACGGGCTCAACAACCCCACAAGCACTCATGGCCACTCAAGACACACCAACAGTAAAATACGGGCTCTCATGGCCACCCAACACACAAACTAAACAATCAACCTCCGGGCATAACCAAATGCCTCCAGTAATTCTAATGTCAAAAGTTCACCGCTCCTACGACACTACTAAGTGTCACATGCATTTCTATTGTTCGATACGTTCCCGTATCATACGACACCACCCGGTGTCGCCTGACTTTCTATTATTCGATAAACTTACTTAACCCACGACACCCAAGTGTCACATGCATTTCTACTGTTAACTTTCCCTAGTCAGGGCCGAGATCCGGCTACTTTTCCTACCTCGTATGCTTTCTCCAAAAGCTCACAAACAAGCTCCGGCGTGATCTCGATCACTCGCATAGCTTTCCCTTTCCTCTGTCGGTGGCAAGATCTAATAAGAACACAATTTTAAACACTTTTAAGCTTGCAGGCATAAACTGAATTTTAATAAACTTGACGCCCAAAAGTAACCCCGACAATGTCGATCACTCCCAAACTTCCAAATTACTCGACATTGTCGATAATGGACCTGGAAAGGCCCGTTTCGCCCGACCCGGCGAATCTTCCCGGGATTGGAAAACGTTCTTCCGGGGCTCCGAAAATTTCCGTTTTCGTTTCTACGGTCTTAGAATAATTCAAGGGTTCCTATGCACTCGACGGAATCAATTTCCGACTTCCGAGTAATTTAATTCGCGTTTAAAGTTTCTAAACCCGTCAATTACAACTTTCACAATTTAATTCCAAATTTCGATCCGGGTGTGGATTAATTACTTGGGGAACGTTCTAAACCACCCGAACACGAAAACCCGATACCCGAGTGTGTGGGCCCCACCCGACCCTCTTTGGCCGTGGGTGGCTAGGGCCGGTTTGGGGCCGGTCCACCATGGTGGTGGCCGGTCCTAGCTCCTGCCAGCCACCCTACAAGGCCGGCCAGCCACCCTACACGGTGGCCGGAGCTCCCCCGAGCCTCCGGTCACCGGAAAACGTCCCAATCTCGCTCCAAAACGTCTCCAACGAGCCTCACACCTCAACACCACCATAAACTACTAGTTTCAAACCAAACCCTAACCTTCAAACTTAACAAAACGAAAATCGGTTAGATGATCACCGTAGAGAATGACGGTGTGAACTCGATTCTTCTATCTTTTAGACGATCCAACGGTTTGATGATCGAGAAACATCACAAATCCCCCAAACCTCTTCTCTTTTTCTCTCATCTCTTCTTTTCTCTCTCTAAAACTCTGATTTTTCTCCTTTTTTTAAGTCATGGCCGAATACCCCCCCCCCCCCCCCCTTGTACTCATCTTGTTTTGCCCCAAAAACCTAACACCACCACTTGGTTGACAAGTGGAAAGTGGGTCCCACACCTTTTTGGAAAATATCTTCTAGATATTTTTGGATCAGATTCGCGAAATTCGGCCGTTTCGGGCCCCGAACGGGCACTTTTTCCAAGAAATTACGAAACTTTACGGGCTACAAGGAAACGGCTCAACTAAGATCGTTGCGAAGACGGCTAAGCTTTTTGGATCCAAAACGGACCTCGAATGGACCAAAACGTTGCTCGGTTGACCTTTCCAGCAAAAGTCAACCTTTCCCAAATTGGTCAGAAAGTTGCCCTGAGTCCCCCGGAACTGACTTAGGTCGATATCGGGGTCAACTTAAGTTCGGTATGACCCTCGGGGTCAAATTTAGGTTCATTTAAGTGTCTGTCTAAATTTTTTAAATTTTCCTGTTTTTCGCAGATTTGACTGGCGTTGACCGGGAGTGGTTATTACAACTAAACCTAAAAATAGAATAAAACAAACTCATAAAATTTATCATATGAAATACCATCTGATAATCGCTCCAGATCAACACATGTCCCCATTCCTTTCCTTGAATCCGATTCAACGCTTCCCATATAGTTAAAACTTCCACCATGGATGGGTTCATTAACCCGTGAGAATCTAATTCTAGATTTGTAAACAAAATTAACGGTCCCTATCGTAAAAAAAACTTGGACCTTCTCAGTGTCCCATTCCTATGTTTCATATTTGATAGTACTTTGGACTAATACTCCCTCTAGTAACGCTGATCTCGTATAAATGCAAGGGTCTAACCGAAGAAGACACGAGTTATCCAATATACGATATTCGGTCCCAGACACAAAAAATTTAAACGTAGAACTCCTGAACCGCAATATGCACCTCCACGTGAAGCTCATATTTATGCTTATAGTAGCCAACACCCAATTAATCAGACTATTTTTCTCTCCATGAATAGCCACACCTGTTTCCCTTAAAGAGCCATTGAAGCAAAACTATGAATAACAACCCTCCGACATACTTCGAAATACATAATTTATACACCTTCCAAATAATCACTCTATCCTTTTCATTGGATCCTTGCCACCAAAACTGATCCAACACCGACTAATTTTGTCTATAATATCGTTTTGGATTTTTAAAATGCTCATAGAATACGTTGGTATGGCTTGAATCACAAACGTGGGCAATATTCTTTATATAACTAGATCAAGTATGTATCCGGAAAAAAAACCTTCTCTCTAGAACCTCTCTACATTCTCTTTAGAACCTCTTCGTTTTGTGCTTTCTCCGCCGCTGACAACGGTCCTCTTCTAGACGTCGCTGGGGGCCACTACTCCTTCTCCTCCTTTTTATCCTTCCTCTTTCTTCTGTCTTCGTTTGGTTTCTTGGAATTCGGAACTTAGCTTCCCCCCTTCTCTCTTACCAGTCGTCAAATCTACACCTTCTGACACTTGTCTCTGCTGTGGTGGTGCTGCTCAGCTCTTCCCTGGTCTCGTTGGCTTAATTTAGACGCCGACGAGAGTTTGGAGATCTCGGATCTTCTAGATCTATGAGGAGGGTTTATTTTTTTACGTTTTGGTTGCCTTTTAACCTCCTTCCCTATGGTTTCAGGTATTACTTTCACATTCCCCCCTTAGTTCTTCGTTTCCTTGACCTCGTGTGGTCGAGGCCTCACGGTAGGGGTTGGCCATCGTGGGGGGTTTGCTTAACGGCTCGGTTGTAAGTTCTTTGGGGTTGGGTCTAGGGGTGTTGCATTATTTGTGTGGGTTTGAAGGTGTTCCCGGCTACCCATTTTGGGTTGCTCACTAGTGTTGGCCGGTGGCAGGTTTCCATTTTTGGTTAACTTTGGGTCGGGCGAGGTTCTATGTGGAGTTAGGGGTTTCGGACACCTTGGGAGGCTGGGTGGGGGTTGGTCCTTCTTACTCCAGTGGTCTTCCGAGTCTTCGATCGATGTGGTTTTCTATCTTTCGCACTGAGGTTACTGTTCCGTCATGATTGGACTTGTTGTTGGTTTCGAGGTCTTGTCTGGGCGCACGACTCAATGTCATCTTTCATAGAGATGGGTTGGTGGTTCCTTGGCTTTAGGTCACCGTTTCAAGGATGTTGTTTTTTACTATTTTATTTATCAATTTGGGCCTAATTTTTTGGGGCTTTTTCGTAATTGGCTTCAGGTTTGATAGATCTATTGTTAGACCTATTAGTGTTTATGTTTTGTTCGTGATTTTATTGCTTTTCCCTGTGTCTGTGTATTTGGTTCTGAGACCTGTTTTGGTGTGATTTCCCTTATTAGAATACTATGGTTCGAGGTTGTGTCTACATGACCAGTTCTCCTGTAAAGACCGCTCCGACTACAGGAATTAATATTTAAATTATTAATTTGAAACGATGTTGGGTGGAGAACGGGTGGAATTTTGGATCGAATTCACAGAAAAAAGGAGAAAGAGGAAACAAAAAATGGGAAAAGGAGGACTTGGGCCAAGCCAGGACCTGGCCCAATCAGCTGGACCAGGCCCAGCCTACCAAGCCCACTCGCTAGGCCCAAATTCGAGCCCTAAACCCTAACCCACTCCTCTCTTCCTCATTCCTCGCACGCCGCCCGAGACACTCATCTTCCTCGCTCTCTCTCTCTCTTTCTCTCGCCCCTTCGTCTTCTCCTTCTCTTGCACCTCGCCGGAGACCAGAACCTCACCTGACATCACATCCTCCGCCCTCGACCTTCCTTCGTCACCAGACACCTCCCTAAACCACCAGAAGCTCCTTTCTCCTCTCCTTTCTTCCTCCTCGAGTCGAAGCGAACCTCCGCCGTCATCGTCTCGAGCCACACAGCTCCGGCAACGAGGATTCTGGTACATGTGAGTCTGATTCAGGCTAGATTCACCTTCTCCTTCGTCCCTTCCCTGAGATTCGTTCCAGAACAAGCACGATTTGAGCCGAGGTCGGCTAGAGCAACGCTGCCGGAACCTCGCGTTCCATATCTGAGCTCCAACGTCGGCGAAGCTCCCACGGGTCAGATCTGGAACGGAGAGGCTCGAGAATCGATCTGACGACCTCCCCTCGTCATTCCGAGCCTCCTAACGTCATCACCGCCGTCGAGAACCCACCCTAACTCGCCTGCCGCCGTCCTCAGCCTCGCCGGAACCCTAGTTGCCTCCTTCTCCGTTCACAGCTCTGGCCAGGGCCGAGTTCTGGGCCAGGACTGAGACACACACATGCTTAGGCCAGGACCGACACGACCTTGGGCCTCCAAACCCAGTTGGGCTTCGGGCCAGGCCCGGGCCAGACTAGATTCCAATCCAAGTGCGGGTTGGACTCGGGTCTGGTCGGGTCTGGACCTGGGCCGGGTTTGGACTCGGGTCTGGGTCTGTTCCGGGCTCGGGTCAGGTCCGGGTCTGATTTCTGGACCGGGTCGGCTTCGGGTCCGGGTTTCGGACTCGGGTCGGATCCGGGTC
The DNA here is from genome assembly GCA_963921825.1 of Erodium maritimum. Classification (NCBI taxonomy): domain Eukaryota; kingdom Viridiplantae; phylum Streptophyta; class Magnoliopsida; order Geraniales; family Geraniaceae; genus Erodium; species Erodium maritimum. The sequence goes on from OY997594.1 coordinate 54,839,720, forward strand.
AGGAAGATTTAATTAATTTAAACAATTTAAAATTAAAGGATTTAAAGAGGAAAGATTCATCGGACTTAATTGATAAAATTAGAGGACTGTTACGGACTGGACCAGGACTGATTACCGTCCTTTTTTGTTAAAACCAGGCTTTGACCTCGATCGTGGAGAAGACCGGAGGTAGGCCCGGACGTCAGCAGCTAGGAGATCCAGATAGAGATTGAGAGGTAGGGAATACCTCGGAACCTTACTTTATTACGGACGTACTAGAACACATATAGGGAAACCTTAATAACCAGATAAATAACTAGTATGCATATAAGATGTGAATGACTAGAGTAGCCTTATAAACTGCGAACCACCTACGAGCCATGTCGGGCTGTAGGTGTTGGTATGTCGTGCTGGTAGAATCAGGCCATGTCGCTCCTGTAGGATTGTTTGATGATTGTGTTTGATTGTGTACTCTGTGTTGTTTGATCGGTTAATAAATAACGAACATGAAAACGAGTAAAGGTGAACTTAGTGATGTATCTTAGGGTCTTGAACGATTAATGTTATCTCTGTAATATGCGAGTTGTGAACTTTGGGGAACGGATGCCGGTTAAACCGGTGGGGTTACCACGTTGAGTGTGGTGTCGGTAAGTGATGGTAAGTGCGTGATGGTTACGGGAGTAAATTGAGAATGTGATTGTGATTGTGATTGTGAGTGTGATTGTGGTTACATGAGAAATGTGGTTTCCCTACCTTCCGAACCTGAGTCGGTAAAACGCTGTGTCCCGCGAAGAGGTGGTTTCCCTACTTCCGACTAGCACTCGGTAAAACGCTGTGTTGTGTCGCTATGAGGTTGTTCCGCGAAGAGGCAATTTCCCCGCCTTCCGTGTATCGGTAAAACGATGTGTCCGCGATGAGGTTGTTTCGGGAAGAGGTGATTTCCCTGCCTTCCGTGTATCGGTAAAACGCTGTGTCCGCGATGAGGTCGACCGCCTATCTCGACTTTGTGTTGGGGAAGTTGCGTGCGGCTACGCCGGGCCGAGCGGGTTGCTCCCGAGACCGTGCAATTGTGTGAATTGTTGTGTTGAGAATGTTTGGGTTTTGAATGAGTGTGACTGTTCTTGTGAGTGCTGTTGTGCTTGTGACTGTGAGTGTTTTTCCTTGGTTGTTTCTTCGGTGTTGTCTCGGTGTAGTAGTTAGTGTGGAGTTAATGTTGGGGATTGTTAGTTTGGTGAGTGTCTGAGTAAAAGGGGTATGGCCTTGGAAATGGTTTAAGTGTCGTATCGATTTATCAACCCTTTTTATTAAACTTTAAATTTTGGAAAGGCTTTCTTTGTAAGTCTGTAATTAGGTGGATTTCGTGGTTTTTTCCTACTGAGCGTCAAGCTCACCCCTTACTGTGTTTTCTACAGGTATTAGCTATGATCTGGATTAGAGGGTTACGCAGAGCTTGAGAGCTAGCGGAGGCCCGGGTTTATTTTATGTTTCGTAGAGACGTACTGTATTCTCGACTTTTGTATATGACTGAGCGTGGGACACAGATTTTCAGACATTGATTATTACTACAGTTATCTACAATATTGGATTTTCTGTTGATTTATATTATTCCCCTTTTTCAGATACTAATTACTTTTAAAATATTTTTATTTAAATTCACTAAGTCACGTCTCGGGTCCGGTCAATACCGGATTTGGGGCGTGACATCTCCTACTTGCAATGAGGGTTCGCCATTGTCCTTTGGTTTCACTTTGAAACCATTAGATTTTAAATCAAAAATCTCCTGATCAAAAAAATATTATAAAGCCCAAACTTGTTTTCATGCTTCATCCGATAAAATTGAATACCCCTAAATATGTGGATGCTTCTAAAACATGTTGAATGTTCAAGGTTTGACAACAAGCAATCACATTAAATGGTGTCATATCCGCACTACAAGATATAAAGTATTTCGTATTATTAAATGATTATATTAATAGCCAAGAGGGGATTTTTTTTATTATACTAATGAAATTCTTTTTGAACAACAGGTGAAATTTTATTAAAATATGAAATTAACTACAAACGAGTGCGTCAAGACTATCATTTCTAGACCCCTAAAGAAGAACATGCATTGAACATAATTGTTTGCAGTTCTTTTAATAATATAACCGTTATAAACGGTATTTAAACGCCATATAGGCATGAAGGAAATGAGGGGGTTGGAAAACAAAACTGAAAGTTTTGGTCAAGGTAGTGCCTAGACGTTACATCTAGGGGCGAAGCGACCGAACTTGAACTACATCAGTTGTATTGGAAGGATATACGTGATTCAAGGTTCTCTCCCAAGAAAAGTCAATGAATCGCTATTCACTAGTCATTGACCCTGCAAAGACAAAATCAGATAAAATAAAATATAAAAAAACTCACTCGATTTGCTTGATCCAAAATAGAGAGAGGAGTCGAGGAGGGTGCCACGGTGGATGCCAAGTAGATGAGCGTGCCAGTGATAGCTTCAGAGATGGCGGGGGTTGCTTAGGGAAGACGAGCCGATACAGTTAAATCCAGTGCAAACTCAATCTGTAATAGGTACAAAATACGGGGATGCATTGATAGAGGCCAAAGAGGTGGAGACATCGATGGAGGCTGTAGAGGTAGTGGGGGCTTATCGGAGATGTGGATCGGTTGTGGGATCAACGATGGGGGGAGCGAGACGACATCGGTAGGTTATTCGATGATAACGAGGCATGACGCAAAGGCAGAGCAGGGAAAGCAACCGCTCGCAGAAGGGTTGTTGATGAGGGTGGAGCTAGGTGAAAACAACACCATTGAGATGAAGGAGAACAATCGGATCGTAAGAAACAATGACGATCAGAAGGAAGGTCAAACACTTGTATTGGAGGCGCATGAGAAACCCAAGTAGAGCTAAAAAGGGGAGACATCGCTGGTGCACGAGATTCGACTAAAGCTTCTAGAACAAGAGCAATGGATGCTCAAACTCCCGAAAATGCCTTAGACCATGATGACGGTATCATGGAAGAATTCTAGGGTTGAGAGTTCTCAAACCCTAACCGGCTCGTAAGTCTTAAAAATATCCTATCTTTCTTGTGTGAGCATATAAAGTAGTTATAATATTAGGTACATTTACTAATGAAAATAATCCGGTAACTTTGATATAAATATTAGTTATCATTCATCGTTAAAAGTGATTTATTAATAAAATTTGGTAATTTATATTATTTTAAAATTATATATTTAAATTATCAATATATATATAATTATTTTGTAAATAAAATTATATGAAAATGTTGTGATAATTTCTCAAAAGATCAGAACCGAAACTAAATTATCGAACTTCTTTTACTAAAAGATCAAAACATTTAACGAAATAATTTAACTCTCTTATGGGAAGGTCATATATATAGGGGATATGACCGACCACAATGGCTTAGTCATTTTTGGTTTTATTACAAACACACCACGTGTGTAAGTGGTGGTGGCCACCCTTGTAGAACACGTGTATTACAACAGAAAAAGATTTTTTGATTTGATTTTTAATATAATATTTTGATATTCTATAAGGTTGAAGATCTATTTGATGCGAATAACAATATTCGAGTGTAAGAGCATGTACAATGAGTCAAACCGGATGATCAAACCGTATGCTGACTGTGCAAAATTATGGTTTGCAGACCATAAAATAAACTGTGCTCTACAATGGTACAAATCGGACAGAAACTGTATTGTGAGTGACTGTTGATTGTATGCTGAATTGATATTTTGTTGATTTAATTAAATGTTTTATTAAAACATTAAATGTTATATAAAATTGAAATCAAATAATTAATTATAAATAATATTAACACAAAAAATAATTAATAATTGCATTGCATGTTTAATTTATCCATCCAAAACCCTAAAACAAAAAAGAAATAATAATTCATATTTTAAAATTACAAATTTGTCCCTCCAAACGATCTCAGATGACCGAAAAACATCGTACGTCATAATAAAAAATATTGGGTCCATTTTAAATGTTGCCTAATATTTTGTAAAATTATCTATTTATATTTTAATTTTGGACTAATTCTTTTTAATTAAATCTGATTTTATGCATTTAAAAAAATAGGATGGCCATGTGACGAGCGGAGAGAGGGTGGCGCTGCAACCCGGGTCGAATGATCCACGACCCGTGTTTCTGAGGCGCAAGTCACAGGCCGCAGACCGAACCGAATTTTTACGGTTCACGTGCTGCAAAAAGAACACGCCACAGCGGCTCGTCCCGCGAACTCCAACAATGAAGTTCGGTTCGCATGTCGCAATATGGTTCGTGCCACTGTACCTGCTCTAAACATTACACAAAATTTAGTAATACGGTAGGAGATGTTGTGTAAAGTCCTGAAAATTTAATTGTCTTTTACGGGTTTTAATTGACGGGTTTGGGAAGCGGTTCGAAAAGTTTGAAAAAAAAAAAGTGGATCGGGCTGGGCCAGACCCGTTTGGCGACCCGGCCCAGTGTAGTGACCCGGCCCGGCCTGGGTATAAGTACGAAATTTTAGGGTTGAAACCCTAAAATTTCTGTCTCCTCTTCCCTCACGCCGAACCTACCTCCCTCCTCCTTCTGCTTCGTCTTCTTCGACCTCTCCTCTCCGAACCCGATCCTCTCTCTTCCATCTTCTCCGGCGACCTCCCCCCACCTCCGGCCACTCCCTCTCTCGCTCTCGTCTTTGTCCAACCCGAACACCACCACCATCGCCGAACCCACCTCCCTCCTCCACGCCTTCTTCTTCGTTCACCTCCCTCACCAGTCCGGCCATCGATTCCGGCCGTCCCGAGCCCGAGCTCGGCCATCGATTCCGGCCGTCCCGGGCCCGAGCTCGGCCGTCTTCGACCCCCCCCCTTCCACCTCCCTCTCAGATCCCGAGCCTGGCCGTCCCTCACTGAGCCCCTCCTTCTCAGGCCGGCCACGCCTTCGCCCCGTCTTCTCCAGCTCACGTCGCCGCCGCCACCGTTGGCCGAACCCCTCCCTCTCTCGGGCCTGTCTCGCCGGAAATCACCGTCTCCGACCTCCGTTCAACCACGGCGAGCTGCCCCTCCGCGCCCGAGCGTCCCTGAGTCCCGCTGCCGCCGTGCACGGCCGAGCCGAGACGGACTCGCCGGTGCGGGCACAGATCCGGGACGGAACAGCCCGTCTTCGTCCGGATCCGAGGCGGATCCCCGCCGTACTCCGCCGTGCTCCACCTCCCCGTCGTTCTTCGCCGACGCCGCCGTCCTTTCTCTACGGTTAGGCCCCGGCCGGCGCCGCCCTCGCCGGCGGCCGACCGGTTCGAAACCGAACCCTTTTTTCCCGTCTTCGAATTTCAGTGAATCTGGTTTTGTTTAAAGATTTACTGTATTAGACGTTAATATGAAATTGTAAAGAAAACAAATTTAAGTTTATTGTATTATTGTTTTTTACGTTTCTTTTTCGGATCTGTTTAACTGTGAACAAAAAAAGAGTTAAGTTAAATCGAAAAGGGGGAAAACGAAATCAAATCGACTTTATAAGGGTTTGGACCAAAATATCGAGTTTGGAAACGAACGGAAGGAACCCGTTTTGTTTTAAAATCAAAGACGGAATTAGTTAAAGCAAGGGAGTTCAACGACGGTTTTAAGTAAAAAGGGATTTTGTTTTAAAATAAAAACCGTTCTATTTTGAAAAGGGGTTATTAATCGGATTTGGGAACGACTCTGGAACTCTGGGTAAAATGGACTGCTATTGGGTTTAAAAAGGAACAAAAGCGGACCGCTGAATCGGACCTCGGGATTCGTGCATTGGGACCGTGCCTCGCATGCACCGGTTTCGGTGCTCGGGTACTCAAACCGATCCGTCGTAACCTGACTTTTATCCCGCTCGAGTTTAAGGGACAACTGTCGGATTTAAACTGGAGAAATCATGACCGTTAAATTAACCTTTAACTTACCGGCAGAACCGTTATTAATCTATGGCTTTCGTGTTTCTTTTAGCGTCCGGCTTCGATCGAAGTGAAGCTCGGAGGTAGCGAGCCAGAACGTCAGCAGCTAGGAAGCGTAGCGGTTGCTCTTCAGTCGAGGTAGGGAAAAGTAGCCGGATCTCGGCCCTGACTAGGGAAATTTAACAGTAGAATTGCATGTGACACCGGGGTGTCGTGGGTTGAGTAGGTTTATTTTAAATACTAGAAAAGCATGATGCAGGGTTTGTAGCGTTTATCAGAAAAGCATGATACGGGAACGTAGTGATTACTGGAAATGCATGTGACACTTAGTAGTGTCGTAGGAGCAGAGAACTTAGCGTTAGCTGATTTACTGGAGGCATATGACCATGCCCGGAGGTTGTTGTGAACTTGTTGATATTAGGAGTACTGGAGGCATATGACCATGCCCGGAGGTTGTTTGTGGAACTAGTTATCTTAGGACTGTTGGAGGCATCGTTTATGCCGGAGGTTGTTGTGTGTTATTTACGGTTGAGTAGGGTGGCCTTGAGAGCCCGTGTTGTTTATTATCGAGTTTGAGTGGCCTTGAGAGCCCGTATTATTATTGTCGAGTCTTGGGTGGCCATGAGAGCCCGTGTTATTATTCGTGTTTGGGTGGTCATGAGAGCCCGTACTTTACTGTTGGTGTTTTAGCTGGCTTACGAGTTAGAGTCTCGGTAAGTTGCAAGCGTGTTTTATGGTTGGTGTCTTGGGAGGCCGTGAGTGCCCGTGGGGCTGTTGAGTCCGAGTTTTACTGTTAGTGTCTTGGTGGCCATGAGTGCCTATGAGTGTTGAACCTGTGTTGTTACTGGTTGTGAACTTGCTTGTGATTGTGATTGTGATTGTGTTTGTGATTGTGTTTGTGGTTACCGGAGGTTGGGGGCCCGCTTCCTGAAACGGGGGTCCACGAGCACACGCGTCTGCATGTTCAGACGGGGTAGGGGGCCCGCCCGCCAATAAAGGGGTCCTGGCCGCGCGTGTGTGGTTTGGGTTCGTGAGCGTACCTTGGCTGGCTTATGGGTTAGAGTCCCAGTAAGTTGCAGCATTTTCCGGCTGGCTTATGGGTTAGAGTCCCAGTAAGTTGCAGTATTTCCCGGCTGGCTTATGGGTTAGAGTCCCGGTAAGTTGCAGCATTCTTGGGTTGGCCTGACCGGGTTAGAGTCCCGGGAGGGCGTTCTTGGCAGCTGGTTTGCGATCCTATGCGATCTTGTTTGGTATTGCGTGGTTGTCAGTCGTGTCCTTGGAGGAGGTCGTCGATCGTTGTGTTCAGGTCTACTTACGTGTTGAGTGTTGACTCGTTCGAGGAAGGTCACCGTGGGTGTTGTCAGTCAGAGTACTTGGGTTGGGGACAGTGATCCCCGGGGGTTGAGCTTGTTGTTGGTGTTACCGGCATTGTCTGCTAATTATGCCATAGTCAGTCTGTTATCCGTGGTGGTGAGCGAACGCTCACCCCTAGCTGCTTTTCCTACAGGTACTGTTCGTGGGACGGACTAGGTGAGCTCTCGAAGTTTGTGGAGCTAGGAGCGGAGTCCGGGTTTTTTTTTTACTTTTGGTCTAGCGACGGATACCTCGCCTTTTGTCCGCTTGTGGGACGTTTTATTTTGATTTGTAATTATCCTTTTGTTGAACCAAACTGTTATTGTAAAGTGTTTTAATGGAAATGTTTTCGAAGTGTTTTCTTATTTTAAACGTTCGCGTCCCGAGTTCGGTTTACTGAAATTGGGGCGTGACAGCTTGGTATCAGAGCTCGAGGTTTCACACCTCGGACTGTCCGTCAATTAGGTGGGGAGAGTCGAGTCAGTGAAGTCCCGCCGTGCGTTGGGTACGTAGGTCGGGAACCGTGTGTAAACCCTTAATGTCTTGAGTTTTGTTTTGTCTGTGTGTATGTGCGGTACGGGGCTACTAGCATACTGTTTGTGTGTGCTGCGTGAAACGTTTTTAAGCTGTCGTGGGTCGACTCAGGAGCGCTCCTGTAGTCGAACGTGACGGTGCTGATGTCAAGTCGGTACAACGTAGTTCAGGGACGCCTGGACCGGGTTGTAACCACCTGATGTCAAGAATTGAGGTTTTAATGAAGTGGAGAAAACTTTAAAAGAAATTTGAGTGTCTTGATTTTGTGTGACGCCGTGGGCGTTTGTGTTTGACTTCGTTTGGCCCTGTGGGCATATTATGATTGTTTTGATGTTGTTTGACACCGTGGGCGTTTGCGTTTGATTTTGATTGGCCCTGAGGGCGCATTTGATTTTGGTTGGCCCGGTGGGCGGGTGTTGTTGTGTTGTCATTTGGCCGTGTTGGCTTGTGTTTTGGTCGAGGTTGAATGCCTTTCTTGGTCTGTGAATCGTGGCGCGTGTGTTTGCTGATTTGGTAGTCAAGCGTGTGTGTCGTTTAAGGAAAATTTTGGGGTTAAAACGGGTTAAGGTCCGAGTTAGAACCGAGTTTGGAAAACAGGTCTGCGCGAGTGTCACGGATCTTGTCACGGATCCGTGACGGACAAGAGAGTGCTGGCAAATTTTAGATCTTCGTCACGACTCCGTGATCCCTGTCCTTCTCACCGTCTTGTTTGTGCAAGTTGAGTGTTGGCTTTGCGTGGCGACGTTCACGGTTGTGTTGGGGTTTTGGGGTTGTAAGCAATAGTAGTTGCTGATTTGAGAACTTAATCCCCTTTTCGAGGTTTCCCTTACGTAAAAGATTAATTGAGGTGTAAGTAGCGTGAGCAGTGTGATGTTTGACTTCAGTTTGGTGTTGGTGTTTTGCCCTGACTAGAGTGGTAAGTCTTTGGTGCGTTACTAGTATGCCATAACCGAGCGGGTGTCCGTGGAGGTGAGCTTAACGCTCATCCCCTTTACTACTTTTCCTGCAAGGGACGAGTAGCGAACACTGGCTTGGTTGCGGAAAGTTATAAGTAAATGCATAAAGGACTGGATGAGGGCTTAGTGTACGTTGGTGTGGTCAAAAATTGAAGCTTCGCTTACGCGTTATGATGATCAAAGTATGATTAGCGTGAACGGTGTGGCGTTTCGTAGAAAATGCGTTGGGGTAGATGTAGACCGTGTGAACGTTAATGTCTTCAAGCTTGCCGTCTTTTTGGAGTTCGCAAACTGAACGTTTGCGTGTATCCGTGCAGAGGATACTGTTTATGGCTCGCGGAAGGCGCGGACGAGCATCAGGAACACGGGGTCAAGCACCCACGCGAGGCCGGCGGGGGCGGTCAGCAGGGGCACCAGGGAGGGTGCCAGCCGTCGAGCCCGCCGACTACGCGGAGGCACGTGGCACTCCTGTCGGAGAAGGCGGGAGAAGTGATGCGGGACCATCTGCAGGTACCCCCAGTATTCCGCCAGTCGCGGACCCTCCAGTGATGACTGCCCTAGATGAGCTTACCAGGACCGTTCAGAGTTTGGTGGCGGTCATCGCCAGCCGAGAGTCGGCTTCGCCAACACCAGAGGCAGCCGCAGTCCCGGTGAGGGCCGCTCAGACAGAGGATCTTACCTCCCGAGCGCTACTCCACTTCCTGAAGCTCGGGATACCTGTTTTTGTCGGGGAGCCAAATCCCGACCTAGCCGAGCGATGGATAGAGCAGGTCACACGAGACCTGGACACTTTGGGTGTCGAGGATGGCCGTCGGAGAGTGTCCTTCGCGGTCCATCAGCTGAGAGACAGCGCCTACCACTGGTGGGGGCGAGTGAAGGACACAGTCGGATACGACTACAGCGTATTCCAGGAGGTGTTCATGGCACAATACTTTCCCGAGTCGGCTCGGCTGGAGCGGCATCGGCAATTCTTAGACCTGGAGCAGGGAGAGATGACAGTGGCAAAGTACGAGGCCAGGTTCACAGCCTTGGCCAGATTCGCGCCAGAGATGGTGATGACGGAGAAGAACCGTTGCTTGCAGTTCCAGGGAGGACTGAGTCTGGGGATTCGGAACCAGATCCTCGCCTTGAGACTGCGGAAGTACACAGATCTCGTGGACACCGCAGCGACGGTGGAGCAGGGTATCCGGGATGCGGACAGGACCCGTGAGGTCCGACAGCGGCCGACCAGCTTTGCAGGGTCGTCCGAGTCACGAGACCCTCGAAGACAGAGGACCACGGGATCCTTCCGACCACAGGCTCATCAGGATGAACCGAGGCAGCAGGGATCAGTGGCGTCAGTGGGGCCAGTCGCTTCGAGGAGACAGCTGGGATGCTTTAACTGCGGGCAGCCAGACCACATGCAGCGAGAGTGTCCGATGAACACGGGGCCGAGGGCCGACGAGACCAGGTGTCACCGGTGCGGCCGCGTTGGGCACACTATCGGCCAGTGCTATGAGCCGTTGAGGGCAACGACAGTGCGACAATCACAGCAGTCGCGCCCTCGTCAGAGCCAACGGTCGAGGTTTTCGCAGCCGTCGACGAGCGGGCCAGCTCCGAGACAGCAGCGGAGCTATGGTTATCCAGAAATTAGTGCGCCGAGCCAGAGGCAGCAGGAGCCAGCGGGGAGAATGTACGCGGTCGCCGATTCCCGGGCCCCGGGATCCTCTACCTACCGCGAGACCTATCTGGGTACGTGTTTATTGTGCCTTTTATGAGCGTTGTTCTAAATTTCGCGGACGAAATTCCTTTAAGGGGGGTAGACTGTAAAGTCCTGAAAATTTAATTGTCTTTTACGGGTTTTAATTGACGGGTTTGGGAAGCGGTTCGAAAAGTCTGAAGAAAAAAAAAAAACTGGATCGGGCTGGGCCAGACCCGTTTGGCGACCCGGCCCAGTGTAGTGACCCGGCCCGGCCTGGGTATAAGTATGAAATTTTAGGGTTGAAACCCTAAAATTTCTGTCTCCTCTTCCCTCACGCCGAACCTACCTCCCTCCTCCTTCTGCTTCGTCTTCTTCGACCTCTCCTCTCCGAGCCCGATCCTCTCTCTTCCATCTTCTCCGGCGACCTCCCCCCACCTCCAGCCACTCCCTCCCTCGCTCTCGTCTCTGTCCAACCCGAACCCCACCACCATCGCCGAACCCACCTCCCTCCTCCACGCCTTCTTCTTCGTTCACCTCCCTCACCAGTCCGGCCATCGATTCCAGCCGTCCCGAGCCCGAGCTCGGCCATCGATTCCGGCCGTCCCGGGCCCGAGCTCGGCCGTCTTCGACCCCGAGGTTGATATTAGGAGTACTGGAGGCATATGACCATGCCCGGAGGTTGTTTGTGGAACTAGTTATCTTAGGACTGTTGGAGGCATCGTTTATGCCGGAGGTTGTTGTGTGTTATTTACGGTTGAGTAGGGTGGCCTTGAGAGCCCATGTTGTTTATTATCGAGTTTGAGTGGCCTTGAGAGCCCGTATTATTATTGTCGAGTCTTGGGTGGCCATGAGAGCCCGTGTTATTATTCGTGTTTGGGTGGTCATGAGAGCCCGTACTTTACTGTTGGTGTTTTAGCTGGCTTACGAGTTAGAGTCTCGGTAAGTTGCAAGCGTGTTTTATGGTTGGTGTCTTGGGAGGCCGTGAGTGCCCGTGGGGCTGTTGAGTCCGAGTTTTACTGTTAGTGTCTTGGTGGCCATGAGTGCCTATGAGTGTTGAACCTGTGTTGTTACTGGTTGTGAACTTGCTTGTGATTGTGATTGTGATTGTGTTTGTGGTTACCGGAGGTTGGGGGCCCGCTTCCTGAAACGGGGGTCCACGAGCACACGCGTCTGCATGTTCAGACGGGGTAGGGGGCCCGCCCGCCAATAAAGGGGTCCTGGCCGCGCGTGTGTGGTTTGGGTTCGTGAGCGTACCTTGGTTGGCTTATGGGTTAGAGTCCCAGTAAGTTGCAGCATTTTCCGGCTGGCTTATGGGTTAGAGTCCCAGTAAGTTGCAGTATTTTCCGGCTGGCTTATGGGTTAGAGTCCCGGTAAGTTGCAGCATTCTTGGGTTGGCCTGACCGGGTTAGAGTCCCGGGAGGGCGTTCTTGGCAGCTGGTTTGCGATCCTATGCGATCTTGTTTGGTATTGCGTGGTTGTCAGTCGTGTCCTTGGAGGAGGTCGTCGATCGTTGTGTTCAGGTCTACTTACGTGTTGAGTGTTGAGTCGTTCGAGGAAGGTCACCGTGGGTGTTGTCAGTCAGAGTACTTGGGTTGGGGACAGTGATCCCCGGGGGTTGAGCTTGTTGTTGGTGTTACCGGCATTGTCTGCTAATTATGCCATAGTCAGTCTGTTATCCGTGGTGGTGAGCGAACGCTCACCCCTAGCTGCTTTTCCTACAGGTACTGTTCGTGGGACGGACTAGGTGAGCTCTCGAAGCTTGTGGAGCTAGGAGCGGAGTCCGGGTTTTTTTTTTTACTTTTGGTCTAGCGACGGATACCTCGCCTTTTGTCCGCTTGTGGGACGTTTTATTTTGATTTGTACTTATCCTTTTGTTGAACCAAACTGTTATTGTAAAGTGTTTTAATGGAAATGTTTTCGAAGTGTTTTCTTATTTTAAACGTTCGCGTCCCGAGTTCGATTTACTGAAATTGGGGCGTGACATGTTGTAATAAGGGAAAACCTCATATCAGTTCGATATTTTGACCTTTTTTTGCAGGTCAAGACTGTCCTCACCGTTGTTTTCATATCCTGACAGTCCACCTTTTCAATATTATCAAATAAGGACAAAATTTGTAACAGAGCTAACGATGGTATTGGAAAAGTCTAAATTACCCCTAACTATTCTTGCATGTCCTACCAGTAATTTGACCTTTTTATTATTTTTTGATACATGAATATGAAAAAAATCATATTATTTTTTAATTATCCTTAATTATTTGAAAATTGTTATGAATATTTGATTGGATGACCACATGGAATATTCTAGATAGGGGTTACAAGACTTTTGTGGGAGTTAGAAGACTTTTGTATTTTGAATTCCATTATTTATGTAGTTCATTAAGGTTATGTCTCTATGATTATGAGCCTATAAATAGAGGTCATTGTAAAGGATGAAATAATCAATAATATTCGATTCTCTACTCTCTCCATATTCTCTTGTTCTCTCTAGTTTTTGTTAATCCATTCACAACTATCGTTCTTATTTTCATAATACGTTACCAGCACGAATCGCTCTATTATCCAGGTATCAAAGTTTCCTATTATCGTGAATTTATTTGAATTTGATTCATGTTTATTTATACAAGTTCATTTACGTTTTTCGATAAGTATGCTCTATGATTGCCAATATACATTGGATCTTTCACATCAGAAACTTGATGTTTATTATATACTTGTGTCTTATTGTTGATACTCGAATGTGAGATTTATTGAAATCGAATCATTTGGACCTGAAGTTCCAAGATACGAACCGTTTTTCTTATAGCATGCAACTTGGCTTAAAAGCGTGAAGCTTGAAAAAAAATTCACGATACGGTTACATGAGTAGTTTAGCTACTCCATGTGTTCTCTCGTCGCATGGTATCTTGTGAATAAATTTATGAGGTTGTATATTTGTAGCCTGAAGTTTACAAATATGATGATATGTTGGATCAGAATTTTCAAATACATAATACCATTGACTTGGTGTATGTTGGACCAGAAGTTCCAAATACATGGTACAACAAATGGTTGTGTATTCTCTCTCATATATGAATAAGAGTATTATAGTTGATGGTTCAGGTAACTAATGACACGTTCTTTACTTATATTTTTACTTAGTTGATTATACTGATTTTATAGTTTTACAATGTCGAACCATTTTGAACCCGAAGTTCAAATATTAACGAGAAAAGATTAAGGAACCTGAAGTTTTGATTAAAGATCGTGGGTCTTATAACCTGAAGAAATTAGAGTGACCCGAAGTTCACATGTACCTAATGATGACAAAACCTGAAGTTTTGATTCAAAATATAAACTTGAAACTTAAGTCTGAAGCTTGTAAGTTGTGTTCATGGCTTGAAGCCTAAAATTTTATATATAGTTATTTTTATTTACTACGAATACCCCCACGAGCTTTCTCGGTGTGTGGTTATATACATATCTAAAATCTATATTTATACACCCCACGAGTTCGCTCATTGTGTAAATCATAATATATATTTATTCATATTTGTGTGGATATTGTGTTTATTTGATATGTGTAACCTGAAGTTTACACAAGTCATGATATGGTGAATATAAAGTTCTATAATTGTCAAGAAACAAATTTATTGGAACCATCATCCAAGTAAACAAGATACATGCAATTACTAGAAGAAAAAAAATGTGACATGAAGCTTACATATAGACTTGAAGTTCTAAATTGGTATCCTTGCAAGATAAATAAAAGAAACTATTTTAACACATCATCATATTATTTATAATCGATGAAAAATGTTTTTCTCTACATTACTTCCATCTAGTATGCTCTTGAAGTAGCATTACCGAGAACGAAAAGAATCAGACGTAACATATTTATTAAGTAATGAATTATTGTTGAAAACAATCAAGCTCGCCCTGTTGGCATCACTCCATTCCTTGAAGTGAATGTGATAGGATATGGGTAGATCCATACTCAAGCAAGACCAATGCCCCAGACGTGGTCGCGGTCGTAGTCATAGTTATGAGCCAAATAATTTCCAATTCCATGAAAAATAATGTGTACCACCAGAAGTGGAACGCGTATGAAAGACGCAAAAAAAAAGAATATGGTCCATCAAATGAAAACTCATGAACATGGTGAAAGTTATTTTGTAAATGTAGTTGATTGCGTACCTAAAAGTATGATCAAAGGCAAATAATAAAATGGTAGAAACAAACTTTATGGATAACATGGATCCTGAAGATCTAATCGAATGTCTTTAACTCATTTGTAATTGATGACGGGAAAACAAGTATCATGCATATGAGCCAATCTTTGGATGATTTGTATTCATAATTCTATTATATTCTTTTGTAGTATGTAAACTAATACATTGCTTTTCTAAGATAATAAGGATATGAATCCCAGAAGTGATATATCTAATTACAAAAATGATAAAGATATGTGTATTATTGATAGTACTACTACACATACAATTTTGACAGACAAGAAATATTCTTTATGTATGACCTTGGTCGAGGCAAACGTGAACACTATTATGGGTGTTGCAAATATGATAGAGGACTCCGGAAGAGTTACCTTGTTATCTCAAAATGAAGCATTTAGAGTGTCTTGTTTTTAATTTTATTTATTTGTTTTATGAAGAACTATGGATAAAAAGTTTCTCTAATTATGTTAAAAGCAACGAGAATCATTTTGCTTGACGGATTAAAGTGAACAAAATATATAGTGCATCATATCTTATTGAAGGCTCCGGAAGAGCCACTGTAATGCTACCAAATGGTACACAATTTATTATCAATGATGCAAGTTCTCAACCATATCAAAAGGAAACTTGTCAAAGTTATTCACCGAAATGGTTATCACATTGAGACAACAAATGAAAATGACGTTGAATGTTTATACATCACGTCCATGGCCTCGGGGAGAAAAGAAATTGTGGGAAAACCCCCTTCATATATTTTTGGATCATATTATATTTCATTATACCAATTGAATCCAATATGGTACGTGATTAACCAAAAAACCAATTGACCCATCAAATTTTATGATATGGCATGATCATGTAGGCCATCTGGGTTCCACAATGATGCGAAAAAACATAGAAAGTTCACATGGACATACCCTGAAGAGTAAAATTGTCCTTTTTGTCAAAAGATTACCCATGTGTTGCTTGTTTTTAAGGAAAACTTATTACAAGACCATCTCCAATGAAAGTTGAGACTGAATGTCCAACATTTTTAGAAAGAATTCACATAGATATATTGGAATTCATGACATGTGATATGTTTACGGCACGATTTATCGACTATTAATTTGATGAGACAATTTCCCTGCATTAGGGGGAGATAAAGAAACGCCTGAAAAAGAAAGACGAGAAAGTTCATGGAATGCATTGACATTGTCTCATTTTGATCCTCGTACGAATCAATATGAACTAGAAGTTCAGAAAATTATCCACTTACAAAAGGTTGAAAATACATTGCCTGATGCATTTACGGATGATAAGACTGTGATAAAATCACAAATACCAGTTGCTAATGTTCCTTGTAGAATTACTCTTCCTGGTGAAGAAATGAGAAATATGCTAGCGCTAGCAAATGAGTGTAAAACACGCAAGAAGTGTGGCAGACCTATTGGATCCAATTATAAAAACCCAAGAAAAAGAAAGGAACAAGTTCGGCAAGTTGGTACATCAAATTATATTACAATTCCCGAAAAAATAAATGTGATAAATGAAGAGACGTCTTCAAAAGATAATGAAACACCTGAGAAAGATGACAATGAAGAGATCTCGATTAACTATGTCATTTCAGGAGAAAGATGGAATATAAAAGAAATTGTTGTGGATAATATATTTGCACATGCAATTGCATTAGATATTTCAAAAGAAAATGAGGATCGTGAACCAAGATCGGTCAGTGAATACCGACGAAGAAATGATTGGCCGAAATGGAAAAATGTCACTTGGACATAATTGAAGTCACTCAATAAACGCCAAGTATTCGGACCTGCAGTCCAAACACCTGAAGATGTCAAACCCGTAGGATATAAATGGGTATTTGTGCGCAAAAGAAATGATAAAAACGAGGTCGTAAGATACAAAGCTCGACTCGTTGCACAAGGATTTTCACAACGACCATGGATTGATTATGAAGAGACATATTCACTGGTTATGGATGCAATCACACTCAGATTTTACTTCTTTTTATTTATTTATTATTTTGTTTTATTTATTTAATTTATTTTACTTACTGAGTATGAGTCACTTGATAATGACATTTACATAAAAGTCCTTGAAGGATTACAAGTGCCTGAAGCATGCATCTCAAAACCTCAAGAAATGTACTCAATAAAGCTCCAAAGATCTTTGTAAGGGCTAAAACAATCTGGTCGAATGTGGTATAATCGTCTTAGTGAATACCTTTTGAAAGAATGATACATCAACAATAAAATATGTGCATGTGTTTTTATTAAACGGATGAAAACCGGATTTTCCATCGTCGCGGTTTATGTTGATGATTTGAACATCATTGGAATACATGATAAACTTGTATAGATGATGAAATACTTAAAAAGTGAATTTGAAATGAAAGACTTGGGAAAACCAAAAAAATTTCTTGGCCTTCAGATTAAACATTTGTCGAAGGAGATTTTTGTTCACCAGTCATCATATATTGAGAAGATCCTTAAACTATTCAATATGGATAATTCACATCATTTGAGTTCCCCCGTGGTTGTTCGATAACTTGATGTGAAAAGGATTTATTCTGCCCCCGAGAAGAAGAAGAGGATCTCCTTGGTCCCGAAGTACCATATCTTGGTCCCGAAGTACCATATCTTAGTGACATTGAGGCGTTAATGTATCTTGCTAATTATTCTCGTCGGGATATACTATTTTCTGTTAATTTTCTAGCAAGATTTAGTTCTTCTCCGACTCGAAGACATTGGACTGGCGTTAAACAAATTTTAAAGATATCTTCGAGGAACATTAGATATGGGGTTATTTTATTCGAAAGACTCGAAGTCTGAATTGATTGGATATGGTTGATGCCATATATTTATCTGATCCCCACAAAGCGTGGTCAAAAACTTGGCATGTATTTACATATGGTGACACCGCTATATCTTGGCACTCAATAAAACAGACCCTTATAGCCACTTCTTCAAATCTTGCTGAGTTGATAGCTCTTTATGAAGCAAGTCGTGAATGTATATGGCTAAGGTCTTTGATCCATCATATCCGAGAATCATGCGATCTTTCAATAAATAAAGTAAGTCCAACTGTCTTATACGAAGATAATACAACTTGTATAGCTTAGATCAAAGGAGGCTACATGAAAGGAGATAGAACGAAACACATTTCTCCTAAGTTCTTGTTTACTCATGAACTTCATTAAAAGGGAGATATCGATGTTTATCAAATTCGTTCTTGTGACAATCTTGCAGATTTGTTCACTAAAGCACTTCCTACAACTTGCTAAGATTAGAATGAGAAAACTCCTTGATTTATGAGGAGATGTTGTAATCAGGGGGAGAAATACGTGTTACACTCTTTTTCCCTTGCTTTAGGTTTTATCCCAATGGGTTTTCCTAATAAGGTTTTTAATGAGGTAACTTATATACGTATTGTACAAATTATGTACTCTTTTTCCTTCTAGGGTTTTTCCCACTGGGTTTTTCCTAGAAAGGTTTTAACGAGGCATACTAATATTTGTACATGTCATCCAAAGGGGGGGTGTTATGAATATTTGATTGGATGACCACATGGAATATTCTAGATAGGGGTTACAAGACTTTTGTGGGAGTTAGAAGACTTTTGTATTTTGAATTCCATTATTTATGTAGTTCATTAAGGTTATGTCTCTATGATTATGAGCCTATAAATAGAGGTCATTGTAAAAGATGAAGTAATCAATAATATTCGATTCTCTACTCTCTCCATATTCTCTTGTTCTCTCTAGTTTTTGTTAATCCATTCACAAGTATCGTTCTTACTTTTATAACAAAAATATTAATTTCTTTTCATAATTCTTTATTAATTTTAATTTTTAAAAAAATCAGTTTTATTTATTTAAATCAATTTTATTTATAAAAAAATCAGTTTTTAAATATAAAAAGTTAATTTCATTTTATTTTTAAAAAGCATTTTTATTTTTAATCCCAATCCCATTACCTTTTAAACCTTTTCTTTTTGATATCTTTATTTATTTATGTTAAAACATATTAACAAATAAATAAAACTAAAATACAGTGAACATTTTTTTTAATTACCGATCAACCTCAGCGATTCATACGTCCTCACCCGATGTGGCGGCGGAGGGAACGAGAAGGGAGCAAAGAGGAGCAGCTTCGGGGAAGGACAGAACCATCGCTCTATACGTCCTCACCCGATGTGGAGAACTCCGGTGAGCTCACGGGGAAGAAGAAAGAAAAGACATGGTTTAGATGAGGGTTATAGAGTTTCTGTAAGAGAGGAAGGGTAGACTTGGTATTTTCAAAAAAAAATTGGACATGTGAGCAGCACATGTATTTTCCATCCAAAAAAACTGTTAAGTTTAACAGTTTTTGTCTTTTTTTGAAAATGGAAAGTGACTTTCTGTACTGACATAATATCGTGAAAGCTCGACAGTACCTACTTGAAAAACGACCTTTGTCCACTGTACCGAAATGTTGTTACCCCTTGTAATAATCACCAACCCTTGAAAGTTGAAAGCTCCTATCTCCTCCTCAGAATTTAATGCCTCATATACAACACTGAAACCAAAATCTGAAAATAAAAGAAAATTAAAAAAACAATATAGTAACTAATCCCAGTAAACAGTTTCATGAGAAATATAGTGAGATTGTAGGTGCAGGAAAAAGGTCTCTTAACCCATTAAGTTAATATGAGATGGTTGAATGTAAGAAGCTCGGTAAGCAGATTAGTCGAGTGAAAACAACAACCGGCCAGATAGCTTCTCTGCTCAATTTTGCTACAGCCGTTTTGGCAAATTTCAAGATCATGGGCACTGATTCTCCCCAATCTCGGTACAATATAGCACAAAAACTAAAATAAAAACAAGAGAAGCCCCTATGAAGAAGCTTTGGAGAAGATGAAGATGATAGTTGATTAGAATTCTTATATAGACTTGGCGGCTAGGTTATGTTGTTCGGTCGAAAGATCTCAGCCCCACATCTATCTATCTTTTTCTAAGGATTGGGCTTTTCCCATACAAACTTGTAATTTGTAAACACACATTTGGTTTGGATTAGTGGAACGCCATATTCCATCTAGACTATGCGATCTTCACAAAATGTTTTTTTTTTCCTTTCTTTTTGTAAACACGAACGAACCTTCTATTGAAATAGGGAAATCAAACCAAATTAAACAAAATGTAAGTGGAAAGTTGGAAAAGACACAAGATAGTTTTAGCAAAAACCAAAACGCTAGTCATATAATTATGTTGTCCGGTTAATCTAGATGACTATGTAGAGGAAGGGTCTCTATTTTTACGATGGGTTGCACTAAAGATGCATAAATCTTTTTCTGCTTCAACTCGGACGAACCTGTCTCATCTACAAACACTTTGATCCCTCGTAGGAGATCCTTGATTGGCATAAAGGAGATTTTTAGGTTGTCGAGGACGTCTCCAAGAAAAGGAGGAGACTTGGGGTCGGTCATATACCGGACCCTGAGCAACGGGATAAGACTCCTCGGATGCATCCTGTGTTTCCCTAACTTACTCATTGGGACCAGTGATCCTACTTGACAGACCTCGCCTCTGGTCCATTGGAGCAAACTCCCCTATGTGGGGGAGCATTCCATCCATATTTGTTGTAATTCGAAGGGTGACCACCAGGCTCCCTACGCATGGGAAGCTCCCATATCTTTGGAAGTGGGTTGCACGGGATCCGCATAAGCTCAGGGTGGCTCTACCAATATCAACGGTTGTCGGATAGACCAGGTGTCATCGTCGGTCTTAAGATCCTCTCTCTATCCCTCATACTAGAGGCATCATGGGTGGCCTGATATCAACAAGGATCTGAATCTGAATCTGAATCTGAAAGTTCAAGGCCCCGCACGGTCTCCTTGTGAGGGTGTGTAAGGTCAACGGACGCCTTCACCATGAGCTTTTTCGGTGTATCGGTTATCAATGAGCAAATCCAATAAGGGGGTGCATGTGTTTGCGGGTAAGCCCCTAGTTCAGTGGAGGGGGTTGTGACCACACAACTAAGGGTTAGATCGCATGTCCTCAACGATTATAGGGAGGCCTCGTCTATTCGCAACCTCTTTAGGTGATAACCACTCCGGGGAAGACTAGAAGATGGGTTCTGGTCGGTGTCGGTACCATACTGGTCGTGGTGTTTGGAAGATGATCATTCCAGTCATAGGCGAGAGGTCCCATGCAACCAGTCGTGGCCAACAAGCGGAGGGTTTATGCAGGCTTCGGGAGGTGGTGAGATTATTGTCCAAGGGGTTTCTCCATGGGCTCCAATGGATCGAGCGGATAATGGTTGGACGTTGAGCGGATAGGCGCACTTAGAGAAGTGGAGTCGAATGAAGTGGCGTCGTCATGATGGCTTCAGGGAGGTAGAAGGTGGGTGGGTTGAAATTGGAGGTAAGAGAAGAGAGAATGCTAAGGAGGGTGATCTTTTCACATAATGCTTGAAGTCACCTCCACGTATAGTTTTTTTTTCTTTTTTTGTAATTAACTTTTTTACCCCTTTTGAATCGGCCACACACTTTTAGTGTCCTTTTGTATTTTAACGTTCCAAAATAATCCCTATATTTTGATAACCTTTGTTTTCTGGTAAATTTTAGAATATTTCATTAAAATGGGTGGAATATTCCATAAATATTACGTTATGTTATACAGAATTATTTTTAAATTTTTTTATAAACGACCAGATTACCCCTTTGACTATAAATTAAATTATAAAAAAAATAAAAATAAAACTATTAAAGATATTTAAATTATTTTAAAAATTATTAATTAAAAATACAAAAACTAAAAAATAAATCAAAACTCTTCGATGTCATCTTCTTTTCCATCAAATTTCTCTGTCTTTCTTATAGAGCCTTCTGTCACGACCCCACAGCATGCATCAGACTTTGGACGATGATCGTCGGTCTTATCAGGCGTCCCGTTCGTAGAGGTACTCGCGGGACGACGAGGTTCGCGGATCGAGACCAAGACACTACACTTGGCCGTGTGTAGGTGGTATTTGCCACACGTATGGCGTGAGGAGTTGCTCAATTCTAGAATTGACTTGGACCAACTAGAAGCTTCCTGAAGCAAATGGAGTGGACATTGCCGTGGCTTTCTCGAGCCATTTCTAGACTTCTCTTGAACCATGCATGTCTAGAAACATCATGGTGTATATGGATCATTAATGATCTAGAATGATCATGATCCATCATGATCGTTCATCACCGACTTTGTACATGTATAAATATAGGTGTGTGGCATTGGTGTAACGGGGGAAAGAGGAGAACATAAGTGATGTGATACACGGTTGTATACAATCTATTAACCATCAATTGTACTAAACCTTTTAACATTAATTGTTCATCCCTTAGTGTTTAAACCCATCTCATCATACAAGTGTACCCTCCATCATAATTCATATTAGTCCCTTAATTGAATCCATCCCTTGATCAAAACCTTGTACTCGTGTGTGAAGCAAAGCTTCCCCCATTAAAATCAACCTTGCCATTTATGTCTAAGCCGATCATGATAGTTAATTTCCTTGGTTCAATAATGTCGACTTCCGTTGCGCGTGAATCGGATAGGCTGAACTTGGATCGAGGGGGTCCAAGTGCCGGACAAACCGAGAGATTCGGGACGAGTTCTCTCGGGCCGTCACACTTCGTCTTCTTCTGAAATAGAAGCCTAAAAGCTCCAAATCTGAGAACCACACCAATTTTTGGGCTCTAGATCTGGTTCGTGCGACAATGACGGATGTTTCAACAGAGAGTGAAGGAAGGCTCATCGTGGAGAACGTCGCCGATGGTCGTGTTCCTCTAATGGTTGTGGTTCTCCACTGTTTGTAAGAAAATGTCTAGAACAACTCATCTATGTGAAATTCGAAGAACACGTGCTTTGGTATGGTGAAGACGAAATTGACAAAATGTTCTTCATTTTTTGTCTTTTTAATAAATCATGATTTTAATTAATAAAAAAAATAAATTTTTAAGGAAACAGATTAGAAATAAAGAATAGTTTTATTTTAATGTTGATTTTAATTTTAATGGTAAAAATATTGTTTGTTTGAATAGTGAGGGATAAAATATTTATTTCGTTAAAAAAACTAACATACGACAATTATTAAAATATAAGGACTTTTTTTTAAAATATTACAAGACAAAAGAATACTAAAGGTATTACCAAGATACTAAAGGTAATTAACCTTTTAATAAAAAGAGAATTATAATATAGAAACTAGATGATAGTGTTGCATGATGAACATATACTTATTATAATAATAAAGTATGTGATGCATGGAACGTATTACGCTCTCCACTCAACCTCATTGAGGTTACCTTCTATCCTACTCGGGTCGTCGTCGCTGTCGTCGTAGCCGCCCTTGCTCAGTCCGCTCCGGTCACCGGCCTCCAGTCCCGTCATCGTTCACTCACTCTACCGAGGTTCACCGCCCCCTGGTTTCAGAACCCTATCCCGATCTCTTTCTCTAAGTCGGGAATCGATCCCACGGGTCTCTGACTCGTTTTGGCCGCCCTAGTCACCAGCGCCCTCCGGGTCCTCTCTGGATCCCGACGGCTCGTCGTGCCAGTCGCCAGCGTCCTCCGGACCTTCCCTAGATCCCGACGGCTCATCGTGGTGAATCTGATCGATTTCGCCACAGCGCCGTGTAGTACTCCAATCGCTTTGGGTACTACTTTCGCGCTCACAGATACCTGCTCGACCACTGCTGGTCAACCGAGGAAGAATTGGCGGACACAACAGGCCGGACCTCGTCTTCCACCGTCAGGGTGCCGATAGGTATTGCTACTGTTTCTAGGGTTTTTGATTTTGTTATTATGCCTACTTTGCTGGCCTGGAATTGTAGAGGTCTAGGAACGGACCATAACCGGCGCCAACTGAAGGATTTGGTGACCCGGTACAAACCCGACATTTTATTCCTGACGGAGACCCGTCATGTGGAATCTTGGAACTCGAGATCGCGTCTCGCTATTCTGCGCAGAACGCTAGGCTTCTATGGAGGTACGGGCATTCCGGGATTTATACCACATGCCATATCGGGATCCGGTTCCCCGAAAAATAAAGGGGGTGTGATGATGTTGTGGACTGAACAGTGCAAGGTTACGGTACTATCGATGCAACAATCAAATATCGATACGACCGTACAGTTAGGTCAGGAAACACCTTTTCGTTTCACAGGTATCTATGGGGAACCGATATGGGAGCGTCGGCATTTGACATGGGCAAATCTGAGACATCTGGCCACAACCATGGCACCGGCTGATTGGATCCTCATGGGGGATTTTAACGGAATCTTACGCCCGTCAGAAAAGCGGGGTGGGGGGTATACCCGTTATCCCTTATGCAAGGCTTCCAGAAGGCCTTATCGGATATTGGAGTGGAAGAGGTACCACTGCAAGGGTACCAGTTCACGTGGGCACGGGGTCAGGATGCACAGTCACTAGTGGAAAGCCAGCTGGACAGAGCCTTCATCTCCCCGCAGGCTCGAGACCGTTTCAGGGATGTGGAGCTACAGAATCTGGGCATATCGACTTCGGACCACAAACCCATCCTTCTCCAAATCCAGAAGGAGCCAGTGGAACGACGGTCCCGCCAGTTTCATTTTGAGAATATGTGGATTGACCACCCGGAGCGTGGTCCATTGATTCAGACAGAGTGGGGTCAGCCGGGGAATCGTCATATCAAGCATCACATTAAGGACATCGGGGTCTCCCTGGATGATTGGGGCCAGACGATTTTTCGGG
This sequence comes from Erodium maritimum, assembly GCA_963921825.1. Classification (NCBI taxonomy): domain Eukaryota; kingdom Viridiplantae; phylum Streptophyta; class Magnoliopsida; order Geraniales; family Geraniaceae; genus Erodium; species Erodium maritimum. The sequence goes on from OY997594.1 coordinate 54,864,108, forward strand.
ACAACATTAACCAGATTCGACGGCTTCAGCGGACGCTTGCTGAGTTGAATGGCCGTACAGACAGACAGGGCATCAGGAAGAGACTTGCAATTCAAAAACAGTATAACAGGGCACTGGCTACACAGGAACTGTTCTGGCGACAGAGAGCGAAACAACACTGGCTTGGGGAAGAGGACCGTAATACAGGTTTCTTTCAGAGATCGTCCACCAAGCGCCAGGTGAAAAACAAGCTCAAGTCTTTGATAAATGATGAGGGAGTAGAAGTGCAATGGAATACAGGAATGAGTGACCTGCTCCACTCATACTTTTCTCATATCTTCACAACGGGCGACATCGAAGACTATGAGCTCCCCATGCCAGTCCCGAGTATGATTACCTCGGCACAAAACTTACAACTCACGCAAAGGGTAACGGATCAGGAGGTACGCCACGCAGTGTTCCAAATGGGTCCGTCGAAATCACCAGGACCGGACGGACTCAATCCGAAGTTTTTCCAACATTCTTGGGATACTTTGGCTCCGGAGGTCATTGACTTTGTCCGCACTACAGTCCTGACATGCACTATTGATCATGATATCAACAAGACCACCTTGATTATGATTCCGAAGGTTCCAGGGGCGAAGAAGATTGCGGAACTAAGGCCAATTGCTTTATGCAATGTGATCTTTAGAATCCTTTCTAAGGTCCTAGCCAATCGGATCAAACCCCTACTGGACCCGATAATCTCAACAAACCAGGGGGCGTTTGTCCCGGTACGACATATCCAGGACGACGTCATCATCTCCTATGAGATTATTCACACCCTCAGGCGTAAAACACAGGGACAACATGGTTTTATGGCCTTGAAATTAGATATGAGTAAGGCCTACGATAGAGTGGAGTGGTCTTTCTTGCTATCTATGATGGGAGCATTTGGCTTGATATGGGTTGGTGGGCGATGGTGCTCGCGTGTATGAGATCGATCGAGTATACGGTCAGCTCGGACGGGAAGCATACGGCCCCATTCACAGCAGGACGGGGTATCAGACAAGGTGACCCCTATCGCTGTACCTGTTTCTCTTCTGTATGGAGGGTCTATCTCGGATGCTCAGTCAAGCAGAAAGGGCTGGACACATCCATAGGGTATCAGTAGCTTGAGGGGCTCCGCTGGTCTCTCATATATTTTTTGTGGACGACTGTTACATATTCTGCAGGGCGGATCAAGAAGAGGCGACCCATCTGAGTAATATCCTTCAAACCTTTGGCCGCCTTTCAGGTCAAGTTATAAATAAAGGCAAATCGTCCATATTCTTCAGTACTAATACAACTTCGGCCAACAGAGTAACATGCTGTAACATACTGGGCATTCAGGAAATCTCGGGGCCGACTAAGTATTTGGGAGTCCCCAATATGCTGGGCCGGAAAAAAGGCCAGAGCCTCCAATTCTTATGTGACCGGATAGTGGCCAAAATTGGGACATGGGATGGTCAGATGCAGTCGGCAGGAGGGAAAGAGGTGATGATCAAATCAGTCCTCCAGGCCATGCCAATCTACGCGATGAGCGTGTTCATGTTCCCAAGGGAATTAATCAATAAAATCCATGTCGCACTAGCTCGGTACTGGTGGACGGGAACACCCAGGGGAACAAGACCGATTATTTGGCAAGACTGGGCGAAATTGTGTAGGCCAAAGAAGGATGAAGGGATGGGTTTCAAACACATGAGAGATATGAATATTGCAATGCTGGAAAAAATGGGGTGGAAATTGGTTACTCAACCCGACTGTCTGGTGGCTCGCATTCTTAAGGCACGGTACTACCCACTGGGTGATTTCCTGACGGCGGGAGGGGGGAATGGACCCTGTCAAATCTGGTCGGGTTTTCGTGGCACTCAGGGCCTACTCCGAGGGGGGCTGATTCGTACTATCGGTGACGGTCGAACTACTATGGTTGAGGACCCCCATGGCTTTTGGGGGATAACCCGGTTATTCCCATGCATACGTGTATCACACCGACCCTTATGGTGTCGGACCTAGCCACCGACGATCATGAATGGGATGTGCAGAAAATGCAGTTGATTCTCCCTCCGGCTATTGTTGAGGATGTCCTTTAGGTACCCCGCCTCTTCCCCGGCATACAGATAAATGGTCCTAGAAGTACAACATCAGAGGTGAGTATTCAGTCAAAGAGGGTTATAGGGCCCTATCCAGAGAGAACGGTCGATGGCACGTCTCTACAGGGACAACGGTCTGGACGGGTATCTGGGATCAGGATATTCAACCACGGATCAAGGTTTTTATATGGCGGGCTATCTCAGGTACACTGCAGGTCGCCATGAACCTCCGAACCAAGTTCGTCCCAATTCCGGCCACCTGTCCGATGTGTCAATCAGACTCGGAAACTACGGACCATCTTCTACTGTCCTGCCCGTTTGCGAAGTCGGTCTGGGATAAAGCGGGCTTACCTGTTCCTGATCCTTCATCGTCTTCTTTAACTGACTGGCTCTCGGCCCTCTTCTTGATACCGGAGGCTGTGACTCGGAGCAAAGCCTGCCTCGTGCTCTGGGAGATATGGAAAGCGAGAAACGCTATGGTCTGGGACCAGGTGACCTCCACCCCACAAGAATTGGTTGCCACGGTTCTTAGTAATCAGCATAGCTGGTCGGAAGCACAATCGGGCCTCCGGAAGCCCGTCGCTATCCCCCGACCCACGCAGACTAAATGGAAACCCCCTCCCCCTGGCTGGCTCTTGATTAATGTTGACGGGGCGACCTTTGCAGCCTCAGGACAATTTGGATGAGGTTGGATCTGCTGCACAGACATGGGAGGGGTCCGGGAAGCACGGAATGAATATGGAAGCGCGGCACTCAACCCCGAATACTCGGAGGCAATGGCGATCTGGAAGGCCCTGGAATGGTTGCACGCCTCGCACTCCTCCAGGGTCATCATCTAGAGTGACGCTCGGTACCTTGTACATCTGATTCAAGGCACGCACCAAGTCTTCTCCCCACTGGGACGGTTGGTCGACGACTGCAGGTCCCTGCTCACTACTCTCGAGGATGTCAAACTCGAGTACATTTCTAGGTCAGCGAACGGTGCAGCCCACTGGCTAGCCTGGGAAGCCCGTTCTTTGCCTGTCCTCTCGTGGTCTGGATTTACTATTCCGGCCGCGTTTATGTCTATCTTACAAAAGTTCAATTAATAAAGTTCACACTTTGTTTCAAAAAAAAAGTATGTGATGCATGAAGGCTATATATAAAATTTTGGGTATATTAAAGAACTAATATCATTATATATTAATAATAATCTTGCGAATAAAATTCCATTAAAAAATTGATATTCTAGACGAAAATCGTGTTCTATTCACAAATAACATAGGAATTGAAAAGTTTGTTAAAAAATGATTTTGTGGATAATATTTAAAATTATGTTGTTATAGAATTATGATTAAAGTCTTAATATACTAGATGATCTCAAACGATGAAGCTCTTTCCCTCCTCTAGGGTTTTAAGTCATCGTTAACGCTTGTGGTCTTCTCTCTATGCCCCATCTCGTCCTTATCATTCGGTATCTCCAAGGGACGAAGTGTCTTGGACTTCACTTATACTCCTCACCGATCTCCGGTCTCGTCTCTTACACCGATGTTGATTGGGCCGGATATCCAGACACTCGCCGATCTACCTATGGATTTTGTGTTTTCTTGGGGGACAACCTTATATCGTGGTCTTCCAAACGGCAACCTACTTTATCTCGTTCCAGCACGGAAGCTGAATACAAAGGAGTTGCAAATGTTGTTTCAGAATCTTGTTGGATTCAAAACCTGTTACTTGAGTTTTATTGCCCTCTTTCCCAGGCTACTCTGGTTTATTGCGACAACATCAGTGCTATATACTTATCAAGAAACCATGTTCAACACCAGCATACGAAGCACATTGAGCTAGACATTCACTTTGTTCGAGAGAAGGTCTCCAAGGGACATGTCCGAGTCCTTCACGTCCCATCCCGCTCTCAGATTGCTGACGTTTTCACTAAAGTCTTGCCTCGAGTCCTATTCCTTGATTTTCGGTCCAGCCTGAACGTCCGTGAGCCTCCTGTTCTGACTGTAGGGGCATGTTAGAGATAAGATTGTTATGAGTTTGAATAAACTCAAAACTCTTGATTATATTTTGTTTGTATTTTAAATAGCTTTACCTTATCTGTAAGCTTTGTACAAATACCCAAGCAAGATGAATATACGAGCACGGTTGAAATCCCAAAAACCTTCACCGCCAATCGTTAATCAATAAAAATTTCGATTCATGCTAAAAAAAAGTTTTAGTATACTTTTTTTAGCATAATTGAGAACTTTATTATACAGAAGTTCCAAGAAATGATATATGATATGTTGGATAAAATAGAAGGGTGAGGTATAGTCTTGAACAACATGTTCTCGACGCTAACACTAATAAAAACCCGGCTAATCCAGATGACCATTGTTGAGGTAGATCATCTTGACTATCAAAAAGTGCATGTGACGCATGTCGCACATTTCCTATCTCGAACTATGATGCTCATGTTGTCTTTTGAACACGATGATCTCAAGGTAGAGACTTTCTTCGGACAATAAGGGAAATATTGGACATCCATGGAGAATCCTAGGAAACAGAGGATGTGGTGGGTCGATGTAGCTCGACCTCTAACAGGGCGAGGTGTGCGTCCCCACACACACCCTATTTCTCAATGTCACACTTATTGGCCTTGGCGAGGCTGCAGTGTTAACCTCGTCGTTGTACCCTCCCATCAGGGGAGTCCCATGGTAGCCGGGTTGGGTAGGGATTTGGCGACGAACAAGACCTCCCTCTAGTTAGGTAGAAGATCACGTGTTGTCTGGTGGTCGATCGAGCCACCTTCTTTAGAAGTCGACAATAATGGGCCAACCTAAAGGGATACATTTTTACAGCTCATGGAGCACCAAAGAAATAGGCAGGAAATCATGTGCTAAAGTAGGTGCTGAGATTCCTAGAGGTACGTGTCCAAGGGACAGAGCATCTTGGATTGGTGGGGACAGTGGTCGCCGACAACCCATACCTGTCAAAGGTTCATGGCGAGCTGGATATCGGAGTCGGATTCGACGGAGAAGCTCCTCTATGGGAGCCGCAAATTCGACCCAGGGTCGAGTCCAGCCCGAGGATGACTACTTCTGGCCATCATGCAAGCCTGGATGTTGATGGATGCACGACCATATTCGCTCTGCTACTATCCAGTGAGGGTTGTTAGGTCGTCTTAGTTCGACACGACATTCTAGTTCATATAGCGGACGCTGAAGTTGAAACAAAGTTCACAATGGCCTGGTTTTCCAGGCTCCTTGCACAGTCACGAGGCAAGACTAAACAGTCCCAATTAGTCGGTGACGCCATCGGCAGTTGTAGGCGTGAGCAGTTTTTGTCCGTGAATCGGATTGTCCATCAAAACCGCCCAAAACCATTGATCACGGTCCTTGATCTGTGGATTATGGGTCTGGCCATGGATTAAAAAAAATCATAATCCAGTATATTATGGGCCGGACAATAGACCATATCATCTGAGACCTGTTTAGATACGGTCCACTCGGTGCCTTAAGTGAACCTAAAATACCAGACAGAAAAAGACCAAGGTGAATCTTTAATTATGTGAAAATTAAAGATTTATTCATTTGGAGAAATTAGGGGTGCTCATTTTTAACCCGAAACCGGCGACCCAACCTGTCACGCCCCAATTTCAGCGAACCGAAACTAGGGACGCGAACGTTTAAAAAGTTACAAGACTGAAACCTATTTTCGATAAATCACCTAAAAAGTCAGTTTAGTTCCACAAAAGAATAATATTTACAACTCAAAATAAAAGTCCCACACTTGGACAAAACGAGATACACGTCTCTAGACTCAAACACCCAGCAACCCGCTTCAAGCTCTTCAAGCTTCAGAAGCTCACCTAGTCCAGACTACGAACGGTACCTGTAGGAAAAGCAGCTAGGGGTGAGCGTTCGCTCACCACCACAGATAACATACTGACTATGGCATAATTAGTAGACAAAGCCGATGACACCAACAACGACTCAAAGACACACACACAACCAGTCTTTTCCTCAACTGACTCAACACACGGATACGTTATGTAGACCCCACACTACGATCGACGACCTCCTCCAAGACACGACTAACCACACAATACCAAACAAGATCACAAAGGATCGCAAACCAGCTGCTCAGTAACCAATCTCTGTCTCTCGCCCTTTACCGATCATAGACGTGGTCAGGCGGTCGACCTGTCGCGCAACTTCTCCCGATCCCAGTCGGGAGGCTAACCCACAACCTCTCCGCTTCACCCGATCCCAGTCGGGTGGTTAGCCACACCCGCGCGTCCTTCCCCCGATCCCAGTCGGGGAGCTAGCCCACAACCCCTCCGCTTCTCCCGATCCCAGTCGGGAGGCTAGTTACACCACACAACCTCCACCAGTAACCAGTAACCAATCACAATCACAAACAAGTTCAAACAGACAGTAACGACACCGGTGACAACTCCACAGGCACTCAAGGCCAACAAGACACCAACAACCAAACACAGGTTCAACAACCCTACGGGCCCTCATGGCCACCCAAGACATCAATGGTAAAGTACGGGTTCACAACCCCACGGGCACTCACGGCCACCCAAAACACCGAAACGACAACACGGGCTCTCATGGCCACCCAAGACTCAGCAATGAAAAATACGGGCTCTTAAGGCCACCCAACTCAACAACAAATAACACGGGCTCTCAAGGCCACCCAAACTCAACAGTAAAAGACACGGGCTCTCAAGGCCACCCAAACTTCAACAGTAAAAATAACACACAACAACCTCCGGCATAATCGGTGCCTACAACAGTCCTAAGAACACTAGTTTCACAACCAACCTCCGGGCATGGTCATATGCCTCCAGTAGAACAATTATCGCTACGTTCTCTGTTCCTACGACACTACTAAGTGTCACATGCTTTTCTCTTAAACGCTACAATCCCGTATCATGCTTTTCTAATATTTGCTACGATCCCGTATCATGCTTTTCTAATATTTGATAACCTAAATAACCCACGACACCCCGGTGTCACATGCAATTCTACAGTTAACTTTCCCTAGTCAGGGCCGAGATCCGGCTACTTTTCCCTACCTCGAAAGCAACTCCAGAAGCGCTCCACTAAACCCGAGATGAATCGCAGTCACTCGCCGAGCCTCCCTTTGCCTCGGTCCGCAGCACGATCTAAAAGAACACAGATTTAACTCACTTTTAAGCTAGTACGAACAGGTCGAAAATAAATAACTCAACGCCCAAGTTAATAACAGTTCCGCCGTTAAGTTAACGGCTACGATTTGTCCATTTTAAACTTGACAGTTGTCGTTTACACTCGAGCGGGATAGAAGTCGGGTTACAACGGATCGGGTTCGAGCACCCGCGCACCGAACCCGGGTTTGATCTAAAACCCAGTTTAAATCCCTTTTTAACTTAAAACCGTCGTTGAACTCCCTTGCTTTAATTAATTCCGTTTTTGATTTTAAGACAAAACGGTTTCCTTCCGTTCGTTTCCAAACTCGATACTTCGGTCAAAAACCCTTATAAAGTCGATTTGATTTCGTTTCCCTTTTTCGATTTAACTTAACTCGAGTCTAACCTTAATAAAAGACTTTCGTTTTAAAACCCGTTTAATTTAATCAGATTTTATTTTATCAATTTTCTTAAGAATTCACAACTGATTTTCCCCTTTTTCCTTTTACAAATAAATTTCGTTTCAAAAAAACAATCCTCTTTGATTAACTCTGATTTTGTTCAATTATTTCCCCTTTTCAATTCAAAATCAGTTCTAGAAATTAAACAATTCCATTAGCAGGTTTAACCCAATACAAATCGATTTCAACAGATCTAAATTTACACTCGTTTTTACACTAACAGATTTAAACATAAACCGAAAATACAACGAAAGGGAGAGAGAGCTCGGTCGGAAAATCCGACGGCCCTCGACAGCGATAAAGCCGGCCGGAAAACTCACGGTGGTGGCTCACCGTAGGGAAGTACGGGCGGCACACGGCGGTGCACGGCGGTTGGCTCGGATCGAAGGCGGGAGGAGCTCGGGCGTGGGGATGCCGGCGAGCTCGGCTGAAACGTCGGTTGCGGGTCTCACGGAGGGCGACGATTCCGAGACGGAGACGGGGCGGCGACTTGACGGTGGCGTGGTTGGACGGATCTGGTGAGGAAGACGAAGGAGGAGGGTGAGGCAGGGAGGTCGTGGACGGGGTCGTGTGGCTGGTCGGAGTGGTGACGGCGTCGGGACGGAGGAGAAGAGGACGGGACGGCTTGGACGTGGTCGGAGCTGGGCGTGGTCGGACGGAGATGGAAGGGAGACGGCGTGGTCGGACGGAGAAGAGGGAGGTCGGGGTTCGGCTGGGACGTGGCAGCGTGTGGTGGCGATGGGGAGAGCGGCCGGAGCGATGACGGCCGGTGCCGGTTTCGCCGGAGAAGACGAGAGAGGAGAGAGAGGGAGTGAGGGTCGGGTAGAGAGAGAGAGGGTAGAGGGCGGCTGGGTTGTGAGGGTGAGTTAGGGTTTCTGAGGTAAGGGTGGGTTATATACCCATCCCTGACCAGATTGGGCCTCAGCTGGGCTGGGCTGGGCCTGCGGGCCTGGCCTGGTCCAGACCTTTTTTTTTTCTCGTTTCAAAAACTTACCCTAAGGTTCTCGTTTGCAAATTAATACCTTACAAAACGAAGCGGGTTTTACACAACCGGAACCGCCCGTTATCAGAACCGACAGTGTATTTACCGCCGGATTCTGGCCCGGTGGCCGGTGTGGGAACAAGGATATCGGAGGAGTCCGGGTGGGTTGCCGGAAAGAAGGACACTTCCGTCGGTTATAATCGCCCGACCCGAACATAGGACCATTATAATTTTCGACAAATTCTACGGCCCTAAAACACAAGCTCATATCATGTTTCTAATTCTTATATTAATTCCATATAAAGAACAAAGAACAATGATGTGAGCTTCAAAAAATTTGTACTTTCAGACCTTAACCAGAATAACTAAGAAAAAGAAAGAAAGAAGAGAAGAGGAAGAAGGCCCAACTATGTTCTTGTGATGTGTGTTGAAAAGAAATGAGAGAAATAAATGATGGTTTTTGATTGTTGTGGCTAGGGCTGTGCAAATATCCGCCCATCACCGTAAACCGACCGTCACCGGCCGTCCCTATCACCGGAATCACCGTAACCGGCGGTCACGGTGACGGACATGGTATTAAAATCCCAAACCGGTCACCTTTTCGATGGGGACGGTTTTTATACCAGAAAACCGGTCAAAAACCGACCGACCGGATGTATGAGCTTAAACCCACACTTTCTGAGAAACGAACACAACCTATCACAAACTTTTTTTTGATCAGCGCATATTTTTATTAATAGTTGAAACTTTCCAATAAGGAAAGCATATAGAGGTCGAAAGACCATAAACACGATTACATAGGAGCTTCCGACAATGGAGTTTAAAATCACAGGCCTCTAAAATTAATGAAAGAGTAGTCCCAAAAAAACAAAAAACAAAAACAAAGCAAAGAGAAAATAATTACGCACTATCCTCCTTGACACCCGAAAGAGCGCCCGAAAGTGACTAAAGGGCCGCATGATTCCAAATATCCCTAACTGATTCGGAAACTTGAATAGCTCGTTTCCGACTCATCGATAGAGTTATAGGCTCCCACACCTATTACAAACTTGGTGTCTAGTTTTAAGAAGATAAGCATATGTTCTAAAGAAAATCAACCCAAAGACACTGACTATATTGTTTGGATAAAGTTTTTTATATTAATTTGATAAATCGAATCTTGATGTCTAGTTTTAAAACGTACAATGTGATAAAAATAAAAATGTAATATTATTTCTGGTCCAAAAACAAGCTAAGATTAAGTTGTAAGTTTGTGAAAATAAGCTGGAAGTTTGTAAAATATGTTTGTAAAATGTTGTATGTTGGGTTATATTTTTGAAGGCCCAACGGAAAGCCCATTGGGCGTGGTTGGCCGGTTATAACCGTCTCCGACCGGTAGTAAGTATGGGCGGTTATCAGCTTTTCATTTGGTGACCGGTGATGGGGACGGGTACGGGTTTTAAGTAACCGGGAATCACGGTTTGGGTAATGGGTATGGGTTTTTGGACGGGTACCGGCCGATGCCCACCCCTAGTTGTGGCAGTGCATTAACCGACACTATTTTTTGTAATTATATAGTAAAATATCAAAACAATTGATTGACAAGTCGTCTTATAGGTCCATGGCTCTAGAAAGGTATCATTACATATTTATTATTAAAATAATATATTTTTTATTGGAAAAAAAGAAGGTTAAAAGGGATTGTTTATAATACAATTTCTTAATCATATCTTATTATTATTTACTAGTATTTTTGAAACGGGTAACCGGAGATTTTCATTAATACCAAATGGTAATTAAGTAGGGTGAGGCGTGACCGCCTCGGGTTCCAGATTTATGTACGGGTCGACCGTAGCAAGCCCGGCGCTCATGGACCCATAATAATAGCCCACTTTGTTTCGTGGGCACAAAACTAAGCCAACTCCTTACAACCGTTCCAATTATTCGGCCTAAAACAGCTAACGTCTCAAAACAACGAGACTTGAAATTAAAAATCCTAAGCAACAGAATGTCTAAACAGCAAATTATTCGACCTAAAACAGGATAAAAAATTAACACACGATCGAAAGAGCAAGCTACCAAATATGCGATGCCAGTTCTTCTAGGCCCCGTGCCGTTGGAGCGATCTGGTATCGGCAAATCTTTGTCTTGATTCACCCAGATCTTTCGAAGTAGTTCGGGAGGCGAGAGCAACGAATCGATCTGCCACGGTTTGTCCGAGATCGAGGGTCCCGACTTCGGGTGTCGTGGAGTCAGACCCCGATCTATCGTCCTTCCTCCCGGATCCCAGATCCATCTAGGGAGCAAGCCCATGCCGGCGAGGGGTGACTCCGTGCGGTAGGCCGCTACAGATGGAAGGCGACGCATGGAACCCGTCTTCCGGAGAACGGCATGGGGGGCACGGTGGCTACTAGCTCGAAGGCGGGGCCGGTCCGGCGATGCAGGAACGGTAGCGCGAGATGAGGGAGAGACCGTGGCACTGATTGAACAATGAGCGGCGACCTGTGCGGGTAGACCGACTGCAAAAAAAGACAAAAACAAAAAAGTAACACCCATAAATGTGTAGAATGGACCCTGGTGGTTAGGGTAGACGAGCGCTTTGAGTTAAGATCTTCAAGAGATTCTATGGTGGAGAAGGAAGGAGAAGGGGGTGGGAGGAGAGGAGGTTGCGCAGAGAGCGCAACCCCTAGGTTTTTTTGCGTTATTATTTACTAGTATTAGTAGAGGTATTGTGGTAGAAACGAAATGTCGGTGAGTTGTTGTATTATTATGATAATTTTTTATTGGTATATGTGACAGTAATTAATGGAAAGAGTGAAAAGTCTGTATATATCTTTACCTTGTAAATTGTGATATGAGATGCACATCATCTATATTATACACGATGACCTTTCAATTCATCTACTCTTACTCCCTCTCTCTATTTGCTCTATTAACGAAGACATTTCAGTTCATCTATTCTCACTCCCTCTCTCTTTTTTGCTCACATTTCGTTTTTTGTTTTGTTTTACCTGATATGATATATATATATATAGAGACAAAATCGGCTGAAAACCAGCCTTAACGTACAAACCACCGAACCAATCCCCTCCGTCCAGCAGAAGCAACCAACCGCCGAGATCGATCCTTCATCTCCGGCCAAAATTGCGCGTTATATCTAGCTTCCGAGGGTAATATTGTCAATTCCACGCTTCGTCATTACATAGTCAGAAGAAAATCATAATCGCAGTCAACACAATTCCACGAAAATTCTCGTTTTCTCTCAACGAAGCAACTCGAAAACATGTGATCATTCTTTCTTTCATTGATTCGATCATCATAGAATCAAATTTCTTCAACAATTGTGAGAATCACTGGCTTATCCAAAACCTGAAAAGCTTGCTCTGTTTTTGCTTCTCGACTGTAAATCGAAGATTCTAGCTGTTTTATCACCGGATCAAGCTCCAAAACAGGTTTGAATTACCTTTTGACTTGATTAAATCGTCATGTAATCAATTGGAGGATCCAAAAATCAAAATATGTGTCGTTTTCAAAATTCTGAAAATCATGCTCTGTTTTAGGTTTTAGCGACTGAGCTGCTAAGGTTTATCAACTATTTCATGTGAATTCACCTATTTTCTTAGCTGATCAACATAAACAAGGCTATAAATTACCTATTTTGTTGTTTAAATACAAAATTAAAAATCTGGAAATCTTCTTCTTCGTTCATCATGAAGTTTCGCAGAATAGCTAATAAGATTCGTTGCCAGTTGATAAACATTTCGTTTTCTGTTGATAACGCAACAGTTATGAGTTGATAACTTATGTGACAGTTCACTGTTGAGTTGATGATTGCTCCACGCACAGATCTTAGGTAGAGGAATACGTTGATAAATGCACAATAGAAAGTTGATAAACACACGTTAAGGAGTTGATAAACGTCTGTATATCTTATATTCATGTTCTTGGATAATCATTGTCGTTCAGAGATCATTGATAAATAAATCGTTTCCACTGATAAGTTATGATTTGTGCGTTGATAACTGTCTGATATCTTTTCTCTGTATAAGTTGATAATCGATGCAGGCGCACGTCGTATACTATGATAGCGTTGATAAACTGTTCGTTAGTCATTGATAAATGATTCAGTGATAGGTGATAAATGTATGTGACATGTTCCCTGTTTGAGTTATTAATGGATGCACGCACAGGTTGTAAATAACGAACCATTGATAAAAGTATATTTTCTAGTGATAAACACAAAGTTGTGAACTGATAATTTCTCTGTGTACATATGATACAGTGATGGAGAGCATGGATCATGATGATACAGAATTTGGGTTCGAATATGAAGATGAAGAGATTGTTTCGGAACCTATAAGCACACAGAAAGTGTGAATTCCTGATTGTGATGATGAGCTAAAGCCTCGAAAGGATATGAAATTTCTTTCGTTGGAGGAAGGTATTATTTTCTACCAAACATATGCGTTAAACAGTGGTTTTGGGACACGTCGTGGCACGGAAAAGAAGAAACCAAGGGGTAATACAGTTGATTTTAAGTACATGTTATGTGCAAGAGAAGGGGAACCATTTGTAGATGACATTGAAGAAGGTGACAAATCTAGAAAGAGATATAGGATGTCTACACGAACACGTTGTATGGCAAGGATGTCTTTGAAGCACAATGGAAATGGTTATACAGTGTATGAGTTCAGAGAAGAACACAACCACCCGTTACAGTGTAAGCGTGAATTGCACTATTTGAGATCGAATAGGCATTTAACACCAAGACACAAGCAGTTTATCATAGATTGCTCAAAGGTCAATTTGGGGGCTACAAAAGCATTTAATCTTTACAGCCAAATAGTTGGGGGGACCTGTCAATGTAGGAGCATGTCCAAATGATTTCAGGAACTTCCAAAGGGATCTGAAAGTGTACATTGGAGAGAGCGATGCACAGATCACCATTGACCAATTCCACACTAAGGAAGACTATTGTAGCGACTTCTTCTTTGAGTACAAAATAGACGTTGGCGATCGACTAAGTCACCTTTTTTGGGCTGATTCAACGTCGAGGAAGAATTACGAGCTATTTGGTGATACAGTATCGTTCGATTCAACTTATCGATCAAACAGGTAAAATCTTTTGTTACTGTATGATAATTGTTCCTTGTTGGTTTGATAAACCTTGTTGGGAGAATTGATAAAAACCTTGATTGCATGCTTGATAACAATACAGTCTATGTTGATAACTTATATATTCTTGTTGCTTGTGTTTTTGTTTGTATAGGTACATGATGGTCTTTGCACCATTCACTGGGGTTGACAACCATAACAAGTCAATCATCTTTGGTGCTGCTTTATTAGCCAAAGAGGATGCTGAATCTTTTATTTGGTTATTCCGGACATTCCTCAAAGCTATGAAGATGAAAGAACCAACCTGCTTTATAACAGACCAAGACCCAGCAATGAGAAAAGCGTTTGAGGAAGTGTTCAACCAAAGCAGGCATCGTCTATGTATGTGCCACATAATGCAGAAGCTTGCTTCTAAAGTAAGTTGTGTTTTCATTTTGTATGGCTGATAAACTAAAGGGAATGGGATAAAGATTTGTTTGGTTGAGTGTGATAAAATGTGTTATTATTCTTGTAGGTGCCTCACACTATATACCATGAGACAAATGTCAAGAAGAAATTTAAAGCGTTGGTGTGGAGTAACTACACCAAAACAGATGAGTTTGAGCTGAGTTGGAAGTTTTTAATAGAAGAATTCCAACTAACTGATCACCCCTGGTTGTCTAGTATGTTCGATATGCGGGATCGGTAAATACCTGCATACTTCAGAGGTCTAAAAATGGGTTTATTCCTTAGGACGACATCAAGATCAGAGAGCGAACAGCGCATTTGGTCAATTCACTAATAGGTACACTTTATTTTTGGAGAATTCATACAACTTTATGATTGATAAAAATGTTTGGTATTATAATTCAATAAATGATTAACCTACCTTGTGAGGTGATCAAATACTTTCAGTGGTGATAAATGTTTCATACCGAGATGATAACGTATCACTTTTGGATTGATAAATATTTGTGTGGTTGTCATGAACTTTGCTGATAAAATATATGACAGTTTGTGATAAATATTTCACTATTAATTGATAATTGTATATTCTTAATTGCTGAAATTTCTTGTTCATGTGCCTTACACTGGTTGAGTTCATGTGGCGCTTCGATACAGTCGTTGAAGGGCAGAGACAAAAACAATTACAGCTAGACTTCCAGTCAAGCACATTAGCTCCTAATTTCATTACGTTGTCTGAAATTGAGAAGGATGCTTGGAGGATTTACAGCCGCACAATATTTGACATCATAAAGAAAAGAGTTATGGGAACAACATTCAAGCGTGGGATCAATACATGTGTTGAAGAGGATGGAAAGAAGATATACAAAATCACCAACAAACATGGGAAGAAAACATTTATTGTGGTGCAAAGTTTACCTGGGAACCACTGCACATGTACTTGCATGAGATTTGAAGGATTTGGCATCCCTTGCATGCATATCTTTTTGGCTTTGCAAGCATCTATGGTTGATCAAATCCCGGAGAGCTTGATCACACAACGATGGACGAAGGATGTACGCAGGAATGCTGAAAATTCTACAACTTCTGCACATTCACAACCAACTGCCTACAGTGAGTGTAAGCAAATTATATCAGATATATGCTCGATGCTTCACTCTTGTATCCTTCATCCAGCAGTGAACGCTGTAAAGTTGAAGGAATTTGCAGAACAAGTAAAGGACTTCAAGAATAGACTGAATGATGATGAAGCTGATGACTTTGCATCAACCACAACACATGAACTTCAAACTTTGACATGTCTTTCTAAACCTTCCCGAGTTGTTGTCAAGCTACCGCATATATCAATGACAAAAGGGTGTGCACAGAGAATGAAATCGGGGATGGAAAATTCTATCGAGGCAGCTAAGAAGAGGAAGCGAACTTGCAAGGGATGTGGTGAACCAGGTCATGACATCAGAAACTGCTCCCAGAATAAGAATGATTAAAGTGATAATTCATTCAACAACTGTTGATAATACCTTTACACAGACTTGATAATTTGGAATTCTTACTACTATCTGTGAGATTCACAAAGTGTGAAACTCTACTCATATGATTGATAAACTCTTTCAATATAACTGATAAACTCTTCTCAAGAGGTTGATAAATGATATTTTTGTTTGTTGCTGAAATCTGAAAATTGAAGATGATTAATCTGCTCAAATAATTGATAATCCTTTGGTATATGTGTGATAAAACACCTCCACACACACTTAACTCAATAATAAAAATTACCTCTTCATGTCAATTGATAACACATGCATGGACAGTTGATAACCAAATGCAATATAGTTGATAAACCTGTCAACATTCCATTGCATTTCAGTCTAAAAGTGTGTTTACCACCAAATTCTAAAGTGATTAACAAAAGTCATAACAAAAGTATTTACATCCTCCTTCACAAAAACATCAGTTGTACCAACAGTAATTAACCCATACTTCAGAAAACATCAGAGTCATATTAAAAGTGTTTATCTAGAACCAAAGACTAAATGGTTCTTTCCGAAGAACCAGACGACTGTTCATCCCCTCTATTTGCTTGCTTTCTCTCACAGTAACTCCTAAACTTTATCATGTTCACTTCAATTGATGAGTTGCTTGGGTGCGCGCAAAACTTCATGACGTATCGATGCCTCAGGTTTGATAGTTGATCAACCTATATACACAAAAACAACATAACCAAAAAATAGTTAAACACGCAGCAAGTACAGATGCTAAAATACTGACACTCGAAACGACAATCTTACATTGTTTTTTAGCATAGGGTACCCCCAAGTACTGCCGGTTTCGCCCATGTACCTCTCCATGTGGAACATGCAGTACACGCCACAGTCAGTCTTGTTATCATTGCTACTCCATCCTAGCTTCACACAAGTTGCAACTGCGCTCTTCACCTTAACTGACAGTGTAGCATCAAACTTTTCCAAAAAGACAGAAAACCTATTCCTCTGCCAATGATGAAAAAAATACACAGTTTATAAACACAACAAGGTGCTTAATTTAATAACTACATTACACATATAAACTTACCAAATTGGAGATTCTATTCCTGTATTTGGCTCTAAAGTTAGACCCCACCAAATTATCTAGGACATAAACAACATGTCTCTTCATATGGATGCACACCAAGTAATAATGATTAGATGCATGTATCGAGAAAAACACTTGTTGTTGTTAAAGGAAGAAAAACCAATGTCATTACACAAACACACAACTAAAAGCATACATAGGGCCCATTTGAAGATATAATTATTACCATATCGATTGTAGCAATATTCACACTAGGGTACATGCCCAACTCAAGTTCAAATTGTTCAGCCCAATTTTCGCTCTTTGCTTCAATTAACCCAATCTAGTGATAAAAAGAACACAAAATGATAAAAACATTCCAACATAACTATTATTAAACAAACAAAAATTATATGAACAAAAAAACTTACACCCGCATATGGTGTGAAAAAAAACCTCGAAGGTTCATTTGTTGTTCTTTTCTCTTCCATTAAATTCATCAAGGCTGACCACGCATTAACAACCCCCAATTTTATTTGCTCCCCAACTCTCATAGACTGTAGATCCTTTTTCATCAACCCCATATCGCCATCCAAGGCTTCAAACAACATTTCCCTACAAAAAAACACATATGTATCTAACTGTCAGTATTGATAAAAAGTCCAGCCAAAGTTGATAAATATAAATACAACAGATTGATAAAAAATATCATGATGGTTAATAAAAGAAAATAGAAAGGTCGATAAACCTATCTCAAAAGGATTGATAAACCTATGTCAGTGTGTTGATAAACCTAGATGACAGAGGCAATAAAAAGGAAAAACATGTAAAGCATGGTTGATAAAATATGAACACTGAGTTGATAACCCTACAAGACAACATTGATAAACACTAAAGGCAGGGTTTAGCTCTTTACCACTCATCTCCACGCTCATCATTTAAGAGCCAATCCATCCACATTTTCTCTTCTTCTGTTAGTGGAGAATCCACATCTGTCATCATGCTTACCAGGCTCCCTGATATAGGCATCTTCTTCGTACTTCCAGATGCTCTACCTTGTTGTTTGGCTTTGCTTTTCTTTGTGCTGACAGTATTTTCAGGTGATGCCCTCTCCCCTCCTCAATAACTTGCCTTTTCTTATCACTTACCGGTGTTCTCTCCTGTTGTTTCTCTTTACCCTTGTCTGTTCGGACTTCTTCACATGCTGCCCTCCCTATGTCAGCGACATCACTAAGACCTAGGCTGAAAGTTGGCATGCCACGACCTCTTGGCTCTGCTTCTTTGACCACTACATCCACTTCCTCCACCCTCATATCAACATCACTTCCTCTACGTTCAACAACATTATCAGTTTCTACCCCCGTATCGCTATCTTTTCCTAACTCCACATCATCTTCTACATGTTCCTCTCTTGCCTCATTCCTTTCTCCCCTAACATTATCTCTCTCCCCTGAATCATCTTCACAACAATTTTTCTTCCCACTACTTTGGCTATTGCCTTTAGTTGCAGCCTGCATTGCCGCTTCTAAAGCTTTCACCACATCTGGATGGTTACCAAAACGGTCTTGTGAAGACTCTTCTATATCATGTTCTATTTGGGCTCCCACCATTTCATTGACAGCATCCTCAAGTCTCCTGACGGTCATACTATCAGAAAAGTTCGAGCTTGTTGTTGTTAGGGTTTCCTTAAAAACCACATAGCAATCAGTAAGCTTTAATGCTTGCTGCCCAACTTAACAATGATTTCCTACATATTTTAAAATACAAAGATGTCAGCAAAAAAACAAAATTTATGTACCACAAAAAGACTATGTTGATTATACCTCTTGTCCAACTTCTTGAACGACTTCATTTGTTTCCTTTGGAATGTACGGATCCTTCTCAATATAACTGTAATTAGTATTGAGGAGTGGAAAAGTCACCATTAATAATCCCTTCATTAATGGAGTAGTTGAAGAGTCTCAATAGTAGTTGAAGAGTCTCAATACTTGTGTATATATATTAGTTACTTGTGTATTATCAAAACAAGGTGAATAAGAACATTTTCTTATTACAACATGGTATCAGAGCTATGGTTATAGCTCTGAGGGATTAGTGAGTTGAGGTGAGCCTCCATTGGTGCCCCGGTGTGCACGTTTACTGCCTAGGTGTGCAGGTGTGTTTTTTCGTTTATATTATTTTCTCACCTCCTATCCCATAAGATTGAGGATCTTCTGGGTTGCCTATATCTGAAATTTGAGACCCATCCGACCACCACCGGAATCTCACTTGCCTGGGGAAGCTAAGGAGTTTTTGAGTCTGTTTTGGATCGTTTGACAAGCTGCCAGTGATCATTTTATCTCACCTCCGGCGAGTGAGGCTTCAGAAGGGCAAAACCGGCATCCGGCGACTTTCTGGATTTTTTCGCCGCCGCCCACAACCGCGCGTGGGCCCCACGCGCCGCCGTCCGCCACCGCGCGTGAAGCCACGCGCCGCTACCACCCACCGCGCGTGACGTCACGCGCCGCCATACTCCGCCGTCGACCGTCCGTTGAGAGTCAGTATCTTTATTTTTCTGCTTCTGCCAGCCTGGTCTGGGTATTTCTCATCTGTTATTATTCAATTCTACGCTTTACTTCTTTGAATGGTTGAGGAGACTAGTATAACGGACAGTAACCCTAGGCATTGGAATCGAGAACCACGATCTGTTGGTTATCGAACAATCACTCTATCTGCCGTTGAGTATGAACAATTTTGTCAGTACCAGAAGACACTCATGCGCTCATCTCACTCTGTCGCCTCTGCCGCCGAGTCAGGTAATCTACATATGTGTTCCATTTCATCACCATCCTCTTCCCAATGGGTTCTTGATTCTGGTGCCACAGATCACATGACAGGTAACCCTAAATTACTTAACACTTATAAGCCTCATTCATCGTGTTCTTCTGTAACACTTGCTGATGGGTCTGAGCGTTTGGTTCTCGGTTCTGGGACAGCCCACCTTACACCGTCCATTTCCTTACCATCTGTCTTAAGTTTACCTGAATTTTCTTTTAATCTGTTGTCTATCAGTAAAATAACTCGGGCCCTCAATTGTTGTGTCAAATTTTACCCTAATCATTGTTTGTTTCAGGATCTTTTGACGAAGCGAATTATTGGCGAAGGACATGTATCAGGGGGGCTTTACATTATGGATACCCAAAGACCCGCACCACCAATCGCTTGTTCAGCCTCTTTAACCCTGCTTGAAGCTCACTATCGTTCCGGCCACCCATCACTTCCAGTTTTGAAGCGCCTCTATCCCCAGTTTGAAAAGGTACAATCTTTCGATTGTGAAGCATGTCGGTTTGCTAAACATCATCGTCTCCCTTTTACTCCTAGAGTCAAGAAAAGAGTTTGTTCCCCTTTTGAATTAGTTCACTCTGATGTTTGGGGTCCGTCACCCGTGGTGTCTAAAACTGGGGTTCAGTATTTTGTCTCTTTTGTGGATGATTTTTCCCAAACTACATGGCTTTATTTCATGAAAAACCGTTCTGAGTTATTTTCTCATTTTACTGCTTTTTGTGCTGAAATACAAACTCAGTTTGGTACTAAAGTTCGTATCTTGAGAAGTGACAATGCAAAATAATATTTTTCTGCGCCATTCACTACTTGTATGGCTCATAATGGTATCCTTCATGAATCGTCTTGTGTTGACACTCCATCTCAAAATGGGGTTGCTAAAGAAAAAATAGACATCTGCTTGAAACTGCGAGAGCCCTTTTATTTCAAACTCATGTGCCAAAATATTTTTGGGCTGACGCAATCTACACTGCTTGTTTTCTCATTAATCGTATGCCTTCGTCTGTCCTTCAAGGTAACATCCCGTATCAAGTCTTATTCCCTACCAAACCTCTTTTTCCTATTACTCCTCGTATCTTTGGGAGTACATGTTTTGTCCGTGATGTTCACCCTAGTCGTACAAAACTGGATCCAAAATCGGTCAAGTGTGTTTTCTAGGGGTACTCTCGGTTACAGAAAGGATATCGCTGTTATTGTCCAGATCTCCACCGATATCTTGTCTCCATTGATGTCACTTTTATGGAGCATTGTCCTTTCTTTTATTCGGCAATTCCTCATACTCCAAGACAGGGGGAGAACGATGACTTGTTAGTTTACCACATCTCTCATCGAGAACGGATTGTACCTACACCTACCACTACGCCAACACTATCTATGCATATTGTTCCGAATCCACCACCACCGCCGCCGCCATTGCCAATCCGATACATTTATTCCCGACGACAGGCCCCTCCCGCTACACAGGCACCACCCGCTACTCAAGCCCCTCCCGCTACACAGGCACCACCCGCTACTCAAGCCCCTCCCGTTGCATGTCCAGAGCCGAGTTCCTCTTCGCCAACAGATCCTGATGATGATCTCCCCATCGCTCTTCGTAAAGGTAAACGACAGTGTACGTATCCTATCTCTTCGTTTGTGTCATATGATCAGTTGTCTCCTATGTCGTGTTCCTTTATTGCCTCTCTTGATTCAGTTTCGGTTCCTAAAACTCTTCATGAGGCTTTATCCCATCCTGGCTGGTGTTCAGCGATGACAGAAGAGATGAGTGCATTGGATGCTGATGGTACTTGGCGATTGGTTCCCCTGCCTCCCGGGAAAAAGGCTATTGGCTGTAAGTGGGTATTTGCTACTAAGTTCAACTCTGATGGTTCTGTAGCCCGTCTTAAGGCTCGCCTGGTGGCTAAAGGATTCGCTCAAACTTATGGGGTAGATTACTCAGATACTTTCTCTCCTGTTGTTAAACTGACTTCTGTGCGATTGTTTATCTCTTTGGCAGCCACTTATGATTGGCCATTATACCAACTAGATATCAAAAATGTTTTCTTGCATGAGGACTTGCATGAGGAAGTTTATATGGAGCAACCTCCAGGTTTTGTTGCTCAGGGGGAGTCTGGATTGGTATGTCATCTTCAGAAATCATTATATGGGCTCAAACAAAGTCCTCGAGCGTGGTTTGGAAAGTTTAGCCAAACAGTGGAAAAGTTTGGAATGAAGAAGAGCAAGTCCGATCATTCTGTGTTTTACAAGAGCTCTCCAGCAGGTGTTATTCTCCTAGTGGTATATGTGGATGATATTGTTATCACCGGCAGTGATAAGGTGGGCATCTCTTCGTTGAAGTTGTTTCTCCACAGTCAATTCAGTACCAAAGATTTGGGTGTCTTGAAGTACTTTCTGGGAGTAGAAGTATCAAGAAGCAAGAAGGGAATTTTCTTATCTCAGAGAAAATATTTGCTGGACTTGTTAACAGAAACTGGGAAGCTAGGAGTCAAGCCATGTTCTGCCCCAATGCCTCAAAATACAAAACTCATGAAAGAAGGAGAATTGTTTAAAAATCCAGAAAGGTATAGAAGAGTTGTGGGGAAACTAAACTACCTTACAGTAACCCGGCCTGACATTGCATACTCAGTGAGCATTGCAAGTCAGTTTATGTCTTCCCCTACAGTCGAGCATTGGACCGCGCTCGAACATATCCTAGGTTATCTAAAAGGTGCACCTGGACGAGGTATACTCTATCAGAATCATGGTCATACTCATATAGAGTGTTTTACAGATGCAGATTGGGCAGGATGCAAGATTGATCGTCGATCTACTTCAGGGTACTGTGTATTCGTAGGAGGCAATTTGGTCTCATGGAAAAGTAAGAAACAAAATGTAGTTTCTCGATCTAGTGCTGAATCGGAATACAAAGCCATGGCCCAGTCTGTAAGTGAAATAATGTGGATCTATCAACTCCTTTCTGAACTTGGTCTCAAAGTCTCCATGCCCGCAAAATTATGGTGTGATAATCAAGCTGCTCTTCATATTGCCTCAAATCCCGTATTTCATGAACGAACCAAGCATATCGAGATTGATTGTCATTTCGTCCGTGAAAAACTTCAGCAAAATTTGATTACCACCGTATATGTGAAAACAGGAGATCAATTAGGAGACTTGTTCACTAAAGCACTTCCGAGTACTAGAGTTGATTATCTTTGTAACAAGCTGGGCATGATTAATATCTATGCCTCAGCTTGAGGGGGAGTGTAATTAGTATTGAGGAGTGGAAAAGTCACCATTAATGATCCCTTCATTAATGGAGTAGTTGAAGAGTCTCAATAGTAGCTGAAGAGTCTCAATACTTGTGTATATATATTAGTTACTTGTGTATTATCAAAACAAGGTGAATAAGAACATTTTCTTATTACAACAATAACCTTCCCCGAATGACCCATATTGCATTTCCAAATACTCCCTGTATTTCAGGTGCTCGCTTGTCCACCCTACAAAAGAAGGTTGGGCCCTCTCCACATTTCTTTTCTCTACCACAGTACGATCAACATAGTACAACTGCACAACTCAAATACATATGAAACATGTCACTACTAAAACTGATAAAACCATATACATGAGATGATGAAACAAATTTTCAGAGTGATAAATACAAAACACATAAAAAGTGATAAAAACCATGTAATTGAGCTGATAAAAGAGAATTGTTTCACAGAAAAAACATATATAAACAGGGTGATAAAACATAAGACTGAACATGATAAAAACAATATTTTAGAGTGATAAAAACAAAAGTAGAAAAATAGATGATCAGAAAATAAGACTTACCATCAAAAACGTCATTGGCCCGGCGTAGAATTTATATCCAGTGTCTGACTTCTCCCATTTCTTTTGGCTTGAAATTAGACCATCGATGACAAAAGAACACCAGTCATATTCTGCAATAGCATTTGGGTCATCGATTTCGTACAGAACAGAATGATTCACACACCGTCCACTTGTCCCTTCCACCATCAAAGTACAGAATAACACCAAAAAATTCCATTTAAACATATCCTCATCCCCAGTCTATTCCTTCATTGCTTCAATCAGAAGAGAGATGGTCACTTCAAAAACTCCTTTGTCGGGAAATTGCTCCAACCAACGGGGCACACGTTCGCAATTTTCAGTCTTCTTGACAACAATTTCACGCCCCCCAAAGGGGATCCCCAATGTCTCCCTAACATTCACTGCGCTAATGTGTAAAAGCCTACCTTGCGAAAGGTTCAAACACCGGCTGCCAGTGTGAAAATTGCTTGCAAGAAAAAACCCCAGAGCTTGTGGTAATTCTTTCACTTGCAGTTGCAAAAGACTATCAAACCCCATGCCCACGACAGCCCTCCTCTGTCCATCGCTCATTGCCTCGAAGAAATTAACCAGGGAATTTGGTGATGTCCTGATTTTTATCCTCCGAATACCATCCCTTCCTGGTGCCAAAACCTCTGTCTTCTTCTTCTTGGCAAGTGGGCCTGCAGCATCATTTTCATTTGGTTGTCCCCTCTTCAAAGGGATTGCAGATACTTGAATTGATGAGGCCTCACCTCCATCATCTGCTAGGTTGGTAGGGGCTTCCTTTGGTGGATTAGTAGGAGCTTGGCTTAAAGAACTTTCTCCTACAACATTGGCAGGGTAGGGGGACTTTAATCTTGATCACAACCTGTTTTTTCCTTTCACTGTACACAAAAACATTAAGGAAATATAAATAAAATAGGATAAAAACACGATTTAACGTATTGAAAACCTTTTACCTGGTATCATATCTTTAAGAAGCATTGAATCATCAGACCCTTTAGTATTCACCATTTTCTAAAACATACATACAAAATATACAGTGTTGATACAAATAAGTTGATAAATCTACATCACATGAATGATAAATGTCAGCACAACTGTTGATAAACCACGGTTAAAAAACGACACACATTTGCACAGTGTGTAAGCATTCAAAAATCTAATGTGAGTGATAAACAACATCATATAGTTGATAAAAAAACAGTTAATGATTATCAAAACACATGTCACAACACACATTGTAATCATTAAAACATATCAAATGAGTTGATAAACCTACCTCATGAAGGTGATAAATGTAAGCACAAGTGTTGATAAACACAAATCAAAAACCACACAGCACATTAAAACCAGATGACAATTAAGACTTGCCAACTTCACTTCAAAACATTCAGTTTATGAACAAAGCAACGCATTACAACGCTTGAAAAACTGAAATCAAAACTTCGAAACCAGTATATGAACAAAAAAATAACATCACCATTCAAAATCAACACACATGCACTTCAAAATGAGCAAAATAAAATCGCACAAGCTACAACCGATTTACAAACAAACCGAAATAAGTTCATTCCTCCGAAAATCAGACATAAAAACACTCCAAACAAACAAAATCAACTATCCAACTCGTAAAATAAACCAAAATCGATACACATATACCTCAGATGAACACATGCACATCAAATGGACACATGCAGTTGCTTCAAAGAATTTCAATCAACAGAAATACGTTCATTCCTCAAAAAATCGCACAGAAAGCACTTCGAAGCACCAAAATAAACTTATCGAACGCATCAAATAGGTCAAAATCGAGTAAATCTCAAACTAAAATCCCTAAATCAGAACAAAATGATCAACAATGAAATAACCAACAGAACAGAGAGAATCGAAACCAAACCTAGATGTGTTGCGTCGAACCGAACTGGAAGCAAGAAATTTGGCTTCAAACAACACGATCCTTCGACCAAAATCACAGAAAAAAGCACGAAGGAGGCGAGTGTGAGCGTAGAGAGAGTTCGTGCGTGAAGGAGAAGTTTGTGAGTGTGAGAAACTGGAAACGTCGCTTAGATTTCGGATGCACGAAAAGTGATATGTTAAGTTACAATAATACCCTCACCAACCAGCACTATTACAAAATTGCCACCGAATTTGCTGTTTTTTTTTCCAACAATTCAGTCAACAGGTCAACACCACAACTATGCATCTCAACCATCCATTTTATAAATGGATGGCTTGGATTGGTTCTCTAGTGTTTAGGTTAAGCAATGGTTTGTACTTGATTTCTCCTATATATATATATATATATATATAGCAGTTTCTTCTTCTTCTTCTCCCATTCATTTTCTCTCTTTTTAAAAAAAAAATGCCAGTTCGATCCACTCACCCGCCCACCCGCCTACTTCCAGGACCGGGTCCGGTAGCCTTCATCCATTACCGGCCTCAACCGGGCGAGTCTGGGTATTACATGAGCGGGCCGGATAATCACCCGATGAGCACCCCTAGGAGAAATATAAATCAAATACTATCTTGTTCTTGATGTAATGTCTAAGTTCAAGTTCAAAATTTATAGTTTTGATGTACTTTGTTAAGAACAATACAATAGGCATGATGTTTTTTCGTCATGAGGAAGCGGCCTATTTGATTAGCTCTCGAGTTAATCTTGTTGATTACTTCTTAATATTTTTTTGGTTAAATACATTTTGGTACCCTTATGTTCGGTCCATGGACCTTTTGGTATCATTGTGCTTTTTTAATACATTTTGGCACCCTTATGTTCGGTCCACGGACATTTTGAGCATTTGAAATTTTAAAACTAATGAAATATTACATTCCGTTAGTTTTTTTAATAAAATATGCTCAGAACGTCCGTGGACCGAACATAAGAGTACCAAAATGTATTAAAAAAGATAAGGGTACCAAAAAGTCCGTGGACCGAACATAAAGGTACCAAAAAGTATTTAACACATGTTTTTTCACCAATATGTTAGTTTTGCATGCTCAATATATGTTTGATTTTTTTATTTAAAAGTTTTTTTAAAAAACTTTACAAATTCAAAATGATAGTCTGGTTCAAACTAGAACCGTCCCATTAATACTTAGGTCCAAATAGTTCTAAATCCGTATTTAAACGATCGGTCTTGGTCTTTAAAATCAAAAACAGGTACATGACGGAGCAATTCTGAAGTTTGAATAAAAACCGGCCCATGCTCACCCCTAATAAACACTTGGAATGGAATGTGGGCCCACAGTTTTTGCTAGATACGGTGATGTGTGCTTGTGTTAGATCTACCGTCCACGTCGAATATCAATACTCAGCGCCTATTAATATTCCACATCATTATTACTTCCCAACTATGATTAAATGTTAACGAATATGAAAATGTTGTGTTTATTGTTATAATTTATTTATCTTTGAAAAATGTGTAGTGTTTATTATCATGACTCGTAAGAGTGGTTCACCAACTAGATACATTTGGGCTCCCTTTTTCGCGATTAGGGGTAGCGAACAGATGGAGGCGGCGACGGTCTTCCGCAACTCGGGCAGCCATCAATGGTCGAGCGGCGGGATCTCTGCGGCAGCTAAGTTGTGGTTCTTATCATTGTCATATGGTTCTCCGACGGCTCGTGTGTTGTCACGGTCTCCTCCAGTTGTTTCTCTGATCTCGAGAGGGGCGACGCGGGGGAAGTTGGGGCATGGATTCTCCGGCGGTAGGACGGAGAAGAACAACTTGGCGGTCTCCGGCAAGGGAGGTCGGCGACTGAATCGAGGAACCGTGGTGCGATTATCTTTGGTAGGGTATCTAGCACCACCGTCCGATCCGGTTCCGGGCGAGCACGGCGAGAATGGGATGAGAGGAGAGGCGATGGGGGATCGGTACGTGATACTCAACGCCAACAACACGGTGGAGGTGGGTTGGTCGATGCCGGCCACCGTCGGAGGGCTGAAATTGGGGGATGTTTCACTAGAGAGGGGGAAGGGTCGGGCGGAGCACCTTGAGGCGATGAATTGGAAGCGGCGGCTGGAAACGACCTGCGAGGTATCGACTAGGGCGTCGAAGGTCTAGGAGCAGGGGCCATTGGGCCCCGGCTTGCTAGCCGATTCGAAGAGGACCTGGACTAGGCCAGGGGCAAGGGTTGGGTCGTGGATCTCTGGTAGGCCTGTCAGGGGAACGGGGTTGGGTAGTAACCCAAGACCCGGTTTAATATAGGCTGACGCGAAACTAACTAACGAGTCGGGTCCTGAAGGTGGACCATGTGGGTTCCACAGAGGGTCGGGTCTCATATATTGGGTCGGCCCCGAACAATTGACATTCCGGACGAGGCATCATTTATAGCGGCGGGGGGCTCAACGCACCCTCGCCTCGCGGAATGAGTCCGAAGTGGTCCAGTGGGGGATTCGTCGGTAATACCGCCTCACTGGATGTAGGGTGGCATCGATTCCACCAAGTACCAGCGCTGGATTTTTTAATCAGATCGGGAATCAGAAACTTTATGTATTTAAGGGCCCTCATTATCATCAGAGGGGGGACGACGTCTGTTGGTTCCTCGGGAGGATGCAAAGTCCAACTGAGCCATTTCAGTTCCTAGTTACAGGGTTGTCCGGGACGTCGCTTGAGGGCTTCAGTATTACATTGGAGCATACCTCAGAGTCGATTTATGTCCAATCGGAAACTCCAACTCCAACACTGGGCCTGCTCGGTCCGTGCCAATCAGCCTGAAGCCGCTGTATCGGTGATCGGAAGACACTGTCGCAATATTCTCCTCCACATTACCCTTGATCTATATATAGCAACTTTACTTTCAGTTCTATTGTTATTTCAGTTTTTAGCATTTTAGTACTTCATTTTTGTAAGCAACTTTCAATTATAATATAATGATAGTATTTCCTCAAAAAAATTGACTCGTGAGAGTAATAACAGTAGAGACCGGACCAGCCGCAACTATCCATTTCCCTCTGCTAGGGTTAGGGTTTGAGCTTTCTGGAAAATCTTCTCGTGTTTCCATGGCTTTATCGCAAGAGATGGAGGGCGGGGAGAATGTCTTCGACGGCGGGCTGTCTCAGGGACTGCGTCTATCGGAGAAAGGAGACCAGGTAACAGAGTACGACTCGGGGTCGAGGACGGCGACGGTGGAAGCGATTGTGGATGCCGGGTTCGTGATCCCCGATGGCGTTGCGACGGGGAGGGACGAAAACGCATCCCTGATGCGTTTCTCGGCCCAACGTACGAAGGAGGAAGGAGGGGTTGCAGGGGGCGACTCCAATCGGGACCGGGGTGTCTTCGCCGAACTCCGGCGACTG
The DNA here is from genome assembly GCA_963921825.1 of Erodium maritimum. Classification (NCBI taxonomy): domain Eukaryota; kingdom Viridiplantae; phylum Streptophyta; class Magnoliopsida; order Geraniales; family Geraniaceae; genus Erodium; species Erodium maritimum. Next base: position 54,892,813 of record OY997594.1, read on the forward strand.
GACCAAGGCCGAGGCGTCTGGGGAGGAGCTCGTGCCGGAGAACACTGGCTAGTGGTGGTGGGGAAGAGAAACTCTCGTCTTTGCCGCCGTTGGCCAAGGGAGAAAGAAGAATCCCCGATCGTGGTGTCCTCGGACTCGGCTGTCACGCCGGAGGAGACGCCGGAAGCCGTTGCGTGGAGGAGAAGCAAGGGCAAGGGTCCGGCGGCGCGATAGGACGATAGGGCTTCGGTGGGCTGGCCTGAGGAGCAGTTGGCCTGGGCCGAGGGTTGACGACGTCGGATGGGGCGTCACATGTAGCGGCGGGGGGCTTCAAGCACCCTCGCCTCCAAGAATGAGTGCTGGAGGGCCCAGGGAGGGTTTGGTCGACTGTACCTTCTCCCTGGCACATAGGCGGCATTGGTTCCGCCAACAGTTGATGAGTTACTTCTCTACCACTTCGGAGTCAGCAATCTCGCGTTCAGGAGCCCTACCATTAGAAGTCAAGGGAGGACGACGCACACTGACTTACCGGGGGAGTAATCAGTCCATCACTGCATGTTTATCCTCTGATCTGCTCGATCAGTTTCTTATGGTTGGAGTATACTGTATCGGTGTCCCCGGATGCTACCGCAGTCCCGCCCCCCGACCGTCATTTTGTCTAAGAGCAAAATTTACTTTTCTGCAATTGTCTTTCCAATTCTGTTAGTTTGATTTATGTATGGTGATTCCTACGTTTGTGGACATCAGATTGCTTTAAATTAATAATATCATCGTTTCTCCCAAAAAAATAAAACAGTGGAGACCGGAGATGATCGTGATCCTATATTATCTCCAACCACTAATAGAGTGAATAATGGATAGGATCACGGTGAGTGAAATATGGAACCATGATACTAACACGATGGTGATTGTGTTGTAGTGGACTTATTTAACCACTCTAGTGTATATATTAAAGTATTTGCTTGATATGCACCGTGGAAAAGTGTATATATATGGCACATCTCCGAACTCCTAAAGTTATATACATGGAGCACAATCACACCAAAGCGAAGAGACAGGGAGGCGAAGCGATGGCAGGCGGCGATTTGCTTCCTCGAGAGATATGGTCTCAAATATTCATAAATCTACCGGTGAAGTCTGTTCTACGGTGCAGATGCGTCTGCAATGTTGGGTCTCGAGGTAGGGTTGGAGATGAACCAACTCGCAGCGGAAAATCAATGAAAACCAAGAGACCATTAGAACCATGAAACAACTAACAAAGAATGGATTAACAAGAGAAAAATTCAGCACTAGTTCTTACCAAAACAAGAACACCGGGTAACGAATGATTGGCTTGAGTCTCCAAGACGCCTACGTATCCACATGGGAATCAAAGCCACGTAGTTCTTCTCTTTGAGGACTCAAGAACACAAAAATGGAGGAGGAAACTAGCCAAACCCGAAATGGCCATGGAAGAGGGAGAGAAAATGTGTTTCCTATTCTTGTCTTGTCTTTGTTATGTTGAAAAAAGATGACTTAAACATAACAAAACCCATACTTGTCCAACTAAAGGCATGGGACAAGTATGGTGTCAAGTAAGGTGTAAATAGGACAAGTATGGCAAGACAAGATTGGGTTAGGTGGTGAATCACCAACACCTTAATCTTTGTCTTGCTTACTTAGTACTAATTAATCAAGACTTGATTAATTAGTTGCATGGGCCTTGGTTGCATGGGCCTTTCATGGGCCTCTTGGAACATGGCCCGTGGCCATTTCTAACGAGGTCCCGTGATTCGCTCATCGCCTCCAAGCCTTCCATACCGGAAATGTCCAACATTATCCGACGCGATCAATCCCAAGACTCCAAGCCTTGTCTCGATCCGTAAATTCCTATTCACGTACGAGCACATGACCCAAAACCCAGTTTTGGTCATGTCCCGAGACAACTCCCTTTTGGCCATTCTCCATAAATGTGTCAATGAGTTTCATCCTCCGGTGTGACCCTTAGGTTTATGCATGTCAATAGATCAACGTAAAATCCCATTTTACTTGATCCTATTTAAGTGGCAACTAACGAGACTTTAGTATTGCCTGACATTACATAACGAATCGACCCTGTCGATTCTAACCTTTCCGTCGTCCCTGTCATTATCCTTTTATCTCCGATATCCTGATTGAGATAAGGCATAGAGCCGTCATCCTTATTATTCTCAATCACCGTTCCTTGATATGTGAGATGACTGAAGATATGATACCTAGTATCATGTGCATGGCCATGCTATTCTTTCAGTCACTCTCGATCAAGCGGCCGAGAACCGATATTTTTCCCATACCTTAGTATGAGGGATAAATCCCTTAGCCGCCTTTCGTGTCACTCATGTAGCCCGTCCCCAAGCCAATCCTGGCCGTTATGGAAGCCCTGTTACGGACAACGTTAGGCTCAGGTCAAACTCAGTTGTTGACTACATAGCAATCACAAAGACTCCTTGGTCTAAGGATACATGACAAGCTACGACAATGAATATGTTCATGACTTAATCTATGGTACATATTCAGGGCGGGTCGTCCAATATCATGACCCACATGATATCTATGATCAGACTCTGGAATCCCATTCCAATGACTAACAGAACGTAAGCCATAAAGAGCCATCTTTCATACTAGTCGCTTCTAGTGCAGCTTTGTTGACTAGGGACCCATCGAGTGTGATCTATCTCGATCTATGGTTCTATTCGCATGGTGGGCATAGATCAGAGCACACATCGATATATTACTCCAACACATAAGTAATATAAAGCCGCTTTAATTTTATTGCTAATGATGATATGTACATTTGGACATTTAGGATTGAACTACGGGCACTAAGACTAACAATCTCCCACTTGCCCTAGTTCCAATCTAAACTCCAATATGTCCCCATCGACTTTACATGTCTAACATGTTCAGGCAGTGACACTGCCTTAGTCAAAGGGTTGGCTATGTTATCATCTGTTGCAATATCGGTTATCTTCACTTCACCTCAGTTCAGTATTTATCTGATGAGCTGGATACGCCGCAGTACATGTTTGGATTTGTTATGCGATCTAGGCTTTTAGCTTGCGCAATGGCCCTTGTGTTGTCGCAAAATGGATTCACCGGACTGGATGGGTTTTTAATTACACCCAGCCCTGCCATGAATTTCCAAATCCACATAGCCTCCTTAGCTGCCTCTGCAGCATCCATGTACTTGGCCTCTGTCGTAGATTCGGCAATGGTATCTTGCTTTACGCTTTCCCAGCTAAAGCTCTGCCATTCAGCGTAAACACATATCCTGATTGACTTCTAAAGTCATCTGGATTTGTCTTGGAAAACTAGCGTCTACTCATCCTTCGACGACTAGTTCAGCATCATCTTTCCCCCGGGTTAGAATGATGTCTACTGGTACAACATAAGGCTTACGAGACGTCTGGTCTCATACATGTCATGGCATATATGATCGATCCTGCCCCCAGGCGCATAGGATTCTCATCATCCTTTTCAGCTCATCAGGTGTCTTAGGACACTGAGTCTTGCTGAGATGAATGCCATGACTAGTGGGTAAGAGTCCTTTCTTTGAATCGAGCATTAAGAACCTACTCAATGCCTTGTTCACATAGGTTCCCTGACTTAAATCCAAGACCCTCTTGGTGCGATCTCTACATATCTTAATCCTTAAGATATGAGAAGCATCGCCTAAGTCCTTTATTGAAAAACACTTCCTCAACCAAGCTTTAGTCTCGTGCAAGGTTGGGATGTCGTTTTCAATGAGAACCAGAAAGGTAATATTGCTCCCACTAGCCTTCTTATAAACGCAAGATTCATCCTCGTTCTTGATTAAGCCAAATCCAATTACAGCTTCATCAAAACGAAGGATCCAACTCCGAGAAGTTCGTTTCAATCCATAAATGGATTTCAACAACTTATAAATCTTTCCTTTATTCTTCGGATCGTCAAAACCTTTGGGCCGAGACATACAAACGTACTCGGTCAAATTTCCATTTAGGAAAGCGGTTTTGACATCCACTTGCCATATCTCGTAATTATGATACGCAGTTATGTCAAGAAGAATTTGGATCGATTTTGACCATAGCCACTAAGGAGAAGGTTTCCTCATAGTCAATCCATTGGATCTGCCTATAACCTTTCGCCACCAGTTGAGCTTTGTAGGTCAGAGGGTTGCCGTCCATGTCCATCTTCACCTTGAAGATCCATTTGCATCCTATGGTCCTCACACCATTGATGGGATCAACCGGTTCCCAGACTCGGTTGTCCGACATGGATTGCATTTCCTCCCTCATGGCTCCCAGCCATAACTCGGAGTTGGGCCCATCCACGACTTCCTGAAAGGTGGCTGGATCATCGTGATCCACCATGACTTCATTGTCACCTCCGGATACCATATCTTGGAGGTGGAAGATTGATCCTTTCAAATCGCCTTTGACCTTCCGGAATTGTAACAGGAATTGGTTCTTACTCTACGACAATCTCTGGCTCCTTTCTACTGGGTTGCCAATTGGTTTAGACAGATCTGTACCATCCTGAATTTCTTCGAGATGCACAGTCCTCCCAATGACATCTTTGGAAACAAAACTTCTTTTCCATAAAGACCCCACCCCAAGCGACGAACACCATGTTCTCACTGGGATTGTAGAAATAGTATCCCCTTGTTGCTTTGGGATACCACACGAAGGTGCATATCTCAGATCTTGGTTCGAGCTTAGTCGAAACCAAATGTTTCACATAAGCCTCGCAACCACAAATCTTTAGGAAGGACATAGCGGGCATCATCCCGTACCATTTTTAAAATGGTGTCCCTTGCACACCATTCGTCAAAGCCCGATTCACTATGAATGCGGTCGTCTCTAGAGCAAAACCCCTAAAAGAGATTGGGAGATCAGTCCAACTAATCATGGAACAGACCATTGTCTAACAATGTCCGATTTCTCCGTTTGGCTACACCTTTCAACTACAGTGACCTAGGAGGAGTCCATTCCAAAAGGATCCCATTCTCTTTTAGATGATCTAATAACTCTGTGGTCAAGTATTTTCCACCTCGATCCAATCGAAGTGCCTTAATACCTTTGTCAAGCTGGTTTTCTACTATAGTCTTAAACTCTTTGAATTTATCAAAAGCTTCAGACTTATGTCTCACCGAATAGACATAACCATATTTACTGTAATCATCAGTAAATGTGATAAAGTAGCTAAAACCCCTCCCGACAAGTGAACTTATTGGTCTACACACATTCGAGTGTATCAGCCCCAATAATTCACCCGCCCTTTCATCGCGATCGATAAAGGGCACTTTAGTCATTTTGCCCATCAAACAAACCTTGCACCTATCGATCGAATGGAATTCGAATGAACCTGAAAGCCCGCACTTCTGAAGTGCTGATAGGCGCTTCTTGTTTATGCGACCCAAATGACAGTACCATAACAGAGTTAGGTTTAAATCGTTGGATTTAGACCTCTTGGTATTAACGGAATATATAGAACTTGAGGCATTGTTACCCATATCTAATATGTACAATCCTCCAACCATGTCAGTACTGGTATAAAACATATCATTGCATAGAACATTGAAAACTCCATTTCCAATATTAACATTATATCCTTCCTTGTCAAACACGGATACAGATATAATATTCCTACTAAAAGTAGGTATGCAATATACATTATACAATACTAAGACAAGGCCTCTTGGCAAAGCAAGACTCATGGATCCTACAGCAGTTGCCACAACTCTGAGGTCCATTTCGTGCTTTCCAAATCTCTCCTACTTTCAGCCACCATATATTAGTGCATGTGTGAGATTCAGTCATGGTATCTAATACCCATGAATCTTTGGAAGTAGAGAGATGTAGCTCTATAGAGTTAATACCGAATGAAGGCACGATCCCACCGCCCTTCCTTAGATCATCCAGGTTTCCTGATGAAGGCGCAGTCCTACTGCCCTTCTTCAGATCATCCAGGCTATTTGATGAAGGCGCAGTCCCACTGCCCTTTTTCAGATCAGCCGTGAACTTCCTGTAATCCCGGTTCCAATGACCAGGCTGTTGGCAGTAGAAGCAGACATTCTCAGGTGTCTCATCTTTCCTGCCAAGTGCGCATGGGCCCAGCCCTTGCCACTTCCAATTCCCTTGTTGACCATCAGAATATCCTTGGATCCCAGATCCCTGAGATATTCTTCTCAGCAGCTGATGACACTTCATGTAACTCTGATATGGTCTTAGAGACAGCCTTGTCAAGGACATATTCTTTGCGTTCAGACTTGAGGACTATCCTCAAAATTCTGTACCAGTCCAAATAGTTTGTCCCATTTAGCTTGACCCTGTCAAAAATGGTTTTTAATGACAAACTATTAATGTTCGCTGAATTTGCCATTTGATCTACAACAGATAAAATTCAATCAGTAAACTGAATAAATTTTATGAAGATCAAGCTTAAACACCAACAATCAATTCTAAACCTTTAGAATCTGAAACCAAGATCCTTGATTCACTCGATTAAGCTGAACTAATGCTCACCACTTAATCGAGCTATGTAGGTAGGACTCCATCCAATCACATCCAATGTGACTCTTGGCTAGGGTATGTACTTATGTACACGACTTACCCTATCTGTTACCCTAGCTCAACCTCAGGCCGAGAATCGTAGTCGGGTCCACCAATTTTCAACTATGGCTCGTCACTATGTAGGTGCTCCGCTAATGCGCACGACACCCACATATGTCGTCCAAACCTACTACCCCGCTTCCCCATGGATGCTCCGCTAATGCGCACGACAACCATAGGACGGGGAGGTAGTAAGGTGTTGATGATTGGGAGGTATCGGACATGACCCGCTTTTACTTGTCCAGTTGTGTTCAAAACTTTGGCACATCCTAGATGCGATGAGCACATCAACTACATTCCAAATGCAATGATGCCTCAAATTACATCCAATGTAATTCTTCCTTTGAACCCGTCAACTACATCCAATGCAATGACGGTTCTAAGGGTTCACACACAAGGATTAAAAGTCCAATTTTATCTTTGCATGTGAGGTGATATGCTCGGTAAATAAAGTTAAGCATGCAATTCTAAAACACATAGAATTAATCATGCATAAACTAAACCAAGCATAAAGCGATAAATGTGCACATAATAGCCCCCTAAACTAACTCCCACTAGCTTCTTGAGCTCCACCGACTCCAAGCCGATGCCAACACCCGAAAAGCCACCAAATGACCTTTTCGCCCTTTCTTCGTCTTGAGTAAAATATTACAATTTAATACACGACTCGCAGGTCGGGAATAAATAAATATTACAAACAAGTGGTTCGACGACCACACCTTGAAAGAATAATTACACGTTAACTCTAACGGCTCGCAGGCCGTGAAAAGCGATAAATAATTAAATTGAGCTCGGGGCTATTATGTACACCATGCCAACATCACATCACACATCGTGTTATCAAACAAGCATGTTATCAAACATCATGTGATTTTCCGGTTTTAATTAATAGCCAAGTTTCGAAATTTTTTGATGCTCGGTTTATCGAAACCGTTCAAAAATGAAACTTTTGAACATTTGATCTTCGAGTTCGTCATGACGGTTCCAAACTCGTCATAACTAACAAAACGGTTTAGCCTTGGCATATCAACCATCCAATGGTCATGCTTGGCCTAGCTCCGTCCAACGGAGCCCCGTTCGGTCCCGGTTTCGGCTCCCCGAGAGTCCCGCTCCCGAGACCCGAAAAATCAAATTTTTTTCAAAATTTCCAGATTTGAAATAATTTTCAAAAATTCATTTTACATGCATTAAATCCATGAACAAGAATTTAAAACATGTTATCAAACAATTTAGCAAAACAACATGCCAAAAACGAAACTTTCAAGCAAAACCGAAACTTTGAACACCGTCTTGTGAATCCCGAAGGTAGCACGGCTCTGATACCACTGTTGGGTCTCGAGGTAGGGTTGGAGATGAACCAACTCGCAGCGGAAAATCAATGAAAACCAAGAGACCATTAGAACCATGAAACAACTAACAAAGAATGGATTAACAAGAGAAAAATTCAGCACTAGTTCTTACCAAAACAAGAACACCGGGTAACGAATGATTGGCTTGAGTCTCCAAGACGCCTACGTATCCACATGGGAATCAAAGCCACGTAGTTCTTCTCTTTGAGGACTCAAGAACACAAAAATGGAGGAGGAAACTAGCCAAACCCGAAATGGCCATGGAAGAGGGAGAGAAAATGTGTTTCCTATTCTTGTCTTGTCTTTGTTATGTTGAAAAAAGATGACTTAAACATAACAAAACCCATACTTGTCCAACTAAAGGCATGGGACAAGTATGGTGTCAAGTAAGGTGTAAATAGGACAAGTATGGCAAGACAAGATTGGGTTAGGTGGTGAATCACCAACACCTTAATCTTTGTCTTGCTTACTTAGTACTAATTAATCAAGACTTGATTAATTAGTTGCATGGGCCTTGGTTGCATGGGCCTTTCATGGGCCTCTTGGAACATGGCCCGTGGCCATTTCTAACGAGGTCCCGTGATTCGCTCATCGCCTCCAAGCCTTCCATACCGGAAATGTCCAACATTATCCGACGCGATCAATCCCAAGACTCCAAGCCTTGTCTCGATCCGTAAATTCCTATTCACGTACGAGCACATGACCCAAAACCCAGTTTTGGTCATGTCCCGAGACAACTCCCTTTTGGCCATTCTCCATAAATGTGTCAATGAGTTTCATCCTCCGGTGTGACCCTTAGGTTTATGCATGTCAATAGATCAACGTAAAATCCCATTTTACTTGATCCTATTTAAGTGGCAACTAACGAGACTTTAGTATTGCCTGACATTACATAACGAATCGACCCTGTCGATTCTAACCTTTCCGTCGTCCCTGTCATTATCCTTTTATCTCCGATATCCTGATTGAGATAAGGCATAGAGCCGTCATCCTTATTATTCTCAATCACCGTTCCTTGATATGTGAGATGACTGAAGATATGATACCTAGTATCATGTGCATGGCCATGCTATTCTTTCAGTCACTCTCGATCAAGCGGCCGAGAACCGATATTTTTCCCATACCTTAGTATGAGGGATAAATCCCTTAGCCGCCTTTCGTGTCACTCATGTAGCCCGTCCCCAAGCCAATCCTGGCCGTTATGGAAGCCCTGTTACGGACAACGTTAGGCTCAGGTCAAACTCAGTTGTTGACTACATAGCAATCACAAAGACTCCTTGGTCTAAGGATACATGACAAGCTACGACAATGAATATGTTCATGACTTAATCTATGGTACATATTCAGGGCGGGTCGTCCAATATCATGACCCACATGATATCTATGATCAGACTCCGGAATCCCATTCCAATGACTAACAGAACGTAAGCCATAAAGAGCCATCTTTCATACTAGTCGCTTCTAGTGCAGCTTTGTTGACTAGGGACCCATCGAGTGTGATCTATCTCGATCTATGGTTCTATTCGCATGGTGGGCATAGATCAGAGCACACATCGATATATTACTCCAACACATAAGTAATATAAAGCCGCTTTAATTTTATTGCTAATGATGATATGTACATTTGGACATTTAGGATTGAACTACGGGCACTAAGACTAACATGCAAAACATGGTACTCTCTTATCACTTGCCCTATTTTTGTCTCCGATCACACCCTGCACCACACCGCCACCCCCACCAACCGGTTGCTCCTTCACCGGTTGGACCGCGGAACCAAGCAATTCTTCTACAGCTTCCACGACGACTCGTTCGTGGAGTCCCGTGACCACAACGTTGTACCCGAACCGCTCCCGGGTATGGGCATCCTCGGCTCCTCTAATGGCTTGGTTTGCTTCCACACACATCTTCATCACGGTGACATTATTAGGCCCGACGGCACTTACGATATGGTCGATACCTTCCTCATCTGGAACCCTAGTATTGGAAAATTAGTTCAGCCCCCGCTTCGCTTCTCATCTACCGATGACATTTACTATATTTTGGGTTTTGGATTTGACCCCGATGGTAACGATTACAAGCTTCTTAGAATTGGGTACCCCATATCCTATGATGGTGAACATAGGGTTGCATATGATAATCTGCCCCTCGACGCGGTCCCCGTTGTGTGCGAGATTTTCGATCTGAGCAAGGGTGTTTGGAGGAGCCTGAGCCCTCCCGCACGAGAATTCTATATTGAGGAGCCTTGTTTGTGTGTTTATCTCCATGGCCATCTCCATTGGATTGGAAATGAGCGTTTCCGAAATTGTACTATCTTGTCCTTCAACCTGTCCTCCGACCTTTTCCGGGAAATGTGGGTGCCTGATGATGGTCAGGAAGTAGATGGTGAAGATTACTTTGAGCTTGATGATCTTGGTGGATACACCAAGCTTTTCCCTATCAATGGGTTGCTGTCCGTGGCAGTGTGCAGGACGAAGCTGCAAGGTGATCGTTGTACGGTCTGGTCGATGAAAGAGTATGGTGTCACTGAATCTTGGGCTAAGTTGTTCTGTATTGACCTGCCGTTTTATAAGCCGTGTAAAATGCGATGGTTGGACTTGTTGCAATTTTGGGATGACGGCCAAGTACTTATCTTGAAAAAACCCAGCAAGTATAGTGCCTTGGTTTTGTACAATCCTAAGAACAAGGAATCTAAACTTCTTCTCTCAACAAGGAATCCTAATGAATCAATCTTTCATGTGTGTTTTTATAGTGAGAGTCTAGTTTTACTCCCAAGACAAGAAACACGAAATGCCAAGGTATGTGTGTTTCTAGTTATTTTTATCAAGTTATTATATGTGTATTAAGATTTAGTCTTTATCTGTTTATGTGTAAGTAGAAAAATAATCTCAAACTGATGAGTTTTTTATTGTACATATCATTAACGAATGACCCCCACCTTATGAGATGAGAAAGAGAGGCTCAACAAATATCATTGCACGACTTGAAATCTGATCTAAAAACCCAAAATTTAACTGCTGGACCGGTTAGACAAACAAGCTTGATCTCATTTCTTGTTAATGTCGTCGCAAGTTTATGATAAATGAATGCGACTTAGTGTTCCTATTTTTTTATGGCAGATACCAAGCTTGACTGGGGGTTGGAGTGGCGTTACCCATGCTGGAAGATCATAATCTTATTCTTCTACTGTTATGTTTTGTGCAACTAGACTTCTTTTGATTGTTATGGTTTTGTTTAGGGATGCTACTTTTGGGATTTGATTTTAGAATTTGAATTTTGGATAATCTATCATTTCAATTGTCTTGCATTCCTTTTTGGGAGTCAAAAGTATTGTCCTAATCTCAGAACGAATTTAATTAAAATCTGTTAATCTCCCGAATCAGGCTAATGTGTTTAATCTCACTAGAGATTATATTATGGAGATTCAATATTGCTGATCGCTGCCAGGTTCAATATTCCACTAAGAATCCATCAAGCTCATCTTTCGGCTCGTCCTCCACAAGTTCCTCTATTTTCTTCCATACTTCATCATCTACACAACAATTTCGAAACTCTTCATCATCTTCTGCATGTCTAGGTTTCATGGATAGATTGTTGAAATACCTATAAATTGACTCAAATTGATCCTCCATTTCTAGAACAGTTTCTCCACCTGTGGTGCAACACAGCATGTACATCTTAAGAACTCACAAATCAAGAGGTGATCTTCAACCCCGGTGTATAAATCAAAATTCATAAGAAAACCTATGAATAAATCAAACAAATTAATGTTCATGCTTCAGCACCAAGTCCACCAAAATATCTATCTCAAAAATGATCCTTAAGATCCTAACTCTGAATCAAAATCCAAGAAGTATCCATCAATTTATGAATTCAGAACATCACAGTTTAATACCACAACCTTCCCAGAAAACACAATTAATTTTGCTTGAGATCAAAATGATCCACTAATCAAATCACTCATTGCACGCCCTTGAAAACCAAACAAAGCCACATATAGATAAAAAAAAACACACAAAAGTTTTGTTTTACGTTTTTATGGAGCAAATACAGAAAATGTAAGAAGAAGGATATGCAAGTTCCATACAATGAAAAAGGGTACCAAATGCTGTTTTTTTTTTTGTTTGTGTGATGGGTATAAACTAAACTCTAGTCAGACATCTGACCTTGTTTTGAATTATTTTTTTCTCTCGGACACGGTCAATAGAATGTGAAAAGAAAAGAAAGAAACAAGAATGGAGAAAAACCAATCGAGAAAGGAAGAGATATCAAGACAAAAGGAGGATTTGTTATAAATTCAAATAGGGGTATTTTTGTCTTAAAAATTGTAAAACGCATAAATTTCCATTTTTGTAATAAATAGATTTCCAATTTTAAAGCATGGGAGCATATTAAATAAATATGACATGTCTTAAACCAGATTTTATCAAATTTTCCTTCTTTTTTTGAAGCAATGATGGATTTATTATTTTGCATCAAACGCCAGTAACCCGAAAAGGCGTCACAAAAACGTTTCAAAACTCAAGCATTTATAGATAATTCATGAGCTACCTTATTGACCGTACTCCTAACATGGACTACCTTAACGTCATTTAAATACTTAAACAACAACTTACAATCATCAACAATCACTCCTAAAGGAGTTCAAATATTTTCAGCACTATTGATTGTCAGCACTAAACCCAGACAGACCGTCTCAACCTCCCCATGTTCCTTTGCCTCCTCCACGACCCTTTGAAGAGCTTCCCTCATCCCTCACCGCTAGTGCTTCTATGATCTCTGGATCCTGTATTCGCGGCATCGACATGCAGTGAACAAAAAGGACTTGTCCCCCTACATACCGATAAATTATACCTACTCCTCCCCCAAGCTCCCCCAACACTGCTCTGTTAGTGTTTATTTTCCATCCCCCCCCCCCCCCCCCCCCCCCAACCGGCCTCCTCCATCGGGTTGGTGAGATAGTTGTTACAGTTCCACCAACGGGGGCAACCTGAGTCTCTTTCCAACCAGCTAACAACGAACCTACACTGCAAATCCCTTCAACTGAGGGGCTAGAACTTTCCAAATTCTGATTTCGAGCTTTCCACAACTCCCAACACCCAACATTCACTAGCTCAGCCACCCTGTGCAGACTCCCCTCCTAGCATAGAAAAAAATACATGTAGTTATGGAGCATATTTTCACATATTACCCTGATACAATGTTAATATTAAATGTAACACTATCGATTCTCTGTTTTTTTTATACAATAATAAAATAAAACTTTATCATTTTTTAGACATCAACTCGAACCTCAGGGTTATATTCGAACCTTAGGGTTTTTCAAACGTAGCCGCTCTTCCTCCCCCTTCGCCATTGAAACTCGAGTGAGCTTGCTTCACCCTCTATTCACATCGAAGCTCTCTCTCCCCGATTATGTGATTCTCATCCTCTTCGGCAACCATGGAACCACTCCAAGCCGTAACCCCGAATACCCTCGCAACCTTGGCCGTAACCCCGAACACCATCGCAACCATGCCCACACCGAAGCCCTCTTCCTCGTCTGTGCTTCTCCTAACCAGCGCAGCCATGGAATCCAACCAAGCCAACCTCGCAGCCATAGACCACGGCGCCCCATCGAACACGGTGGCTCCGCACCCGTCCCGACCTTCCACCATCGAGCTGCCGAACATGAACCGATCACCGGTAGGGTTCACCCTTCATAGGTACACAAGGCACCATGATCGTGATTTCGGTAGCCACCGTTCCCTTTTGTCTGTCATCGTCCTAGAATCGATCTACTCGATTCCCATCCCGGTGCTTGAAGCCCAGCCCGACCACACCGATGCAGATCGAAGGAGAGGCATGAACCTCCTCGCCGTCGACCACAACCTTTGTCGAATGATTATGGGTCCTCGGAACTGCCCGTGATAGATCCACTAAGGGACGAGGAGGAGGTCCAAGACCCCCGGACGGAGGCGTCACAGTCTCCTTCGGAGGAATGAGAAGACCTGATGGGAGTGGGAGGATCCGACTACGGACTATACCCACAGACCCGAGACGACCGCTGATGGGAGGTCTCGGGAAAACCGCATTCAAAGCACCTTACTCCTGTTTACTTTATGAGTTTTATGTTTTTAGTTTGGGATCGTTAGTTCATTTTGTTTGTTGGATTGTTTACTTTCTGTTTTGTTATTTTGAAATGTCGGTAAGGGGTTGTCGTGAGTTAGTGTCTGCGATCGAAAGCAAACTATTTCTACGGGTCCATGAGCGCTGAGCTTGCTACGGTCGGCCCGGACATATATCTGGAACCCAGGGCTTGTACGCCCTACTTTGTATGATTTATTGTTTGCAATAATGCAATTCCCCAGTTACTCGTTTAAAAGAAAAACTCTATCTATACCCGAATACAACTTTATAAACAAAAATAATTCTTTTTTGGGTTAATATCAGCTCACTACCCTAAAAATACTCGACTTTCACCTCACTACCCTAAAGAAACATTTTGTCAACATAATACCTATCGTTAGTTTTCCATCCATTTTGGATGGAAAATGCTTAAAAAAATTCAATTCCGTTTTTACCCTTTGCTCTCTTATAACCCTATACGAGCTCGTGGTGGTGTATGTCTGTTCCAAATCTCACCAGCTAGCTTATCAGATTTATCTGTGTTTTTTTTTGTCACTTTCTAGATTCAATTTTTGTGGGTTGATTGATTTGGAGAAGAAGAACATGGCGGTGGCTCCCTCGCTTCACGAGGAGTTCGACCGGTTCGGTCCGGCTCCTGGTGGCTTCCCGTATGAAAAAGTTGTAACTTAGTGTGTTATTTGCAAATGACGTATACTTGTGTGGTGCTTTATGATATTAACACTAAATATAAAGACCATGTGTCAAACACATATTCTTTTTCCATCAAAAATAACGGAAAAAAATGTAAGTCGCTATTTTTTTATAATAAACAAAAGGTACAAACATGTTTTTGAGAAAAATAAAATAAACACAACATGTTTATGCAAATAAAGGTCGTTTGAGGGTATATTTTTTAGGTTTCTCCAATCTATTGTCACATATCACCCACGAGACGATTAACATCCCCGGAAGGTAGAGAATCCCGTACTAATCTTACAAACTTTCCATATTTGGACAAAAGTGTTCCTAAACTGCCACGTGCACATTGTGCTAAAAAAACACGAAGAACAGATCCAATAAAATGTTATTGTTTCCTATTAATTGAACAAAACAAAAATGGATACGATTCAATGCAATTCATATATTCCCGGAAGCACTAATTGTTCCAATTTCGTCCCACGTTTAAGGACACAACAAAACAATTTGACCATTCGTTCTTATCAAGTCAGCCCATCCAACGGCTACGTATCACATAAACGGGCCGTAGCATAGTAACGGCAGTATCTTATCTTATCCCGTTGAGAGAGAAGCAAAAAGTGTTAGAAGTTTGTAAATCATCAGATCGAGTGGGCATGGAGGGAGTGGGGGCTCGACTGGGGCGGTCGTCGACCCGTTACGGACCAGCGACGGTGTTCAACGGACCTGTGAGGAAATGGAAGAAGAAGTGGGTCCACGCATCGCCCTCCTCCTCCTCCTCCAACACCAACAATCATAACTCTCACACTCACACTGCTACTAATACTACCTACGCTAATAATGCTCCGCATTTCAAGCTTTATAAGTGGACCCCGATTTCCCAAACCAGCGACGCCACTGCTCCCGACAAGGACGACGCTGCTGCGGTGCCACCGCCGGAGGAGCCGCCCAGGCGCAAATTCAAGTACATTCCGGTATTGTTTCTTAATTGTTGCTCTTGATTTTTGCTTTTTTGTTCTGGATTTTATAATCAGTCTTTTTTTTTTGCCGGGTTTGACGTTGGGTGTGTTTCCATTTACTTATCGGATTTGGTTTGGTGAATTTTTTTATGCATTTAACTTCTTTTGTCACGGTGTTGATTTGTGAATCAATGGTGGTTTAGGATTAATTCATCATTTCACGGTTAATTTAGGTCAGCAGTATCCTCTCTCCCCACCTTTTGTTGGTTAGTAATTTGGGGGGATTTTAGTGACTATTGTTGTCAAGAGAACAAGGTAACTAAGTTGTGATTTGGGGGAAGTTTATGTTTCTAAGATAAGATGACTGTTTGGAGAACTTACACTTAGAATTATGTAAGTTGGCAGAATCTCTAAGTTCGCTGAGTTGTGGACAAATATGGTAACAAGGATGTGCGAGACTGAGGTACATTGCTCATACAATTAAGAATCACAAACTGACTAGTCTTAGTTTGTGTGTGGATAATGTTGAGATGAAACTACAACCGAAGTGAATATTGCCACAGGGATGGTACTTATTGTTGGTGGGAGAGGGTTGGGATTGGATTGAAAAGAAATTTGTGACACTAGATGCTACATTGGCACATTAAAAGTTGCCGAACAGCTTTCTAATGTGATAACTTGAAGTCTCGAACCTTGTGTAGAGTGACGAAGTCATGATTGTTTTGGGAGTGATTCTTAGTATCTTACTGATGCGAGGTTTGTGTTACTTTTAATTTTCTTAGATTAGTCTCAGTTCGGTTAAGATAGCATATGAATCTAGTTTCTGCTTTACTAGTTCTTGATCAGGCTATGTCCCTTATGTCCTGTGTTAAGGGTTGTTCAATATTTGAAGGCAGTGTTGAGATGATACAGAAATATTGTATTTGATTGTCTTTTCTTGCCAGGCTACCATATGTTGTGATCTCAACAAGGCTAAATTTAAGAGTCATCATGGTTGACAAAATGTTAAAGTTGTCCATCATGTTATTTGTCTAGGTGAAAATATTCATTGAAGACAAGAGTAAGTTTCACTGCTGAGTAACTACATTAGCCTATGGAAGATAATTAAAAAATAACATGCTATTTTAGTTCAGAGGGTATATATGGCACACTGAAGGTCCTTTTATGGAGGGTGAAATGTGTTTGCCGTGGGATGACATATATATCAGATAAAGGGCTAACAGTGATTCCCGGTTAAGATATATTAAAAGGTCTTTAAGCTTTGCAAGAGTCCCTTCATGATGGTAAAATTAAGCATTATATAGTTGCCTTACCTAGCTGTGTTGGAAGGAAGATATTTGTATTGAAGATATAGTGACTATCTTACCTTGCTTAACTGTTGATGCAAATAGCAAAAAAAATCCAACTAAAAGAAATTAAATAAATAATTGGCAGATTTCTCACTCATGTGCTACTAATTGATAGTGACTCAGACTGTCCAACAATGCTTTGACAACATAGAAAGTAGTCTAGTGCTAATAGCAATAAGAACATAGAGAAAATTGTTTTTCACAACTCACAACAATCTTCTTTTGGAAGGATTGCTAAAAAGTGTGTGTGGTTCCACTTGCAATTGTTAATTTCGTTTCATCTTGTCTTCGCAGTCCTAATCCCCAAGTCATGGTTGACTACCATCATTCATGTGAATTTGGGATTAGACCCTTTAGAATGAGAGCCATGACGAGTTAGTCAAACTCTCATGTCTTGCTCTTATTACTTTGGAATAGCTTTATACAAGGTACAAATATTCCTATATGTGTTAGGACAAAAATGATATTTCTGACCAATTCTTTCTTTTGCTGGCATTGAAATTAATTCATATCTGTTCTGGAAAGCACAATACTTGACCTTCTAACGATTCTCGTTCCAGATAGACCTTTGCACTAAATTTGGAATAAGAAATATGTTATGGGCCTTACGGACCGTAACGGGATGGGATAAGCCCACCACAATATGGTGAAGTCTGCTGAGGGTTTTATCTTAATCCCTTAGAGTATTTTGAATAGTTATAATAAGATTTGGATTAGTTACATTTTGTATTAGGATTGGGATAAACTTTGAGTAGTACAACTACATTAGGATTTGGAGTCTGTTATTCTCTATGGCTATATAAACCCATATGAGATGAATAAAATTATTATGCAAAATCATATTCTCTGTTCTTAGTAGCTTAGTCAAGAGATCTCGAGTTCTCTCTCACGAGCTCGAATTTAGTTACCATTGGGAGAAAGAAGAACAAGGTTTGCTCGCGCGAAGCCTTGGGATCGATTTCAAGTCATATCAAGGTCCCGTAACACGATCCATAAGTCGGGCTCCTAACATATTGGTATCAGAGCCATCTGTTATGGAACCACAGATGACGTTGGAGCAGAAGTTCGAGGCATTTATGGCCTCCTACAAGGTCGACCAGCGGCGTGTCGAGGCTGACCGCAGGACCGAACAGCAGCGGTCCGAGGAGCGGATGCAGAAACACCTGCAGGAGCTGGTTGTACAGCTCCGGGAGGGGTCCATGCAGCCTCCGGCAACTCCACAGGAGGGGAGCTCGGCTCCGGCCAACAGGCCACCGGAGAGGCCCACTCCTCCAGCGCCGGACACCAGGCAGATGGAGGGTGCAGGGTCTGGAGGGGCCGGGGGCAACCTAGCCCCACGTTTCGCCCGACTTGAATTCCCGCGTTTCGATGGGCGCTCTGATCCAACAGCGTGGTTAAACCGCTGTGAAGCCTATTTCCTCCACCAACGTACATATGCGGAGGAGAAAGTGCTGCTGGCCTCATTTCACTTGGAAGATGATGCCCAACTTTGGTACATGAAGCTGCAGAAGGATTTCCCTAATCTTAATTGGCCAGCTTTTAAAATGTATTGCAATACACGTTTTGGCTCGATTTTGGCAGGTAACAGGCTGGGCGAATTGGCGAAACTAAGGAAAGACGGCTCGGTCGATGACTATGCAGCTCGTTTTGAGCAATTGGCCGCCTAAGTCCCGGAATTACGAACGGACCAGGAAATCTCACTATTCCTAAGTGGGTTACAGGGTCTTTTGGCCATTGATGTTGAAATTCAACAACCCCGCGACCTTGACTACAGCAATGGGTCTCGCCAAGCTATATGAGAGGAGGGCTCGGGAAGAGTCCATGGGGCAGCAGCGTCAGCCACCCTCGGGTCCCTCATCCCGCCCATTTGTCAAGCGAATTTCCAAGGAAGAGAAGCAGGATTGTATTGCTAAAAGCCTTTGCTTCAACTGTGATGAAGTTTACGTCCCAGGTCACAAGTGTGCGAAACTTTTTTGGTTGGAGATGATCGAGGACGAGGTCGAGGACAGGGCTGCCAATATGATGGATCCACCCTATGCGCTTGAGGACAAGCGCCATGTGAAAGGGGGGAGTGATGTTATGGGCCTTACGGACCGTAACGGGATGGGATAAGCCCACCACAATATGGTGAAGTCTGCTGAGGGTTTTATCTTAATCCCTTACAGTATTTTGAATAGTTACAATAAGATTTGGATTAGTTACATTTTGTATTAGGATTGGGATAAACTTTGAGTAGTACAACTACATTAGGATTTGGAGTCTGTTATCCTCTATGGCTATATAAACCCATATGAGATGAATAAAATTATTATGCAGAATCATATTCACTGTTCTTAGTAGCTTAGTCAAGAGATCTCGAGTTCTCTCTCACGAGCTCGAATTTAGTTACCATTGGGAGAAAGAAGAACAAGTGTTCACTCGCGCGAAGCCTTGGGATCGATCTCAAGTCATATCAAGGTCCCGTAACACGATCCATAAGTCGGGCTCCTAACAAAATATTTGGCACTATTTTCCGAATTGTTATATACTTAGGGGCATGCATTGGCAGCTTGATAGAAAAGAACTCCTATTGGCATGTTGATAGGATATTTGGCCGCATAGGTTGTTTTTACAGCTGAAAAGCTACTTCGAGTTTTTTGGGTCATCTTAACTTTATAATAGGGCACTCTTGTGTCTTTGGTTGTGTTCTGAATAACGTCGCGTATGAGTTGTTTGTTGGTGCATTTAGCTTAGGAACTTTGTAGCCTGCAAACAGCACGAACGTAAGTTTTATGCATGTATCCTGTGAAAACCTTGATGAAAAATGTGTTTGCTAGAGACAATTTTATAATAGCAGCACTATGGTTTTGTTATGTTCTGATGCTTTTAGAATGAGATTATGTGAAGACGTGTGTTTTCAGTTTATTCTTGACCTTGTCCATCTCCTCTAGTGATTCATTAGGCATTTTGCATTTTGGCTGTTTGGTATTGCAGGTTGCTGTGCTAGAGGAACAGAAAAATGAGGATGCTGAAAATGAGGCAGCTGAAAAGGTTGAAGAGGATGAAGCTAAGCTAACAGAAATGGAGTCCTCTCTGAATAGGCATGCTATGGAGGAAAAGCCCGACATTAATGATCTGCCCATGGAAGAAGACAATGAGGTACATTGCCAAGAACCAAAAGATCCTGGAACTGTGTTTTGGTTTCTATTATATATGCCTTTACAGACGAAATCAATGAGTAGGTTTGTCATCAATGAATCCATATTTTTTTGAACTTCTATTTTACAGGCAGAGGACAATATTCAATCAGTACGGCAAGACCTGAACGAAAGCACATTGGACCTGTGTTTGGGCTTTGAGGACGGAGATGGTGGTTCTGAGCCAAGGGCCACCCAATAGGGACTGAAAAGAGAAAAGGACATAAAACATATGAAATGTCCCATACTGTTTGTGCCAAAAAAAAACTCCTATCTACTTTTAGTCTCTTATTATTTTATGCTCCGGCAACTGACAACAATTATTTGTACCAATTGACGATTTTGTGCACTAGAGAGATACTTCTATAATTGAAGGGTTTTTTTTTTCTACCTTATGGTTTCTGTATGAGGTTACTTAAATTTGTTTGGTGGGACAAATTCTAATAGGCTCTGTGAATCTATGATGTTACTAAATCTTTTTGTTGTGCATGTAATGTAAACTAATAAGCCAAAGGATAAAAAAAACAATTGTAAGATGGCAAGTAGAACTTTTATAGATTCAGTAAGATGGCAAGTAGAACTTTTATAGATTCAGTAAGAACATTTTTAACAACACAGATCATTCATTGTCCTTTGGGATAATTGTCTAAAACTACCTTAAAGTTTCGTTTACAAACGAGTTGATGCACAAAGTTTTGTCCACGCTGTGTGGCTACCCTGAAGTTTTGTCCACGCTTTTGTGGGTGCATTGAAGTTTTGCACACGCTTTTGTGGGTGCATTGAAGTTTTGTCCACGCTTCTATTCAATCCGGGAAACACTGCCCAAAGGTCCCAGACCATCATTTTGAACATCCCTATCACGTCAAAACTAAAAAAGTCGTGGACAAAACTTCAGGGTAGTAACACAGCGTGAACGAAACTTTGTGCATCAACTCGTTTGTGGACGAAACTTTAGAGTAGTTTTGGACAATTATCCCTTGTCCTTTTGAAGGACTTGAAATAATTGTTGATGCAAGGAGGCAACAAGAATGGTACTTTTGCCAGGGAAACAAAGGAAAATATCAAAGATTTCGTCATCATTCTTTTGCAGCTTCAATTTCAGCCTCCTCAGCCTCAGTGAAATAATCATGCCTGGCAATTTCAAAATATGAAAACAAACAAGTTAATTATTATATATTAGTGCTTAGGGTTAATTGTCCAAAACTACTCTAAAGTTTCGTCCACGCTGTGTGGCTACACTATAGTTTCGTCCACAGAATTCTGTCAGGAAAACTAACGGGATATTCCGTTTCTGTTATACATATGACACATGTGCCAGTTAAGGGTAAAGTGAAATGATCATTTTACCCTTCTTCAACCCTAATCATTTATTTGACCCTTTAAAATTACAATTGGTAAATGCCTAATAGCAATATTAATCACATGTTAAAAGCAACATAACCTATATGATTGAAGTGATAAATATTTTACCGTATTTTGCGTGACAGTTGGTAAATGCCCGTTGTGGCCATTGCAACATTTACGCTACAAAGATTCCAGTTCTTCTGCAATTAGTCAAAAAGCAAAAAAAAAAACACGTAGGATGAGTTTTCACTAAAGTATCCCATAAGCACAAACATAGAACCCTCTGCATATGTAGTTTTACTTTATATATAATGTAAAACCCCTAAAAAAAATAAAAGTATAGATAACATGTTTCAAAATCTTTGAAGTATAAAAAGAACTTACTGGGGTGATTACAATGCTGTAGCGTGACCATATAACTCCAGTGCATGTAACAGCTGAGTGGTACAGAGCAAGAGTGAGGGAACATAACAACTCAACAAGGGAAGTAAACAGAGAACCAAAGCTGAGTGCATACCTATTTGTTGAGGATATGAGAGCTTTTCAGGCGGCTTAGCAAAGTCGGCAATATTAGCTATGCTGATACCCCATTTAAAAGTTGGTGCCCAAAAATGAACTGCGAGAAAAATCTACCAATAAGATACAAAATTGGTGAAGGGCATGTTAACTTACTAGTAAGAAAATAACCTCATAGAAAGCTTAAATTGCTCTTGTACTACATGCATGACATTTACCAGTCAGACTCATACCAGCTACAGTACATCAAAAGGAAGGGTATTTGCTGATAATCATGTCTTGTAAAGTAAAAAGGATGGCAAGCAAATTAAAGAAATCAGTGTTTCAAAAGCACATTTAGGCACTAGGCTCCTTTCTGTATCATAGGAACGAGGAATGTGGTGAGGTCTGGGCTTCCAGGATGAGAGATTAGCATTTGATTATTTATTTTTTCAAGAAAATATGATCCTTGAAGACGGAATTGTAATCTTCAATGAAGACCATCAAATATCAATATTAGACTCCTCAGTTTAATAGTCACCATTTGGAGACTTTGACTATTTATAGTGATTACTGATTACGGAAATTGCATCATACTTGATCATAATAGTCACAATACACAAGACCACTAAAAGCGATCAACGGTGAAAAAGATCCAATGAAGAAGAGAAGAGTGCCCCTTCTGAGCCTCACATGAATCTCAAGCAAAACATCTCATGTTGGCAATTATAAAGCTGAGCCAAGCGCTTCGCACTTTGCGGACTTCTTTAAGCCTTGACTGAGACATATCAAATCAGGAAAACATTCCATTCACTGAAACCACATCATAAGGCTACTCCTCCAACCACAACTGATCTTTCTTGCCCTCAACCTTTCAGCACATAGTGCGAAACTTTTCACAACTAACATCAAATAATACAAATTGGTACTCAATGAACCAGCTCACTATTTCCCCAACCAATTAACATAAATTTCATTAAAATGTTTAGCATTCAGCAGCCACCCACAACTAACAAAGCTAGTTTCTTTCGTTATCTTAATGGGTCACCGAGTTTGGAAAACAAAGCCTATGTCTTGTTAAAAAAAGTAAAAACTCTGGGTCCAAACCTTTCTTAACGTTTCGTTTTAACGTCCTAACTCATACCAACGTTTCGTTACAGTTCCATACACGAAAGATTGAAACTTTTACAAAACCTGATATGAACCATTTAAATTAACGATTTCGTTAACATGGGAAGTGAAAAGTCGAAACTACAACTCCATTCATGTTAACCTTTCAGCTCATCTTTCCCAAAATAATGCATTATTTTGAAATTCAGTGTTGAAAAATTGTTGGATATGTGTACTAAGTGTTCTAATTGCATGTTGAACGGGCATGAGGAGCTGAAAGGTTAACGTGAATGGAGGGGTAGTTTCGACTTTTCATTTCTCATGTCAACAAAATCGTTAATTTAAACGGTTCATATCAGGTTTTGTAAAAGTTCTAATCTTTCGTGTATAAAACTGTAACGAAACGTTGATCCGGATTAGTACGTTAAAACGAAACGTTCAAGAAAGCTTAGGAACCAGAGTTATCCCTCAAAAAAATGGGCTTTTAAGTTTCATGTTCAATTTAAATCCCGCGTTCTGATCCGCGAGCGCACAAAACGCAAACCAGAAACCCAAAAATGGAAATTAAAAAAATCAATAAAAACGAACAAATTTCGCAGCCAGTGATGTTGATATGATAATTCGACGCATGTATTCAGATTGAAATCATAAGATAAGAACCAGAGAGAGAAATGCAGAGCATTTTAACATAAGTGGTGGAGCTTATATTATGAGATTCAGCAAAAAAAACAAAATGGAAGCATATGAAGATCAAGTAATGAAAAGGAGTGAGTGGACTCACTGGTTTTGGGGCCCGCCGGATGGTTCCACAGTGCTTGAAGCTTAGATGTCGCCATGAAATCAAGCTTCCTCAGAGTCGGTGGAGGCGACGCTGAGCCTGAGGACGGTGATGTCTGAAAAAGTCCACTGGCCATGCGCGTGATTAGAATACGACGTCGTTTATAGTCGTGTGTCGGTTATCGGAATTCCGATTTACTGGTAGCAAACTCACAAATACAAGTCTTCTGAGATTTAGAACTGCGTATTGCATTGTAATTTAATATACATTGGGAAGGCTCGTATGTGAGAGCATACACAGTGGACCGGTCTAACGGCTCGGTTCGCGTTTTTGCGAGACGCGTAAAAGCCGTTCCATTACGCGTCCCGCGTACCGCAAAAACACGGGCCGGGCCGCAGCCCGCGTCCGTCCGCCCTCCAATCCGAGCTTGCCACGTGTCCCTACGTCAGAAAAAAAATCCGACCGTTTTCCAACGGTAGGAAACGGTAACAAATTTTTTTAATTATTTTTTTATTTAATCTACTACAATATTTACCTTATAAATACCTCAATCCCAACCTCATTTTTTTCACTCACTCATTCTCCAATTTCACTCTCCCATTCCCAAATTCTACTCTCATTTCCAATATTCTCGTGAAAAATGTCGGGCGATGAAGAGACCCGTTCACAATTAGCGGGTGACGATGTAGGATTCACCCCCGACGAACTAGCACGGGATTTCCACGAAATTTTAACGGAACCTAGTGAGAACTCCGCTTTCTCGCCATATATGCAACCGGGTTAGAGCTCAGGTAATTTCAAACTATCGTTAAGTGTTTCATTTATTTTATTTTTTTAATTCATTTTCGTAATTGATTGTTGTTGTTTAATTTATTAAACAAATTTATTTGTTTTAATATCATTTTGTAATAAAAGTTTTTCAATTTCATATTTCTAAGGTCAATTCCGTCAACAACAATTCAACCCACAAGGTTACCAGATGCCGCCACAAGGTTACCAAATGTTGTCACAAGGTTACCAGATGATGCCACAAGGTTACCAGCTTCCACCACAATTCTACAACTACCCCGATTTCCCACTACCTAACGTAGCCGGCACCCGTAGGTCGTTGCAGTCATCCTTTGCCGGACCTTCCCAACGACGACCCCGAGCAGCACCACATCAACGGAGGACATGGACCATCGAGGCAAACAAACACCTCATAAACTGCTGGCTCTCGACTACAACAGACCCGATTAAGGGAAACTCTCAAATCGGAAACACATTCTGGTGCATTGTTGAGAGGAAGTTCAACGCGACCAGAGGACACCGCCACTATGCTTGGAATGCTATCAAGAAACATTGGGCCAGATGCCAGTCGCAGACAAGGAGGTTCCTTGGTTAGACCTCAAAGGCCGAGTACCACAACGGCTGGAGCCATGAGGACCATATGAGAAATGCGAAGGACATGTGGTTGAATACACCGGAGAAAGAAAGACCGAGGGACTACCCAAGAAATTTCAACCTCGATCATTGGGTTACCGAGCTTGAGGGAAATGACAAGTTCACTGCCGAGGAAGGCATCATGGGTACTGTCCGCCAACAACAACGACAACGCTTGGATGAGGCTGGGAATTATAGCTCAACCCTACCCACAAGCACAGGGGAAGATTATACACCTCTTGCTGGCGAGTCTCAACATCCAGAATGGGCACCTTTCGATCACAACGAGGGGAGTGAGGTCCCTCTCAGCGAAACACCCCCCTCTAATTCGGCCGATGCAAGTCCCCTCAACCAACTCGCCGAACGCGACCGCAAGGAAAGAAGGTAGCGAAGATAGGAAATAAGAGGACCGTCCTCACGGCCCAAATAAATGCCTTCGCGGAGATGGAATGTACAAGGAAGGAAGGCAACTTAGAAAGGACCCGCATGTTACACAAGTTAACCGAAAAGTGGGAAGCAAACTTCGCCATGTACAGGTCCATGGTGCAAACGGATACCTCCGACTTCACCGAAGACGATTTGGAAGAGCACAAGTCGTGCAAGGCCCGACTTCGAAGAGTCTTGAATACCCTTGAAGGTGAACTTGAAGCTCTTCGACAACAACAACCACCATCGAATGTCAACCCACCACAATGATTCTTGAGCATGTATTTTTTTTGGGTTGTATTAAAAGGGGATGAATAAAAGTTCAAGTTCATTTTTATTCGTGATAAATTTATTCGTTTTTTTTTTCATTAATTATTTTTTTCACATTTATGTATATTTTATATAAATTAAACTGTTTCTGATAAAGAATTAAACAAAACAAAAAAATATCAATAAATTAACCACTCAGCATCCAGTCAGCATCTACTAACAATAGTGAGCCTCACAGTGAGCCTCTCATTGCAAAACATCCACTATTCTGAGTCCCAAGTCCCACTATTTTGTCCAGTCAACATGCGAGCCTTACTAGTAAGCCTTACGAGTGAGCATTTCCATTGTACATGCTCTGAGACTCGTATGTAAGGCTCACATGCTGATTGGACAAAATAATGGGACTCAGGACTCATAATAGTGGGTGTTTTACAATGAGAGGCTTGTATGTGAGGCTTGTATTGTTAGTGGATGTTGATTGGATGCCGAGTGGCTAATTAATTGATATTTTGCTGTTTTATTTCATTCTTTATCAAAAACAGTTTAAATTAAATAAATGTGAAAAAAATTAATTATAATAAATAAATTTAACACGAATAAAAATGAACTTGAACTTTTATTCATCCCCTTTTAATACAACCCCCCAAAAAATACATGCTCAAGAATCATTGTGGTGGAATAACCGGTGGTGTTTGTTGTTGTCGAAGAGCTTCAAGTTCACCTTCAAGGGTAGTCATGACTCTTGCAATTCGTGCCTTAAACGACTCGTGCTCTTCCAACTGGGCTTCGGTGAAGTTGGAGGTATCCGTTTGCTTCATGGCATTGTATTTGTCTAAGTATGTTTCCCACTTTTCGGTTAACTGGTATAACATGCGGCTCATTGCTAGGTTGCCTTCCAGCCTTGAGCGTTCCAGCTCCGCCATGACACTTAGTTGGTCCGTGAGGTTGGTCCTCTTCCTCTTTGACGCCTTCTTGCCTTGCGGTCACGTTTGGCGAGTTGCTTGAGACGGACTTGTATCGGCCGTATGGGGGGGTGTTTCGCTGAGAGGGAACTCACTCCCCTCGTTGAGATCGGAAGGTGCTAATTCTGGTTGTTGAGACTCACCAGCAAGAGGTGTGTAATCTTCTCATGTGCTTGTGGGTGGGGTTGAGCTATAATTCCCAGTCTCATTCAAGCGTTGTCGTTGTTGGCGTTATTGTCGGTGGACAGTACCCATGGTTCCTTCCTCGGCAGCGAACTTCTCATTGTCCTCAAGCATGGCAACCAAATGATCGAGGTCGAAATTTTTCGGGTGATCCCGCAGTCTTTCTTTATCCGGGGTATTGAACCACATTTCCTTCGTCGCTCTCATGTGGTCCTCATGGTTTCATCCGTTGTGGTACTCGCTCTTGGAGATATTCAGATAACCGAGGAACCTCCTTGTGTGCGACTAATTTATGGCCCAATGTTTCTTGATAGCATTTCACCCGTAGGGGCGGTGTTTTCCGGTTGCGTTGTACTTCCTCGCAACAGTGCACCAAAAGGTGTTTCCGGATTGGGAGTTTCCCTTAATCGAGTCTCTTGTTGTCGAGAGCCACCAGTCTCTGAGGTGTTTGTCTGCCTCGATGGTCCATATCCTCCGTGGCTGTGCTGGTGCTCGAGCTCTTCGTTGGGAAGGTCCAGTAGAGGATGACTACGACGACATACGGGTGCCGGTGTTTGGTGGGAACTCGGGGTAGTTATAGTATTGTGGTGGAAGCGGTGGTGGATGGTAACCTTGTGGCGGCAGTTGGTAACCTTACGGCGGCATGTAACCTTGCGTAACGGCCGGTAACCTTGTGGCGGCGTCTGGTACAATTGGGGTTGTGATGGGTTAAATTGTGGTTGCGATGGGTTGTATTGTGGTTGACGGAATTGACCTTGAAAAAATAAATTACAAAACATATATTAAAAAGTAATTTCAAAAATTAAATTAGAAAAAAAATTACAACAAACAATTACATCAATAAATTACAACAAAAAAATAAAAAACAATAAATTAAACGATAGTTTGAAATTACCTGAGCTCAAACCCGGTTGCATATATGGGGAGAAAGCGGAGTTCTCACCAGGTTGTGTTAAGATATCGCGGAGATCCCGTGCTAGTTTCTCGGGGGAGAATCCTACATCGTCTGACCTTTGTTGTTCATCCGCTGATTGTGAACAGGTATTTTCGGAGCCCAACATTTTTTCACGAGAATATTGGGAATGAGAGGTAGAAATTTGGAATGGGAGAGTGAAATTGGAGAATGGGTGAGTGAAAAAAATGGGGTTAGAGTATTTATAGGGTAAATAATAAATTAGATTTAATAAATAAAAAAATTCTTACCGTTTCCGACCGTTGCTAAACGGTCGGATTTTTTTCTGCAGGGACACGTGGCGACACGGGAGTGGATGGCAGCCGGACGCGCGACGCGAGCCACGGGCCTCGACCCGTCCCGTGGTTGTGGGACGTGGGCCTCGGTCCAGCCCGCGTTTTTACGGGACGCGGGATGCGTAAAAGTTGTCCCACAACGGGACAGCCCGCATTCTGCGGCCCGCAAAAACGCGAGTCGGGCCGATGGGCCGTTCCACATCGAATCAAGATATTTATCTTTGATCGATTGATATTATGGAGTCGTTGAAGCCTGATAGACCTCATTTTTACGTGCCCATCAAACTCCTTAAGGTACTTCAAAATCCTTGTATCAGAATTGTGTGGATTGACTATTTAAATCGAAGGTCTAATTTATCAAGTGGCACGAAAATGAGAATGTTCTGTTAGTTTTTTTTTTTTCGTTTTTTTTATCAGCAATTTTTTTTAAGTAAACCGCTCTCAAGGAGGAAGAGGAGTACAACGGAGAGAGAGTCTAGCTACAGACTCTCCAACAAAAAAGACCACAACAACGGCTACAACTCAGGTAGCTATGAATGGGTACGCAGACCCTGAATGAAGATGAAACGGTACGCAGACCTTGAAGATGAATGGGTACACAGACCCTGGTGAATGGGTACGCAGACCCTGAAGTGAAACATGACAATGAAGGTCTAATAAACCCAGATTTTACAACCATGAAGAGCAACACCAGAAAATAAATAAAAGGTCTTACACCCGAATATCACAACCATGTAGCGCAGTAAAAAAAAAGGTCTCTAACCTAGATATGACAACCGTTAAGCACAAGCGATACTGAAAATACATCAACCAACACCCTAAGCAAGTAGAACATCCTATCTCATTAGGGCCATCGACCTGCCACACAGTCAGGAGGATGAACACTAACACGTTGGTGGCCAACACTGCTAGCGACAATGACAGTTCCGATGAGTAAAACCCACCGGAACACAAAAACCCCAATAGACGATACTGAAAGTAAACAACTGAAAGGCACAATGGCCAAAACACTCACCGACGGCCTACACCTTAAACCAACAAGTCCTTACCACAAAAGTAGAAGGAAACAGAAGAATAACAAGCAGACATCGAAATAAAGGGGTAATGGGGATACTAAGCTTAAAATGAGGAGATAGTATACCAGTATCAGAACCACGACTAATCGCTAGATCCACGACGATCTACATCCGTCTGAATGAAGAAACGCGTCCCACGACCAGATCATAAACGAAACGTCGGGCAGGGAAACGATCCACCAGAAGAAGCTAGAGCAGCCGCGCAACGATCTACACCTGGAAGGAAGAAGAGACGCGTCCCACGACCTGAGCTGGAACTATACACCTCCAAAACCCGGGAGAATCTCCATCGTTGGAAGTAAGTAAGTGGCTAGCAATGGAGTTCGAACTCGGCCCTCCTGAACTTAATTCGGTCAACACCGAAAAAAGCCTCGAAGGAGGAGGGCCGGTATTTCTACCGAGAACACTGTCCAAGCCAGCAGCAGCATCGCCATCCAGAAGGCTTGAACGCTGGAGCAAGTTTGACGAGCCATGAACACCACATCAACAAACGAGAAAATCTGCCACCATAGCACAGAGGAGGGAGATTCGACCCTGAATCGATCTGATACTGACCCATAAACCGACCCGAACCGACCCATTCCTGACAAGGAGTCGACCCATGAACTGACCCGGAACAGACCCATGAACCACCCGGACCACACCCGGTCCGCACCCGGACCGCACCCAAACCATACCCGGCACAATTCCGAACCAACGCAGACGACCGATGAGGACGCCGGCCAAGCTCAGCGAGTCAGCCTCAGAGAAGCCAAAGGACGAACAGAGACGAACTCGGAACACCCCAAAGCTCCGAAGACACGTTGAGAACGAGAAGGGCACCAAAATAGACGGAGACTCCCAGATCTGAGTTAACACACTCAGCAACCGGAGCAGAGGTTGCCGGAGGGGAAGCAACAAGAGAAGAAGAATCACGAGAAAGGACACCACTCCCCAAGGAGCTCCACCACACGCGCATCTGGCTCAGCAACAGACAGACGGAATCGAGCCACCACAACCAACACGAACCACCCCTAGGCGCCCGAACAGAACCCACGACCACGCCCACGAGCGTGCCTGAACAGGGCCAACCGGAGGTACCACGAGACGTCAGTACAGCGAACCAAAACCCAACTCTGAAGCAAATGGATCTATAACAGCGGCTCCAAGGAAGAAAACGAAAGGGGGAGAAGACAAAGAAGCAAGGGATACAGAAGGATAAAGGAGAAGAGGGAAAGGAGATTACCATCGGCGACGTTCATGGCCGGAGACCATGGCGCCGCCGACGGGGAGTTGAGCAAGAAGACGAGGCTACAGTAAAGGCCGGCTAGGTTAAAGTCTTAGAGAGCGTTTTTTTCACGGTTTAGCATAGGAAATTTGGGTGATGATTCTTTTCTGTTTCATAATTGGGGGTCACAGATAAATTTTGGTTCTTTCAATGAATTTGATTGGGGTTTGTAAATTTCATTTGTTTTATTCTTCCCTTTTCATTTTTTTGTATTGATTACTGTTTGAGCATCTTTAACAAGGATGAATTGTATGGAGCGAATATGGATTTTGAAGTATCTCGTCCGGATGAATGTGTAACAAATGGACAACTTGTTGTCCGACTTGGTTTAGTTTAGTAATCTTGGAAATGATTTCGAAACTTATACTATGATTTAATAGCATGGACAATTTTTTTTTTGAAGATGAACGAGTGAATATATTATAAATAAACAGTATTTACAGGGCCCAAAAACACTAAAATACCAAACAAAATGTAACTTAAATAACCAACATAGTTCGAGTTTCAACTATGGAGGATATTCTGGCAGAAAATAAAAGGTTTATTGTTTCCAATTACTTTCTGAAGACGCCTAAAGGGTGGTGTTGCGGCAGCGTCTGACGACACCGATACAACGAGACTAGACTGGCGAAGGCTAGGATCGAGCAGACCCGTTACCGGATAGAGATCTTGGTGGACTACAAATCCCCCAGGTTGTTAGCGCGCGTCGTCCTCCCTTGACTGATACTTGTAGGGCTCCAAAACGCGGAATTGGGACCTCTGAGCTGGTAGAGAACTAGCTTGCTAGTTCCCTATGGTACCGCTGCCACCTTACATCCAAAGGGGCGGTATAACCGGCCACCCCACCTCTGGACCACTTCGGACTCATTCTATGAGGCGAGGGTGCTTACTGCCCCTCGCCACTGCATACGATGTTTCGTCCGATCAGGTGGAACCCGCCGAGTTCTCATCCTCGTAGATCTATGCCCGTGAACACCTAGGCCTCTTTGCTCTGAGCCCGGCCAGCTCATATCCGGCTTCTATTGGTCATCGGCCCAATAAGGAAGACCGAGGTACCGACCGATGAGTCCCTTTCCCATGAACCCTAGCAAATCCTCTATCATGCCCCAAATCCGGTTTTGACTGGACTCGAGACGTGAGCTAAAAATAATGATAAAGTAAGCAAATATTTAAACAAAATAAACTCCAACAATAGTTCAAACCGATCAATCCTGATAATAAGAGTCAAATACTCGAAATTCCAACAAAAAAGTTTAATACAAAAGGAAAGTACATCTCTAGACCATCCAACTAGGACTCTCGCTAAGATTCCAAGCTCTGAGACATCCTCTAAATCAAATCCCGCTCAAAACCTGTAGAACAGTAAAAGAGGGGGATGAGCTTTCGCTCAGTAGGAAAAAGTAGTAAAGGGAGTGAGCAATTGCTCACCACCACGGATACCCGTCCGATTATGGCATACTAGTAAGCGATAACACGTATCATTTAAACAAGTAACCTAAAGACAATGCTTGACCCCACTCGGGAACAACCCGTAAATCAAGCTCGATACCGAACCGACACTCATACATTTCTTCTCAACTATGCTCTTAGCACCCGTCACCTAAACAATTCTCAATGGACAACGACCACAGTTATCTCACAACTGACCACGCGTGCGAACTCGCACGACAATACAATGAACTCAGATATAAATGCATTCAAAATCACAGAAGATCACATAACATGCATAAGTAACCACAGCGAACCAAACAGATCAACACACAGAGCAATATCATTAGCAACCACTACCACACTAGGTGTCCCAGAGCAATGCACCGGCTTCCATAGTCCGGCTCATCATATCGTACTGAACTCGACATCGGCCTAGATATCTTCCCAGAACACACAACGTCGGGGTGCAACTCATAACATACCGGACCGGAATCCTCCGTCGGTCGGGTATCTTCCCGTAGCACGGGGCACAAATCACATCACACATACCATACCGGAAACTCAACATCGGCCTAGGTACCCTATACCAGAATCCTTTACGGTATATACATTTCCCTGTAACACCATCCTCGGCTCTAGATATCCTGTACCAGAATCCTCTAGGGCACAGATATCGCACCGGAACAAATCCTCGGCCTAGATATCCTATACCGGAATCCTCTACTGTATAGATATCGTACCGGAACACCATCCTCAGCCTATATATCCTATACCGGAATCCTCCACATTATAGATATCGGGCCAATACATCATCCTCAAACATATCATACCAAACATATCATACCAGCATACCATACCAAACAAATCTTACCGAACACACCACATCGGTCTATCAACCACCTGATCATATCACAAGACAATAGTTCACACTAATAATATAATGTTCTGTTACTTGAATGGTTCTTTAGTTTGGTCCCATTATCGGTAATGTTGCGTTCCTGTTGGTTTCGGTTTGTGTTGTCAATCTTTGGTAAGAGTCATCGATATCGAGTATTTATGGTAACGGAGTGGAAGTTCATTCTCTTTACTACTTTTTCCTACTGAGCGAAAGCTCACCCCTCTGTTTTTACTGTTTTACAGGTTTCGATGGTGAGTCAGTTTAGAGGACGTCTCAGAGCTCGGGAGCTCCTCGAGAGTCCGGGGTTTATTTATTTAGTAGAGACGTACTTTCTTTTATGAACTAAACATTGTATTTATTTATTTATTTGGATTTGAGCGTTGACTCGCAATATTTATTTGTTGATTTGAAACTAATTTTCGGAGTTATAATTCGTAGATTTCCCTTATATTATTACTGTTTTATTTCATTTTAGTTCACGTCTCGCGTTCGGTCAAACCGGATTTGGGGCGTGACAACACTGTTGGCAGCAAGGTGAGCAACTATGGTTTGGGTGTCACTATCGCACCGGATTCAATCGGCAACACTTTGAATCCCCAGAAATCAAAGGTTTTTGTTTGAAACCTGCCTTTCGATTCATCGGAAACTTGGGTTCGAAATAGTTTTGCCACTTTTGGAACCATTGAATCAATTAAGGTGTTGAAGTGCCCTATTCGTAGAGGCCGGTATTTCAGTTTTATCGAGTTCTCTTCGTCAAATGCTGATCAACATGTTGCCCGTAGTTTGCATGGTTTCAAATTGAATGGACATATTCTTTTGATTGTCATTGCAAAGTCAGAGAAGAACATGACCTTATCGAGCTTGTGCTATGTTCCCATTAACCAGAAACAGAGCTCTGTTTTGGTCCCCTCACTCCTTCATGGCGATGGTGATCGTGTGGAAGCTCAATCTGTAGTTCCTACGATGTGTACGACGAGTTTGTCCGGTGAGTTTCAATCCATATTGGCTGGCCGGGGTGGTGAATTGGTCAGAATCTCGCCGGATTCTATGGAGAATTTTCATGGCTTTTCGAATTTGAATTCAATTCAACTTGATTTTGTGAATCAATCTCCGGATTGTGATTCAGTTTCAGTTATCATTCCGTCTTCCTCGTAGGATGGGTCAACGCAACCTCGTTTTGTGTCTGTGGAGGAGTTGGTGCATGGCTGTGGGGAACCTGTTACGTGTGTCGGGCTGGTTGGGACTAGGAAGGAGTTGGCGCAGGGTTGTGGGGATCCTGTTACGCGTGTTGGGCTAGTTGGTCCTGCATCTGTTGATTCCACAGATCTAGTTTTGGAGTCTCATGTACAGTCCACTCGTGATTTCGAAAAAGAGCAAGGTGTTCGGGCCGAAATCCCACCTTTGGGTGAGGCCCCGTATGTTTTGCGTAAGGCCTCGCCAATTGGAGAGTTGATGGATGGCATTACACCCGTCGTGTCTGATGGGGTTGGGCCAGGCCAGTCTCTAGAGCAAGGTGGTTCGTCCGGGGACCAGATCGATCCATGAAAGGATACCCTCCTCAAACCTCCGAAACGTTTGAGCTGGGCAATCTTTCGGATTATGTTACTAATAAGATTTTTGGTGTGAAGCTTCCACCCATTCAGAACGTGTTCCAAGTAGTGTTAGATCAGTTGCAGTCTTTCGACGAGTGGTTGGAGTGAAGCCCTCAAGACTAAGACTCGTAAGAGACGGTCTAAATCTAATTCGATACCTCTTCCGGATGTCCCTCGGACTCATAATACTAGGTCCAAGACTCGGGCCTTTAATCGGAAACTTAAGACCTCCAGCGATCCCATCCAGTCTTCGAATAGCGAGTGGTATGAGAAAGTGTAGACCTTAGGCGTCGTTTTTTGGCTCTTAACAAAAACGTTTTCTTTGATCTGGTTGATTGGTTGTTTTTAGGTCTTGTTTTAACTCTTCTCTTTGTTAAGAGATTTTTCGCTGTTTCTTTTTTGAAGATTATTTTGATCGTAGATTTATGCTTGTGGCTTTCTTTTCCTTCAAAATCGACCCTTCAATAAAATTTTCCATCGCTTATATAGAAAAAAACAGTAAGCTGACATACAATGGTTCCAATTATGTATTTGTGCCCAATCCAAGTTCCAACCAATGTCAAACAACGAGATGACCTTCAACATCATGCATGGCATGGCATTGCATGTCCCATCACCATCACTACCAAAGAATCAAACCCAAGAAGCGCGTCGCATGCGAACGCGACCCTTTTTAAATTCAGATAGCGTAGGCTACTCCACACAGAATAAAAACCCATCATTCTCTGTCTCTATATTCTGTATTCCCATCATCCCACACACACCCGTCAAAGTAGAAAGTTGAAAGTTGAAAAAGAAAGTCTCTGAGGAATGAAGAAGCTACGCCGGAGCAAAGGGGCGGTGCATCCGTCACCGCCAGTAGTATCCGATCACCTGGCCTTCCTTCCGGCGACACTCCTGACCCTCTCCGCCGCTCTGTCGCCGGAAGACCGCGAGGTCCTGGCGTACCTCATCTCCTGCAACAAAACCAACAAGGGCGGCGAAGAGCACCCTCCCCTCTTCAGCTGCAGCTGCTTCAGGTGCTACCTCAGCTACTGGGTCAGGTGGGACTCCTCACCTAACCACAACCTCATTCACCAGATCATCGATAAGTTCGAAGAGAACTTATATTCCAAGAAGGACCGAAGGAAGAAGAAGGCGGGTCATAGCACCACCAAGCCCGGGTCGGACTCGGCCCCCATACAGGCGGCGGAGGAAGGCGTCCCCGGCCGAGATGCAGATCGCAAGGAGGGTTCAGTCAGGAAGATTGTGAATTTCATCGGGGACAAGATTTGGGGTGTCTTGGGCGGATAGAAGTTATTAAGGTGGGTTAATTTCTTCTTCTTCTTCTTTTAGTTTTTGTTTTTGTAAACCGCTACCGTATGTTGTGGCATGTAAGAAAAGGGTAGTTTTGATGATCATTCAATTTAATTCTCCCAAGTTGTTTCAGTACTATATTGGGGTAACCATGGGTTCTAACCTTCTTTAAAGTTTGTTTGGGCGATCCTAATTGGACTTGATCTTTCCTTTTACTTTTCAACTATGATTTTTCCATTTTCCGCACAAACTAATATTTTTCGTCTACTTTGACGATTCCGTTAAAAAAATGGTACTGTGCAAGTGACCAACACGTGTCAAAAACCTTACGGAATCCGTCATAATAGACGAAAATTGTTAGTTTTCGGAAAAAAATCAAACGTAGTCGGGAAGTGTAAGGAAAGATCAAGCCCAATTAAGATCGCCAAAACAAACTTCAAATGAGGCCAAGATCCATAGTTTCCCCTACTATATTCTCCACTGTTCTGTTTCTTCTGTTAATTACACCAAGGAAAGGAACCCTCTTTTGATAGCTTAATTTAATTAATTTTATGTCCATTGTATATATGATGAATAATATAAAATGATAATACTTAGTAGTCGGTGATAACTAATCAAATAAATATACCGAGGAAAGAAGGGGGGAGGATGAGCATAATGTGTGTACGTATGGCGATTAACGAGGTCGAATAAAAGAGGCCAAAATATGTCCCCCACTCTCCTTTCTTTTTCGGTGTTCCCAACTCTCGTTTCTGTTTTTTTATTTCATTAATTAATATTTATTCCATCCTCACGTGTATTATTGATTCATTAGTTATTATTTATTCCATCCTCATGTGTATTTTCGTCATTTTACTTGATGATTTGGACTATTTGATATATAACTAAACATCTGAGTAGGTATCAGTTAAAGAAAACATGAGCGTATGTATCTGTTAAATGTGATAAGTTAGGGGTAGGTATTTGTAATTTACCCTTATTGATTTATTCACTTGGAGCGTTTAAACGCAACGAATCATAAGTGAACTGCGTCCCGAAATGTGATTTAACTGTTTGTAGGTCGGTGTGTTGTAGGGCGCCGTTTATACGAACCACGCATCGTGATTATGGTTCGCGGGTTCACGAACCACAAATCGTGCGCCAACTAATCGTGGCTCGACACGTGGCTTCACCGGGTCAAAAAATAATCCGACCGTTGACAACGGTCGGATGACAATAACATTTTTTTAATTCATTTACATTCACAAATTCTATCTATAAATACACTCTTGATTCTTCGATACCACCAACAATATTCTCTCAACTTTCTCTCTCAAAATAAGAATTTTCTCTCCTACATTTCAATACAAAATGTCTGACGAAGAGGGTCCATCGTATGAGGAGGACCCCTGACCTACCGAGACCGCTTGGATGCTCAACTCAGAGTCACAGATGATTGGGTGCACCGAAAACTACAAGTGGACCTTATTGAGCACATACGTGGTCGATTTGGAACACATTATCATTCTGACGACGAATAAAAAAAATCTTTTTATATGCAAACTTGTGTATTTTATAATATTGTTCGGGGATTAAATAAAATTATAAGCTTCAATTTGTTTTAATTTATATTCTTATTAATTATTTTTGTTAAATTTATTTCAATTTTATGTAATATTTACTGTTTTAAATCTGAAATTAATAAAATCAGCAAAAAAATCAATTCAGCATCCACTCACAATCCAGTTCTTTATCTAGTTCCTACTATTGTAGAACACAGTTAAATTCACGGGCTTCATTATTTTATACAATCAATATACGATTCATTTATACTCTTCTTCCTATTGTACGTGTTATTGCAAGTATTTAATTTGTATTAATTTATGGATTTAGCAATTTGTTTTAGAGCCAGAAATATGATTTCTCTGCAATCTTTTTCTCTTTCTGGCTACATTTTCCTTCCAAAACCTTTGGTGCCCCTCCTATCCTAACCTTCAATTTAGTCTCTCTGCTTTAGGTTTTAATAAAAATATTAGTGATATTAGGTTAAGATAACTTAGCATAGCTCGATGAAAATGATACAATTTTTAAAATATATCATATGAATATGTTTGTAAAACAGGGGAATGCAAGGACGTACGTCAAGTTGCTTTAAAAGGCAAGCCGCAAGTCTCACCAAGTTTCATTTATAGACACCTAACTTAAACTCAAATTTGTCAAAGACTTGCTTAATTTTCTTATACTTAGCAATTAAGGTCCGTGAGCTAGTTACTCATGTCATTGTCATGATTCATGACCATTTTTCCATTAATCACCTACCAGTATATGACATTTGCAATTACTTCTGTGACTATTTATTTATTTCTTTAATCAGTGTTAGAAAACATGAAGGCACCATTCTTGACTTTGCACCCAAACTTTCCGACTTCCATGACTTTGCTCACCACAACCTTAGCTCACAACTATAGCCCACAAATCTCTCCGTCTTCCTTGACATTGTAGCCACTTGTTAGTGTATAAATACTCATGTATTGTAAACATATAAAACACTACAACAACAACGATCAATACAAGTTCGTTTCTCATTTACACTTTCCAAATTAACATGGTATCAGAGCTTTGGTAAGCTTCTGAAAATTTCCGTGGCTTTGCCCACTCGTTAATTTACTAACGGGTGGGCAAGGCATCCAGAAGATAAAATCCATTTTCGATTTACCTGTTTCCGCATTGTGGTAATTGAACCACATCAGCTTGATATAGCTGCCTCCGCTCTCCTGCAACCGTTCGGGTTGCATCCGCCGTCACCTTTTTTGTGTTGGTACAAATCAGTTTCGTTTCTGCCAGTCGGTCGGTATCGTCTTCTCATTGCCGTCCATAGGAGATCCTCCTCTGTTTTCGCTTTCAGACCGGAGTCAGATATCGCAGCCATGGCCGAGAAGGTGACAAAAATGGTTCTGTCAGTGGATCTTCAATGCTCTCGCTGTTACAACTTACAAGAAGGTCAAGAAAGTGCTCTCTAAATTTCCTCAAATACGAGACCAGGTGTACGATGACAAGAACAACAAGGTCACCTTGGTGGCACTGATACTTTTGTCATGCAACTGTTTTTTCTCAAGTTCCCGCTGCTCCGCTGTTGATCCGTGTGTACCTGCCGCGGCAACTCTTTGTGTGGTTGGTGTTGGTCTCTCTCATATTCGCTTGTCCGTGGTCTAAGTTTTCGCAGAAAAACAAAGAACTGGCTCTGCAAATTTGTTTTGGAGAGAGGCAAAAGAGAGTAAATAAGTAATAAATGTGTTGATGCAAGGTAATCAATGAGTTGTTGTTGGACAGCAAGAGATGAAAAGACAAGTAAAAGAAGAGCCCATGTAGAGAGTATGTACATGGAGACACGTTATCTCCAAAATTGTTCAGCACACTCGTGAGTGAATGCACGCGTCAACATATGACTCTCTCAGCCACTATTGCTACATGGGCATTTCTGAAAAAGAAAAAAAAGGTTTTCTGTTCCTTCGGGCCATTTCGAGAGTATTGTTGCTACTCCGTTCCGATAGGGGATCTATTTGAACCTTTCCGATCAGAGAGCTATTTGCCGTCGTTCCGACTGGCATTCCAAGTTCGTGTTGCTGCTCCCTCCCAACCGGAGAGCCATTGTCGTCGTTCCAATCGGCGTTTCAAAGTTCGTGTTGCTGCTCCGTTCCGACTGGAGAGCTATTTGAGTCGTTCCGACCGACTGTTTTCGTGTCGCTGCTTCGTTCCGACCGGCTGTTCATGTGTTGCTACTCTGTTCCGACTAGATAGCCTTCCCGCAGTTCCGACCGGGGGTTCAAAGTTTGTGTTTCTGCTCCGTCCCGACCGGAGAGCCGTTATCGTCGTTCCGATCGACGTTCCAAGATCGTGTTGCTGCTCTGTTTCGACCAGAGAGCTATTTGAGCCGTTCCGACCGGCTATTTTCGTGTTGTTGCTCCGTTCAACCGAGATCTATTTGAGTCGTCCCGACCGGCTATTCTTGTGTTGCTACTCCGTTCTGATTGGGGATCTACTTGAATCGTTCCGATCGGAGAGCTATTTGTCGTCGTTTCGACCAAAGATTCGAGCCGTTTCAACCGGATGTTCTTGTGTTGCTACTCTGTTCCGACCAGAGAGCTATTTGAGCCGTTCTGACCAGCCATTTTTAAGTTCTTGTTACTGCTCCGATTCGATCGGAGATCCGAACCGTTCCGACCGGCTGATCATGTGTTGCAGCTCTGTTCCGACCAGAGAGCATTCCCGCAGTTCAGACCGTGTTCCAAGTTTGTATTACTGCTCCGTTCAGACCGGAGAGTCTCCGTAGTCCACCCTTTCCGTTGCAATCCTTCAGTCCTCAGATGCCGCTCAGCCTACATAATGTTGTCGTCTCTTCTAAATGATAGTTCGATCCTCATGCCTTGGGTAACCGTTGTGATCTCTGCAGTACCATTTGTCCTTGTTGTGTTCGTGTGTCGATCAACAAGATATTCCCGTTCCGCTCCGATCGGAAGGGTATTCGTCGTCAACATACTGTCCCGTCAGTCTATGTGTGACCATTTTAGAAGGTTCCGTCCTTCGAGCAATTCCATGTGCTTCGTACGTGCAGAGTTTCTAACCGTCCCTAAGGCCATCGAGACATTTTCAGTGTTTAGCAAGAAGACCTCAATTCTCATGAAGCATCAGATTACTCGTCCATTTTTCACTTCCGTCAACCGCAACTCGGGCGAGCTCAATATCCATTTATCAAGACTCAAGTGAAGTTCAAAGTCAAGTCTGGTTCAGAATTCAGTTCAAGTTTCAAATCGATTCAAACTCAATTTTGGTTCATCACCATATTGAGTTTGAGGGGGCGTGTTAGAAAACATGAAGCCACCATTCTTGACTTTGCACCCAAGCTTCCCGACTTCCATGACTTTGCTCACCACAACCTTAGCCCACAACTATAGCCCACAAATCTCTCCGTCTTCCTTGACATTGTAGCCACTTTTTAGTGTATAAATACTCATGTATTGTAAACATATAAAGCACTACAACAACAACGATCAATACAAGTTCGTTTCTCATTTACACTTTCCAAATTAACAATCAGTAATTTTTTGTTTTATAAACTAAACTTTTGAAATAAAAGACTTGGTCATTAAGAAATGAAAATTTTGTTGCTAACTTTTCATTTGGTTCAATGGTTATTGACTTTCATGATTTTTTTAGAACAAAGATTACTTTGTATAGAACGAAAATAATCTGACCAGCCACAACATTTAGAACAAAAACGAAACCCTTCATAGAAGAATCCAGTCAATTGGTTGTCGTACGAGCTCGGGGCTTGAACTATCCAATTAGACGAAGATTTATTTTCTTACAAAAAGGTTCCTACATCTTATTGGACAAGTAACATAAGCTAAACACCACAAATACAAGAGTTTCTTGAAAATAGCCCATAATGTTTAGGATCTTTGAGGGTGATAGACTTGGCACTCTGGGTTGGAAGAAGACAGGGTTTTTGAACTCCTCTATTAGGTTTATTGGCTTAATATAGATTGTATACTAGGAAGCTAATCAGACTATAGCCTATAGGTCTGTCATATGCCGGTTGTATGATGGATCATCTCATCTGCACATCCAGAACCCAGGGCCTTATTGGATTTGGCGAGACTGCTTCATAGTCTTCGCTTGGTGTGGGAAAAACCCGTGGGCCTTAGATGGATTCTTGAGTTGGTTGTTGGGTCTCGAGGTGGGTAGGAGATGAACCAACTCACAGCGGAATGACAAATAAAATAAAGAGACCATTAAAACCATGAATCAATTACCAAAGATGAGAATCACAAGAAAAAAAATCAGCATTTTCATGCCAAAAGAAGAACGCGGGGTAAAAAATGATTTGACTTGAGTCTCCAAGACGCCTACGTATCCATTTGGGAATCAAAGCCACATAGTTCTTCTTATGAGGACTCAAGAACACCAAAAAAGGAGATGAGAGCTTGCCTTGGCCGAAATATTGGGGGGGGGGGGGAGAGAAAAAAATTATTCCTATTTGTATCTTGTGTTTGTTATGTTGGAAAAGGATTACTTAAACCAAATAAATCTCATCAACATAATGAACAGTAGTATATGACAAGCATGGTGTAAATAGGACAAGTATGGTGTTAAGTATGACTAGACAAGATGAAGTTAGGTGGTGAATCATCAAGACCCTAATCCTTGTCTTGCTTACTTAGTATTAATTAATCAAGACTTGATTAATTAGTTTCATGGGCCTTGGTTGCATGGGCCTCTCATAGGCCTCTTGGAACATGGCTCGTGGCCATTCCCAACGAAGTCCCGTGACGCGCTCATTGCCTCCAAACCTTCCATACCGGAAATGTCCAATACTATCCGACGTGATCAATCCTAAGACTTCAAGCCTTGTCTCGATCCATAAAGTCCTATTCACTTACGGGCACATAACCCAAAACCCAGTTTTGGTCATATCCCAAGACAACTCCCTTTTGGCCATCTCCATAAATGTGTCAATGAGTTTCATCCTCCGTGTGATCCTTAGGTTTATGCACGTCAATAGATCAACGTAAAATATCATTTTACTTGATCCTATATAAGTGGCAACTAACGAGACTTTAGTATTGCCTGACACTGCATAACGAATTGACCTTGTCGATTCTAACCTTTCCGTCGTCTATGTCACTATCATTTTATCTCCGATATCCTGATTGAGATAAGGCATAGAGTCGTCATCCTTATTATTCTCAATCACTGTTCCTTGATATGTGAGGAAACTGAGTATATGATACCCAATATCATGTGCATGGTCATGCTATTCTTTCAGTCACTCTTGATCGAGCAGCTGAGAACCGATATCTTTCTCGTACCTCAATATGAGGGATAAATCCCTTAGCCGTCTTTCGTGTCACTCATGCAGCCAGTCCCCTAGCCAATCCTGGCCGTTATGGAAGCCCTGTTACGGACAACGTTAGGCTCAGGTCAAACTCAGTTGTTGACTGCATAGCGATCACAAAGACTCCTTGGTCTAAGGATACATGACAAGCTACGACACTGAATATGTTCATGACTCAATCTATGGCGCATATTCAGGGCGGGT
Source organism: Erodium maritimum (assembly GCA_963921825.1). NCBI lineage: Eukaryota > Viridiplantae > Streptophyta > Magnoliopsida > Geraniales > Geraniaceae > Erodium > Erodium maritimum. The sequence continues at coordinate 54,935,916 of OY997594.1, forward strand.
CGTCCAATATCATGTCCCACTTGATATCTATGATCAGACTCCAGAATCCTATTCCAATGACTAACAAAACGTAAGCCATAAAGAGTCATCTTTCATACTAGTCACTTCTAGTGAAGCTTTGTTGACTAGGGACCTATCGAGTGTGATTTATCTCGATATATGGTTCTATTCGCATAGTGGGCATAGATCAAAACACACATCGATATATTACTCCAACACATAAGTAATATAAAGCCGCTTTAATTTTATTGCTAACAATGATATTTATGATTGGACTACGTGCACTAAGACTAACATTGGCCCCATGTCCTTCTCATTGAGGAAAAAAATCATTGTTGTCTTGGCCAGAGTAGTATTCTTTCTAGCATATGTATTCCATTTTTTGCGTATCCCTAATATGGGGTTCGACATGTTGACCCTAAAACACTATCCACTCCCAAAAAAAATTGTTGGACACGTGAGACTGGGATGTTGCTGAAAAGTGGGGGTACTTGGAGGTTGGGCAATTCCAAATTCCTCCCACTGGGACCATTTTCCATATCGACCTTAAACCTTCGAGATCGGACGTATAATATGGGTATATGCGTCAATCTCACCCATGTTGATAGGGTGTGGTGCAGAAAGAGTTTTGGTCACCACCTAGAGACGTCGACTAATAGTTGGGTGTTTGGAATCCTAATAGGGGTGGATGTCGTCATCCTACAACAATCCCATATTTTTACATCCGTAGTTACTAAGTGGAGAGTAAGGGGGTCTTTTTCACCATGAGTGAAGAGGGAGACCTACATATCCCCCGTGACGGGCTTTGTCCAAAAATTTATCTGCATAAACATCCTCATAGACCTGAGTTCTACCTGAATGGATGTCAAACCAAAGGACCACTAAAGGTGCGGTGTGGATGAGACGGTTCAGTCGTTGTTGGTATGGCCGGGAAAACCACACCGGTTCGACGATAACTTTGTGAATATTTGAGACCATACCTCTAGAGGAAGAACATTGTCACCTTCCATCGCTTCGCATCCGTGCTTCTCAGTTATGGTATGAATATGACGTGCTCCATGTCATTTTATGACTTCCGAAACATGCTTATATATAGTCTTACTTACATGGCGCATATCATATAAATACTTTAATATATATATCAATTACCACTAACACAACGAGTAGTCCGTCGTGTTAGTATTATGGTACCTTATTTTACACTCTTTTCTACGTGATATTGTCCATTATTCACTTTGTTCGTTATTGGAGATAATATAGGATCACGATCGTCTTTTTACTATTTCTATTGTTCATGTGTATATATATGAGTCTTTCTTATAATAATAAACGCTACACAACTTTTTAAGAACTTTTACAAACCGTGCTTCTCTCTCACGAAAAACCCTAGGCGATAAGTTTTATTTTCGTTGATGTCCCGTTAGTGGCCATTAGAGTCGCCGGCGGTCTCTGCTTCCTTCCCTTCAAATCCCCTCTCTCTTGCGTATTTCCCTCTCATCTCCCACCTTTTCTCGTGCCTCAGCTTTTAGGGTTGGAGCTCGGCTCGTCGTTGTCACTGTGCTTTCACCAGAGATATGACTAGACCCAAGCTCATTTCCCTTTCCAGCGATCTCCCTCAATCACCGCCACGACTGTAAGAACCGCCCCCGGTCGAACCGGTGAAATCTGGCGAAAGTTGACTTTCCGCTGGAAAAGTCAACCGATGACTCCGGGAGTCATTCGGTACCTTTCCGAGACCCAAAAAGCTTAGCCGTAGTTACGCTTAGCTTAGTTGGGTCGTTTCCTTTCAATTGTGTAATTTTGCGAAAAAGTCAACCCGGGGTCAAACTCGATCAAATCAAGGGTCTTAATGAATTAATTTAATTCATGCTGAGATATTTTGGGTAGAGGTGGACCCCACATGGACAGATGTCCATGGTGGCTTGGGTGAGAAGAAATAAGGGAAAAATGACCCTTTTACCCTTAAAGCTTGGACATGAGAGGTGAAAGGGTAAGGGGGCTTTTTGGGTACTACACTATTAGGTTAAAGGCCTCAATTTTGGAGCATTTCAGCTCATTATTTACTAGTTGGCCAAAATTCACAAGGAGAGGGAGAGAGAGGAGTCCATGGAAGCTTGAAGAAGAAGAAAGGAGAGAAATGAGAGATTTTGACTTGGTTTTCACCTCAAAGCTTCTAAAAAACATCTTATTCTTCTTCCTTTCTCCAATTCCTTATGTAAGCATCCATTTAAATCTCATTTCAATGGAGTTGAGTTATGGGTTTGTTAGAGAAAAGCTTGAACTAAGTGGAGCTTCTATGGGTTTGGGATTATAATGGTTTAGATGTTTGATTCGTGAAGAAAAAGGGAGGTTTTGGATAGAAATCACTAAGTTTTGTTGTTTGTTTATGAAACCCAACTTGGGTATTGAAGTAGTGAGATTTTGGGGCTGTTTTGGAGGTTTGGAAGGTCATCAATGGATGTTTGGAGGTTGGAAATTCGTGGAAACGAAGTTGAGGGAGGAAGAAGAAGGTGGCTGCATAGAGAGGCACGGAAAGGGCCTCTTACCGGCCCTCTGAGAGGCACGGAACGGTCCCCTGACCGGCCCTCTGAGCGGCACGGAACGGGTCCCTGACCGGGTCGGAGAGCCGCACAGACCGGGCCGGAGAGCCGCCCGAAATGGGCCTTATTCCGGCCCATTTTACCTTCGGTCCATGTTTTGATTGTCAGGAGTAATTCGGTTGTTTTCTCGTTAAACCGCTTTTGAATTAGCTTTAATTCTTGGATTGCTTTGTGATCTTATACGTTGGTCCTGAGCACGACGGAGGAGGCTACTAGGCGACCCGCGTTGACTAAGCGTTTGGATAGAGATCGAGGTAGGAAAAAGTAGCGAATACCGGTTTAATTGCGGAAAGTTACTAGTATGCATATAGGTTACGATTGAATGTTATAATTGTAGAATTGCATGTAGGATGTGAGGAACGAGTGAAATGAGGGATAGCTTGCAGGCCATGCGTGCCCGTAGGTTTGGGAATTGTTATGCTGTAGTATCACATGTGGGTCCCCGGTTGGGCCCGTAGGACTGCGTGTTGACTATGTTGTTGTGATTGATGACTGGTAATGCTTGATATGTAGTTTATCCGTTGTAGAATTGAGGACCATGATATGGTATGCTCGGTTTGATATGTTGGTATGATATGTCTGGTATGATATGTTTGGTATGACGTGAACTAATGCCTTGTGATATGATCGGGTGATTGATAGACCGATGCGATGTGTCGGTAAGATTGTTTGGTTTGGTATGTTGTTAGTTGAACTATGACCTTGTGATATGTTTGAGATAATTGTGGGTGTGATCCGATACGATATGTTCCGAGACGAGGATGTATTCCGGTACGATACCTACATCGAGGGGGTATTCCGGTGTAGGGTATCTAGGCCGAGGTTGGTGTCTCACGTACGCGGTCCCTCGGGGCTAAGAGTTCCGGTGATACCTACATCGAGGGGGTATTCCGGTGTAGGGTATCTAGGGCAAGGATGGTGTGATCCGTACCTCGATGTTGTGTGGTCCGGGAAGACATCTAGGTTGATGTTGTGTGGTCTGGTATGATGTATTGTGAGTTGTACCCCGATGTTGTGTGGTCCGGGAAGATATCTATACCGATGTTGTGTGGTCCGGTACGATATGGTTGAGCCGGGATGTGGAAGCTGGCGACGTTGGGGACTGATGTACGGGACTTGTGGTTGTTCTACTGTGTGTTGTTGCTTGATGATTGGGTATGAGAGGTGATTAAGTGTGGTTATAGTCTTGTGAGTGTGGTTGGTGATTATGTAAATTCCGTGGATGTCGTTAGTTGTTGTGCCTTGCTAGTATGCCCTAATTGGACGGTTACTCGTGGTGGTGAGCGGATAACTCATCACCTTAACTACTTTTTCCTACTGAGCGAAAGCTCACCCCTCTACTTTACTGTTCTACAGGTTTTGAGCGGGATTTGAGGTAGCGGGATTCTCGGAGCTTGGGAGCTAGTGAGAGTCTTAGTCTAGTATGGTCTAGAGGCGTACTTTCCTATTATTACTAAATATCTTTATTACTTGTTTTCCGAGCTGTTGACTCGTATTGTCAGAATTGTTGGTTTTGGATTATCATTTTAGAGTTTATCCTTTTAAAATTGTTTTTATCATCATTATTCTTAGTTCACGTCTCGAGTCCGGTCAAAATCGGATTTGGGGCATGACAACGACCCTCCTGCGTGAAACCTCTTGCGTGCCAGACCTTGAGATGCAGTCCAAATTGAAGACATATTGGCGCATCAGCTAGAAAATCTAAAATTACGTCAGTGTCCGAATCTGACAAAGTCTTAGCATTTTTCTGGTAGAAACGGACTCCCGAGCAAAACTCATAGATTTCCATAGCGTACGATGTTTTTCGGCCATCCGAGGTCATCTGGAGGGAAAAATTTGTAATTTTAGAGTCCGGTTCGTTATTTCCCCTTTTTATTAGGATTTGAGTTTTCTTTTATTCAAATTAAGGATTTGGAATTTAGTTTCCTTATTGTATTGGGATTTTAGGGGTTTAATTTTCTATATAAGCACATGATGCTTTGATTGTAATCATATTTTTGATTAAAAACACGAGAACGAGTTCCAACTCAACATATCTCTTTCGGTATTCATTGCGAATCAACGAAACTGATAATTATCTTGTCCAATATTCTTCGTGAATCAATGAACTTGATAAAGAACTCTCCCTTTCCCCTACACTCTCTACATCACCATGGAAACTTCTTTTCTTGTCGGAACCATCACCACAACGGTCAAATCTTCCGGCCACCGTCCGCCCTCTTCTCCCGGGGACGTCCATGGGCTTCGGATCATCTCCCTCGCCTGTTCCGCCGCCACAGCACCGTCCGCACACCTCGTCAGCCAGAGACGACCTTGGGGGTTTCGACCTCGCCAGATCTGGCCTTTGTACCGCCCTCATCTCCTCCTACCTCATGTCCCGACGACGGTCGCTCGCCCATTCCCCCTCCGAGTCTTATCTCCCCAACGATGACGAACCAAACTGCTTTTGACGAGTCTCTCCTCTTTGTTCCTCTCCTAGCCATATAGCCAGATTTGCTCCCACCGTTCGTCGGAGCTTTGCAATTTGAGCTATGCACCTGCTTTCCGAGCTCACCCAGCCAGTCTCGTGCCACCGACCAGATCGGTACTGTCGGCGCCGTCCATCTCCCCTCTCGCTTAGATGCTATCCCCGTCCATCAGATGCCAACCACGAGTTCTTCAGTCGTTGTTGTTTGGTTTTGTTGTTTTATTTTCCTTTAAGTCCCCTTTATCGGAATTTCGCCGTCAAGGAATTGTCTGATCTTCGTTAGGTGTGGTGGCCACCTTTGATGGAGTGTCCAATTGAGTTTTTTTGTTGACAGTTTTAATCGGAGAGTCAATAAAAAAGATCGGCCTGGTTATTAGTTGTCTAAACACGACATCACTTTGTTCAAGAACTATCATCTCACTGATCATCCAGCATACTCTCAAGGAGAATCGATAGATGCAACACTAACCTTGTATATTGTGTAAAATTTATTAAATTCAATCCATCTCTGTTTAACAAAAACAGGACACATTTTCTCAGAAAAAGAACCCAACACTTTCCACAAACATTTACACATAGTTGGGAATCAATAATGATGTGGAATATAATAGGCGCTGAGTACTGATATTCGACGTGGACGGTAGATCTAACACATGCACACATCACCGTATTTAGCAAAAACTGTGGGTCCACTTTTCATTCCAGTGCCGACGGTGTCACCAGCTAATTGGGACCGTTCAATCTTGTCCCGCTACTGTGCGTCACGATGTAATAAACGCGAGATCTTGTGGCCAGCATTAGATCAAGGACCTCTTCGGTGGGACCACTTTCAGCAAAATTACATTATTACCCAAAACGAATACTCCAGTGCACCTTGGGCTTTTTCGTCAATTCACTCCTCACCCCTTCCTCCTCGCTCCTCCATCTCCAAACACTCTCTCCACACTCTGCAACTCAACATCTCTCTCCAGAACCAGAGTCTGTAGAAGAAAATGGGGAGTCGAATCCCTTCGCACCAGCTGAGCAGTGGGCTCTATGTATCGGGGAGGGCCGAGCAGCCCAAGGACAGGATACCCACACCCGCCTCCCGCGCCGTACCCTACACCGGCGGCGACGTCAACAAATCCGGCGAACTCGGCAAAATGTTCGACATCCCCATGCTCCATCACCCTCCCTCCGCCAAGCCTTCCCGCCCCTCCACCTCCTCGCACCTCAATAGTGGATCCGTCCGATCAGGGACCAACTCCAGCAAGTCCTCCGGTCCTCTCCACCCCACCGGGCTCATAATCTCCGGCCCCCTCAATGCCTCCGCCGGACGGAGGTCGGGCCAGATGGACCACTCCGCCTCCGTCAAGACGAATTACGGCTCGGCTGTGACGAGCCTCCCGGAAAAGGTGAAGGTGAGGTTTAAGGTCTCCAAGGCGCTGCTGTGGGTGATTACGGTGGCTGTGGCTATGGGTCTGCTGGTGGGGGTGTTTCTAATGTTCGCCGTGAAGAAGCCGGTCATTCTAGTAGCGGTGGCAGCAGTTCTGGTGCCGATTCTAGTGCTGGGATTGTGGAATTATGCGTGGAGGAAGAGAGGGCTTTTATGGTTTGTGAGGAGATACCCGGATGCTGAGCTCAGAGGTGCCGTCGATGGACAGTACGTCAAGGTCACTGGGGTAATTTACCTACTCATACCATTAGATTTCAAATATTTATTATTTAATTGGGTTTTACATCATAATATATCTAATGTAAAGCTTTGGTTTGCTACTCATGATTTGGTAATAATAACCTAATTGTCCAATGGTCGTCATTTCTGGGATTATATTTTGACTCTTTCTGGGAAAATGTGTAACTGGGAAATCCAAATGGGTGCTTTTTTTTTTTTAATGTTGTGACATTGCTGCCTGAAGAGGATGTTTGTCAGAAGAGTGTGATGTGGTTGTTAATTAGATTTTAGTATCTTTCTTTGCAGCTTTTTTTTTTTTGCAAGGATGATTGTGTAAAATGGTTGTCAGTTAGTATAGTTAGTTATATTATTTTTGCTTCATTAAGGGTTATGGAACACAATTGTGTAGGTTCAGTCTAAACCATGCTGCTGGGGTGATTGCAAAAGCATTTTTGCAATCCGAGCAGTAGTTGAGACTTTAGCTAACATTCTTTTTGCTTCTTCAGTTACTATAGTCATGGTGTTTGAAATTTAGATTGTTTCTGCATAACCAGCATAAGTTAGGTCAAGTAGTTTATGCACTTCTATATAAGCAGTGTCTCAATTTCAAACCTTGATGCATACAATAGCTTTCAGTTTAAATCCAGCACTTGTCGGGTCAAGATAAAGGCGTATAGTTTATTACATAAAGTAGGTGTTTTGTACAACTACTAGTTATTGCCACTTGCTTCAAGTTGCTGGAAAGTAGATGAGTTTATAATGCATGTTCATAAAAAAGGAAGATGGAATAGGTAGAGGCCTATGCACCTTTCCTATGACCTTTTGATATGGAGAGTAATGTGCTTCAGATAGTGTGGAGCAGATACACTAGAGTGAAGTTTTACAATTTCACTGTCAACGCCAACTGTTGACAAATTATTTGAAGGCTACATACATTATTGAGGTGAAACTTGTGGATGATATTGTAAAATATGAACATTAAGTTTTCCTTTTAGCCATTCTATTGTATGTCTTCATTAATGTTGCATTCTGTGCCACCTGTGGTTCCTTTCAATTGAGGATAGGCTCCTTAAAGGTGAATCTGTTGGTGCTTGTATACATATAATGTGTATATAGTCTTAGTTTGTTTGAGTATTCCTTGAGTGTTGCAAATTATGTAGTGGAGTGGCAATACTCTATCAGATCATTATTTGGGCAAAGCTTGTCAAAGTTAGAGGCATTGCAGATTTTTTAAGATGGATATAGAGGATTGGATTGCTTAATAGCAAAATTTCTATAGAAGAAATGAATGAATCATAAAAGTATGATTTTTCTTCTTCAGTTGTACCTCCTTATCATTCTTCTATAACTTTTCTTTGGAAGTAACTTGTGTCATGTGTATCCTTTCATGTAGGTTGTCACTTGTGGTAGTATTCCTCTGGAAACATCTTACCAAGAGGTACCTAGGTGTGTGTACGTTTCAACAGAATTGTATGAGTATAAGGGATGTGGCGGAAAATCGGCAAACCCTAAACACCGTTGCTTCTCGTGGGGGTCTAGACATTCAGAGGTTGGTGAATGGGATTGTTTTAACTTTTAATACACCCTACTTGATCGTTCGAGCGTCAGTTATCAGGCATGTGATAATTTGATTTCCCATTCATTTAGGATGAAATCAGAACTGTATACTAGATTCTTATCTAGTGACTAGTATACATAAGGAAAAAAAACTACCAATATTTGATCGTCAGGCAAGAATTGCTGATTTTTGCTGTGCACCTATCTCTGAGATCTTTATGATTATCATTTGTCTAGATTCATGGAAAATTGAAACATTTATTTTTTCTTGCTGAAGAAAATCCAATTATTTTTATGCCATGACAATTATTGATTTGTGCTTTGTGAACAGAGATATGTGGCTGATTTTTACATATCAGACTTCCAAACTGGGTTAAGAGCATTAGTGAAAGCAGGATATGGAGCTAAGGTTGCTCCCTTTGTTGAACCAGCTACAGTTGTTGGGGTAACACAGAAAAATAAAGAATTATCTCCAAGCTTTTTGCGTTGGCTGGCTGAGCACAAGCTTTCCTTTGATGACCGCATAATGTGCCTCAAAGAAGGGTATATCCCTCTGATACTCCTGCTTTAACTTTTTTTTAGTAGTTTAATGATGTTTCAAGGCAATACATTATGGACCTGATTGAATATTATGTGCAGTTATATCAAAGAAGGAAGTACTGTTAGTGTGATGGGGGTAGTTCGACGCCATGATAATATGCTCTTGATTGAACCATCAGCAGAGCCGGTCTCAACAGGCTGTGGGTGGGTCCGATGCCTTCTCCCTACATATGTGGAAGGTCTCATTTTGACATGTGATAATAGTCAAAATACGGATGTGGTTGCTGTGTAAAAATTTTGATTTTGTTAATAGCTGGATGCAAGAAGTAAATACTTGAGCATGGAGAATATTATTGTACGACAGGAAAGCTCAGTTCACTCCATTGCGAATCATTTAAGTGTATGTACAATGTGGCCTATAAGGCTGTGGGCATATCTAGTAGGGATGCAGAATGGAAAAGATATCCCTCTGAAGAAGCCTAATAATGTTGCATGGAGGTGGTGGAGCACGTCTTCAATTTGGCTGATTCTATGTACATAAATTGCAGATCTTTCTTAAAATGGTTCGTCAATTGACTCCCGATCGAAATATATGTGCATCAACTTGGGAAGTTCAGCTTTTTCCACTGTATATGTATGTAACTTTTTTGCTTGCCTACTCTCAGACATCATCTTCGATGTAAATTTATATCATTCAAGTAGATATGAATATGCTATTTTTTCCTATAGGACATGTGAATATACTATTAAAACAGTAGTTGACTAAATTTCACATAAATTGTTTGTTTCTAAAGGAAAGAGAGTGAGTTGTCAAAATATAAATGGTATGTTTCTAAAGGAAATGAGTAATTTGCCAAAATATAAAAAAGCAAGGCATATACACACAACGGTACATTGAAATTCTTAATGTTCCTTATATATCTCTCTCATCAATCTGCATTTAGTTGCAGATCTTTTAGTCATAGGGGTTTCTGAAATTCTTCAGAAGGTCTGGAATTTCATAACCAAGCATGTCATCCACAGCTTGTATCATTTTTGGCTTTAGTTTCTCGAACTTGTCAATGCTGTAGCCTTTCAGTACCTCCTTGTAATGCTCAACATCTGGAAAATCACCTGCAGGTAGATGAAAATCTTTCTGGACCTGTAACATGATAGTTAAGGTAAACCATTACTAAACTACACAAATGTAAATAGATAATTTTATTTTTCACATGGGAGAAATAGATACCTTAGCAAATTCCTCTTCGAGATTATCAATAAGGCGCTGCTGAGTCTTAGCCTTCCCCATCATGGCAGGCATTTCCTTCTTAAGATGGCTTATAATGTAAGCATGAATCTTAACAGCCCTAGCTCTTTTCACAAATTCATTTATCTGCAATATACACATGCTATGAAATTATGATACTGATATGTACACAAACATTGTATTAAAGAATATTATGTTACAGGAGCATACTCGGCGATCACAAGCCTTCTTTGGAATCTCAACCAAGTCAGTCAAGAGGTTATCTTGTTCTTTCTCAAAAAGCTCCCGTCCCAGAGGACCAACAGCCTCTTCTTTAACTGGTTTGTCATTGAATGAACTATGAAAATAAAATAAATGTAAGGTACATGTTAGTAAAATACTAAGTTGACAAAAAATAGCTCTAAAGATGATTTAACCCACCCTATGTAAACACGCACAACCTCTGGAGTATTCAGAACTTTCCCAAGTGACCACATCAATGCCCCATAAACTCTCATGAGCTGGAATAAAAAATTAGCATGTGCACATGATAAGTATCTATCAATTTTTCTATTAATAGGTAAACAACGTAGAAGAAAGATGGCTTACTTGTTGGGTGTCAACTTGATCTGCCTTGTTCAAAACCACACGTATCTTATCTTCATTACCACGTAAAGATGTAATTACGCGCTTGAATTCATCGCTAATATCAAGTTTGTGGGGATCAAACAAAAGAAGAATAAGATCACATTTTGCTGCAAACCATGATATAACCCCAGTAAAGTCGTAACTCCTTTGTGTGCGTTGTTTTTCACCAGATAAAACACCAGGAGTGTCTACCAAAGTGAACTGATCTAGTAGCTGCAAACATTTTGGAGAAAATAAAATGAATATGATGAATTGGAAGCAATGGTTTTATCAAAAGAAGCAGAAACTCATGACTCACTGGATGAGGCATTTGAGAACACTCAAATTTGGACAAAAATGCTCCTCCAAAAGTTGAAAGGCCACCAAATGGCATGTCAGCATGAACAGCAATGGTGTTCCCGGGAATACTCCTTTCATCAGGTCCAGACTGAGTATATTAACACAATGAGTTAATACAAAATTAATGAATTAACTATACATTACAATCTCGATATCTATTGCATATAACCGACCTACTGTATACTTGAAAAAATCTATTTTATCTAGCCCCTTTGTTTTGTATAGGCAATTTTTAAAAACAAATCCGAGACACTTCCTATCCCACCCAATGGGATTCAAATTATCTAGCACCATAGTTTATCAAAAATAAAATCAAGTGACTTTTATGGAAATGTTATTAATGAAGATTTCAGTAAAAATGTTTAAACTTATAACAGACTATGCTTAGTGATACACTCATATTGAAACATGATTATGATTAGTAATGCACTCATACCATGACAACAACGAATCTGTCAGTGGTAGGCTCTGGTCCGATGTGGGCTCCTGCCAAGATAGTGAATCTGATTGTCAACTATTCATATATTAAATCTAGAAGAAGGCCACAAACTTTACTAACCTGGGTAGTTACATCTCAGCAAGTGTTTTATAAATGTTGTTTTGCCAGTTGAATATTGGCCCAGAAGCATGACCATGGGCTTGGCATCAAAGTCGCTGCTTGTCTGCAAGATAGCGTTGCATACAAGCCCACAAGTAAATTAAATTTTTGTGCCTTAAGTATATTGCAAGGTGATAGATAATTATATTTGTTTATAAAATCTGGTCACCCATGAAAATGGGCAATATACAGTCAACTTTTTTTCTCTTAATTGAAAGCCACAATTTAGAAAAGTACACTCACCAGAAGTGGGGATACAAAATCATTATAACGATACATAACTTCCAACGGCTTTAGTTTTTCAATATATAACCTCTTCAAGCCATCAATTATTGATGTAACTGAAGTCACAGGCACCTGGAAAATATATATTAAGCAAAGAACAGATCAGTCAACCAACATGTACAAATACCTTCCTGGAGACAATTATCAAACGTTAAAATTATACATCTCTAAGAATGATACCAGATAGAAAATAACTAGAAGCTAAGGACATAGAGTGAACATAAATATAAGCAGTAGTTTGGATGATTGATCAAAAGAAATTAAGTAATCAAAAAATGAAAAATAAATGAACAAAGTCAAATGAGGTGATCTGAGAAATCGATTTCCAACAAACTAACTGGTGTAGGATGAAGGCTCAAGAATAAATTCCATTGACAACATATGCATGTAATTCGGGCAAAAAGGAGAAGTGTTATTCTAAATCAAAATATCTCATTCAGTTCACTGAATGACCCCTGACACATAAATAAGTTGTATCAATTGCTACATCTATAATTCCAAATGCGAATAACAAAGGTAGACTGGAAAAAATTCAGCGTTAAGTCACGCCAAATTCTGCATCTCTAGAGTCCATGCAGGTAAATTTAATTTGACATGAATAAGAGTGACCTCTATAACACATGGGACATATTTGTACACCCAAGCCAAACATCATATCCTTCACATTTCAACATATAACAAGTGAAGAGCTTTCTTTGTACAGTCAGTCTTACAGGGTATTTATATTGGGTACCATAATCAACAGTTATACCTTCTTTGCAGATTTTGAAGTAAACCATTGAGCTGACAGTGAAGCCTGAGGCTGTGCCGGTGGTTGAGCAGTAACTTCACAATTTTCATGAAACTAAGTTACTTACTAAATGTGAACAACTACAAAGTTTCACTTGTACTTAAAACAATTGATGAATTTCTCACGTTTTCAAAACAGAAGAATTTCTTACCATCAGTGTCAGCCACAACATTTATTTTTGTGGCCCTACTTCTCTGCAGAAATAAAACAATGTTGATGAGAAAATTAACCTAATTTCATTTTGTCTCCAAAAAGATCATATGTACAACTATGCAGTATAAAGCTCATCAATGAAGATTGCTTACAGTTACTAAGGCATCCAAATCTTCCATTGATGGAGGTTTAATGTCATCCATTTCAGCTGTTGTCAGAAATAAACATCCCAAACCGTTAATTATATAGTCAGCTATTGTGTGCATGAAATAAAATGGTTCTTATAAAAAAAATACTGTTATGCTTACATGCGGTTTGAAAGATATCAGAGTTTAAGTCAAATCCTGCTTGTGCCAATGAAATCAGCTGCCCATCACAACATTAAAATCAATGTTAAGTTATTACAATGAAGTAGATTCTAAAATATGAGGACCATTATTGCAGCAACTACCTGCATCGCACTAATGAACTCGGTAAGACCTAAAAACCCTTGTCGCTTGGAATCTGCAAGTGCCCAGACCTTAAGGAAAATAAAACAAGAAAATGTGAGTTTGTAACCATTTAACCCCTAAATGCTCAAACAACATAGTAGTTACAATATAAAGCCTATGAAAAACCTGAATAGTCTAGATACTATAAGACTTAAATATGTTGTCTTGACATGCATCAACTATTAGACAAGTAGTAATGTCCCAGAAACCTTCACTTGGCTGATGCAAAATAATTAACAACTTATGCAATGAAACACCTTCTAGATGTCCATTACCAATTCCAACAAACTAACCAAAGAATGTTCCGCTTTTTTGTTTCAAGAAATCAGAAACCTAAGCAAATAAGCATCACTTATTTGTTTTGCAGTGCAACCAAATTAGGTTAGAACTGCCAATGGAGTGCAATCAAGAAACACATTTCCCCACAATCCTAACAAATCAATGAAAATAAAAGGTCTACAGTTATCAGGTAATGACTAAATCTCAAACTACTAATTATAGAAGGTTCGGTTTATGGTACTTTTTGTACATAATTTGGTTTAAGCTAATGATTTGAACAATGAAATGGAAGGAATCAAAATAAGGAAAGAAATTTAAAAAAAATTGAAAACAAAACCTGCTTGAGTTCAGGTCGAGAGAGATTTGACATGGTTAAGAACTTGGTAGCATCATTTCCAGTGACACGTCCATCTCCATCTACGCAGCATCTTACAGGGATGAGATTTTGAACAGAACACAATCAAGTTACAGTGATCGGAGAGAAGATACAGACCTGAATCGAAGACAGTGAACCAGTCCTGGTAGATCTTCTGGTGTTCTTTGGAGCAGAAAATGGCCGGCGCTCCTTTCTCCATCTTTTTCGCGACAGTGTTGCCAAGACTTGTGCGATTTGAAATGAGGCAGCGTCGGGTATATTCCTTGTTTTATACAGTTTTTGGCGCTTCGAGAAAACCTTTCACCGTAACAAAAGCGGTGTCGTTTAAATGGTTTTGTGGCTGTGAATTGGGCTTGATTGATGGGTCTATTTATGATATTGATGGGATTTATTTTGAGGGTAGGTTTTATTGGGCCCGTGGACCATGGCCACTGATAAGACATCTCAGTTTGATGTTTTGAATCTTAAAAGCTAGGATTATTTAGAGCATCAGTAATTCTTCCGTTAGGTTGAAGCTAAATGATAGATGCTAAAAAGAAGAAATCAATTTTTGTCTCAATCTTTCTAACTAACACAAAAAAAATCAGTCTATTGGATTGAGGTAGGCTAAAATATGAGGCTGATATATAAAAAATAATTAATTTATAAAATTAGAAAATAGAAAGGAATAATTTATTATTATTATTATAAAAATAAAAAATAACACTATACGAGTTATTTATTATCGAAACAAAAACTAAACATAGATTTTGGGCACGGGATATCATTGCTAAACAAAGAGGTCGTTGCAATACTGGTTTTAGGATGATCTTTCACGAGGTTTACGTTCCTTGTACGTGGTTCCGGTTGCGGTTGCGGATTTGATTTGGACATTGGTTTGACCCGGTTTCCGAGGATGGAGGAGGTCATAGTGGATTTAATTAAATCGCTTCACTTTCAGAGAGGTCATGCCCCAATGGTCCTTCACTTACCTTTGGGTTTGTGTGGGTGCATACATTGTCCTTTCGACGATAAAGTGGTCGTATATCATGGGTCAACACTCGATGTTGGGCCCAGTTTGTGCATGTAGAAGCCATACTAGCACAACACCGTTTCTTTTTGGGGGGTCCAGGGGTTAAGGCGTCGAGTAGGATCCATGTGGAGATTCAGCGAAGAAATTGTGAGTATGATAAAGAGAAAAATGGGTGTTGGTGATTGTGATTTTGGTGGACGGATGGGCAGGTATTTATAGGTAGGGAAGTGGAGAAAAGTCCCCATACCGCTGGCTGGAACAAGGTTGTTTCAGTAATTTGTAATGTTGGAGGTAATAATGTCACGTAAATTCATGCAAGTGAAACGAAAGTAAATTTTTTATTGAAATCAGAATAAAATATAACGGAAATTGAAATAAAGGTTTCATTACATTGCAGAATCAAACAAGAAAAATTGGAAAACAACGAAAAAATATAGAATAACGGGAGACAAACAACAATGTCACATTCCAAACTTCTGCGCCGAAGCCGCAAAGACTGGCCAGTGTGGAAACGCTCCACAAGGGACATGACTGAAGTGTCCCTATCCATCTCCTCTTTCTAAAGCTCAAAGTATGATTGTAGGTCGATGAGAACATTGTGCTTTTCAATCGTGGATTGCACAACATAATCTTGTGCCTCCTTCTAAGTGCTTGCAAGCTCTCACACTCCTTCTAAGAGATCCGCTTCAACTAACGTCGACACTTTTCCTTTACCTTTGTTCCTCGCAGCTTTGGCGTCCTTCTGGCCCATAGGCCGAGTATCCGAAGCAAATCTCATCCCATTAGTGTTCTCTCTCTCTATCACGCCTCAAATCCGGTTTTGACCGGACTCGAGACGTGAACTAAAACAGAATATTTTTAAACGAAATTAAAGCCAAAACAAGTCTCAAATAGTAGTTTAAAACTTTAACCAACGTCGCGAGTCACAGCTCGATAAAAACCACGGTAAAATAATTCAACAGTTAACGGTACGTCTCTAGACCTCCTAGCCTAGGACCCTCGTAAGCTCCCAAGCATCGAACATCCAGCTAGTACACATCCCGCTTAGAACCTGAAAAACAACAAAGTAAGGGGTGAGCTTTCGCTCAGTAGGAAAAGTAGTTAAGGTTGTAAGCAAGCGCTCACCACCATGGGTAACCGTCCAATTAGGGCATACTAGTACAACACACAACTAATTTCCAACACGGAATTCGTAACCACCAACCTCAACTCAAGACCAAACCACAATCACAAACGTACTCAAACGACCAACACAAACCGCAACCACAACACTTAACAGATCAACAGCATAATGTAAACAGTAAATAACACACACGTCCCGTACCGTAGTCCCCTACTCCGTCGGCTGTCCACAGCCCGACTCTATCATATCGTACCGGAACACACAGCATCGGCCTAGATATCTTCCCGTCACTGAGACTCGGGGGACAATCTCAATACGCCATACTGGAATCTCTATCGGCCTAGACATCTTCCCGGCACTCCTTCGGAAAGAACAACACAAACCGCGTAACCGTCGGCCTAAATGTCCTACACTGGCATACCCCCTCGATGTAGGCCATCGTGCCGGAACCACTACCCGGGGGACCGCGCATACATGGGACCACACCGTCGGCCTAGGTACTACGCTACACCGGCGTACCCCATCGGTCGTAGGTACCATACCGGAAACAACTCCTCGGAACACACATCAAGATAATATCACACATCACAATGCCATAATTGAACACGGCTTACCAAGCCCAACAAACGTACCACGACACGTCACATCGGTCTATCACTCACCCGACCATATCACATCCAAGGATTCACGTCATAACAAACACGACACACTCGCCCACACATAGCAACAGCATGTTCACCGGATACACTAATTTTGTCTATTAAACTTACCGACACTAAGTCACACAGCATGCATTTCAAACAATAACAGACAATTCAATCAGCACACAACCTACGGCTTGACATGGCCAATCTACCAGCACGACAATTTCCCAAGTATTGAAAGCGGCTAAACTAGTGAATCGCATCTTACATGTTACTAAGACTCGACCGGTTATTATCTAATATAAACGATCGTTCCAGTTTTATTATTCCTAGTATGCATACTATTAACTTTCCGCAATTAAACCGGTATCCGCTACGTTCCCTACCTCAACCGAAGAACAACAGCTACGTCTCCTAGCTGCTGACGTCTTGGCTCGCTACCTCCAGTCTTCTCTTCGATTGAAGCCGGACTCTAAATTAACACGAAAGCCGAATTAAAACTAGTTCCAAAGTTAAATTAAAAGTTACGACGGGTTCGATTTAGGTTCAATCGTTGTCCTTTAAACTCGAGCGGGCTAAAAGAGGAAATATACGACGAATCGGGTTCGAGTACTCGAGCACAGAACCCGGTGCATGTTTTCCAAGGCACGGGTCCCAATGCACGGATCCCGAGACACGGGTTTCGAGGCACAATTCCCGATGTGTCTGATTCAACGTTTCCACTTTTAGAACTCGTTCTAAGTCCGATTAATAGTCCGTTTTTATTCTTTTTACGTTCAACAAATTCGTTCGACCGTTCAAGGTTCCACAATTCAAGTCCTTCAGATTCGATCCAAGTCCAGTTAAAACCCTTTTAATTCAGATCTGATTTCGTTTTTCTTTTTTATTTAAATCATTTTTATTTTCAAAGCTGATTTTCGTTTTAAATTCATTTTCTTTTCTTTTCTTTTATTTCTTTTGATTTCTGTCTCAACACAAAAGTCCAGATCCACAAGCGAACGTTCCAGATCCAAAACAAGCTCGGGAAGAACAACAAAAAAAGGGAAGAAGAAAAGGTTCGGTTAGGAACTCCGGTCCACCATCGGCGGTGATAGAACCGACCGAGGACTCACGGTGGTTGCGAACTCACCGTAGGGGTAAAAGGGCGGCGGCGGGCGGTGGTTATGGGTGTGGGAGTGGCGGAGCAAAGCGAACCTCGCCTCGGATCTGAACAGACGCGGTCGGAGGTGGGTTGTGGCGGTCGAAAACGAGCACGGGAACGATTGGTTGAGGCTCTCCTCCCTCGCCGACGAAACCAGAAGAGCATGGGGAAGGAATGGTGGAGAGAGACGGCGACTCGACGTGAGGATGGAGACGGTGGCGAGCTCGGCTGAACGAAGACGCGAAGGAGAAGGGGGTTGTGTGGACGGCGGCGACAAACGGCGTGAGAGAAGCGGAGGAGGAGGGTAGAGAGAGAGTCGGGAGGTGAAGAGAGAGGAAGTACAGAAATTAGGGTTCAAACCCTAATTTTTGTGTTTAAATACCACGGGCTCAACAACCTATGGCAGGCTTGGGCTGCACGGCCCAACGCGAAGACTGTCCCAAGCGATGGAGGTTGGGTCGGGGCGGGCCTGGCCGGTCCGGGTCTGCTGGTCGGGTCGGGTCTGCCCGATCCAGCCCCTTTTCTTTTTTCTTTTTTTTTCATTTCTCTTTTTTTTGCAAAAGTTCTCAACTTTGAGCCGTTTTCAAACCACGACGAACCAAAAACCGACCCAAAATTCAACCTCGACGTTCCGATCGAACAAAATTAAATAAATTAAACCTTTTTACCGAGGCGGTCTTCACACTCTCGTTATAGGCCTCGTGCTCGTCAACTCGAGTTCTCTTGCTTGATTCGTTTGAAAGTGATTTAAAGGGTTCATCCGGCGCTGAAGGAGATGGTCTAAAGTGTCAGGTCGTCCATTTCGGTTGATCTATCACAAAATTCCACCAATGTTTCCATGTGAACGCGTGCCCTTCGTCCCTCATGTACATCTCCTTAGTCAGGTGCATAACTTGATTATCGGGTCGTCTTCTTCGGTGGTTGTTGATAATTTGTGTGTAACACCCTTGCAACGTCATGACTCTTGGGTTGACTTGTTGCCAGTGGTCATTTCAATTCTTCCCGGACCATATCAGATCGTTCCATCCTCGCATGAGACTAACTTCTCTTCCGATGTCCTCTTAGTAATCGTTTTTCCTCTTATTATTCCCGCCTATAGAGTCAAATGAGTTAACCATCCAAACACGAACAAAGCGTACATCCTCTTTCACACTTCATTTGATGGGCTTTCTTTTAGGTTTCATCTCGCTCAATTTGTTGGACGATGTCTAAGGTGGGACGTGACTAAGGTTTTGAGAATTTGGGGTAGCATCGAGCCTGAACAACAGCTCCATCACTTCGGCACCAATTTCTGTCTCTTGTGTTGCTAAAACAGTGTAGTCTAAAGCAACAAAGAAGGATCGAAATCCATACGAGCAAAATAAATGTAAAGGAATATGGAGGAGAAGATGGGTTGGTTTAAATAGGAAAAAAAATGGGTAGGGCACAAGAATCTGTGTCACCACGTGGTGCAACCGGATTGAACTCCAATGTTCGGCACGACATTCCACGTAATCAACGGTTAATTCGACTGCAACGTTCGGCTTTTTCGTGCGGTGGTAACTATAACGTTGCTTGAAAACATCGACAAAAACACCGTTACCGCGGTGTTTTTTCCGGCGTTTATAAAACGCCAACCCAAAATGTTATCATTCTGCCACCGACAATGAATGCTCTTAATTCAAGCATATTTGTAGGCCCAAATTAAAAATATATATTACACTATTTATTTTAGGTAAAGCACGAGGAATCTATTCAAGGTCGGCTTGGCTTGTTCATAGCATATCCAGAACAGAGCTATCTTCATATTCCAGTCTTGTTTGTTTTCTTTGTCAAAAAAGACAAACAAATAAAACAGGAAATAATTATACAGATTATGGTTCGGAGGACGAGGCAGCTTAAACGGAGAATCCACAGTCAATATAATACATTTTAGGGATAAAATAAATAAAAGAAAAGGCAATTATCCCCGCATGAAAGCCATTACAAATTCAATCACATCTTTTCATTCGGACTTGAATTCGACCATCTGATCCAAAGTTTGATGATTAAAGTTCAAAAGAAACAGCAACACATCTGCAGAGCATCAAAAACATTTCAGCATAAATAACAAACAGTAATGAGGATACACCATGACAACACTTGAGACACAGCCTAAAATATACCTTTGATCTCGGGGAAGAAGTCTGGTAATGTTGTTGTTGTTGAGCATGGAAATGAGCATTTTGGTGTGGTGGAACAGGAAAGTTAACAGATGGCATATGCTTCTCCTCTTTCACTTTGTTGAAAAGCACAGTAAACCCATCTCCCGATCTCGGGTCTCTTTCTTCCCACGCCCCGAACTTTGGGACCGATGCCCTCTGAGTCTGTACTTCACCCCAATCAACGTGTTAGAATATAAAACTATAATTGATCCTTTAATTATGGGCTTGAGCTTTTAGTTGACTTACAGAATAATCACTTATGTTTCTGGCATGTGATGATCTAGTGGGTTCATCATACATTGTGTCATGAGGATGAACATGAACATGAAGAGGAGAAGGTGGAGCCATTGTGAAGGCTTGAGGGTTGTCCTCGGGGTCATTCGGGTTCATAATCCTCCCCTTTCCGCTCACAAAGGCCTCGGGATCATTCGGGTTCATCCTCGCGTCACCGCCTCCCGTTCTCTCCTTCCTAGCATTCTCAAAGAAGATTGTGTAGGGCGTGTTGTCACTGTCCCAGTTGCCGAACTTGGGGACATGGGATTGTTGCTGCTGCAACAGCCATATCAAATTCAACTCAACATTCATCAATTAGAAAAATCAAAAGATTGATTAAGGTACATAGTAGAGACTTACAGCCATAAAGCAAAAACTGGTTCTTCTTTTTTTGCTGGTATGAATTGGAAATGGAGCATGCACAAGTTAAGGGGGTTTGTAGCTGGCTGGATATGTACTGTCCCGGAAACAACAAGGAAGTGGCTGAGGATTGGGGTACGGACAAGTTTCGATGGATACAATGTTATGAAAGCCAATAAGGATTGAGTCGTTAGAGAGAGACTTCTTTGGTCGTTTTTTAGTAAATAATACACTAGATGTAAAATAGGACTTTCTTACGTGTTACATTCCAATGATATGGATGTAAAAATGTGTATGTCTGTATTAGAGAATGTTTGACGTGTAATAAGTGGATCTATCTAACTAGTTGGTTCTACTTGTAAACGAGTGGGGAATTGGTAATCGTTTGAATTAGACCAAGCAATATAATCCGGATTGGGTTCACACTACAAACCAGACCAAATCAAACTTGTATAAGGAGTTCAGACATAGCATTTTCCTGGTGAAGTGTTGATAAGTCCAAATCTCTCGGGTGAATCCGTAAAACCCATACTACAACTTCAAGAAGAACGGACGGCCCATGGTCCACCATTTAAAATGGTTACGATATTAGTACCTTTCTCTCTCAATTTATAAGAACCCTACTTGTGTGTAACCCGCCGCCATCCCTCTCTCTTCTGAAAGAGTTGTTGAAAGAGCTACACGTGCTAGGCAAGCAGCTAGCATGGTTGTAAAAGGCGGCCTAGACAGCGCCTAGGCGCGCAATTGAACCTAGCCACCGCGATTGAGGTAAATCGGGCGGGATGAGTCGGCCGTCCGATTTGATAGTGCTTAGGCGGAGCTAGGCGAATATACGGGTTCTCTGCAACTCGTGGGAAAAAATGGAACGATGAATGAATGCTGATAAAATGGGAAGATGAAGGAAGTGGAAAGAAGATAGACGCATGGTTTTTGAAAATTGGTATTTTTGAAAACTGGTATGTAATTAGTTAAATATGACATGATGAGTAATTAAATGCTAATTAAAGTGTTTCAGAATTAACCCCAATCAACTATAAGTGTGATTGGATGACCAATTACTAATAACAGTAATTAATATAATTAGTAATTAGTAATTAATATAATTAGTAATTAGTAATTAATGTAATCAAAATTAGTGATTAAGACTATTTAATGCATACGTGATTACATATAATTACAAGATTTTTCAAAACAATTACTTACTTAATTAATAAAAATCAATACACGTGGCCTGTTGACTGGCTGTTATTAAGGCAGGGGAGTATTTTTTTTTTGATAGAAATGACAATATTATTAATGTAAAAGCATATTGGTGCCCACGGAAACCCGAGGCACCGTACAAGGAAACCAAACTAACATAACAATAACGACATAAGCAGGAAAATAAATTTTGCTCTTTGACATCGGGGCGGTCGGAGGGGTGGGACTGTGGTAGCGTTCAAGGATACCGATACAATATACTACAACCATAAGATACTGACCGAGCAGATCAGAGGATAAACAACAAGTGGTGGACCGATTACTCCCCCGGTAAGTCAGCGTGCGTCGTCCTCCCTTGACTGATAATGGTAGGGCTCCTGAACGCGGGATTGCTGACTCCGAAGTGGTAGGGAAGTAACTTAACGACTGTTGGTGGTACCCTTGCCACCTATACACCAGGGAGGAGGTGCAGTCGCTCAACCTCTCCCTGGCCATCCCATCACTCATTCCTGGAGGCGAGGGTGCTTGAAGCCCCCCGCCGCTGCCGAAGACGCCCCGTTTGACGCCGCTGATTCTTCATCCCCTTCTGAGTCCACATCTCGCCCAGCCCTCTTGTTTCCCGATAAGGTCGACGTCGATTCCCGCGGCAGCCAGCCTACGGGCTCATCTTCTCCCTCTGCCTCCTGCTGACCCCAGCGCCCCATATCCTCACGCCTCGGGGGAGTCCGAGGAGTCCCCTTAAACCGATCTCCTATCCCCGACCCACTCAGATAAGTCCAATTTGTCCCCGGGATAGGTTTCCCATGTTTGGCCTTTTCTAGCGCCGACCTCGGGTCCCCTGGTGCCTTCAGCGAGACTCCCCGGAGGCCCCCCACGACCGGACAAACCGGGAATAGGTGTCCCGCGCAGCAACACCCAAAACAGTGTTCAGGTAAATGTTCGTACGAGATATAAAGACGAGTTCGTACCTGAGACACCGACAAACGGAACCAGAGTTGACTTTGTAATGGAATCCGAATATCGGCCCTAATTCTGACCTTCATAAAGTCTCCCCAGCAGAGACCCTTCTTGTCTACATCTACCCCTTGACACACACCCAGCGTGTTCCCAATCCTGAAGCCCACATCCCTCGTCCATGCCCCCACCGGCAAATTTGAAACCCGCGCCCACACCGAGAAGTGGTGAAATTGCAGCTCCGATACATGCATGTGGGCCCGTATGTCAGTGAACAATACCAAAGAGTCCCAAAAGGACCAGGGTTCGCCCACCAATACTTGTTCCCTTTCCTTCGCAGACCTGAAGAAAAAAGCCACAAGACCTCCCTCCAGGGGTTTAGCCTCAACCTTCATTCCCCAGAGATCCTCCATTCGTGCCACCACCGACTTCCAATAAATCTTCTTGGTAGACAAGACCTTCGCTGCTAAAGTGAAACGATACATATTTCCCCGTCCTGTTACCTCTTGGACAGGCACCACCACCTCCTTGATCCTCATAGCACCCATTTGGGAGTCCAGCTGTCCCATGGCTCCTCCCTCAGGTCGACTTCCCCCCGGGTAGGGGTCCTCAATCGGGTATGACTTTCCTGCTTGGGTCGGACGTATGTTACCTCCATTGTACTGCCCGATCCCGGCTCCCACTCCCAAGCCCCCCTCCACATTCGTACGGCTCGCCCCAAACCTCGAGGCCCAATGAGCCACATCCCCGCCTTCTCCCTGGGCCCATACCGACTTACGACCCAACGTGGCCGCCTAACGGGCATCGCCCATGAACCCGCGATCCGGCTCCGTCGGACGTTCAACCCTACCCGGCTCCTCAGTTACCACGCCCTTTCCCTTCCTTCGGCGCCAAGCAACCTCGGCCGGTGTCTCTTCCGGCGCGTCCACCGGTGTCATGGCTGATCCCGAAGATATTGAGATCGGCGTAGACTGTTCACCCATCGACGCCAGTAGCGGGTTACCAGCAGCAGCGCCCCGACTTGCTCCCGTCTTCCTTGGCCGAGGTCCCCTCGCCGGCGTGCGGCGGAGACATGCAGGCCCCGATCGGATCCTACCTCCCGGGACTCATCCCGGTTCCTCCCCGGCCGAGAAGCACATGACCGGCACCCCTCCTGTCCTCGGCGTCCACTGCTCCTCCGAAAACACGGGCTCCTCCTGTGATCCCGTCGACTTTTGCAAGTCCGTCCCCTCCGTTGTCATCGCCACCAGCGGCGCCAGCGCAGATGTCGTCTGCAGCTCCTCCATCGGATCGATGTCCGATTGCTCCGTACCGGCTTCGGACTCGACAGCCACAACACTTTCCTCCGGCAAAACAGGTCCCCAATGGACGTACCCGTCGCCGGCATGCTCTCCATCTCCCTCCATACCCGTGAATCCCATGGAAGATTGATGCAGAAAATCGCAAAACACCTATCCCTTTGGTAAACCCTAGCTTGTAAACCCTAGCAGAGAGAATAGGGAGGCGCTGCGTGAACACACTAATTGATAATGTACCGTGTTCCTTAAAAAAAAAATTCTAAACATATTAAAGGGGAGTATATTGTATGCATTAATATAATCTAAAGAATGTATATTATATACATTAAAAAATAAGTTTATTATAATAAATGTTATATTATATATTATGACTAATTAGGTATGTATCATTGGGTTGAGTTACATGTTATTGAATAAATTGGCTTATGGAATGATATAAATATGAATTGGATTGTTTGGATTTAGCTTATAAAATGAGAAATATGTTGAATTGGTATTTGA
This sequence comes from Erodium maritimum, assembly GCA_963921825.1. Lineage (NCBI taxonomy): Eukaryota > Viridiplantae > Streptophyta > Magnoliopsida > Geraniales > Geraniaceae > Erodium > Erodium maritimum. The sequence goes on from OY997594.1 coordinate 54,960,607, forward strand.
TAATATATTAAATTATAATATAAATATATTTTTAATAATAAAAAATAAAATCCGTTTAGGGCCCGTCTAGGCCCCGACTAGTTCCCGTCTAGCGCCTAGGACCCCTCACCGTCCGACTAGCGCCTAGCGCCTTTTACAACCTTGACTGCAAGGCTTGTTGGTGAAAGAGAAACTCATACATCCGATGGAGCCACTTCCATGCGCGGATCTAAGCATCACACAAAGGTCTACGTGCAGTGGCTGAAAGACAACTCCGAGCGCGAGTTCGAAGACTAAATAATGCTCTAGATTAATACTTAGTATTTAATGAATGTGTTATAATGACGACTTAATTATGTTTAAATATTTTGTACTCTACTTTATATGACTTAGTTTGAATATTTTAACAGATGTTTGAATATATGTTAGTTTCTACTTTTTTGAATGCTAGCTACTTATGTAGGTAAAAACTCTGTTTGTGATAGATTATAGGGTTATTTACGATAAGTTACCGTAATGTTTCGTCCACGAACGGTAAGGTATTTTTATGAATTTTTTGTCCGATAAGGTGCCCAAATGATTCGTCAACGAACGATTTGGTTAAAATTGGCATATTCTGTTAGAAAACTAACGGAATATTCCTCCAAATCAGACATGTGCAGTTAAGTGGGGTGTGAAATGACGATTTTACCCTTTCTTATTTTAAGCTTATAAATTTGATAGACAAAATTACCATTATACCCTTAATTATATAATATAATAAAAATATAATAATAAATAAATTAAAAAAAATTAAATTTGAAAATTTAAATTAAAATTTTAAAAATAATAATTTTAAAAAGTTTAAAAATATTAAAAATACAAAATATTAAAATATTAAATATTAAAAAATAAAAATAAAAATTAAATCAAAAATTAAATATTAAATAAAATAATAAAAATAATAAAATAAAAATATTAAATAATAAAAATATCAAAATAAAATATTATAATATTAAAATAAGAAAATAATAAAATAAAATAAAATATTAAAATAGTAATAATAAAATAAAATATTTACGATAATAAAAATAATAAAACAAAATATTAAAATATTAAAATAGTAAAATAGAAAAATAATAAAAATAATAAACTAAAATATTAAAATAATAAACTAAAATATTAAAATAATAAAATAATTTAAATAATAAACTAAAATATTAAAATAGTAAAATAATTTAAATAATAAAATAAAATAATAAAAATAATAAAATAAAATAAAATATTTATGATAATAAAAATAATAAAATAAAATATTAAAATAATAAAAATAATTAAATAAAATAATTAAACAATTAAAATAATAAAACAAAATATTTATGATAATAAAAATAATAAAATAAAATATTAAAATAATAAAAGTAATAAAATAGAAAATATTAAAATAATAAAATAGAAAATATTCAAAAAAATAAACAAAATAAATAAAAACTGATTTTTTAAAATAAAAACTGATTTTGAAAATAAAAAATGATTTAAAAAAAATAAAAACTGATTTTAAAATATAAAATCTGATTTTTTAATATACAAAAAAACGAATTATTAAAAAAACTGAATTTTAAATATAAAAATCTGATTTTAAAAAAATAAAAACTGATTTTTGAAAATAAAAACCAAATTCAGTTTTTAAAAAATATAACTTTTAAAAAATATATAATTTATTTATTTTATTTTTAAAATTAAAAATAATTAGAAAATATAGATTAAGGAAAAATAATAACTGAGGGTATTATGGTCTTTTCACTCTTAAGTCAAATGTCAACTGAAATGTCAAAGGGCAAAATAGTCATTCTACATAATTATGTTAGTTTTTTAATAGCATTAACCCAAATCGTTCGTGGACGAATCATTTGGGTACCTTATCGGACAAAAAATTCATAAGGGTAAAACCTTATCGTAAATAACCCTAGATTATATTATATGTGTTTGTTGTTTCCGTTATGTAAATATATGCATATGTTTGTGACAAGATGGAACCACACCATGATCCTCGACTCGAGCGTAGGTGGCGGCGACGTGAAAATGCTCGAATCTTATTCCCGCGAAGAGCCAACCATGCAGAGCCTTGCGCCCAACCAGAGACTACATAAAACACGGACTAGGTGAATCAGTACGACCAACTGCTCGAATAAGCCAAACAACAGTTGGACTATATCGAGATCCTGATACATGACAGAATTGTTGACCGTCCTCTAACCTTTGATGGTATACCCGTGGCTAGGTAGAGACCTGCGTGTTTAGACCTTGTTCCGGATAGTCCTTACCTTGTAAATGAGCCTTGGTGGTTTAAACATTATGTTGCATGGATAGAAAAAGGCAAAGCAATGGACGAGCGTATTATTGCAAGCCTGCGTGATTAATTCTATTATGCTCTTTTTGTATGTTATGTTCCGACTATCATTCTAATCTTTGTTTACAAACAATAGTATTCGAAACTTATATATTAATTAATTTATCCACGTTTATCGTTTGTGTATATATGTTGATGGGAATAATTGAAACAGCTCTATGTTTGTCTCTATATATATGGTAGCTATCCAGTAAAAACCACCTTTATTGTGCAAACTACAAACCAATCTAAGCCACAGGATACAGCCAAGATGACGTCATCAGAGCGCGCGCGATGCTGACACGTGGCCACTTCGCTCGCGCTTCTGCCCGCACAGTAGCGCGTGTTGACCACGCGCGTAGCCCGAGTGCTGATGGTTTACATAACACGGTGTTGATAGTTTTTGTACTAAACTATCAGCAGCGTGTTATGCAAACTATCAGTACTGTGTTATGCAAACTATCAGTATTGTGCGCACCCGCGCCCACGTGTCAGCATCTGGTGAGTTCGTAGTTTGCTCAATAAGGTGCGGTGTTTTATATATTTAATTGTCCACGTGTCAGCATCTGGTGCGCTCTGCTGTCATCACTTTGGGGGGGGGGTCCTGTGGCTCAAATTGGTTTGTAGTTTGCACAATAAGAGGTGATTTGTACCTGATACCAACTATATATATATATATATATATAAACATGATTATTAGTCGAAATGTGTTGAGAAAGTTTAATAAATTGTCTCACTTGACCGACGGATATATAACATCCATTGGTCAAGTATTACTTTAGCCACGTATGTGGAATACGGTTAAAGTAACCATACTTTAGCCACATATGTAAAAACCTTGAACAACGGATGCCTCATCCATTGGTCAACTGAACACTTTACCCACGGATATCGCATCCGTGGTTAAAGTACTATCACTTTAGTCACAGATCCAATTAACTTGGACCACAGATCCTATATACGTGGGTCAAGTGGCTTCTTGACCAACGGATACTGTATACGTGACCCAAGAATCAGTACTTGAGTGACAAATGCAGCATCCATTAGTCAAGTGGCCAAACATGAGCAACATGTCCATTTAATCCGTTGCCCAAGCGAAATCCAACAGTAGTGCGAGGCTCCAGCCTTGGTCATTGTCGACGACGACCTCTTTTTCCATTTCCCTTCCTCTGCAGTTTTCTTTCCTTTCTCTTACCCCCTTCCCTCGCTTAGATGCTCTTTCCTACTCTTTCATAGATCTGTCAGAGCTGTATTGCTCTTCCATCTTCTAGTTGTGTAGGTCTCGACCTGGACGTCGAAGTTTCTCGTTTCAGCCGATGCTCTGTTATGGTGTTTGCTACTTTGTTAGATCTGGTGCTCGTTAGGTCGGTAGAGACAAGTCGTGGAAAGGGCAACATGTGGTGCTGGATCAGGCTCACAGTAGGTCGACGTTGTGTGGGGGTTGTGCTGCTGTGTCGGAGCTTCTGTTTCAGTTGTCTTCGCCGCCACATTCTTACTTGGGATTATTCTAGATCCGGAGTTCCGTCGCAGATCTGCTCAGGTCCGATTATTCTTCTTCTTTTTTTCATTTTTGGTGTTGGGTCGTCGGAATCTGGTAGTTCCTACCGGTGGACACTGCTCCTTTCCCTTAGCTACTTTGTTCTGGTCTTCATTGGTGCTCTAGGTCTTTTTCGTCCTATTTCTTTGTGGTTGTGGTTATTGTTTGTTGAAGTATGGTATTGCTAGTTGGAGTTGTGAGGATGGGTATACATATTTGGGTTTCGAGTATTGGAAGTGGTCAGTTGTCGTGTTATTCCTACGTTTTGGTTTGGGGTTGGTGGATTTTTGGAGCTAAGTGTGGTGTTCATGGTTGCTTTGGACGTGTTCGGATCCAACCCTTTCCACCGATCTCTGATGGTGGCGTTTCAATTCTGAGTGTGAGGTCTTTCCCTGTAAAGCCCGCCCCGGTTTAAAAGAATTAAAATGTTAATTTAATCGGTGGAACGTCGTGGTTGGAAAATGGATCAAAAAATTGGATCGAGTGCGAAATAAAAAGAAAAATCAAAAAAAGAAGAGAAAATGAGCTTTTGGGCTGAACTGGGCCGGTCAGAGGACTGGGCCCAACTCGATCGCACAGGCCAGGCCCAGCACGCGGGCCCAGGCCTACGAGACACGAGCCCGAGCCAAACCCTACGCACCGTCTTCTTCAACCTCGCGCCGCACGCACTTCGAGACGCTTCGTCTTTAGACGCCTCTCTCGCTCTGTCTCCTCTCCTTCTCTCTCGCATCCAGCCACGCCTCGCCCTCTTCTTCCCTTCTGAGTACAAACCGAGCCCCGCCGTTCCCGGAAACGAGCCGCCGCCGCCGAGAAACCCCTCCCCTCACTCTGGTTCGTCTTCTCCGAGCTCGATTCGAGCGCGCCAGCAATGGGAATCGCACGGTTCGTGCTCCCTCGCCCTTTTCCCTTCTTCCCCGAGTTCGCCGCGCCTGAAAACCATCGAGACGAGCTCGATTTGGTCGGTTTCAGGCAGAGTCATCGCCGGCGACCCATGCCCTAGTCAGATCTGAGGCAGAGAGGCTCTGGGTCGCGTTCCAGGCACCCTCGCCACGACCACGAGCTCGCCGGAGTCACGCCGTCCATCCCAGCGACCTTTTCTCCCTCCTCCACGCCACCTGATGCCGTCCACCGTCCCTTCGAGGCCGGAACCCTCGCCGGAGCTGCCTCGGAGACGCCGGACTCGAGCCAGGACGGCTTGGGTCAGGCAGGCATTGGGCCAGCCTGAGTTGGGGCCAAGGGACAGCCTTGGGTCGAGGATGGCCTTGGGCCAGACGGACCTTAGGCCAGAGAGGCCATTGGGCCAGGTCGGCTGGACCAGGAGACAGACCCTGTGCCACGCCCAGATCTAAGGTCCGGGTTCTGGACCCGGGTCTGGATCAGGTCTGGAGCCGGGTCCGGGTCGGTTCTGGGTTCGGTCAGGTCTGGTTCTCGGATCCGGGTCGGACAGAACTAATAAATTAATTAATTAATTTGATTAATTTAAAATTGGTTATTTAAAGTACTATTTGGACAAATCAGAGGACTTTTGGACTACCGGGACTGATTGAACATTTTACCTGTTAAACCCAGACTTGGACTACGCCCGAGAAGACCAGAGTTAGGCACGGACATCAGCAGCTAGGAGACGTAGTTGTTGTGATCGTCTTGAGGTAGGGAAATTATCGGATACCGCTTTAATTACGAAAAGTTACTAGCATGAATGATTAGGAAATAATAATAACCGGAAAGGTCCTAGTTGGCATATAGGATGTGATTCACTAGAATAGTCACTTTCGATTACTAACCGGACGAGTCTTAGTAACATGTAGGATGTGATTCACTAGTTTTACCTGCTTTCATCTCTTGGGAAATTGATGTGCTGGTAGATGGCCATATCGAGCCTTAGGATTGCGTGCTGTGTGTTATAACCGTTGTGTGAGAGTCTAAATAAGATTATACTCGGTGTTGCATGTTGTGACTGTGTGTGGGCAAGTGTGTCGTGCTTGATGAAATGTGACCCCTTGTTTGTGATATGATCGGGTGAGTGATATACCGTTTGTATGTTTGGTGAGTTGGCCCGGTTGGTATCCCGAGGTCAACTATGGCTTTGTGCTGCGTGTTATACTTTTTATGTGTGTTCCAAGAGGAAGCGTAACCTGTGTGAGGCCTACACCGAGGAATAATCCGGTGTAGTGTATGGAGGCCAAGGATGGCGTGATCAGTACCCGATGACTAGAGGTCCGGGATGATGTTCGACCGAGGTATGTGTCGGTCCAATACGTATGATGAGTAAGGCCCGGGTCTGTGTGCTCGGAAGACATTGGACTGAAGGATTCCCGATCGAGGATGTTACCCCCAGTCTCAGTGAGGGGAAGATATCAGGACTGATGCTGTGTGGTCCAGTACGATATAAGCGGCTGTGTGCATTCGGTAATGTGGAAACTATTGTACGATAACTGTGTGTATTTTGTTGTGTGCTTTATTCTCATTGGTTGACTTCGTGCGTTTTTCTAAGTATGTTTATGATCTTGTGAAAGTGGTCAGTGACTGGGGTTTGGCCGAGGGCGTTGTTTATAGTTGTGCCTTACTAGTATGCCCTAATTGAACGGTTACTCGTTGTGTGAACTTTGGTTTACAACCTTTACTACTTTTCCTATTGAGCGAAAGCTCACCCCCTTACCTTGTTGTATTTCAGGTGTTGAGTGGGATCAGTACTAGCAGGATTCTCGGAGGTTGGGAGCTGGCGAGGGTTTTGGCTAAAGTCTAGAGACGTATAGTGCTTACTGTTGTTTGAACTCTTTTATTATTATTTTTACCGAGCCGTTGACTCGTTTGAATTTTCAGAACTCTAAATTGAAATTGAGACCCTCTTTATTATCTAAGTTACTTTATTATTATTTGTTTTAAGTTCGCGTCTCGAATCCGGTCAAAATCGGATTTGGGGCGTGACATTCCCCATCTCTATTGGTGAGGATCGATGCGGTTATGCTTCTCTTTTATCTATTGGTTCACTTTGGTGATGGGACAAAGTCGGTTGGCTTAAGATCCGCTCGTGGGAGCCTTTCCCTCATCTCTCCGGTGGGATTGTCGCAGATCTCACCCGACCTTGGTTTGCTAGTGAAGTTCTTTTCTCCACAGTGGTCGTTCTTCGTTGTTTTAGTCGTAGAGTAACTCTTCATGCTTTGATGTCTGAGTTGGGGTTGGCTCGGGCTCGGTATAATAACAGGCCTCCTCGTATCAGAAGGCTCAGCTCGAATTATTGTCTCGATTCCCTAGGTTGTTTTGGATACCATGGTCAAATGCTCGATAAGTATGCTTCCGAGTGGTGGATACTGCTCGACCGGTGTTCATGTACCTCTTTGTGAAGGTGGTATATCAATGGAGCGGCTCAGTGAAGTGGTTGCCTTTTGACATTGAGTTTGTTATGATCTTTGTTTTATGTTGTTGGTCATCGGGTAGTAGCTCCTTCATGACTCTAGTGGGTTCTTGTTCCAGATCTGCCCGTGGGACGCCTTTCTCCATCCTCGTGGGTGTTGATAGTTGTGGATCTGGTCAAATCGCGTTTGGTAGATTGGTTGAATGTCTGGTTCGTCACTCCTCTTCGTTCCTGCTCGGCCATCGCTTGTTGATTTGGTCGTGGGACGCGTTTCGTCATTCTCCCGAGTGTTGATAGTTTTGGATCACGTACTTCATCGTGTTGATGAGTGTCGTGCTCGTATCTCCCTTGCTGACGCGGTGGATAAGGAAATCATTACTTCTCCTTTTCCTTTTTCGTTGCTTGTGGAGTCGCTACTTGTTCTAAAGTTTCAGACTACTGTCGATTTCCCCTGTTTCCTCGCCTCTTTGTTGGTGGGGGCCTTTCGATCTTTAGGTGTTAGCCTCCGACAAGTTTTTTATCCCTTGAGTCTTAGTTGGGAGTTGATAGGTTTTTGATCCTTTGCATCTTGAGTTTCGGTGGTTTGTGATCACCAGTCTATTTATGCTGTTATGCGGTGTTGACCGTCGGCGTGTCAATGTCTTCTTAACTCTCGGAGTTTGTAGCGCTGATGAGATAGAAGTGTTCTCTCCAAGTTTGAATAAGGCTAGGGAATTTCTGATGCGAGGTTGGTTCACTGTTTTGGGCTTCATGGTTGAATAATCAGGGTTTTAGACCTTTTTCAGTCCTAGTTGGCTACCTCGTTCTTCATTTTTGTACAATCTGGTAGATAGACATATTAGTTGTACTTGTCGATTTGGTTTGATCCTTGTACGGATCTGGTCTGTTGGTTTCTCCGATTTCTGTAGCTGAAAATCTGTACTTGGTCCTCACAATTTAATCTCAGAATGAGTGAGTTTTATAATATTTGCTTTGCCGATAAAAAAATACCCATTTAAAAAAAAAGAGTATCGGAATTTTTTTTTGAAAGATCGTGCTCATTATACGTATTGAAATAACCCAATATGATCACGCACGCAAAGAAGACGTGAAAATAGTATCCAAGTTTATGAGAGGTCTCCCTTGACGTACTTGAAGTAGATCGCCTAACTAATTACCTAAAATTTTCAGGTTCGAATCCTTTGAGGTGTTAAAACACCTAACAAATCAAATGAAAATGACAATGCAATTCCTAACACATTAACCATAAGTCCTATTACAGTCCACAACACAAATGTGGATGTCAAGAATTCTATTTTACCTTTAAAGGACGATAAAATCATTTTCCGAATTGATGATGGATGCTAGAATACTAATTGCGGGTCATTGATGATTGGTCGAATAAGGTGGTCGGCGAAGGGTAAGACACACATATTTCTTTCTTAAGATGACCAGGTGGGGTACCCCCCGTCCCACCCGATCATGTTTTGAGAACTCAATGATCCCGACGAGATTGTTTTGCAAGACTCGACTCTCTTGCCTCAAGAATGACTCGAATCTCTTGCCTAGATATTTTGGGGGCGTAATAGGGATAGACACGTTGTTCGAGACCGAACTAGGCATAGCCACCACACGGATTGGACCCCTCGTTGTGGGGACATCAACGACGCTCGTGCTCGGTCTTGAACTTGGTTTATCCCCATGAATCCCTTATGCATGATGTGATCTTACTTGACTGATTCTGGTCCCCCAAGATTCACCTACTACTATATCGAGATATGAGATCAATCCGTTTTAAGGTATGGACTTGGCACCGTCATCCTTACCTGTAAGCTACTATTTTAACACATGTCCTCTGGTCTTACCCCGGAGATGATGTCATTGCATTCCTTGGTTGGATGGTCAATTCGATTGCACTTTTGATAGAAATATGACAAAAGATTATACTGGATGACCAATGTTACTAACTATTCTACCCTTGGACAATGGATCGATAATATGAAGAAGGGGACAACGTATAACCAACCAAACATGGATCTGAAAGTGGGGACCCCGTATTCTTTCTTGGAAATCATATTCAACCAGGATGAAATCACTCATCATGCTCCAGTGAACGCATTGTAGAGTTTGGATCCCCACCCAATAGGGAGGTGGAAGGAGTGGATCCAGATCCGCATGTGGTTGAACTTAATGAATTTATTTTGCATGTATCACCGGTTTCTCTCCCTTGTCGAGGCAAAAAAATACCCCATAACCCTGTCCTCAAGTTTTTTAACGACGAGGCCGTGACTATTCCTAGCTTCATCCATGACCGTGCCCATCTTGTGTTGTTTGTGATGCTTGGAAGAAGAAAGTTGTCCCACTAAAAAAAATCGAAACATGTCCTACGATCCCTCTTTGTTCTCCATTTTCCCATGGATGTGAACACATCCGACTCTTGCAAAATGAAGAAGCTCTCTAGCAACACCAACATATCGAGTACTATAGGAAGGGTGAGAAAGTCGATGGCCCATTCACATGAGCTACTGTGGGGACAATAATTGTCAGAGTCGTAGGGGACATTGAGTAGAAATAGGGTGCTACCACCATAATATGAGACAGAAACGCTTGAAACCCCTAAATATTCTCTTGAGAACAAAAGAGAAACCAGAACGCCATAATATTCCACGTTACAATTGAAAAATAGTGACGACAAGTTAAATTTAAGTTAACCCAACATTTAATGACTATTTAAAATATTGAATATTTAACACGATGGATTAGTAATCGTGTAGACATGTTAGGATGGTTTTACATGACACAAGCAATAACAATTAAACACCCCAAAAAATGAAACATGTTATAATACACAACAAATGTGACAAATTTTTTGACATAAAATTAGTTTAAACATCCAAATAGAAAATAGTGCAATACTTGTGTAGACATGCCCTTGTCGTGTGGAATTGTCCACGACATCATCCTGCATGGGTACAATAAGCGCACCGATCGTTAAGTAGTATTCGGGGTTTAGTCCGAGTTATCGTACTCAAGAGAATAATTAGACAAGTACTTTTACTCAAGCTACTTCTAAAATGATGATTGATTTGTTTTGGAAAATAGCAATTCAATACAATTATAAAGCAATGTAAACAAATCGAGAATAAGAACACAATTTCACAAGTGGATTTTAAATCAAATATTAAAGACGATCTAGGACATTAGCGGGGTTATAATATAATGAATAACTTATCGGGATTCGGTCTACACTTGCAACTAATACTATTCTAAAGACAACGGGAATTCTCTAACACTAGTCTTAACCATCTCTCAATCGCATTAGGACCCTATCGTACTATGACCACTTAATTATCTCTCATATAGGTGTAGAAAGGTACCAAGCATTATGATTTATGAATTCCTCTAATTTTCGGGTTTAATCCTATAGCCATTGCACCCGTGTCAGTCTAACTATATTCTAGTCTAGATTTAAACCTGAGATATCTAATTCCTATTTCCTCCTACTAACATCTTTCTCGATTGTTGTTTAACACAATTAAATCATATATCATGTGATGAAGGCGACAAAGCAATACGAACAGAACTAGATCAACAATATCCTAGATACTAGTTTGACAAGTATAAAACCAAAACACGTTAAATTAAATCATCATATTGTTCTCCTATTCCTATATCAATGGAGTTTTAGTTCATGATAGTGAAATGAGAACACAAAATGCAGTTGAATGCAATCATAAACATCATAACTAACGAAAGCAATACAAATACTCATTTATCAATCACAACGATGAAGTACTTCGATTACACGTCTCTAAAACTCAAAACCTTGAAACCTTGAATCATAGCTCTCAATATCAGTGTTTCCACTCCCCCAAGTCGTCCTCCCTTTACAGTGCTTTAATTCATATTTATACTTCGTTCAAAACTGAGGGCAAATAAGGAAAAACGGTCGAAAAATGGGTGATTTGCTTGCATGCACGTCGTGTGCTGGACGTGCGACCCGCTTTCCAACCACATGTCTTGCATCGGACGTGGCACTTTTCCGATGCTTGCTTACCGTAATTCATGTCGTGTGCATGTCGGATGGCTGACCTTCCTTCACAAAAGTTGTAGATCTCTGAATTTCCTTTGATTTGATATCCCACAGGCAAAAATCAAAGTTTATATGAGAAAGTTATGCTTTTCAGAAGATCTGTTAGACTCCACGAAGGCTAAAAATTATTTTTGCTCCAATTTTATAAACAACCTTGAAGAGAGACCGATTGTACATATAAAGAGAAGTATACATCAAATAGCACCAACCTCGGACTGAAAATCTTATAAATATGGGATAAAACATCTAGAATAGATGCATTGTACGTTCACATCAACACCCCCACCCTTAAGTTTTTCTCGCCCCTAGAAAATTAAACTAAATAAAGCAGTAAGATTGTCCCGGTTAAAATCCAATATTCACCTCTATAGAAGGAGTTCGGACCTCTTTTATTCAAAAATGGTAAAGATGCAAACATGCCCCTAAACTTCTAATGAAATCTCTGACTCCAGCACATGATGCATGCAAAAGCTTATGAAAATTGGTGATTGCCAAACGAGAGCATACATAGATCAAAAGAGTTTCTCAGAATTGTCACATGCTTCAAAATTTTACACAACTCAAGAAAACACATAAACAGATGAGCACATATAAGCTTGACACTACTTGCATTGAAGAATAACTTTTTTTTAAACTTATGTTCCCTCGGTTATTCTAACAACATGTTACTCTTTTCCCTGCTACACAGATCTTAGAGATTCATATGCTAACGCGTTAATCTTATCACAATTAATCGTAAGGAATCATGACAATTAAGAATAAAAAAATGACTTTAATTAGGTTTGTAATGTATGGCTAGGTAAATAGTATGAAAAGGTTTAAAAAAGAAGGTTATAAATATTACTTGTGACACATACTATGTTTTTCACACATCCCGTCTTTTTCTTCGACAACTCTCAACCAAATCGTTCTTAGACTCTCTTTTTGAGTCTAACTTTTGGGCTCATTTTTTTTTCTTTTGCCTTTTCATTTCACTTTTTTTTATAATTATTTTCTTATCCTACACACACAATGTTTCTTGGGTACACTTCATTTTTCTTTCCACAAACAAGATGACCCATAAATATTAAACGTAACTTCATTATCCCATATTCAGTCAATTCAAAGGTAATATCCCAATACCCCGAATCATGAAGCACATAAGACAAGAAATATGGGTTAAAAATAACATGAGGATATATAAGAAATGAAGGGCACTTAGGTTTGTAATATAAGGGTTAGAAACAAAAGACTATAGGCTCAAAATGGTGACTAAGAAATAATGTAAGGGTGAAATGTTTGGCTAAATCGTTCCAAAAATGTCCTAAGATCATTTTCTCAATAACCATGTTCCTTATTCTATTTCCCTTCGAATGAGACCTACATGCACTTCTAGACTTAGCTTAGAGCATGTACAATGAGAGATTCACATATGGGACTCATGAGTTGAGAGTCATGTGGTGACTGTACAGAATTGTGATGTGAGCCCCTTCAATTGAGTTGTGTTTCATAGTGTGAGACTCATGTATGAGACTCATGAGTTGTAGGGATGCTGAGTGGATGCTGAATTTATTAAATTCTGATTTAAAACCGTTAATAGTAAATAAAATTGATCAAATGAATTAAAATAAATAAATTAACTGAAATGAAATTAAGCTTGAATGTGTAATTAATAAAAAATGAAATTAACTAAATACCAAATTATACATTGGTTAATTAATAAAATAATAAATTAACTAAATAAAAGACGACAATGTTATTGAAGCTTGTCAATATGAGTATGAATCTTCTCACATTGTGCTTACACCCAAGATAATATTTTTGCGTGAGTGATCAACTGCTCATCGTTGAAGCCTAACGTGTCAGTTTGTTGCAATTGTTTGTATTCAATGTAGTATTTGTCGAATTTGGCATCTAGCGTCAAAATTTTGTCCGCCTTATCACACTTTTCTTTGTATATTTTCGGTAATGGCTTGTACTTGGGTTTGTATACCCTTCCCCTTCCTCTTCGTGCACTTCTGGCCCAACGTGCGCTCTTCTACATGCAGGGGGGGTACTTGGGGTACTAACTCCCTCGGGAGGATCGGAGGATACCATACCCTACATGTTCATCATCGGTAGGAGGACAAGTGGGTGGGGTTGAGCTGTAAGCACTAACCTCATCCAATTGACGTCGTACAGCCCTAGTCGTGCCTTCTTCCACCTAGAACTTGTCTTCGCCTGCCAAAAGCTGGACCTAATGATTGATGTTGAAATGCTTCGGCTTGGTGCCCTTCGTTGTGGCCGCATACAACCTTCTGGCCTCCAATTTGTACATTTCTTCGGTCCTTCCACTTCGATCATCAGACTTAGAATCTCTGTAAATGATGACGTAAATGTAGGGTTAATGAAATGAAAGACGATGCTGCTGGAATATACTTTGGTTCCAACGTTATTGAATGAATGCGGTGAAACCGAAAAGGTCCCAACCACCGGTAGTTCGGTTGAAAGGTGTGTTCAACATCTCTTGACAACCGCCTCCTTGAGATGTGTTGACCTGATCAGTCGGACGGTCTGGTTGGGCTGGCCTGTAGTCTTGTTGCTCTAGTGAGGACGACGGTTGAGTCGAGTCATCGGATATAGTTGATCGTATTTTTTTAGGGAGAAAGTGGATAATTTGAGGGTGAAAGTTGAGAGAAAATTGAGAAAAATGTTAGTGGTTTGATGAATGGGATGAAGGGTATTTATAGGTGGGTAAAAATTTATTTTTTAACTGTATTTTTTATTTATTTTAATTAAAAAATATTACCGTTATCGGACCATTAGGGAAACGGTCCGATTTTTTCCCTCTACCTTGCCACATGTCGGTGCTTGATTGGTGCGGGTGCGACACGCGATTCACGTACTAGCGACTCACAATTGTGAGTCACGGTTCGACCACGAATTGTGAACCACGATTTAGTGAGTCGCGAGTCGGGACGTGAATCACACGTTGTACATGTTATTACAATGCATAGGAATTAGAGGAACCAACACCTAAATCTAGTGAACACTTCGAGCGCAAGTAAAAGAGTCATCCCTAATGCATGTGCCCTAACATCATTTAGTTGATTCATGCAATGTCCATGTATTAGTTTGAATCATGTAATAAAATGAACATGTACAATAATCAAATCATTAAAACCTTAAGAACATGCGCACACTACTCAACGAACCACCACAAAATAGTTATTTTATTTTATTGAAATTTTCTATTTTTTGTATCAATTTTTCACATAATGCAACACATAATGCAAATACACTAAAATCTACGATCCCTCACCCCACACTTAAAACATTGTATTGTTCCTAGTGCGACTCAATTATAGACATGCTCCTAATCACATACAAACAACTCACACATATATGTAAAAATCAGGCAATTCAGAAAACAAAGATGCATAACCTATCAGCACAGCAAGTTGGGTGCTCAACTCCCACCAGAAAAGTATCAAAGTTCAAAAGTAGATACTAAAAATGATATAAAAAAAGGATATAGTACTACCCCTTCACTGATGCTACTTGTGCCTAAATAGAGGAAATTGCCTCTGTGCTTGGTAAATGGAATGTTACACCGCCCAAATGAGTTCTCGAGAACTCGACACTAAAAATATAGCTATAATTCTCACACTTCCATATTGTATCATCAACTTACACAGATGATTAGAAAAAGAGCATGATTAAACATATACAAAACGAATAGGGGTAAGAGTATTGGGTTTCCTCCCAACTAGCGCATTTGTTTCGCGTTGTTAGCTCGACGGGTAGGAGGCTCAATTAGGAGGCCTCCCAAACATCCCATACTTCCATTGTGTCATTATCTTTAATTGTGACTGAAAAAGTAGGAGAAGAAACACAATTTAGCACACGATATTTTTCCCTGAGTTTTGTAAACGTTTCAAACTCAAGACTAACTTCATCAAGCTTGCCTTAACAGAATAATTATGATTTTGGCTTATCTTGGCACAACTTGGAAGGGATATGAATCTTATGAAGTGAAAAATGCTCACGGAAACAAGGGTCAAGAGCATCTACCATAATAGAGTAGAAGCTCGCAAACGGGGAACGAGAACTAGCAAATACATCACAAAAATTATGCTTAATATTAAAAAATCCATGCTCAATATTAAATTTTAAAATCAATGGAATGGGTTGGACATATAGAGTTGGTTTGCAAGAATAAAAAAATGAGTCTCCCACACTAACGGTAATTTCGACATCATGATCGATGTCTAGTAAAATAAAATCAATAGGATTTTTGCTCTGTTTTCACTCTTTTTTGCTCCAATTTTATAAATAACCCTGAAGAGAGACCGACTGCACATATAAATAGAATTGTACATTAAAATACACCAACCTAGGACTGAAAAACTTAGAAATGTAGGCTAAAACATCTAGAATATATGCATTTTACGTTCACATCACTTTGAACACCAGATCTGTTCGAGCACGCCGCCTCTGCACCTTTATCTCCAGCGCTGCCGAGCTGAAATATGGAAAACGGAAGAAAGCTAAGCCTCGTGGACGGTGGACTTGTCTAGATCTCGTTGTGAACTCCTCTGGAAGCACGAACTCCTCCACCGTCGCCGTCACTTAATATCCATCACAGCCGCCCTTTATCTCTAGCGCCTAAGGGTATGTATAAGAAGTTGTGACGTAGAGTAAAATGAAGATTAGGTTAGATGTGAGAGTTTGAGGGTAAAATCGTTTTAGGTTTTATATTTTTTAATCTGTTTTATTATTTAGTTTATTTAAAACTTGTATTTTTTTTATTTAAATTACTTTACTTTAATTTAATTTGTTAGTTCATTTATTATTAAAGGAATGATAAATGGTAAATTTTCTATACATTTCAAAAATGTCAATAGAGCAAGGGTAAAATCGACATTCACTCTTCAATTAACTGCACATGATGTCACATGACCAACGAACTGGAATATTCTGTTAGTTTTTTAACCCAATGTATGAAACCAAACATAAGGGTACCAAAATGGTCACTTCCAAACATGTGAGACCTTAAGGTCCGTGGATCGAACATAAAGGTACCAAAATATATTTAATCCAACTACTTGCAATCAACTATATGCAATACTTGAGTAAACTACTTTCTCTTTTAAATTTTTTTATTTCTACACAAAGAATTAAGTTTTAATCTTAATGAGTCTAAGAGACTATTGTTGAGTTTTCTCTCCCAAAAGAGATAACTAGAGTTCCCTTCGGTCTCCTGTCCCACGCTCTAGCCGCTACCCTTTTTGGTGCTTTCTCGTCGGCCAATCGAGCCACCTCGTCCTCTTCGGTTGCTTTTGTTAGTCTAAGTGCCGGTAGTTTAATCCTAAATGTCCAAATGTATATATCATCGTTAGCAATAAAATTAAAGCGGCTTTATATTACTTATGTGTTGGAGTAATATATTGATGTGTGCTCTGATCTATGCCCACCATGCGAATAGAACCATAGATCGAGATAGATCACACTCGATTGGTCCCTAGTCAACAAAGCTTCACTAGAAGTGACTAGTATGAAAGATGACTCTTTATGGCTTACGTTCTGTTAGTCATTGGAATGAGATTCCGAAGTCTGATCATATATATCATGTGAAACATGATATTGGACGACCCGCCCTAAATATGTGCCATAGATTAAGTCATGAACATATTCAGTGTCGTAGCTTGTCATGTATCCTTAGACCAAGGAGTCTTTATGATCGCTATGTAGTCAACAACTGAGTTTGACCCGAGCCTAACGTTGTCCGTAACAGGGCTTCCATAACGGTCAAGATTGGATTGGGGACGGGCTACATGAGTGACACGAAAGACGGTTAAGGGATTTATCCCTCATACTGAGGTATGGGAAAAATATCGGTTCTCGGCCGCTTGATCGAGAGTGACTGAAAGAATAGCATGGCCATGCACATGATACTGTGTATCATATCTTCAGTCATCTCACATATCAAGGAACAGTGATTGAGAATAATAAGGATGACGACTCTATGCTTTATCTCAATCAGGATATCGGAGATAAAAGGATAATGACAGGGATGACGGAAAGGTTAGAATCGACAGTGTCGATTCGTTATGCAGTGTTAGGCAATACTAAAGTCTCATTAGTTGCCACTTAAATAGGATCAAGTAAAATGGGATTTCACGTTGATCTATTGACATGCATAAACCTAAGGGTCACACCGGAGGATGAAACTCATTGACACATTTATGGAGAATGGCCAAAAGGGAGTTGTCTCGGGACATGACCAAAATTGGGTTTTGGGTCATGTGCCCGTAAGTGAATAGGACATTACGGATCGAGATAAGGCTTGAAGTCTTGGGATTGATCACGTCGGATAATGTTGGACATTTCTGGTATGGAAGGCTTGAAGGCGATGAGCGCATCACGGGACCTCGTTGGGAATGACCACGGGCCATGTTCCAAGAGGCCCATGAGAGGCTCATGCAACCAAGGCCCATGGAACTAATTAATCAAGTCTTGATTAATTAGTACTAAGTAAGCAAGACAAGGATTAAGGTGTTGGTGATTCACCACCTAACCCCATCTTGTCTAGTCATACTTTGTTCTATTTACACCTTACTTGACACCATATTTGTCCCATGCCTTTAGTTGGACAAGTATGTGGTTTGTTATGTTTGAGTCATCTTTTTTCAACATAACAAACACAAGACAAGAATAGGAAACACAACTTCTCTCCCTCTCTCCCTACAATTTCGGGTTTGGCAAGCTCCCACCTCCATTTTTGCGTTCTTGAGTCCTCAAAGAGAAGAACTACGTGGCTTTGATTCCCATGTGGATACGTAGGCGTCTTGGAGACTCAAGTCAATCATTCGTTACCCGGTGTTCTTGTTTTGGTAAGAAATAGTGCTGGATTTTTCTCTTGTGAATCCATTCTTTGTTAGTTGTTTCATGGTTTAATCGTCTCTTGGTTTTCATTGATTTTCCGCTGCGAGTTGGTTCATCTCCAACCCTACCTCGAGACCCAACAACTTTCCCTACCCATCCCCTTTCTTCCCGTCCCGCCATGTTATCCTCTCCTGTCACGCCCCAATTTCAGTAAACCGAACTCGGGACGCGAACATATAAAATCATAAAACATTTGAAACCTGTTTTGAATAAACACTTTGAAATCACCATTTAATTAATCAAAATAATATTTACAACTCAAAAACGTCCCAACAATTGGACAATGTACAAGGTATCCGTCACTAGACTCAAAAGATAAAACCCGGACTCCGCTCCTAGCTCCTCAAGCTTCGAGAGCTCACCTAGTCCGTCCTGTGATCAGTACCTGTAGGAAAAGCAGCTAGGGGTGAGCGTTTGCTCACCACCACGGATAACAAACTGACTACAGCATACTTAGCAGACAATGCCAGTAACACCAAAACCAAACCCAACACCGGGAATACAATCCCCAAACTCAAGTACTCAACTGACACACAAGCCGTTACCTTCCTCAACATACTCAACACTCGGACTCGTAATGTAAACCCGACACAACTATCGACGACCTCCTCCAAAGACACGACAGAAAACTACGCAACACCAAACAAGATCACAAAGGATCGCACACCAAACAAGATCACAAAGGATCGCATTCCTGCTGCTCAGTAATCTCCCTCACGCCCTTTACCGATCCCAGTCAGGCCAGGCGGTCGACTTGTTGCATTTTCCTCGACACAAAGTCGGATCAGGCTGTCGACCTGTCACACTCACAACCCCAAACCACACACGCGCGACCAGGACCCCTTTCTTGTCGAGCGGGCCCCTTACCCCGTCTGAACATGCAGACGCGTGTGCTCGAGGACCCCCGTTTCATGAAGCGGCCCCCCAACCTCAGGTAACCACAATCACAATCACATCCAAAGCTCAACAAACAGCAACAACACCAGTCCAACACTCCCCGACACTCAAGGCCACCCAAGACACATCAACAGTCAAGACTCGGGTTCAACAACCCCACGGGCACTCACAGCCACCCAAAACACTAACGGTAAAACACGGGTTCAACAACCCCCACGGGTACTCATGGCCACACAAGACACACCAATAGTAACTCACGGGCTCAACAACCCCACGGGCACTCATGGCCACCCAAGACTCCAACAATAAAACACGGGCTCTCATGGCCACCCAAGACACCAACAATACAACACAGGCTCTCATGGCCACCCAAGACACCAACAATACAACACGGCTCTCATGGCCACCCAAGACACCAACAATACAATACGGGCTCTCATGGCCACCCAAGACAAAAACTAAACAAACAACCTCCGGGCATGGTCATATGCCTCCAGTAGTTCTAATATCGCTAAGTTCTCTGTTCCTACGACACTACTAAGTATCACATGCTTTTCTAATATTCACTACGTTCCCGTATAATGCCTTTCTAATATTCAAATAAACCTACTTAACCCACGACACCCCGGTGTCACATGCAATTCTACTGTTAACTTTCCCTAGTCAGGGCCGAGATCCGGCTACTTTTCCCTACCTCTTGAAGCGTGTCAAACCCGATGCTCTCGTTCTGATAAAGTTCCACATTTCCCGCTTAGCCTCCTCTTTCCACGGTAGGCGACACGGTCTACAATTGTTACAATTAACACACTTTTAAGCTTGCAGGAATAAGCTGAATTTTAATAAACTTGACGCCCAAAAGTAACCCCGACAATGTCGATCGCTCCCAAACTTCCCAATTACTCGACATTGTCGATAAAGGACTCGGAAAAGCCCGATTCGCCCGACATGGCGAATCTGCCCGGGTTTTGGAAACGCCCTTCCGGGGCTCCGAGAATTCCCGTTTTCGTTTCTACGGTCTTAGAACAATTCAAGGGTGCCTATGCACTTGACGGAATCGAATTCCGACTTCCGAGTCATTTAATATGCGTTTCAAGTTTCTAAAACCCGTTAATTACAACTTTTCCAATTTAATTCCAAATTTTGTTCCGGTTGTGGATAAATGATCCGGGGAACGTTCTAAACCACCCGAACACGAAAACCCGAGACCCGGGCAAGTGGGCCCCACACGGCCACAATGGAAAAATTCCCTTTTTGCCCCAAAACGTTCCTAACGAACCTCAAACCTCAACCATTCATCTTTAAACCAATCTTAAACAAAACCCAACCTTAATCAAACCGTTTAAACTCAAACCCTAAAATTCAAACGTATCAAAACGAAAATCGATTAGGTGCTCACCGTAGGGAATGACGACGGGATGACGAATCTTCAATCGTTGAGTCGATCGGTCGGTCGGATCGTCGGGAAATCACCAAAATCTCCCCTTTTTCTTTCCTTTTCTTTCCTTCCCTTTCCCTCTCTTCTTTCTCTCTCCATTTCTCTATTTTTTTGCTGAATTGCCGTGTATCACATCTCCTCTACTATACGAACATGCACGTCCCTCGCCCACCCCACCCGTTGCACTCCCCTACGTCTCGTTGCCACCCCCCCTCGTCAACACCATGTCGGTGCTCATGGCGTCCAAATAGAACCCCTGGGCCTCCCTTCGCAACCCATCTAGGCCATGACGGCTACACACAGTCATAAGACCGCACATACATGACACCCTCACTTGGGGCGACCCAATATTGTCTTCGGTAGTTATCGGAGACTATAGAAGGATCTGAAGCTATCCGGTTAGTGGGTTCGAGATCCGGGGGACGGGACAGTAAGATGATGTATCATTCCACGACACCTTAGGTCTTGTTACCCCAATGAATCAAGACAAAATGTCGACACTATCAGAACGTCCACCACGAAAGCTATGGGTTTCAAAAGAACTGGCATGCATGTTCCTTTGCTTTGTGTTTGTTGTTGTGTTTCTGTGTTTATTTTTTTTCTACAATGCAAAGTAGATTCTTTTTACAGGTCCAAGAGCGTCGAGACACCTACGGAAGTCCCATACTATAATCTGGAACCTAGGGTCTCTGACCCTGAACATTCTATTGTATGTTGGAGCAATTACATTGAATAAAAACCTATGTCCTCCCGTTTCAAAAAAAAAAACTAAGAGCATGTACATCGTTGAGTTTTTAATTAGGGGTTTAGCTTCATAAAAACTGAATTGGAATCTTTGCCGATGAACACTTAAATGAAAACCTGCTTATTATTTACATTGTGGATTTTTAATGCATAATTCACTAGGGATTCTTGTCTTCTAATTGCATAATTAATATTGTTATAATGAATTTATTAAATACTGAATTAAAATAGAAATATAAAAAATAAAACCAGTAAATAATACGGACTACTAACTAATAAAATAATTAATAAAAAACATAAAAATGATCTTAGATAATTAATAAACAAATAATAAAATAAAGGGATAATTCCACCTTAGTACCCTAAATCTTTCATATTTCATTTAAAGTACCCTAAATCTTTTTCATGGTACCTCAATACCCTAAACTTTCATTAATTCCATTTTAATACCCACCGTTAACTTTGAATCCATTTTTAAATATAAAATGGTCATGTGCCACATGACCCTACATTTAAAAAAATGACAAACTTACCCTTTGTTACCTTAAAACCCTAGATTCATTTTTTTTTCTTTTGATTTTCCTCTCTCCTTCTTCTGTTCTTCTCCTCACCACACACTAGACTCCTCTACCGCCTCCCTCTGTGGTGTTCTTCCTCACCTGTCCAGCGAGCACGCGAAGGAGTGAAAGCGGAGACGAGAACCTCCCTGACTGGCTTCGGATTCCACAACGGGTCGACGGGAGGACCACGACAAAGGCGAGAACCACGACCACTACCTCTTATTCTCCCTTAACTTTTTTCATCCACCGCCATAGCCATCATCCTCAAAGCCACGTCGAAGGTGATTTGGGTCTCGTCGTCCTCCAATTAATTTGACGGCGGTTCGTGTGTTCTATGAGTTTGCAGCCGCTTTCCAGGCCGCGAGAAAAAAAATCATCTATTTATGTTTTTTTTGCATTTATCTTATGGGTTTCTAGGTTAATTTTTTCTTATTGTATGGGTTTTTTTAATCTCTGATTTCATTTGTATTTTGGCTTCTTGGTAGTTTTTTGTGGGTTATGTTGTGCTACTGATGACCAAAATTCAAGGAGGAGATCAGTAAATTTAAAGTCTGTAACTGTGCTTGTGTCGACGTTGTTTTTGTTGGAGAAGACACTGTTTTTGGTAAAAAAATGAAAAAAAAACAAATAAACCTAATTTATATATTTTTAAAATGAAAAAAAAAAACAAATGAAATCTGATTAATAATAAGATTAACTGTGATTATAAGTAAAATAAAATATCATTTAAAAAAAATAAAACTGATTTTTATAAGAAAAATAAAAACATATTTTTAAATAAAATTTGAATTTTAAAAAAATGATTTGTTAAATAAACATTGAATTTAAAAAATATAAATTATTTTTAAAATGGAAAATGATTTTTATAATTTTTTTTTGAAAATCTATGGCATGGATTTGAAAATTTGATTGTTACTAAGGGGTATTATGGTCATTTTACATGTTTTGGATAGATGGACATATAACGTTGGGTACTAAAACGGAGTTAATGAATGTTTAGGGTACTGAGGTGACACGAAAAAAATTTAGTGTACTCTAAATAAAATGTGAAAAATGTAGGGTACTGAGGTGAAATTATTCTTAAAAAAAAGTAAAGAAAAATAAATATATAAATAAATAAATACAATTAAATAATTAATAAAATAAATAAATTAAAATAAATAAAGAAAATTAATAATTAATTAATAATAAAAAATCTTTTAAAAAAATAGAATTAGAATGTATTTTTTTTTAAAGAAGGCCACATATTGTGTTATTGTAAGGCGGCCGCCGGGGTTTACAAACCTCTCAATTCCGATTCACTATTGTGTATGGGAACCCCTCGACTCATTAAACGATTCACTATTTAGTGAATTGGAACCCATAAAACCGACCCTACATCGTGGGACTTGTGATTCACCAATTAGTGAATCGGAATTACAAGTCTTGCACGCTGTACATGCTATAAGAGCATGTACATCGTTGAGTTTTTTTTTTTTTTTTTTTTGAAATGGTTGAGTTTTTAATTAGAAGTCCATATTCATAAAAACTGAAATGGAATATATGCATATGAATCCTTAAATTAAAATCTGTTGATTTTCATATCGTGAGTTTTTAATGCATAATTCATTAAGAATTCTTGTTTGTTGATTAGATAATTAATATTGTTTTGCTGAATTGAGTTTTTGTTCGTTTTCTAGATTCAAAGTGCAAATCAATGTTTTTTTTGTGATCAAAGACATTAGATAATTTTTTTAGAACAATATCAATCCAACCTAATGACGGTAAACAAATTCGATGAATATTCATTAGGGACTGAATTAAAATTCAGTTGCTGTTGAATATTATTCAACAAAACATTCACCAGCGACTGGATTTTTTAGTCACCATTGAAACCCAGATTGCCACGGCCACATTATATGGCGTCTTCTGATTGACTGCTTCCGACACACGAACCGCGCATCACTGATTCACTATTGTAAATCATGAGTCACTCCTTATGACTTCGATCCGTAAAATAATGAATCGGAATTGTACGATTTGCGTCTCGCGATGTACTTTTTTGTATTCAGAATCGTAAGTCGTATACAGCACACGATGTGGATGTTCTAAGAGCATCCACAACCATTTCACCGGCAACTGGCGGGGAGGCGATGACAGGGAGGATTAAAAAATGTGTTTTTTATTTCCCAGCCAGCTCACCGCCTGCGCAAGCTGTAGTGGCCGTTTTTGTGCCAGCGGGGAGCCACCAGTGGTAAGAGAATATATATATATATATATATATATATATATATATATATATATATATATATATATATATATATATATATATATATTAAATTTAGTATAAATTATGACGGAAATTAACGACCTCCCAAAGCTAATACTTCATGAACTGGTGGCCATGTTGTCTAACATACCGGTCCACCGCTGCAGATCGAAAGTAATTTTCGGTTTGTCCCGGCGGGGCAGCCTGAACTTCTGCACGGTAGCAAAGTTCAAAACGGTGGATTTTCCGGGCTAGATGCTGCCAATGGTCCCTTCATTGCTTCTGGGTGCGCGGTGGGGCATCGGCCGATGCATTTTGGACAAAATTGGCGAACACTTCCGGCCAATACCTATTATTTGGCCCTGGCCGGGCATCGTGTAGCCAACATAAAATCAACACCATCTCTTCCTCGTGGCTCCAGGTGCGTGCTGCTATACCGACCATTGAACCTTCGAACAAGAGAAGAAATTAGAAGGAAAGAAGCTCAGGAGTAAGAGAGCTTGTTGGGTGAAGAGGTGTGAAAAAAATGAAAGGATGAGGTGCCTTTTATAGCCAAAAACCGCCGACCATGTATGGGTATTTTGGTCCTTTTAGCATGCTCATGCCAATACTGTCACACATCCCACGAAAGTAAAAAGTATTAAACTAAAAAATTACAAGTGCATAAATTAAATTAAAGCAACAATTCATTACATTAAACAAACTACAAAAAAAAACAAACTAATTAAAATAAAGAAGCAAGAGTCACGACACTACTTCATCAGATCGCAGAAAATCGCAAGTTTCGCATAGTGTGCCTCGAGCTGGGGGGAGTCATGGCCGACGTGTCCTTTGCTTCCTCGAGCAACCATTGATCGAATGCCTTGAGCTTCAGTTGTGCGGCGGTTTCTCTTTCCCTGGAGTCGCTTGCTGCTTTCGCCGCTAAATGGGCCCGCTGAACACTATCGACAAGCTCTTTCTTAGATGTTACATGGTTTTTACTTCTGAGCCTCGCATCTTTGACAACCTTCTGACCCATAGGCCGCTTGTACGCCGGTTGGCACTCCGTAGTAGCACTCGTGGTCTGCTGACTCTCCTCAAACGTCGTGTCATCACGAGTGCGCTTGCCCGAGTCGGTAGACTCGTCGACATCGAACTGACTACGCGGTGTGCCTCCGTTGACTTCCTCGGGCTGCTCGACGACAAAATATTTTGAATTCCACTTATGTTGGTCTTTGACTAGTTTCCACCAACGTTTTCAAGTGAATGGATGTCCATTCACCTTCGCGTATTGTTGCTCGGTCAATGACATGATTTCATCATCGGAACGACCGCTCCTATGGTCCCTACAATTCTTGACGAACATCCCCTGGAATCTCGTCACTCTCGTATTGACTTGACCCAATGGTCTTTGCACTGCTTATGTGACCTTGCCGGATCATCCAGTCCACGCGTACCAGTACTTCTTCGGCGATGGCTGCCCAGTACTTCAGATTATGTTTCTGATTCCCGTAAATTGAGTTGTACGCATGGTGCATCCAAGCCCGAACTAACCAATCGTCCTCTTCGGTGCTCCACAGACATCGCTTCCCTCTAGGTTTTGGTGGAACCACGTCGGCGGCCTCGGGAAGCGTTGGAGGTGTAACGTTTGTCGGATCGGTTGGAAGGTTTGGTGGAAAAAGCTCTTGCGTCATCGGGTCGTCGTGCAACGACCTAAACATGTGGCCCCACTCGTTGAGATCGAAAGACATTGTAAATTGAAAATTGAAATAAAATGGAGAATAGAGAGAAAAGAGGTTGAAGTGTGGGTGAAAATTGAAATAGATGGGTTGATATTTATAGGGGAGAAAAAAGAAAAAAAATGTTGGCTGTGAGCGAAGGGACACGTGTCGCCAGCGCGTCAGCAGCCAACGGCCAGCGCGACTACCAATGCAGACCAGTCCATCTCGCCAGTAAGGAATGCCAGCGATGAGTTCAACGGCTAGCTTTCCCGCCAGCGACCTTCCAACATCTCCTCGCCGGCGTTTTCTCCGCGCCAACGCCTCTTCTCCAACAACTGTGGATGCTCTAAGTGATCCAATACCGAATCACACCCAGTCGCAAGACGTAACACGCGGTAGTCTCTAGTTGGACAAACCCAAAGAATATGCGCTAGCCCTAACCGCTTCGGAACAAAATCTGTAAACGACAAGCATTTTTTTGGCACCTCCAAAAGATCTCCAGACACTGACCTGCCATTTCCTCTTCTGAGCTCAGAGCCTTCACCTCTGCTTCTCTCGTTCCTCTACGGCGTCGTCCACTTATCGCGGAGGCTGAGCATGACGGCGACCTTGTCTTCGTCATCGGTGTTTGGAATCCCAGCCTCGTCGCTCAGAGCTAGAAACTGTATAAGCCTTGCTTCCTTCGGTTCCCAGAACCCTTTGAGCTATTCTCTTCTCGCCTCGCATCGGTTGCTTTCTAGGTAACTGCACTCGTCTTGATGCTTCTGTTTGGCTCCCGTGAAAAAATCCCAATGTATAGAATTTCTATTTGTAGGTTTATCGAGTTTTGTTCACTCATTTATATGGGACTGTGAAAAATTAGAGAGTGAGGGTTTTCTAGCTGATTCACACGGAATTCCTTCCTACACTGTAATTGTTAAGGTTGCTCTGTGTTGATGTAGTGTGATTTGTTTAACCTGATTGTTTAGTTTTGGTTCAAATGACAATTTTGAATGTGTGATTCTTCATGTTTGAATTTATTCAAATTTTCGTTTTCATTTGGTATCGTGTAGAAAATTGTTCCCAATCCAAGCAGCTGTTTTGCAAGATAATGAGGAGAAAGGGGAAATTGTGCTGAGAGCCTTCATAGAAGATGGAATTTGAGGGGTAGCCTCCGTAATTTGGCAATCTGGGTTTGAGCATTTGTTTTTTTATTTTTTTAATAGAAAAGCTATGAAAGGACGAAAAAACCATTCCTACTTTACTAAGATTTTCATTCTAACCCCGACCCCACCTCTTCATCTTCTTCCTCCACTTACCCGATTCTCGGCATTCAAACACGAGAAAAAACCGACAACTGTCGACGTCGACTCCGTCTTCTTCGTCTTCATCCAAGCAGTGGGTCTCTTCAAATATCGACGGCGGCGGCTCCAACTCAGTCTCGAGGGTCCATTCAACTCGCAGCTACTCGTTTCAGGTTAGAATTTTGGGTTTGTGTAGGTAGAAGGTAGAGTTAGGTTCATCGCCGATAAATGTGGGAAATCGCCGGCGATGATGGCCATTGCCGGGAAATGGCCAAAGCCCCGCCGAGTGACTTTAATTCGGCGGAGGATTGAACCCCCAGGGCGACCTAGTTGACTGGCCGAGGAAAACCTAAATCTAGCCGAACATTGGCCGATTTAGGTGATAATCCTCCAACCGATGGCCGAACATTGGCCGAGGATCTGTCAATCCTCCAGTGTAGTGAACACTGAGGAAATGGGTCAATCCTCCAAAATGTGGCCGAGGATGTGTCAATCTTCCAGTTGGCCGAGTCAATCCTCCAAAATTTGGCCGAGGATCTGTCAATCCTCCAGTGTAGTGAACACTGAGGAAATGGGTCAATCCTCCAAAATTTGGCCGAGGATGTGTCAATCCTCCAGTAGGCCGGGTCAATCCTCCAAAATTTGGCCGAGGATTTCTCAATCCTCCAAGGGGTTGTCAATCCTCGGCCGAGTGGGTCAATCCTCCGCCGAGTGGTGGAGGTGTCCAAAACACATGCTCTCTGGAATTTCCGATCGGCGAGGTTATTCGCCGATCGGCCAATGACACAAAAATGAGTCATTGTCAGATTTTAATGTTTTGCTTCTGGTTCACTCATAATTGAATTATGCAATTGGTATTGGAATTATAGGAGTATTTATTTGAGCTTGTTTTATATTGTCATTGGAATTGCAATAGCCTCGGTAAATGGCAACAGAAGGGCAAGGTGTTGAACAAAGCGATGCCAGTGTCAGCCGGTCAGTTGCAAGTGCAACCCCGTCTGAGCACCCGAATAGGGTTCGTCGACTTCGAACTAAACTCGAAGAACATGAGTTGTTCAAATGTCGGATAACCGTGAGATGTGGGTATGAGAAGTGGATAAAGGACGTGAAGGAGTTAAGGGATGGTAATGAGAACATAGTTGCAGCTATTGAGCAGGGTCCTTTCGGTAAGTTCCTGAACTTACCGACGAAGTTTAACCAGTCAAACAACATTGCGTGGGCCCTTGTCGTGAGGAGCGCAGATGTTTGTCCATGGTCTGAGGTGTGGTTCGTCGTTAAAGGGACACCAATTAGGTTTTCCATCAAGGAGTATGCGATCATCACTGGTTTATGCTGCTCAGCTCCAGATTTGGAAGACCCAGCGTTGGTAGAGCAAATGAAGTCGACAGCATTCAAGCAAAGACATTTTCAAGATCACAATCGTGGAGTGTCGGTTTTAGACCTTGAGAAGAAGTTAAAAGAACTAAAGGACAACTTGTCGACAGGCCGCCGAAGAATCGCGGAAGAACGAGAAATTTGCAAGGTCATTAACTTGATCTTCGTTGGGGATTGTTTGGTACCCCATTCAAAAAAACACAAAGCGATCGATGCGAAGTGGTTGGGGCTTGTGGACAACATAGAAATGTTTGAGAGGTTCCCCTGGGGATATGTGTCCTTCAAACGTCTGAGGGATGAGTGCTTTCGAGACTTGAGAGCTAAGTCCGAGGGCTTGGGAGCAGATAGAAGGGGTGCGACATACACCTTCTCTTGTTTTATCCCTGCGTTAATGGTAAGTAACATCAATCCAATTATTTATTAATAGTTTTATCATTTTCTAAATCATATTATCGCTGATAAATTAACTTCTGTACGTAATAGATATTGGCATTGGAGTGTATTCCCAAACTTGCCGAAGCATTTGTGAAGGAGAACGAGGGATACACAGATGAGTTGCCACGAATGTTCAAATGGAACATGCCGTGGGCAAAGGCACCGGCGGCGGAAGCAGTTACTGCAGAACTTGCAAAACCTGAGGTAATACAATTTAAGCAATTTAATTCAATTGCATGTATATATTAACGTACTTCTGAAGGACATCGGGAATATCAAATTCATGTAAATGGAATTTGTGTGCAGGTGCAGGTGGCCCAGAGTATCCTCATACCTACGGAAGCAGAGATGCAACGTCCGTGGATGCAGGATATCGCAGAAATACTGGCAGGGGAGAGGAATCCTAGAACGGACAGGATTTCTGAAATTCTAGAGAGGGGCGGGACAATTGAATGGGAGGATGATGAAGGGAACCCGGTTGTGGATGAGGAGGTGGGTGAGGAGGCAGCCAGAACGATGGAAATTGGCCAGTCGTCTCGTCATGCTGAGGCGCAGGCAGATAGGGCCGGTGATCGAAACAGTGAAGAAGACCGCGTACACACTGCTCAGGAGGAAGGGGGGCGGGCTGGTGCTCAGTCGGCAGTCCCGACTGATATCCAGGCTGTCCGGGATGATATCCGAACGGTCTGGGACGAGATCCGAGGTGTGGACGGTAGATTACGAGCGGTTGAGGGTCAACTAACTGAGATCCTCAACCTACTTCGCGCCCAGGCCGGTGCCTGTGACGTGCCTCAGCGCCTGCCATCCGAGTCGCATCCACCCCCCCCAGCGAGACGAGTCGGGTCCCCATCCATCTGGTTCACGCCACCATTCTGATGGGCCCCCCGGCGATCCTCTTGCTGCCCCTGTGGAGGAGGTTGCTGATTGTCAGTCTCAGGCTCATTCTACTTGTCGTCCATCAGGTACCTCGGTTGGAGGAGCGCACCAGGTGGCAGTGTCTGAGCCTCTCCCTGTATCTGTGAGGGTTGTTACGTCTCAACCACAAGCATCATGTGCAGCAGTTGAAGAGGTGGGGGAGTCGGAGGATCAGCATCATTCGGAGCAGGTGGCTGCAGCTGAGCCTGCTGAGGGTGCGTTGCAGACTGTGACTTCTTGGCTTAGGGACAACTCAGAAGAAGCTGCAGATGAGGGGGCAGAAGGCACTGGGGAGGTTCAGTCTACGGCCCAACATGGTAGTCCTATTGTCCAGGGATATTTAGTTGATATCCTCGACAGTCCCCCGGCTCCCAGTTCACGGAAGAGAAAGAGATCCCGAGTGGTTAATACGATACTAGGGACTGAGGTGACAGAGTGGAAGCCTACAAAGACGATACCTCATCAGTTGGCCGTGGTTTCGAATGCCGTCGATGAAAGGCGTTTCCCCGCGGATGCCCCGAGGCACATCACTTATTTCATAGCCCTCGCAACAAGCGCTAGATGGGTCACCGAAGAGGTAATGCGTTTTAAAATATTTACCTTTTTCATGCTTTAATTTTGGTAAATGCTTATAAACAATACTACGTTTGTGCATCAAATGGATGATTCGTTGATTGGGATACAGTTGAGGCAACTTCGTTATCCTAGGGTTTTCAAAGTTCCGGGGCAAATAGTACTGGATGTGCAGTTCCATAAACTATTGGTGGCACAGTTTGAAGCCCGAGTTGAACCAGACCTCCGCTTGATGGAATATGCTCGGGGGAAGATGCCGGAGATGCATAGTAAGCCGTGGACGTATGCTCAGCACATTTATTTTCCAGTGAGATTGGTGATGGGCCACTGGCTATTGCTGGTCGTTGACGTACAGGCGCGTAGGATCAAAGTGTACGACAGCTCCACAAAAGCTCTAGCCGCCAACAAGTTAGTGACTACAATGCAACCTTATGTGCATATGATCCCCAAGATGCTCCATCGTGTTTTACCCGGATCAGCCGAGACGTTGGCGCCTTATGAGCAGGACTTCCCGTTCGAGAGGGTGGCCCATCTACCTCAAGTTACAAAGTATGTCACAAGTCCTTTAATAATTTTTTCACTTAGTTTAAATAATTTCACAACTTCAACATAATATATTATATTGTGTTGCGTTTGTAGGACGGGCGATTCTGGGATCTATGCACTTAAGTTCATCGAACTTGAGTTGGCGGGACTAGATATCGAGCCTAACGTGAGAACCAGCCTAATTCGCCAGTTCCGCAAGAAGTATTGTGTTCATATGCTGACGGATCACCAACATCTTTTGTAGACTTTTGTACTCTATATAAACTGAAACCCCAAAACGTGTGACTGTTGCAGTATCTGCTTTTTATTTTTGCATATATATGTGTTAGACCTTGAAAATTTATTTTTGCATATATCGTAATTGGTGTCCCTTTAACGACGAACCACACCTCATACCATATATCGTAATTGGAAGCCCTGCAACAGAAGAACCTACGGTGTCCTCCACCCCTTGATGGTGAACACCCCTTTCAGTTCCCAGAATTGAACACCCCTAAATTGGATTAAATAAAATGAAATTATCTTATGTTTTGTTTTGTAATATACCGATGATTCTGGTCCCAATCCACCGCCGAATGAAGTCATTCCCCCGCCGAATGAAGTCATTCCCCCGCCGAATGGTTCAATCCGCCGCCGAGTAGTTCAATCCGCCGCCGATTAGGACACAACCCAAATTCTCTAACCCTAAAACCAATCCTCAAACCCTTATCCATAAACCTCAACACTGGAAACCTTAAAACCAGCCTTAATAAGTCAACTCTAAACGAGAAAAACCCTAACCCTACAAGCCTAACCCTAGAACTCAACCCAACACTCTAACCCTCAAACTCTAACCCTAAGATTGTAACCCTAACAGGGTAACCCATACACCCAAAACCCTAAGAAACCATTTGTAAGAAGTACACTTGAAGCATAAAACTCTAACACTACAACTGTAACCCTAAAACTATAACCCCTATAGTTGAAACCCTAAACCCTAAACCTAATAGGTACAGTCTAACACTACTACAGTATCCCTAAACCCTAAACCTAATACGTAATGTTGTTTGGTTTTGAACATCCATAAGTATGCTGTTTGGATGAAATCAAATGAAATTAGGTTATGTTTTGTCATATACCGATGATTCTGGTCCCAATCCCCGGCCGACTGAAGTCATTCCCCCGAAGATTGACGTCAATCCTCCGCCGATCAATTCAATCCTCCGCCGAGTTTGCCAAACCCTAACCCTAAACCCTAACACCCTAATCCGTACAACCAATCCTCCGCCGACTGATGTCAATCCTCCGCCGACTGATGTCATTCCCCCGCCGAGTTTGAACAACCCTAACCCTAAACCCTAGTACCCTAATCCGTACAACCAATCCTCCGCCGACTGATGTCAATCCTCGGCCGAGTGAAGTCAATCCTCGGCCGAGCAGGTCAATCCCCCGCCGAGTATGCCAAACCCTATTACGCTAAACCCTAAAACATATATCAATCCTCCGCCGAATATGTCATTCCTCCGCCGATTGGTCCTTGTTCAAAAATTCACTACTCTCTGGAATTTCCGATCGGCAGATTGCCTTGTGTAATTAGCCGATCGGCCAACTGCACTTACCTACAATTTGTAGGCTACAAACCTTGCCATCGGATACATTCAACACATCTAAGGAATACATGATACCCTTAAACATAGATTCGAGTTACAAATAGTAGCATAATCGAAAACAAATACATAGTCCGTGAAACAAACATAAATTATCCTACACATTAGATGTAGAAGCAACCGAAGGACAAGTTCGTTTTTTGTGACCAACAGTTGAACAAATTCCACATTTTCGTGGACGCTTTGGAGCCGCTGCAGTCGCTCTAGGGTCCTCACCTGCTGAAGGAATTCTTCTCTCAACTCTTCTACCGAGTTCAACTACAAACTTTGGTGGCTCAACGTCAATAAGGTCACGAAGTTCATCAACATTCCACTCCGTTTCTCGTAACACTGGATAAATGGTTCCATGATAAGCGAGCGCCCATGCTTGTACCGAATAGTAGTCATCGCATAGCTCGTACATATCCATGTTAGCATCCTCACAACACGCTAAGGCATGAGTACAAGACATTCTATCGATGTCAAACTTCCGACAACCGCATGTCCTCTTAACCAAATCAACCAAGACGTCATCGAAAGGACCGGTAACCCGATATTGGCCAAGTCTGTTCAGTGGTGTTATTTGCATTTCCTTCGCTTTGAAGATCCTCTTAGCAATGATACTCTCTACCTTCGGAACCACAACTTGGCGATCCGGTAATTTGGCCATCACATCTCGACGTAGCATGAACCATTCACTAACCTTTTCCTGTATGGCGTTGAACAACGCAATAATGGGCCACTCTCTCTGTTTTCGTAATGCGTTATTGATGGATTCACAACCGTTCGTTGTCATGATATTGTACCGAGCGGCCTCGAAGAAAGCTCTCGCCCATTGAGGACGTTCTATGTTCGTTGTCTCCACATATCTCGCAGCCTCGGGGTACAATTCTTGGAACTGTTCCCACCTAGCATTGAACTTTTCTGGTGTGTACGCATCATCAACTTTTTGGAATAACTGAGAAGTACCCTCCCTGTCCCTTCCCCCATGATGAGATTTGACATTTCGACTCAAATGCCACCTACAATGGCCATATTTAGCCTTTGGGTAGTGTTCCATCACTGCCTTCCTGATACTTCCATGTCTATCGGAAAGGATAACCAAGTCATCCTCGTCCGGGATCTCCGGCCTCAACTTTTGGAAGAACCAATTCCATGAAGCGTCTGTCTCCCTGTCAACCACAGCCCAAGCTATAGGATATTGGTGACGGTTACCATCTTCCCCGGTTGCAAGTAGCAATACCCCTTTATACTTTGTTTTCAACCACGTACCATCTACTAAGATCACCTTTCTCAAGGCAAGTTTAAATCCATCAATGCATGGTCGAAATGCTATAAAAACATAGTGAAATCTACCATGCTCATCCACCTTCAAATGAGTTATTGCCCCTTCATTCATCTTCCGAACTTGAAACAAATATGCTGGGATTAATCCATAACTTAAATCAGGATCCCCTACAAGTTTAATCATCGCCATCAACCGAGCCCTCCAACACTTCCAGTATTTATATTCGCCAAGTTTGTCATTCTTCCAATCGTCTTGAAGCATCCTTGGACAAGGAATATGTTTCTGACCAGCATATTTTTTAGCAATGAGACAGGCCAGTGCTTCTGAACTCAGTTGACCTCTTCGGGTGCTGCGATCACGGGCCAAACAAGTATGGAAAGACTCGTAGGTTCTAATGGAGAATTCATCAGATCCCCGATCTTTGGCTCCACGCACTCTCCATCTACAATCAACACCATGACATTTTGCAATGTATAGCATTTTTGAAGATCTATCTCCGTCTATCCAAAATTTACCCTTCTTTGCAACCTCTCTCAGATACGTAACAAATGCTTCCTTGTTACGAAACTTTTTACCAACTACTAAATCTGACTGATCACTGAAACCGATATTGGTTTGTTCTGGATCCATGCTATCTAACGGAAACTGATGGTCTGTAGAATAATACTCCACCATTTGACTGTTCTCTTCGATACCATCCAAACTTACCATCACTGGCGTAGGAGCTGGTATACTATCCAAACTAACCATCACTGGCGTAGAACCTGGTATACTATCCAAACTTACCATCACTGGCGTTGGAGCTGATGCTTCTGCCTCAGTATCAACCTCTGTACGTCGACGCCGAATAACTAGGTTCTCAGCGTTCTCTACACGACTACAAATATCCAAGTCAAAATGACCATCGTACCCACCATTCTCATTTCCATCATCGTGGACCCTCTCTTCA
Organism: Erodium maritimum; assembly: GCA_963921825.1. Classification (NCBI taxonomy): domain Eukaryota; kingdom Viridiplantae; phylum Streptophyta; class Magnoliopsida; order Geraniales; family Geraniaceae; genus Erodium; species Erodium maritimum. The sequence goes on from OY997594.1 coordinate 54,995,396, forward strand.
ACTGCCGCACCACTGTTATCTTTTTTTTTGATCAGCTCTACACGTAACATGGTTCTACGACATTCTTTCATGTTTTCAGCTACTACATACCGAACACCCATATCCGTTACAATCCAAACTGGAGAGATAATTTCTGTGTAATTGGGCAAATAAGGTTGGTAACTAAGTTTCAATTCTGTATCATTTTCATTCACCCCAATTTCGGAATACAGCATTTCCTTTAATGTTTTCAATGTTGCATTGGCACCATCAGCAATAGCAAGACCAATAATTTTATTGTTTGTTGATGATATCCATTTATATTTCCCATCCTCCTCTACCTTATATTCCCCACCGTAAGTAGCATGAATCACTGCAACTTCACCCATTTCCTGTACAATTACAACCTACTTCATTTAGGACATTACATTAACCATACACAGACCAATAATACTAACAATACTAAAAATGTAGGGTACTCTAGTATTATGCATCCGGCCGATCGGCGAGATGTGGCCGAAGGAGTCCCTGGCCGATGGCCGCAGGGAGTCACTAGGCCGATTACCTTGGTACGATACTCTGGCAGATTGACTCCAATCGGCCACTCAGGCCGACTGACTTCAATCGGCGACCTTCTCCTACCACATGCCTTCCTCTGGTTTCTTTCCCTAAACTGCATCTACTCTACTTCATCCTTTTCCAATCTACTCCGACCTTTTCCAATCTATTCCAGTCTTTGTGTGTATAGCCTTTATGTGTATACCCTTTTTTCTCAAAACCCTATGACTCAAAATTAAAGCTTCAGATTAACATTTCTGGTTTACTTACTTGGGCTCACTGCCTACGAGGAAGACAGGGTCGGGACGGTGGTGGACGACGCTCGGAACGGTCTGGCCGGCGATCTGGACGGCGGTCAACGTACGGCAGAGAAGGAAGCAGCTCCTGTCGGGTCAAATTGTGGGGATATTTGGAATTGGGTTTGTTTTGCAAATATAGAAATTGGGTATTTGGGGTGTGTTTTGTAAATATAAAAACTTGGGTTCTCTTTTTGCAATTAAAGACAAGGGTAGAAGAGGTAGCTGAAACTTTCATTAACTTGAAGGTTTTTTTTTCAAATTCCATCTTTGCTTGAGGTTTTTTTCAAATTCAATATCCTATTAAGGCTAAAAATAAAATTCACCCGAGGAGAAAGCCGTTATGGAGGACTCATTTTCATCAAAGAGTTTTCTTGATAAGGATGGGAAGCAAAGCCTTGAGGAACCATCAGAAAGCTCATCTTCAAGTGCACTGGAGAGTTTGGTTATCAAGTTGGAACAGTCTGTGAACATCCTTCTTACTGTAAGTCCTAATTTTATCCTGATTTTTTTTAACATGTTAGTCCTAATTGTAAGTCCTATTGTTTAAGTTTCTTAATTCTAGTTAGTCAAGTTTAACTCTTTTCAAGTCACTGTTTAGGGTTTGAGGCTATTATCAATTTGAGTTGAGTTTGGTTATCTACAAAATTACTATAGTCATGGAGAGATATTTCAAAATAAAATCTCACTCCACAAATCCTGATGAGAAAAAGAAGAAGAAATCGAATAGGAGACCAATGGATAAGTGGTAGTATGATCGTTTACATCGGAGAAAGATATTTTCTATTGTATTGATAATGAAAGTGTTTTACAACATTTTCAAAATATCAAACCTTGACGTCACGTTTTGTAATAAGTAATCATTATTGTCTTTTTATGCGATATTAATATTTTAAATGTTATTTCATGTTATTCTTGCGTCACTTAGCATTACAAAAAAAAATCGGTGCCCCTCATTGAAAAAGATAGCTCTGCCACTGGTTGAGAGTGTCATCTCCTTTTCCACACGCATGGTGTTAATATATGCATACCGTATTATTTCTGTCTTCCAAGTTAATCCTGCCCACTATTCCAGGACTCAGTAATAAAGATACTTGATACATTGTATCACGACAGAGATTATGCAAGGTTCTTTGAACTGGAAACTATTGCAAGGGTTCCCTATTTCGGTAAGCTCATTAAGACGTTGGCTAAAGAAAATTTGAAACTGATTATGCCAAAAGTATGTATCATTGTTTGTTCCTCATTAAAATTACACCAGACCATGGATGCCTTAGGTACACTGGAATTGATGCATGACATCTTTGATCATTTAGCTGCTATGCCTTTTTATTTATTTTTAGGCATATGTAAGGAGATAATAGCTTTCAAGGTTTGAAATTAATGAAGGGTCTAGTGTTTACAAATACATATCCTTTTACTGCTCTTCAATTTTCTTGACACAATATTATGATTGCTGTATCGGAATGTTGATTTGTGGCACTATGTTATTGGTTTGGCAGCCTTTATCTCTGTACTGCATATGTATGAAAGTTTTGGGTGGTGGAGGAGGGCAGATTACCTGAAAGTGCATTTTGCTGAGAGCTGGAATGAGATGCATCATTTGCTTATTATGGAGGTAATGATTTTTTATCGGACTTTATTTACCATATATATTGATGCATTCTTTTTGCTTTGTTGTTGGTTAGGTATGTCCCCACCCTGAATAGATTCCCTATCACCTCAGGCTTATTATTTTAGTGCCTGGTCTGTAGTTTGACTTCTCAAACTCTATGCATTAAGAAAGTGGCAAGAAATAAGTGACATGACAAGAAGAACTAACGATAACAAAAACATGGGAGTTTCCGTACCAATATTGATACTGTTGCTTATACGCCGTGAAAACTATTGTAGCCACTGCTATTTACTTGTAGCCTATTGTATGATAGGGCAGGCTTCAAAAGTACTCCACAATTGCTTTTGGGGCGGGGGGCGGGGGGGAATACTTGCACAGATCACTACCTCTTGATATATTAGTGATTTTATTGCAGGAATTAGGGGGGAATGCATGGTGGTTTGACCGCTTTCTTGCTCAGCACATTGCAATATTTTATTATTTAATGACAGTCCTTATGTATGCATTAAGCCCAAGAATGGCATGTAAGTATGATTCTAGGCTTTACGTGATATTCGGTAAATTACCTTCTATTCTATTTGGTTTTGCCTAAGATTGGATCTTTCTTTTTTTCTCTAGACCTATAAGATACCAACATTTCATTTATATTTTGGAACCTGTGTTTTGCAAAATAGATGATTCGTGAAATCTCCAATGTTATGGATTTGTGATTCTGTTCATCAGAATCCCAATCCTTTTGTGTGGTTTTGAAAGACAGTTGAAAGTTTGAAACCCGTGTTTATCAAATCCTGATTCTTATACTTATTTTTATTACTAGTGCAGATCATTTCTCTGAATGTGTAGAAAGCCATGCATTTTCAACTTATGACAAATTCATCAAGGAACAAGGAGGTAAAGGCTAAGAGTTTAAAGAGTGGTAATCCTTAGTTGCATTAACATATATGCACATGAACGTAAATTGAAATAAAACGCAACACCGTTATGTTGCAATTTTTTCTTTGTATAAATAAGACTGAGCATCATCTGTAGGGTATTATTGTATGCTATTGACCATCCTAATATAGATCCATATCCTTACAAATTCCAATGCTGTGCATGGATATTGTTTGGCAGAAGCGCCAGATGGTATTTAGTCTGACAGATATTTGGTAGCAGCGAACTTTTAGAACTCACACATGTTCAGAAGTGACTTCCCAACCATTCATGTTAAGTTGTTAACTACTTAGCATCTAAAGGTGATTTTAGCATCTTATCAATACCAGATGGATGCAACTTTGACTGTTCTAATATTTATGTTTGGATTATATGACTGTTCTGATCTAATGCTCTTGTTTCTCATAGAGGAATTGAAAAAATTGACCGCGCCTAAGATTGCTGTAAAATACTACACTGGAGGTGACCTGTACTTGTTTGGCGAGTCATTTTTTCCTAGTGGTTTGTTCTGTCTACCATTCTGCAATATAATTGAACTATTAATCCACATATTTTCAGATGAATTCCAAACTGCCCGAGCTCCAAATACTCGAAGGCCAAAAATTGGTGAGAATTAAACCTTTTATCTTGCATTGTGGGGTTGATGGAAGAGCATATCATTCATTGTATTATTTCCAGGTCCCCTGACGTATCCGAGTACCTAGACACAATGACAGTATGAGCTATGCTTCAGTTTCTGTATCCAAAACTACTTGTGAATAATTATATTCAGATACAACATAGCTAAAAGAAGCGACTTATACAAATTCTTGTTCGCAGAGAACTTGTACGATGTGTGCCTGAACATCAGAGATGACGAAGCAGAACACTGTAAGACAATGAAGGCATGCCAGACACACAGGAACATTCGTTCTCCTCATACTGAAGACTCATTCGAGAGTCTGGATGTGTTGTTGCTGAAACAGATTGTGAAGGTATCGTGGACTGTATAAAGAAATCTGTAAGAGCTCCTTCAACCAAGTAACAGGTGTGCAACAGAGGATGGTGAAATTTATACACTTAAAAATTGCATACAAAGGGGTAATTATAGTTTCAATGTGTATAATAAGTAGGATATTGGTAAGCTGCTTGGCATTTTTTCTGAAACAGGCTACAAAAGAATTTTATTAATTATGTAAATTGATAGTAATAGAAACTGGGTCAAGGACCTTGGGCTCCGAATATGTCCAGGATCCCCAACGATTTCCCGACGTTCTTGGACTCCTAAAAGAAGTCTAGTTTATATCGTAGACAAGAATAGTCAACACCAACATCTTAAGAATAGAACCAAAAAGTACCGATACTAAAGCAGGAAGTAACCAAATAGAAAATAGGATTTGGGGGGGAAACCATCGCTCACCCGAGACCCGGTCCTGGGTCGTGGGGTGTAGGCCATCATTCATACAAATCACGCTCTTTGTATGAATGCCTATTACGAAACAACATGGAATTAAGAGATTATGTTAAATGCATCAACTTAAGAAATTCATGCTGACGCCTTATTCAAGTTAGGAAATATAGTCAATTACTCTTGTCAGGACATATAATGATTCTTCATACACTAAAAATCAGATTGAAAAGAGCAAATAACTTATCTGAACAAGTGTTCAGTATAGTTGTATTGTAGATATTTATTTGTTTTTGAAGTTGTTGAACACGGGTTCAGACCTATATGGTTGATACATTGCTCAATCTATTAAGACATTCTAATATGTAATACAAAGGTTTACTAGTCACAAAGTGTTCTATGTGCCGTGCTTTTAAAATATTTGATTCTGAACATCTGATACTTTGGATTTGTACCCAATTTAGCATGAAACTAGTAGTCTATTTTAGCGCTCATCTATAGTAAAGTGAGTAAGAAACAAAATCCTAAATTACCTTACGAGATTTGAGAATTGCACTGAGAATGACACGAAGGGCTGCCACAGAGGTCTTGTAACGTTGTCGAGCTTTTCTCAAAATCTCCACTTCCTCTGCCACCAAACTCTATGGGATGGGATTTGTCGTCGTCGCCAACCTTCATGAGATGGGAATAGCCGACAACCTACTCAGACCAAGACCTTTTACCTTTCTCTTTCGTATGTCTCAACATAACGTAAATCAAAAAAGCCAAACATAAAATCATAGATCAAGGGTACATTTGAGTATTACAAAAAAAATTTAGGTCACGTGACACTCATGTGGGATTACAAAATGCATGCTGTTTGGATCTCCAACGGAAACTATAAACAAATTAAAATTAACAGCGAGTCAGTTTTTGAGACGAAAGGTCATTGACGAGTGTGTTTTGATAGTTTCCTCATAAAAAGATTGATTAGTAAGTGATCTCTTGTCTTCAATCCCAAATAATATACCCTCAACGGAAACAAAAGGACGCAACTTGATGGGTCATATGTATCCCCAACAACCTCCAACATTTTCTACAAATCATAGGCCATGATATTCGTATCTTCTATAAAATACTAGGTTACAAGCCGATTCTATGCCTTTAAGCCAGTCAAGCACAATCATAAATGCAAGCTCACCAATCCTGAATTTTTATGTGAAAGAGTTGATATGAAAATAAACTCTCGGAGTTTATCTGAATGAATCTTCCTAAACAAAAATTGATGGAACATGATGTAACAGAATTTAAATCGGTTAGCTTAAAAGATTGACCTAAAAGTGGTTCCTTGAATCCTATATGTTAGCTCGTGATCTTGGAAGAACTGTTAATTTACCTCGACCTTTTTGGTCCCATGGTACAAAAATTGTGCGGTAAATTTGTTTGCATAAGACACCAACAACAATTTAATGGAAAAAATCCAAATCTAAACAAATTAAAACACTTTTTTATTTGCTCATTTTAATTCAATTTGATGTCCTGAGGTTCCCAAATGACCATACGAATATAGATAATAGGTTATTATAGAAAGAAATCTTTTTTGAGAAGAATGTTATCTGATAATAATCACCCAAATCATACTTGGACTGGCCAGATTCACAAGTTATTTCCATACAGGGGATTCTCATGCGTGTACAATGAATTTATTCCAGATTGCTTCTTGTTGAATAAGAGAAGGATCTGGTTCTTAATTAGTATTCTAAGAGGTTAGTAATTTTACTATATATAGTGGACTCCAAAGATCATTCCAACACACACAAGTATATTACATAACAAAAACATGGCGAGAGATGGTCACTACATTGTATTATCGACTCTTGTATTCGTAGTGGTATTGGCTGTAGGTTTTGTGGATGCTACAAACCGATCATATACAAAGTACAGAGGTGGGCTGAGGTTTAGAAAGCTACCCAAAGACACTCCTATTCCTCCCTCCGCGCCATCTCCTGAAATTAACGATCAACCACCCTCACATGATGATCAATCATATACCAAGTATGGAGGTCGAATGAGGTTTGAGATGTTGCCTGAAAATGTTCCTCTTCCTCCGTCTGGACCGTCTCGTCGCTTTAACCATCCACAGTCCCCTCCATTATATTTTCATGCTCGTTTGCAAGCGAAACATGAAGGTGAAACCCCCGCCTACATTATGGTATAGGAATAAATGGTAATGTTATTTGCAATGTATCAGATGTGGACCTTGTTTTAATATATTCAGTCTCACGGGCGGAACTAAGAATTTAATTCAGATTTTTTTTTTACTTTAAACATAGTTATTTTCTCTCACTATCATTTGGATAAATAATTTTTTTATCAGCGAAAGTCTTATTATTCCATGTCTTGTTGGTCCAAAATTCAAAGATTTTCCTACCCTTTGTAATTTTAATTAAATATAAACGAGAAAAATGGTATTGAAGTGTAATTCCTTCTAACCATATATATTCCAAAAACAACACATCAGAATCATTTCCTACCCTCCAATGCATATTTTAATTTTCAAATAAACTAACAAAGGTTTGATCAGTAGACAAATTCAGAATATGAGTAAACACAGATTTCGGCTAAAGTTTATTTCAACTAAACAGGTCCCAACACAAAAGCTCTTTCAAAAGATTCAGAGCTAGGATCATCACCTTATTGAACTTTCAAGACTGATCCTAATAATTTTCCAACTGAAACCATGATCAGTTCACAACGACCCTGAAACGGAATACCTTCAATTTCCAGCCATTGAAAAAAACCTCCGAAAGTCACTAGTGCTCAAGAAAGATTTACAATTTCTAACCAAAGAAGAATTTTTTTCCATCCCGATGAATCAAGTCCGTCCAGAATTGAACGGTCCAATTGAACTCTACATGTTAATTTTATTAATGTTTGGTTATTTAGTTGATAATGCTTACGAGTAATTTAATTTTAATAATGGATTCCGTTATTACGTTTACTTACGAAGTATTTGAAATAAATTTGTGTGTAAGATGAATATATTCATTCATTATTATTAGAACTTCATGTTTGTATTTGATAATTTTGTATAACATAGTATAATTATCTTTATGGTGTAAAAGATGGATATTGTTTTATAATTTGATAATTTTGTATAACATAATATATTGTTTTACCATAGAATGAGTTGGTTTATATAGAAAAATGAAAGGTTCTATACTTCTATTTGGCCGATGTGAGATTCCAGATATATTATATATATGTCAACAAAAAAAATAAAACAACAAAAATAAACAAAAACATAATTGGCTTAGTGGTAGCGCCACTTCATCCATACACAAAATCTGTTTTGCTTCTATTAAAGATCTGAATGCCTCTGGTTCAAGATGGACTTAATTTGGGTTGTAAATGATCGGGCCGGTTATACCCGTTAAACGTTCATCAAGCCCATCCCGGTAAAACAAACAAAAACATGTGAAAATACAAGGTATTCTAGTAGGGGGATTCGAACTCTGGTTATTAGGAATTAGTACAGAACTTTAACCATCATGCTACGCTTTAATTTATCTAGAGTGTTCCATGGAACACCCTAGAGTGTCCCTGGTTCCGCCCTTGTTCAGTCTACTAATCAAATTTTCATACTTTGAAATCTATAGTAAACCTGACTGACCTTAATAAATATTTTTGGTATTTGCATCAATAGTATATTTTTATAAAAAAATTGAAAGAAGAGCATGTGTATCATAACCAAATGTATTTGGTAAGTATGGGACTTTCGATGGAAAGAGATGAAGCACCATCGACAGTTCGAATTTCAAGTTTTGGGTCCCAAACTTTCCTGTCTTTTTTATCGACAATGAAAATTTAGATTAAACCTCTCATGAGAAAGAAGAGGAGTACACTAATCCAACTACAAACTTCAAAAATATTATAAAGACGCCGCTTCATTATCAGGCACAACAAACAACCAAGAAAACAACCCACACAAGGCCAAGAATACAGCGAAACCAAACAACCCAACTGGAAACCAAAAAATTTACCAACAAGACCCACAACTTTTAAACGAAGACAACCCCCTAAGTAACCAAGAGGGGAAAACAACTCTTGAAGAACAAACAATGTTGGAAAATGTAGTTTATGGTACTAAATGTGATTTATATAGTTGGGTTAACCATGACCTCTTAGTGGGAGGTTTTTTTTTATGGGATTAGCTACCCCATAAAATTACATTCTTATCCATAATAGATAGCCTATAAATACCAACATACTAAGGCTCTTTGGATAATCAAAAATATCTCTCAAATGGTTTCCCATTCTTATTTTCTCTCTACTCCTTTGTTCTAGTGATTTCTCTACACGGAATTGAGTTCACTGACATCAATCGTTTTATCCTGTGAGATCGCTGCCCATACGAGGCAATTAAGAAGACAGGAGTACCTAGTGGCGGACCCAGGTTTTTGAATGGGGGGGGGGGGCACTCTACAGGAATCATATCGTGGTTTTTGAAAGATGGTGGCATCCCCCAAAGAGTGGCGGCAACAACAAGTGGAAAATCGACGGCGGTGTTGAACTATCGTGGATAAAAAACAAGAGCTCTTGATGGCCCCAACAACCAGGCAAGGTCTTCTGCGCAGCCTCGCTAGGTCCAATGAGTCGAAGGACAAGCAAAGGAGTGTGTATGGGGATACACGCCTCGCCCTTCCAAGTTCGGTGTAAGTCCGACATTCTGATTCACTCATTCTCTGACGTTCTCCCTAGGTACCCGTTGTCCCCTAAAACGCCTCGTATCAATTGGCACGAGCATTATCAGTCGAGTCATATAATGATTATTATGATTTGCAGTTGAGTATACATCTGTGTGGAGCTTTTCCACCAATAGATTGTCCCTGGATTAGTCGTGTATCTTGTTATAGGGTTAACGTCTGGCACCTACGGGTCAGGACTCAAGTCTCACCATTTTATTTCATTTATTTATGTTGCAATTATACTTCGATCTTATGTTTCTAGTTGCGTATGTACTTTTGATTTCTGGCTAATAAAATTCCTATATGCTAAAAAAATGTAGAAGAAATTAGCTCACAAAACAACGCTCTACCTTTAGCATTTTCAAACATCTAGGGGGCAGGATCACTCTCATAAAGTAATCTCTATCCTCTATCCCTTTATATCATATGTCCCTCTTCAAAATCCTTGTAGGGGTATATAAAGAGCTTGAGAAGTGGCAGCTCTGGAATGGTAAGGTATCTAGAAGAGTAATGCATAAAGTAAAGTGGGATATTGTTTGTAAATCTAAAGAAGAGGGAGGCCTTGGTATTAGGAGACTTCACTTCATGAATTTAGCCCTTCTCTGGAAGTGGTGGTGGAGATTTGCTTTGGAGGGCAGTTCTCCGTGGAAAAGAGTCATTTGCTCTAAGTTTGGTTGGAACCCTTTGTATTGGAACCTGAAATCTCTAGATATTTATCCTCATTGCAGTTTTTTCTCTCATATACATAATCTTGCTTATGATGCAAGTTTCAGTGCTCTCTTTGGCCATGCTGGTTTAAATTGGTCTATAGGCAATGTATCTCGGATTAGCTTTTGGCATGATCATTGGTTGGGAGATGAACCACTCAAGCTCAAGTTCAGAAGATTATTCCTTCTCAGCAACCATAAGTCTGCAAAAGTTTCTTTGTTATGGGATCAAGACCTTTGGATTTTAAATTTCAGAAGAAGAGTGCGGCTTGGGAATTAGGAGAAGTTAGTGGCCTTTTCTCCATCCTCAATTGCTCTACAGTTTCTGATGCCCGTGATTCTCTATCTTGGCAGGAGAGTGGTAAAAGTTAGGTTTATTATCATCCGAGTACCCTAAAAATACTTGGTTTTCATCTGAGTACCCTAACCAAACTTTGTGACACATCAATACCCAAGCGAACCTTTTAGTGTCAATTTAATACCTACCATCAATTTTCCATCCATTTTGGATGGAAAATGGTCGTGTGCAAAGCACTTGACCTATTTTTTCAATAAAATGACCAAACTACCCCTTATCTCTTTGAAACCCTAATTTCCTTTTACTTACAACCTTAGCTTACTCCATCACACCCTCGATACACAGTCCACTTTTACTCCACCATTTTATTCTACTTTATACACACGGCGAGGAGCGGCCGACCGCGAGGAGCGACGACGAGGGACGGGCTCATCTTCACGCCTGTCCACACCAGATCGGTGTCGACGCATCGTCAAGGATTCGAGCTCGCCTCACAGATCTGGGTTCGCTCCTGTGCTCGCAGTGACTAGAAGAGGAGGAGAGAGGCCTTGTCTTGTGGGTGGCGATTGATGCTCAGGGAAGTGTTTAAGGTGAGGAGGAGGACGAGGAGTGGAAGTGGATGTATATTTGGGGGTTTGTGGGGCTGAAAAAAGGAAACCCTTTTTTACTCCATTGATGGATTAAAGCCCAACACAGGGGTTTGGATTGGCTTTTGGAGAAAAGCTCTATTATGTGTTAAAAGCAAAAAAGCTTACATATTGATTCTGTAAATTTGATTCCTCGTTGTTCCTTCGTCCCTTTTTCATGCTCACATGCGTCGATTTGCAGATCTGAGAGAGGAAATTTTGATATTGATTCTGTCAAATTGATTCACAAATGGTTGGGGGTTCATAATGTTCTTTACTGGTTAGATTCAAGACCATGGGAGAAGAATTGGGGATCGATGGAGGAGATGGAGTGAACAAAGAGAAAAAAATTGATTTAAAAAAAATGTGAAATTAATTATTATAATAATATGTGAAATTTGAAATTAACAAAATGATTTTTAAAATAAAAACAGATTTTTTGAAATAAAACTGATTTTTAAAATACAAAAATGATTTTTTCTAAAAATAAATTGATTTTTAAAAATAAAACAGCGATTTTTTTAAATAAAAAAATAATTTTTATAAAATGAAACTGTTTTAAAAAAAATGAATTTTTTAAATAAAAATTGATTTTTTAGAAAATAAAATCTGTTTTTTTTAAAAATAAAATCTAATTTTTATATATAAAAACTGATTTTTTATAAAATAAAAATAGTTTTTGAAATTCAATGGCATGAGTTTGAAAATTTGACTGTTAGTGAGGGGTATTTTGGACTTTTTATGTGTTTGGATGGAAAATAGACAGAAACTAACGGCGGGTACTATGTTGAAACAAAATGTTTCGTTTGGGTACTTATATGTCACAAAGTTTGGTTAGGGTACTTAGATGAAAACCAAATATTTTTAGGGTACTCGGATGACATTAACCCTAAAAGTTATTTTGTTTCTAAAGCTTATAAATTGCTTGTAGCCCAAGGTACTCAGAATCCCCATTTTGCAGAGTATCTATGGATCCAGAATGTGCCCCCAAGATCTTAGATTTTGTCTGGTTATGCTGCCACCATGCTATCCCCACTAGATGCTTCATTGATAGAAGGGGAATTTCTCTTGATCGGGAACAACTTCTCTTCCCCTTTTGTAACAGTGATTTGGAAGATATTTTCCATCTCTTGCTCCATTGTCCAAAGACTTGAGAAGTTTAGTCTCACACTTTTTTGGTGGGGAATTCAAAGTGTCATTATTCCTTACATGAACACCCTTCTATGCTCTTGGAATTCTCTCTTATGCAGCAAATTAAAGAAGCAATGGCACCCTTTAGTATTCCTAACTCTCTGGTTTGTTTGGTTAGCAAGGAATAATCTGATTTATAATGGCATCGAATTCTATCTTGTGATTACTTTGCAAAAAATTCAGAGCTATGCAGCAACTCTATAAAACCATTGTCGTTCTCCTTCCAACTATGGTTGTCTAGGCCTTCTGAATGTCATGCATCAGTTAGATCTCTACTAAACTTTTAATTTAGGTTTTGAAGTCTTTTGCAGAGTGGATTGTTTTGTATGTTGGACTGTAATTTCTTATTTCTTTTGATTTTCCGTCCTTTGTTTGGTTCTTATGTTCTCTAAGAGTTCTAGCTAGTTGCTACGAACTGCTCTTGTCTTGTACTTTGAGTTTTTCCTTGAGGGCTCGTTCCCTTGGTCTGGCTTATTGCCAGTACTTTTAATACTATTGCTGATAAAAAAAAACATCTTTTTCTTTTCCATTTATGCAACCATCTTGTACACCTCCAACCACCATGTCCTCCCACTACCCACCACCATCGAGAAAATCCATAGCCCCTCGCCTTACCATACACAGTTCAACCGTCTCACGCACACCTACACACACCCTCGACAACCGCTATCACCTCCCACCCATCCCCTCACAACTACCATATCCATTGTCCCCGTTGCATGCACAAAGGACTTGAAATCCCGATTCGGGCTCGTAACATTGGCTGGCACACAATCATGCCCCCTCTACCGGCGCCCTTTCCTCGGAGGGGACTCAGGCTTCCCGGCTTCACTAGCCGATGTAGGATATTTAGGAGCCACCTAGGACCCCGATCAAGGGATTCCGACCGCGACCCCTCTAAAAAAGACGATGTGTCATGCAATAGAGGATCCCCCTGTGAACAACGATCATCCAGCTTGTACGGGTTACCGAGTAACTGCATAACGTTGGACATGGACCACAGACTGCCCGACCTTTACCAAGGGCATGGTTGTAAAAATCGGTCTCCTAGCCCGCCTAGGCGCCAAAAATAGATAAAACACCACGACTTGGATGGGTCGGGCGGACTAAAGCCAAAGTCGATTCATGACCGATTAGGCGGTTCAAGCGACATCTAGGTGGGCCGATTAGACGGACCCAACTGCATATCAGGTTCCGTGCACACTCAAAGGACCTTGGTTTTAAGTTTTAACCGTTCCTTCTCTTCCTTTTATAACTAAAGTGTGAGTTTCTTTCTTTCTTTCTTTGTTTTCTGATGTGGGATTATACTTTTCCTATAATCTTATTCCATTTTGTCTTTTAATTTTCAAATTTACAAAAAAAAAATCCCTTCCTAGTTCCATTTATTTTGTTTTTTGGTTGATTTATTTTGTACATTCAGTTTTAGAAATCAATATCATTAATATTGAAATTTAAAGTTAAAAGACCGGTGGTGTGTCTGCTCGGAGGGTGGATGGTGGCAGTTTTGGTGGCCGGCGCTACTTCTCGGCCTCTTTCCGGTGAGGTATCCTTTTCACTCCAAGATCTTCTTTTTGCTCAAATTTGTTCTCCTGTTTGTTCCGTGCTAGAACTGGTGAGGTGTTTTGCTCCGTGAGGAGGAGCTTTTGGTGCTCATTGGTGAACCACCAAAGCATTAAGGTTGGGCAGTAATCGGGTCTTTGAGGCTGATTTGAGGGTTGGTTGTGTATAGTCATAGTTTGGCTTTCTACTTGGGTTTGTTTCTTGTCGTTACCATCTTACTTGCATGTTCTTTTGATTATGGTCTCTCCATGTTTAGATCGTGTTGATCCTCAATTCTTTGTCGGAGAAGAATTGCGAGTGAAAGGGTTTAACTCTCCTTTTGGATCGTCGGACTGTGTTGGCATTTGACGGGTTATCTGGGATAACTAAGTAGTATGTGGAGGGTCATTTTGGGGTTGTTATAGTAGTGGTCGGTTCTCTTTTTCCACATTCATCGTCTTTTTGGTTTGCTGATTTAGGACTAAGTCCCTTCTTCTCGCCTCTCCGTCGTCAGATTTAAGGTTTTTCAGCTTCATCTTCCCTCTTTGGGTTTATCGGAGGTGTTGGCCTCGGTTAGCATATACCCGTGAGATTCGAGTAGCTTTCGGTGTTCTCTTATGGGCTTTGTCGCGATGATGTGTTATTGAGAATTGAGGTTTCGGTGAGTGACAGTCCTCAATGGAGGCAGTAGGCATGATAGAGCTTCAGGGTCGGAAAACTTGGGTATTTAGACATTTTTGTTGTTGTTTTTCCAATTGAGCTTCATGGTAGCAATTTGTGGGGTGTTTATACCTTTATTGTTAGTTCGGATCAGACTGAGTTATGTCTTAGTATCTGGTTTTACTACTTGTTTTCTTCATGTTTGTAAAATCTGGGTATAGAATTGTTAGACCCACCCTTGATTTTGGATTGCCAACTTATGTTCGAGCTGTCATTTAGGGAAGACTCTTGTTTGTATGGTCTTTGAACTGGTTGAGAGTGTTGGCTTTAAGGCTCTTATTCTTCCGTTCCATCTTGGAATGTTTGAACCTTATAATAAAAAACTTTGTTGACAAAAAAATGAATTTGGCTGCTTATAATATAAATTGTAATTGTTAATTATTTTGTAATACTAGATAATAATTTTTAATTGTTTCTTATAGTTGTTAATTGTTTTGTAATCTTAGGCAATAATATTTTTATATATATTAAAAAATATATGTTTATTAATAATTAAAAATAATAAAATCCTCCTAGGCCCCAACTATTCCTCGCCTAGCGCCTAGAGGTCCTCACCGTCCGACTTGCGCTTAGCGCCTTTTACAACCTTGACCAAGGGTACGAGTGATGCTACTATGAACCCGCATCATCGTGGACACACGACCTAGTATGCGCAGATCAAAAGGCATTTGTTTCTAGGTTAGTAACAATCCTAAGGCTAGGGGTGTGCATGGTCAGATATCTGGCCCGACCCGCGTTTTTTTAAATCCGCCCGCACAGTTGCAGATCGTTTATACTCAAGACAAAATCCGCCCATCGGATCCGAAATTCGGTACAGACCCGTCCAATCGGGTTTCGGGTGGATCGGTTTTAAACCCGCGAAATCCGCAAATTTTCAGATCCTAAAAACTATTAATCTTCAAATCCAAATCCAAAAGGAACTCATCCAATCCAATACATAAATCTAGAATATACAATACCCTTACACTCATAAAATGAAAATAACATCAATTCTTATTAACATCAACAATCAAAGCAGTCTTCAAATCAAATTCTCCTCCGAGTTGTGCTTGGTGGAAGTTGTGAATCAAGTAGAAAAATCAAAGTCATGGAGGGCCACGACAAGGAAAAAGTGTGTGTAAGAGTCAAAGGTTGGTCCGTCGAGAGGTGAGAGAGCCGAGACTTTGGGGATGAATACGTGGTCGGGATTTGAGACACCGCGAGAGATCAAGATCGGAGACACCGCGTGTGGAAGGACTGCTACCGTGTTCCCGTTGAAAGGTAAGAAATATGAGGCATGTGAGAGAGAAATTGAGGTGAGATGAGGTTTGACCATGAGAGAGAAGGTGAGAGTTATGGTTTTTCCATGAGAGAGAGGATGCTGAGAGAATTATCATGAGAAAATGATAGAATATGAGAGGTTGAGAGATATGGTAGGAAAGTGATAAGAGATAAGGTTGAAAGGTGAGGTGGTTGTGTTATCCACGTGTAAAAATCTAAAATGTAGATTCAAATTTTTAAGTGGGATCAACGGTAGAGATTAAACTAATATTCATTCGGGTGGATCGGATGACCCGCGGACCAGACGTATTCGATCCGATATCCGCCCAAATGAACGCGGATCCAGACTTTTTAAAACAATATCAGATCCGAAATTTGACGAATGATGTAAAATCAGGTCGCGGGTCGGGCGGTTTTGCGGGCGGATTCAGAACTGCGGGTCATTTGCACAACCCTACCTAAGGCTTATCCAATGAATCATGTGGTTGTAAGAAATCGGGTAGACCAGGAGCTGGACAACTTAAAATCTCCATCCACTACTCGTACCAATGAATTAGGCAACATTACGAAACATAATCAAGAAAGCCACCCCTTTGATAAGATTGGAGACCCCGATGGGTAACAGCGAGGCTCGGTTCCCGGCCTCGCTTGTCATCATGAGGACCATGTGGCAGTACGAGGTGTAGTAGAGGAGCCACACTCCAACCCCCACGGAACAATCTTTTGTTGTTCCTAAGTCTCCTCCGTTCCCTAACATACTCATTGGATAGTTACTACGACACAATAGACTAGTACAAGTTGAGACGGGGATAATCTATTGAATTTCTTGCGCATCCCACAGTATGAATAGGGACCCACACCCTAGGTTTATTCCTGGTAACACTAGGCATATTTTCATAGGATTAGTGTTCGGTCCTCACCGAAACTATATCTCGTCCTAGTTATTTCTATATTTCTGTACGACCTTCGTGATCTTTCCTTTCATTATTAATAATAATATTTCGTTGTCTAAAAAAAATCTAGAATTTTTAACGTTTAATTTCTTCCTCCTTGTATATGATGATGTGTAAGAACCGCCCCCGGTCAATCCCGATCGAGCCGGTGAATTCTAAACAAGTTTGACTTTCGGTCGGAAAAGTCAACCGAAGACTCAGGAAGCCATTCGGGACCTTTCCGGGGGCCCAAAAAGCTTAGCCATCATCACAGTTAGCTTAGTTGGGTCGTTTCCTTCAGTTTGACTATAATATTGTAACGGTCAACTTTTGGTCAAACTCGGACTTTTTATCGACTGTTACCGAGCTAAAACGGACGGCTAGAATTTAATTTAAAAGAAAGTGACTCCTACAATGCCACATGGCATTAGAGTCTTGGATGAGAAGAAAATGAGTTAAAAATACCTTTTGACCCTCCCTAAAGCCTTAAAATGGATAGAACTTGAAAGGGCTTTTTGGTCATTTTACATTTAGGTCATTTAAGGCAATTGTTGGACATAATTCAGCCATTCTCTCTTGGTTGCAGCTGAGTTTTGATAGAAGGAGAAAGAGAGGAGCTCTTTGGCTTGAGCAAGAAGAAAGAGAGAAAAGAAAATATTTTTGGCTTATCTCTCCACCATTTCACCTCCTAAAGCTTGCTAGCTTCATCTCCTACACATCCTAAAGGTATGGATGCTCTAAACTTCTCTTTTCATCCACTTTCTAGTTTGGGTTTTGTGGGTTTTTGGCTTGAACTTGAAGAACTAGCTCTAATGGTTGTTGCTTGGAGAAGAAGTAGTGAAGTTAGGTTGTTTTGATTGTGTTTGGTTGAAGTTTGATGAGACCCATTGAGGGTGTTGAAGCTTGAAGGTTTTGGTGAACATTTTCAGAGTTAGAAAGAGTTGGAAATGGAGTTTTTGGTTTGATTTGAGTGAAATATGAGTTGGGGAAGAAAGGGGAAGGTGCTGGACTGGTTCGATACGGAACGTGACCCGGAACGGGCCAGGTACCGGCACGATGCGCGGCGCGGAACGGACGAGAGTCCGGCACGATACCTCACACGGTCCGTGTCAGACTCCGGGCCGGTGCGTTGCACGGTCCGTGCTGCTTACCGGGCCGGTCTGTGATACGGTCCGTGCCAGGTTCCGGCACGGCCTGTGACACGGTCTGGACTACATTCCGGATCAGATTCCCAGACCCAAAACCTTTCCTTTTTAGCCCATTTCGGTTCCTAGATCAATTCTTTGACCTTGTTTCCATTTCTTGAGGATTGTTCTGTATTTTTGGTTGAGGAGCACTCCGTTGGGTTACTAATTTTGGTATTGTTGTGGTCCAAGACAGTGAGACCGAGCTCGGAAGGAGGAAAGACCTTGGACCCGAGCTAGAGAGACGAAGACCACTCCGGAACCCGTGTGAAGAACGGAGGAGAGGTTAACCGTCTTTACAGCAGATTTTTATTAGAGGAAGACCGGAAGGTAGGGAAAGTCCTAACTAGTCGAGTATTTCAATACTAGTATGCCTGTTAGGTTAATAAAATCGGAAAGGTCCTAGAATTGCATATAGGATGCAAATAACTAGAATAATCGTCTTTCAATTACTAATAACCGGACGTGTCTAGTATGCATGCGTAGGATGTGAATAACTAGTGTAACTCGCTTTCAATACTTGGGAATTTTTTTACTGGTAGAGAGGCCGTGATGAGCCCTCGGATTAGTTGTGTGTGGTTGCCTCACATGCTTGCTTGCTTAGTTCAAGTTACATTAAGAGTCTAATGAAACTAGCTAAATCGTATGCTTGATTGATTGATTGAATGTTCGAATAATTGATTGATTGATTGAATGTTTGAATAATTGAATGCTTGAACGGATGATCGAGTATGACTGATTGTGCCAAACGGTACGATCAGGTAATCGATGGACCGGTGGATCGTGACTGGTAAGTATAACGGTAAGTGTAAAGGGCTAATTGGATGTCTTTGGTGTGTTGTGGTGAAAGTGTGATTCGATAAGCGTTGGTTGGTTGATGTGTTATTGTGTGATTCTCTTATTCGTGTTCTTAAGATGTTTGGTTGCTCGGTATGGTACTTACACCGGGGGGATAATCCGGTAGTGTCATGGTCATTGATTATTGGATCCTGCGGGACATTGGTTATTGGAGCCTACGGGCATTGATTATTGGAGCCTGCGGGGCATTGGTTATTGGAGCCTGCGGGGCATTGGTTATTGGAGCCTGCGGGCATTGATTATTGGACCCTGCGGGGCATTGATTATTGGACCCTGCGGGGCATTGATTATTGGAGCCTGCGGGCATTGGTTATTGGACCCTACGGGGCATTGGTTATCGGAGCCTGCGGGCATTGGAGGTGGACCCTGCGAGGCAATTGGATGGTTTACCCTGCAGGGAATGATTACTTGTGGTTTCACCTAAGTGTATGCGTCCTGTGAGAGCACTACCTTGGTTCCCTATGACATATGGTCCCTTGGAGGCATTTCCGAGAATCCCGACGATAAGCGCCCCTTGAGGATTGTTTCCGGTGCCACGATGCATGTGCCTCCTCTGGACCAAGGGAAAATCTGATATGATATGGATACCCTGGTGGATCGGAGTATGGGAACCGATGTGACACCAGAATCTATCTGTGGATCAGAGGCTTGAGAAAGCAAGTGGTTGATGTGATATTACTTGCTCCCATATTAGTAGTTATGAAATATTTATAGTACTTTTCACGTAATCTTTTAAAGTTATTGTTATCTCTGAGAATGGGATATTATTCTTATTCATACTGATTCCTAGTGTTTCATAGGTTAATAGTGTTTAATTGTAAATTGCGTTGTCATGCTAAGGTAGTTTTATTACTAAACTGAAGGTTAAATTGTTTACGATTTTCCCTACTGAGCGCAAGCTCAAACCCTATGGTTTTTCTTACTGTTTTTACAGGCGTACCTGATGTTTAGGGAGTTCGAGGCTCGGGAGCTTCTGGATGTTTTGAGGGTTATTCTAGAGATGTGTTGGTCTTTTGTAATAAACATTATTTATCTCGCACTTTACGTTGAGCTTTGACTCGTATTTGAGATTTTGGATTACTTTATTATGAGGATTTCATGGAGTTTTATTTGAACTTTAAAAAGATCTCTTAATTTTTTATTATTTTCTATTATCAACTCAGGTCACGTCTCGAGTCCGGTCAAAACCGGATTTGGGGCGTGACATGATGTGCATTCAACTAGTTGATCGATTAATAGTAATTTTTGTACCCTAATCAAAATTATCGATGATCAAACATAACAAGAATAATCAAATTATTTCCATTAATTAATAATCATATCAAGATAATTTATTATTCTAGTTAGTATTTTTTTTTTAGAAGAACAAGTTGCAATTTTATTATAAAATAAGATAGATTGATAGGCACACAAGTGTACCCATCATAAAAAGTCGAAACCAACTAACAAACAGAAAGTAAAAGCAGAAGAGTAAATTGTGCTCTGGTACTAGGGGCGGACAAAGGGGGTATCTGCGGTAGCATCCTAGGATACCGATACAGCAAGCTTCTTCCAAAGGGCATTGGGCGAGCCAACCGAGTGAAGGGGGAATACTGGTGGACCTACATCTCCCTCGGTATGTCAGCATGCGTCGTCCTCCCTGGACTGATAGTGGTAGGGCTCCTGAACGCGGGTGTGCTGACTCCGGACTGGCAGGGGAGACAATTATCGACTGATGATGGTGTCGTCGCCATCCATCCGCCGGGAAGGGGTCAAAGTCGACCCACCCCTCCCCGGGCCACCTCATACTCATTCCTGTAGGCGGGGGTGCTTGCAGCCCCCCGCCGGTGCTGCTTGTGACTCTCCATCTGACGTTGTCGAACCCTCTGACTCGTCTAGATCATCCTCCCTTGTTAGGCGTTTCTTCCCTGACAATTTCGGGCTCACCTCCTTCGCCAGCCACTCTGACGGAATGTCCTCAGTCCCCGTCTCATAGGCGATATCCTGATCCCTACGTGGTGCATACCGTGGGGGCGGTGTGCGAGGACCTCCTCTGCCCCCCTTATTCCCTGTCCCCAGATAGCTCTAGTTTGTCCCAGGGACCGCCTTCCCATGCTTAGCCTTCTCAAGGGCCGATCTCGGGTCCCCCGGGGCTCGCAGCGAGTGACCCTTGACCCCTCCCGCTATCGGGCACGACGGAAACAGATGTCCCGCACATCTACAACCATAACAATGATCCGGGAAATGTTCATAGTAAAAAAATGATTATGATAATAAAAATTTATAATCGATGTCATGGATTTCTTTTTTCACTTATTATTTTTTAATTCAAAATTTTTAAGACAAAATAATTATTTTTTGAAATGACCACGTGCTCTCCAGTCATAAAAGTCCATTTCTTGTGTCATAAAACTTACCAAAATCGTCTACCTTTAATTGTATGTGCTCTCGATCACTAGATATATATGATCATAATGTTGTTTCTCTAGGATTCTCTCTCTCAACCTTCACTTACATGCATGCGCGTCGCCCATTACTTTCGACAATTCTACCTTAGGACAGCCATAGTCTATTTCCTTCCAGGCCCCATTGATGGCCCCCATCACTCTGATGTCTCGCGTGAAGAACTTTGCTCCCAAGAAAGTGTCCTTCCTCTCCCCAATTCTCCGGCCCACTTATGTTGCTCGGTTCGAGGATGCCCCCCCCCCCCCACCCGTTATGTCTCATCGCTTCAAATCATGTATTCGGCTCCTACCCTGAAGTTTATAAATTCAGAGCATTTCCGGAGGAGGAAACGACCCCCAAAACTCCCTCCTTACCCATCCTTCCCCAGCTCGACGAAACCGACCTCCGTTCTCCATCCCGGTTGTGCCTCAATCGAAGAACGACCATAGGGAACCCCTGTCCACCAGATTCCTACATACTTGATGCAAGGTGAGGCCCATCTTGGTCGTCACCATGACAACGGGCCTCAATCCTCTCTAAATGACCTTGGTCTGCAGCGGATGCATCGGGTTCCCACTACTTTCCTTGGCTAGGGCGACCTGCTATGCGTGCCACATCATACCTGGCTAGCTCACCTCGGGGACTGGTGACGGATATGGACCACTCCCGCTCTCAAGACCCAATCCTTGCCCCACCCTAGGCGGGGAACCTTGCGGTCGGAGGAGGACAACACCAACAAACTGATCCATAAGAGCACGACCTGGTGGCTTTCGATGCGAGATTTGAACGTCGTCGTCGAGCCCTTCTCCACCTGACATCTCCACCATACTACCCGATTACGTCTCATGTGATGGATCATTCGGGATGGGAACCACCCCAACAGCCACCACCAAGAATGAAGACTGACGTTTTAACAACCCCAAATCTGAGCTCTCCTCCCATATCAGGGCATGTCTGTTGGACCCTCCCAACTCCGTCATCGATGCAAGACCTTCTGTTTAGAGCACTGTCATCAATGGGGATCTCTGGTATTGTGTCCATTCTTTCCAATCGGGCCCCCGCTGGAGGACAGACCTTAGGACTTAGAGAGGCAGAGGCGATACAAGACCTATTGCCTAACCCGGGGTCAGCTCTAGTTGGTGCAATGTCTGCGGTACTATGACGACCGCCACCCCGAGGCAAGGGGAGTGGACACAACTATGTTTACTTCGATCAAGGAGAGACCCGCCAAGCGGTCTTGTCATGGTCCATGAGTAGGCCCACTAGAAACGGGGTGTGTCGGGGGAAACACACCTCTCCCTACCATAGTCGCTGCACAACTGACCCCATGTTTCCCCCATTTCTTAGGTTCCCCCTAGATTTCCGTTATCCCCTCAAGCGCCCCGGATCCTTCGCTGTGGGCACTTGGAGGTCAAGACAATAAATGTCAACCATCGATGTCCTATCATCTACCCGTCCAATCAAGGCACTGGTCTAACCACTGTCATCCCTAATATAACCGACAGTCTGTTATAAAATTAGCGTTTTATGTCTACGAACTAGAATATAGTCTTACCCTTTTCTTTTCTAAATATCTCATTTGTATGCTTAGTTTCTCCATCTAACAAAATCTCTTTAATATGCTAAAAAGAAGATATATGTGATCATTTTTCTGGTTATCTGGATGGCATTGGATTTTCTATAATCAAACCAGATCCTTTTATTCTTATTTTGTGGATAACGGAACCAGAACAGATGTTATGTATTTCATCAATTTTTTTACCAGTGATCCAATTTTTGGTTTGCACTAATAAACCTACCCGGTTGAACCTCACCTAATATTATGCCATTTAACCCTAATAGAAAATTGATAGGTAGGATGCCTTAGGGGAACGCGCTCATCCACGCACCCCTTTTTCGTGGTCTGACTCGGAGATCTTGTCGTCGGTGTCACGGAATTCCCATATACCGACGAGTCCAGGTACAAGATCTCTGGAATCAATGTCCCTATGTCCTCGTGATTTTTTGTGATATCTCGTGGTGGTCGTTCATCATCCATCCGAGCGCGCCCTTTCCTCGATTCTGGTTAGCCGCCCCTGTTCTCGTGATAGTTTGTATGTTTCAAAGTTCATCTGTGTTGCCCTGGCTCTGGGAGCCAGCCTGATTCTCTCCGTTCCGGTTGAGTTAGCATCTGAAGAACTCTACTGCCCCATTCTCGGTGTGGGTTTCTTACCATTTGTTTTCGCTGGTAGCCAGAGCTTTGTGAGGAACCAGATTCGTCAGATTCATGGTATCGATCTGGAAAGGTTGAGAAATGCGTATTCTCTCCTTCTCTACTTTCTGTCCCACTCTATTGTCGTTGTATGCAGAATATTGTACTGTTGCAGGATCTGTTGCTCGGAGTGATAAAAAGCGTGGTGAAAAGAAGACGAAGAAGGGTCGAGAGACGGTGAAGAAGGGTCGAGTGAAGCTCGTTGGGTCTGTCCAGGAGAGTCGCATGCGTAGAAGTTTGACCAAGCTGAAGGCCTTTGGAAATCCCGTTGCTCTGGTGACCCCAATTCGGGAGCCATGAACGCAGGCCCTGGAACGGGTGGAGCAACCTCTCTCCGGAACAGTTCTCGTCTAGAATTTACTGAGCAGAGGATCTCCGTTGACGTAGTGTCATCAATGGGTCAAGAGAGGATTTTCCTCTACAATCTACCTTGGGGCACCTCATCGGAGTGGGCTTGGAGTACCTTGGTGACCTTCGGAGAGGTAACTTCCGTTAACATTATTAAGATGCCGAACTGAAAAGGCCGCTTATTTGGTTTTGCTGAATTCTCTTCTCCGAAGTCGGCGTCGCGGGAAATTGAAGCTCTCAACGATTTCAATTTCAATGGCCGTCTGCTCTTTGTTGCGCTAGCCCGCCTGGGCAGAAAGTTCGTTGGCTCACCGGTGTTAGAAGGGATGCGGGGTACAGAGGTTCCGATGGATACGGTCCTCTCTGTTCTTGTTATTCCCGTGGTTTCAAACTTTCTTCCTGTTTGGATGAGATTCTTTTTGAACCAGACCATGATTTGCGGCAAGACGCAATCCTTGAGCGTGGGGAAAATTTGGGGCGCATCAATGCTGCATGCGAGCTGGTTGTGGATTCAGTTGGGTCGAATTGGCCTGAGGATGGACCTGCACATGTTGTTGATCTGGGCCTGTCTATAAGCCGGGTTATGGAGGTCCAGCCTCTTTGATCTAGTGGTGGACCCAATTCTGTGGTGGTATCTGATTCGGTTTCAGCGGGTCAGTCCACACATCAGTTGGTAGATTCTACTAGGGACCAACAGAGTAGTCCATGGAAGGATGCGCTTCTTAATCCGATTCAGAGTAATGTCATTGTTCAACCAAAAAGACGTGGTCGTCCAAAGAAGGGACAATCAAACGGGATTGCCCCTCCAACTTTTATTTACCAGACAAAAGCTAAAACTTATGCTGATAAAGGAGGCAACTCGGGAAGCTTTGTTGTTGATATTGTTAAAAAAGATATATCGGGTGACTGGAGCATTTGCAAGAAAATAGGGGAAAAGGCTGTTAACCTAGGTTCTTTGGCGCTCGATCAGTTCAATTCGCTAGACGTCCCGCTTGAGGAAGACGTCGAGGAAATTGAAGACGAGGATTACTCTGAACCGAGCACATGAGAAGCTTTAATTCATATTTTGGTATCCAGCTGTTTTTGTTTCTTGAACTCGGGTAGGACGCGGGTAAGAAGGGGGGCAGTTTAGTGTTTCTCTTGTTGCTTTCCTGCTTTAGTTTTCGCGTTCTGTTTTGCTATTGATAGTTGTTTTGGTCAGAGATAAAAGTCATTTGATAAGGATCATTTTCTTGGAGTGTTCTACTGTTATGTAGAATGTTTGCTTAATAAATTACCTCTTATCAAAAAAGAATTGAGGGGTAATATATGTACCCTTAATTTGAATTACATAGGTTTGTGCAATGGATTATATCCCCTGTATATTTGCAATAACTACCTATAGCATATCATATGAATAAAGCAAGTAATTAAGATGATTAATTAAGGAGCGAATTGAGGCCAGAGGATCAGAACTGTCATCTCCCTTGGTGGCTACTATTGGCAAGAAATCACTAGCAAGAATGTCAAAACGTAACAACTTTTAATTGGAATGGACAATATTTAATTCGGGGTATCTGGATATACTAAAAATGCCAAAGTGTAAGAGCTTGTACTTTGAACTTGAGCAATTCACACTAAAAACCTCCCCTATAAATAAACCAGAATCAGTGGACACAACACGATAAGATCAAGTAATTAGCAAATAATTACAAGTGAAGATGGAGATGAAGATGGTTTGTTGTTTTGGTGTCGTGATGACGATGATGATGATGACGACGATGATGATGAGTAGCTGTGAGGCGATAACATGCGAAGAAGCAGCGTTGAACCTGTTGCCATGCGTGCCCTTCTTGACGGGTCCCGGTAAGGAGCCAGGCGAGGCATGCTGCTCGGCCACTGCTGCGGTGTTGAAGGAGGCGGACACCACCGAAGAACGCAGGACTCTTTGTGATTGCTTGAAGCAAGCTGCTGGCTCCTTTGGCTTTGATTTCAAGAGAGTCAAGGAGCTTACTGATTCCTGCCATGTTCAGAGTCCTGTTCCCATCGACCCCAATGTTGACTGTAAAAGGTAATTTTGATTTATAATTTAACTTCTGTCATCACAACAAAGTTTGTTTAATGTTGTTTCTCTGTGATTGCTTGCAGCATTCCGTCCGAGGTCCGAGGACGCTTCTGATTCGGAGTTTACCGGAGATTTCAGTTGGTTGCTTGAGATGAATAATAGTCGAAATTTGGCAGCTGGCAAATGTTTCTAAGTTACAAAATGTTGGTGTATTTTGTTTTGATCGAATGTTAGATTATGGAAATTTATTTTTCCTATTAATAACGTTTCAGTAAATGAAACTGTTTTTTCTTTAATTTGTCCTGCTATCATTACTTAATTCCAATTTCCAAATATTACAAATACGAACAAGTTAAGATCCCAAACAAGCCGACATATAGGTGGGAAACCCCCGGGTAAGATAAGTGTTCCAGCACACTAGGCTATTTAACAGACTTTTAATACAACAACTAGAAGTTAGACGACAACTGGAGATTCGCTCGATTACGCAAGTCCAAAGGTCTAAATACCGCTTCAGGTGGTTATCTTGATTTGCGAGGTGATGATTACTGATTAGAGTCTTCTCAAAGAACCTGACCCCTCGTGAAGACTCGTTCTTTTCTGGGCACAATGGGTTTCCTTCCCTCATTAGGGCCCCAATCTCCCAAGGTTAGGGTCAAGGTTTGAATCCTCGTCAACAAAACAAGGAACAGGGATCCTATATGCCTGACGGTTCAGGTAGTTACCAGTAGACACCGATGAAAGCAAAGACACCCTGGCGAGGGCAGAAGGCGGTACGAGAACACTTCGAACACAACCAAGATGAGAGGCACAAGATCGTTCGGGATTGACAAGTCTGATTGTAGGTGGCGGGAGCTAAGAGATTTGCAAAACACGAACATGCTTAGAAGAGAAGTAGAGAAATTCCTGCCCACGTAAAGGCGACTACAGTTTTGGCCCATAAGGAGGCGGTCATGACATAGGACCACGAGGAAAAGGCCAATGACAACGAACGAGAGATGCATCCGAGCCTTGAGAGGTGGAACCATCGTATTGGCCGAGCATAAGAAGAGAGAAGGAGGAAACCCACAAGCCCACCCGTCCCCCACTGGCGAGGCCGAGTCCAGCGAAGGCTGTAGAGACCACAACCTATCCCTTTCCGGCGGAGCCCGACCAGAGGAGTCCTCGGGCCGACCAAACAGCTCATATTCAGGCTCAACAGAAACCGGGACGCGTGCTTTGGTGGGGTGGGAGGTCGGGACGCATGCTCTGGTGAGATGCGAGGGCGGCGAGCTCTACAACGAGCGGAGCTCATCCCATTCCAACGAGTACCAGGCAAGGGGGCATGGCAAGGCCGCAAGAGCAGGGCTGGCTTCCACGGAAGGAAGCGAGGTTGCTTCGGGGAGGGAAAAACAGGCCCGACGACGAGCAAAGGTTGAAAAAGAGGGTATGGATGACGGCCGACGAGGGGAGCCTATGGTTGAACGACCGCGAGGATGGTGGTAAGGATACGAGGAGCTCTTGACAAGGCCAAATAGTGACGGGAGGAGATGAAACTCCAGCAGACAAGGAGAACAAGCCCCCACTGACACCCCCAAAGTCTAAGCCCGAGCGGCCACTGATGGTGACGACAAGTACGAGATGAAAGTAGTCATGTTAGGGTTCAAAGAGAGAACTCCTTCTTTTTATTGTGTATGGTGTTCTTTTTAAATGAAATTGTTCTTAATTTGGATCAAATCATAGTTCATATAATTAGACTGATCTAAAACACTAATTTACAACTCAACTTTATTCGATCATTATAATATTGTACCAATTTTCTTCCCACAATTTAGTTTTTTTCTTTATGATATAAAAGTAGACCTTAAAGTAACCAATCAAATTTTCATGGGATATTATGTTGTCAAACAAGTCATTGTCGTGTCAAATAGCGGGTGTGGGACGGGATACACGATCCCTAGTTCTGTCTTGGTCCCCTGTCGGTGGCCCAATTTAACTCTTGTTATCGCTCCGATCGGTTTGGGGATCTCTAAACCTCTCCATTTAAATATAAAAGTCTTTACATTAAAGGATCATATTCTAGATAATACAACGTTAAGGAAAAGCAAAGAGTTTAATATACCATTTCTTTCCTAATTTCAAAAACTACATCCCTTTTCCTTTTGCGTTGTTATCTCTGTTTTCCTCCATCGGTGACGGCCATGACTCCGGCCATGGTTGCTTCCAGCGGAGGTTCTCCAGTTGCTTAAGCTCGGCGTGCGACGGTGAAGGCTCAACTGATGCGTCTCGGCCTTGTGGAGGTGTCCCTAGCTAACGGCGTTGCCGTCTATAAGAGGTAGGATCTCGAACTTGTGTGCAGTTCATATCTACTATACCCTTTCATGGTTGCTATGGCATCACCTGCTCTGGTAAGAGGTGTTGTGTGGCGTTAGACCTTGTGGCTGTTGAAGCTCCTCAGCCGGTGTTTGGATGTGTTTTCCTCTAGAGTGGCGCGATGAATTTCATGTGCGCTTGTAGATCTGAATAGGCTTGTGGCGGAGAAGTGAGGAGAAAGGTTCTAACAAGCCTGAGATTTGTGGCCTCCACCCTCTTTAGCTATTCTTAGACCGGCTTGAGCTGCCTTTGTGGTTGGAGCTCGTTTGCTCTTCTTTCCCCGTATGTGTTTCCACTGTTCAAGAGATCGGGCGATGAGTTCATCGGGGAGTCAACATGTTTCCAGCGATTTTAGAGTGTGATCGTGGAGTGTGACCGGTGGTGCAGCTCCGTGTGTAGGGAAGCTCCGACGAGATGTCCTTGGCTTCGGGCAGCTGTTGTTCTGGTGGTAGCTGATTCTGTGGTTCGGGTGTCGTCCCCGGTTAAGCTTCGACGAAGCTTCCGACGTCTCGCTCCAGATTCGGTATGGGACTCGCTTCTCAACCATCCGGATTGTAGATTATAGCGGGTCTGGTCATTTTGCTCTGGGTGCTTTCGTTCCTCGTACTCCGACTCTTTCTTCTCTGTTTAGGTGTTTCTTCGATGAATCGTTATAGATCTTGTGTGGGACGTGTTTCTCGATCTCCATGGTTGTAGATCGTCGCGGTTCTGCTCGTGTAGTACCGTTTCATTGACTGTTCTTGTGTTGACCCCAGCTCGACGGTGCTCTGCTCAAGTGATGCTCCTTTTCAGTAGAGAATTACTTGATCTCCTTATTCTTTGCTTTAGTTTTGTTGACCCCCTTTCAGTCCTTATATTGTTTCTTCTTGGTTTTCATCGGTTCCTTCCACTTAGGTGGTAAGGACTCGTCGGCTTGTAGGTGCTGACCATCGACGAGTGGTTTTGGCACTTGTGCCTTCCGGTGAATTCTTGTAGTTTTGATTTAGGATTTAGTGAGTTTTGTCCGTTGAATTTGTCTCCATAGTTTACGATATTAGTCGCCAATTTGTTAGTGTCCGTCTTTCTCTCTATGTAAAGGGTTGATGGTCCTAATGATTCTTCATTTTCAAGCACATATTTGGGTAATTTCAAGTTTCTTTCGTGATGTATGGTTGGAAAATAAAGGTTATAAACCTCTCTAGTCTTGAGTACTTAATGGTTGTCAAATATCAAAATTCTAGACTTTTTTTTCATTTGTTTGTTTTTGGGTTTCATGTTTGTAACTTCTGGGTACTAAGACCTTGATTATCTTGTTTGCATCCTTATTGCGTAATTATCTGACCAATGGAACTAGCAAAGCTGTCATAACCAGGAACTAAATTGCTTGGAAGAAACTGTTGAATCGTACTTGGAAGTCCCCGAAATTTAAACGCAGATTCGAGGTCCAGATTTTGCTATACAAACGAATCTTAATGATCTCCGATTACAAACTTACTACTTAATTCCATTGGGATTTAACTGTTGATTGAGCCACTGTACATTGATCCCAGATTTCTTAAAATTAAAGCTTTTGAATTTCCATTAGGGGTGAAGCTGTCCAAACCCAAGCAACAGATGATGCTAGTATCTATGTAAAGATTCGAGATATTTCCAAAGTAAAGTAAAAGTAAACAAATTTAAGAATAGAAATGTAGGACGAGCAACAATCTAATCGTCAATCCAGAG
Organism: Erodium maritimum; assembly: GCA_963921825.1. Lineage (NCBI taxonomy): Eukaryota > Viridiplantae > Streptophyta > Magnoliopsida > Geraniales > Geraniaceae > Erodium > Erodium maritimum. The sequence continues at coordinate 55,025,329 of OY997594.1, forward strand.
GTGTGACGACAGAAACGATATCTCGGCCAAATCTATATGCCTCCTCTTCTACTCGACGGATAGACAATCGATATGTCTCTCATCGATATCGCAGAACAGAGGCTAATTTCTATAATAAACAAAATAAAAGAGAAAAAAGAAGGAAGATCTGCAAAATCAATCGGATAAAAGTGAAGAGAGGGAGGAGCGCATGAGGGATAAGTATTCGCTACCGGAGGCTTTTATAGAGTGGCCGCGACTCAGCTATTAACCCTAGCGCATGCTTAAATTACCACAACACCCTTAGCAGATACGGAAATGTTGACTGCCTCGTCTACGGATCCGACGGTGACCATTGACCCAACAATGGACTCCACTACACCTGATTATCGATTCTCTACCTCGCGCCTGCAGTGCAGTGCAGTTTTATCTAGGGTTTCGATCCCTTCTCGAAACTCCCATCTTCCATTTTCATTTCCCCCGCCATATCTCCTCCAATTCTGTTTCGGGAACTTCTGGGAGGGCCAATTGAGCAACTCAGCTTCTGTCCGACGTCAAAAAGTTCACACTTTTGATCCGTGAGTTCTCTCTCTGTTTCTATCATTTTGCTGCACATTCTTTTTAGAGCTCTGTAACTTTGGGAATTCAACTCTGTCTTTTTTTTACTTACAATCAGGTTGTTATGTACACAATTTTCTTTGTGGGTGCAGTTGTGGTTTGTGAGGGAGTTTAATTTATATGGGGAAATCTGGAGGTAAAAAGAAGAAAGGAGGTTCAAATCAGGTTTCAGGGGATAGCAGGCATGGAAATGCTAATGGTGGTGCACATTTGGACATTGAGATTAATCTAAGAAGGGCTAATGAACTCAAAGAAGAAGGAAATAGGAGATATCAGATTAAGGACTTTGTGGGTGCTCTTGAGCAGTATGACAGTGCTCTTCAGATTATGCCTAAGACCCACCGCGACCGTGCTGTGTTTCACTGCAATAAGGCGGCTTGTTTGATGCAGATGAAGCCTATTAACTATGAGACTGTCATTGCTGAGTGTAACATGGCTCTTAGCTTTGACCCTCTTTCTGTCCGCGCTCTGCTCAGGAGGGCTCGGGCCCTTGAGTTCATCGGGAGGTATGAAACAGCAATGAAGGATGTCCAGGTGTTGCTGGAGGCTAACCCTAATCACAGGGATGCGATGGAGATTGCCCAGAGGCTGAGAATGGCTTTGAGACCTCACCAGGATTCTCAGCAGGATCTCCCCAGCCGCCCATCACCAGCTGCCTTAGGTGCTTCTGCAGTCCGTGGTGCACCAGTTTCTGGCCTAGGTCAACCTCTACCTGCCCGGTCAGTTCCGAAGAAACCAACTGCTTCATCCGGGACTGTAGGTTCGTCCACTAATGGCAAAACTGAGAAGCCTCAAACAGTTGAAGATGGTTCTGGGTCCCGAACTTCATTCCCCGAACTGGTCTTGAAGCCTTCCAAACCTGCTGTCAACCAGGACACATATAATTCTTCTGGTTCATTTATCTCATCCCTACGTGGGAAGGTTCCTGAGGTGCCAATTCGACTGCGGCAGTTGAAGCTTGTTTATGGTCACGACATAAGATTGTCTCAAATGCCTGTAAATTGCAGTTTCAAGGTGCTGAGGGAAATTGTGAACCAAAGATTTCCTTCATCAAAAGCAGTTTTGATCAAGTATAAAGATAATGATGGTGATTTGGTGACTATTACATCTACTAGTGAACTCAGATTAGCAGAGTCCTTGGTGGATGACCTTGTGCCGAAAGACCCTGAAACAGAGTCATATGGGATGTTGAGGTTGCATGTTGTCGAGGTAAGTGCTGAGCAAGAGCCTCCATTGCTGGAAGAAGAGGAGGACAAGCCTCTTGAGAGTGTTGAAATCAAGGGAGATGAAAGTGGGTTACATTCCTCTCTGAATGAGGCAGTGGTAGAACCTGTTGATACCGAGAATTACTCAGGGACAGAAGCTTCAAAAGATAAATCTGGAGGTGTAGAAGATGTTGATGGCAAGGAAGTGGAAATGGATGATTGGCTATTTGAGTTTGCTCAGCTGTTCCGCACACATATTGGTATTGATCCTGATGCTCATTTTGACTTGCACGAAGTTGGGATGGAAATGTGTTCGGAGGCTCTTGAGGAAACCGTTACTAGTGAGGAAGCTCAAGGTCTATTTGACAAGGCCGCCTCTAAGTTCCAGGAGGTTGCTGCTTTGGCTTTCTTCAATTGGGGCAATGCTTACATGTGTGCAGCTAGGAAACAGATTCCCTTGGATGAGCCTACTGGAAAAGACGTAGCTGCTACAAAGCTTCAAGTGGCTTATGATTGGGTCAAGGAAAAATATTCCATGGCTAAGGCGAAATATGAGGAAGCGATCTTGATGAAGCCTGACTTCTATGAAGGCTTGTTGGCGTTGGGGCAACAACAATTTGAAATGGCCAAGCTTCAATGGTTGTTTGCGCTTGCCAGCAAAGTAGATCTCTCTAGTTGGGATCCAGCAGAAACACTAAAGCTCTTTGACTATGCAGAAGAGAAAATGGAAGCTGCAATTGCTATGTGGGAGAAGCTCGAAGAGCAGAGAGCAAAAGAACTAAAGGATCCAAGTGCAAGCATGAAGGAAGAAATGTCAAGAAGAAGAAAGAAACAAGGAAGTGGCATTGAGGGTGAGGTTTCTGGAAATAAGGGGCAAACAGAGCTTTCAGCTGATGAAGGGGCAGAACAAGCAGCTGTGATGAGATCACAGATACATCTCTTTTGGGGAAACATGCTTTTTGAGAGATCCCAAGTTGAATGTAAACTAGGCTTTGATGGTTGGAAGAAAAACTTGGATGTTGCTGTGGAGCAGTATAGGCTAGCAGGAGCGTCTGAGACTGACATTTCGGCGGTTTTGAAGAACCATTGCTCCAATGAAGAAGCTGTGAAAGTAGGCGGGAGAAAGGTTGCAAATCTAAACAATGATGTGACTCTTGAATCAAATGACAAGGATAATGATATCATCTGAAATGCCAGATTCTGCTGTGTTGCCCTGCCTCAATATCTTTGGATGAACAAGAGAGTGATCTAATCTATTCTTTACTTGGCGGAACCTGGGCCATTATGTTTGAAATAGAGAGTTGATGTACATGTACCATTTCTGGACACCTTTCTACTCTTGGGTTTTAAGCTCTCGGTGATAATCTTCTACACAATCTGCTGCATTGATGAGTTCTTGGTAGTGAACTAATGTGATTGGGATTGGGATTTTTGGCCTTGTTGCTTCTTTCTAGTGTGTGTTGTGCCAGGGCATCTTTCCTTTATTTATATTTCTGGGATTTGGCTATTTTTTTCTCAGAAGTTATTGTGGTAGTTAGTTGATCCAATTCTTGAACCTATATGAATGGAAACATGTTAGCTAGATTTTAAGGTCTCTGAAATTTACTTTTATGTCAAGATAGTTTCAGTTTGGCCATATAAATGAATTACAAGATATTGCATTCATGGTGTCGTTATGTACATTGACTCTTCCTCTTTAATCTCTATTGTGATACTGTGAATGAAGCAATAGACTTGGGATCTTTGGATGTAGCATGTACGTTTGGGTGGAAAAAAGAGAGATAAAGAAAGATAAGTTGGAAACATTTACTCGTATGAAAAACACAGATTTGCAGATGGTGGGTCTTATCTAGATAGCCTTTTTACTTTAAAGGTAGCAACTAGTTATGAATTATGATAGCCATGTGAAGCTTCAACTGTTGAGTTGAAAGATAAGCTTATCCTTAGATTCATGTTTGCAGATGAACTAGTTGTAGCATTTTGGGCAGGTATGGTCTTTTGTAGTGGAATTTAAAGCACACCATCTTTGGGACATCTGTTTCACTCCCTTTTTGGTTGCTTCTTATATAATTGAGACCACAAAAGAGTTAGCTAATGAGGAAAGGAGTTTAAGTGGATTTGCTGATTCCTCAACTAGTGCTTAGTAATGAATTGATTGTGCTATCAATATCAATTCCTTCCCAAAAGCTATGGTATTTTAGTTACCTTTACCATACCTACCCAACTAGGGAATATTGTTAGTACCTCTCACTCTCAAGTCTCATGCATGATGCTTCCAAGTTCAAGTCCAATCAGAGAGAGAGGTAAGTTGAGTTCACAAGGCAAAGCCTCTTTTATGCCCCAAAGCATAATAGCGCCAAGGAGAATCATTATCATAAGCATTTCCAATCAAAGAGGGTAAGATTTGATCGCTTTTTCTACATATGATATTCATCGCTATCACTACCAAACCCACACACAACAAGACAACCAACAACGGTGTACCATTTCACCAATCTAGCTACCACAAGCCCCCCAACAGTAATATATATATATATAGAACTATATTAATGACTCAGTGCCTAGAGACTACTAATACGATTAAGCTGAGGTGGAGTTGCGATCTATTATTGTTCAAGCTGTTGCGATCGGGGTGGAGTCCATGGCCTTCATGGCCTCGAACCTTGGCTCCTTGGCTTGGAACTTTAGGCCAGCGTAGAGCTTCATGTAGTCTTCAAACACAAACTTGGGGTACACCTGTCCTTCCTCCTTCTCTACCAATGCCGGCGCCGGATATATCACTGCGTCGCTGCCTGGATTGTAGAACGACGCCAGCGACATCCTGTTTCCGTCCGGCTGAGCTATCACTCTGTGCATCACACTCTTGTACTTCCCATTAGTGATCACCTATTCACCACAGTAATTTAAATAAGTACAACTCGGATGATTTAATTTAAAAAGAACTTCATGTCAACTCGTCGTACTAAAGTCAAACATCCAATCATAACTCATATAACATATTAGATAGTAACGCTTTTTACCTCAAGTTGGTCGCCTAAGTTGATGACAATGGAGTGGCGCATGGGAGGGACATCGAGCCAGTGGTCGCCCTTGAGGAGCTGGAGGCCGCTGACCTTGTCGTCCTGGAAGAGCAAGATGAGGCCGCCGGCGTCGGTGTGGGCCCGGAGGCCCTTGATGAGGTCGGGCTTGGGGCAGGGAGGGTAGTTACTGACCTTGGTCCCGAAAGTTGGGCCTTTGGACCCATAAAAGGCCTCTTTGAGGTAACCCTTGGGGAGCCCAAGGTTCTCGCAGAGCAGGTCCAGGAGGTCCTCGGCGAGTGTCTGGAGCCTGTCGGCGAAGTCCTTGAGGGAGGCCCTGTAGTCGCCGTCAAGATCGGGAATCTCGGAGACGTTGGAGGTGGGCAAGTGGCGCACGAAGAAAGTGCTCTCCCAGTCGAGGTCTTCCACCTCGGACTGTGTGGCGTCCAGACCCTTGCTTGCCACCATGTCCTTGAACCTCTGTTCCATGAACTTGGCGTAATGCTCCTTGTTCAGCCTCTCCACCTTGTCCATCAACTCGTGCGGTATCCCATGGTTCATTATCTATATCAAACATAAACCATTAATCGTTTCTTTATTAACTCGTCAATATATAACCAATGTAGATATATACCTCGAAGAAGCCCCAATTCTCACACGCATCCTTGATCATGTTCATGGCCTCGGGTCTCTCCGGTCCGTTGAGTTTCTCCATGTCAACGATGGGGAAGTTGCAGCTCTCCATTCTCTGGGTGGAAACTGAAAGATGTAGAGCTCTTTTTGTGGGTTGTGTGTGTTTGGCGTGATGAAATAGGGTTGTGGAGGTGACAATTTATAGCAAGGAAAGGGAGTTTAATTAATATTGAATTTAAATAGAAAATGAAGTGTGCGAGTGAGTTGGAATCTAATGTGAGTGAGTAGAATAGGAAAAAGGCAAAAGAAGGTGAGGATGAAATAGACCCCTACCCATCACTGTCTCTAGCCCAAGACCATGACCACGACCTCCATCTTCTCTCCCATCTATCAATTTCACCCTTCTCTATTATTGATTAAGTTCCCACTCGTTTTGTTTTCAAGTGCCCAACTCTGGCACCCATCCCCACCACACGATCGACCCCAATATAAGTGTAGTCGAACTATAAACATCTTGCTTTTATATAAGAACATACACAATGAGTCGTATCAGATGGTTAAACCGTGTCTATACAAAATAATAGTTTTCAAGCTTTAAAATAAGCAGTACTTTTTCTTTGAAACGGAAAAGAAGTAGTATTACGATAAAATCGTGCTTACACGGTGGGACCTAACAGTCCCGGATACCAGCTTTTGTCCCAATCAGTCCTAGCCCATTAGGCGCACATGGTTCCATATATATAGTCTGCTTTTCATCGTAGATCCAAACACAAGAGTTCATCGATCCAACGTTTCGAACGGAATGTAAATAACGCTATTAAAACTACCTAGCCAATATCTTATTCGTCCTAAAGCAATAAAAATAGATTGAATTGGAGCCTTTACTGCGGATTCCCCGAGACCTCCCGGCTGCAGGTGTCCCGGGTCTGTGGGTATAGGCCCTGGACGATCCTCCCCACCCCGCCCTGGAGGATCATTCACCCCCCGGGGGGTGAGAACCCCCCGAGCAGACTTCCTCTTCCTGTTCCTGCGCAGTGATGGGCGGCACCTGCAGAGGCTCCTGTGGTTTCTCTTGTGGTGGCTCATGTGGGTGCTCCTGTGGTGCCTCCTGTGGTGGCTCCTGTGTTTGTTCCCGTGTCGATGGCTTATGCCCCGTCTTGATCACCCTAGGTCTGGGTGAATCTCAGGATCCCCTTGCGAGCCAAAGTACAGTTCTTCAAGTCTCCCAACCTCGGGTCAGGTGACCATTTCTTTTTGCCAATCTTCCTCTGTGGTTTGAGACGGCCCGATGCCTCTCCCTTCCAGTTGGCCTCCACTGGGCTTTGAGCACAGTCCCGACCAAGGCTAACACGATCCTCTATGGCTGTATAATCATTAGGGTTAATAGTGGTCATCCAAGGAACATGCGTGCTAGGGTTCGGGGGTACCCTAGGGTATTCATGCACCCTAGGTTTTATGACTTCCCTCGGGTATAATGGCCGCAAGGGTCGCTCAAACCCTAGTTGATATTCTGGCGGCCATGGCAGGCGCTGATCCTGTTCCCGCCGATACAGGTATGGGTCAAAGCATGACGGTGGGAGACCGGACGCCAGATCCCGTCTTTGCGTTCCTTCCCAAGGTATCCACCGGTACCGGTCCGGTTGAAAGTGATGGTTCCAGTGACGACCTTCACCGGGACGATCCGGTTCCATCTGTGGCGCTCCAATCCAGGACGGGAACGACCACATCGTATCTCGAGGGGCTCCGTGCCTGAACCACCCGTCACGGATGGGCATGGCCGTCGGGGGCCTGGGCTGGCCATGCATGCCGGGACAGGACCAGTCAATGAGCTCCGGCGCCCACGGTCTAGGGTTCGTGTAGTGATGGCGATGAGACGGCGGAATCATGACTGCGACAGGGAAGCGTGTGTGCTTGGTGTGGCGATGCCGACGCGAATAGGTGATGGAGACGATCGTGATAGTGTGCTGGTGGAAGGCTGCGGCGGCGACGAACCCTGGCGGCTAGGGTAGAGAGAGAACCCTGGTGGCTAGGGTAGACGAGAGCTCATATAAGTAGATAAATAAACGGTACTTTATAATGGGTCAAACTGGATAGAGAACCGTATTGTGAGTAAATGCTGATTAAATGCTAATTTTATATTTTATTAAAACAGTAAGTGTTACAAAAATTTGAGAAAAATAATTAATAATAGCATAAATTACTTATAAATAATATTAACATAATATCAGGTCCATTTCAAATTTGTCCGGGAGCCCGATTCGATAGAAAAAAAATATTAAGATTTCATCGGAAACGGACACTGACGAGTTTTACATTTTAGTAAAAAAAATATCGGGTCCATTTTAAATGTTGCCTAATATTTGTTATAGTGTAAAATTATCTATGTATACTTTAATTTTGGACTAATCATGTTTAGTTAAATCTGATTTTATGCAGTTAAAAAAACAAATCGGATGGCCACGTGTCGCAACACGATGGGTGACACACGACTCGATTCAAGCGAACCAACGAACCGCAAGCACGGGTCGCGGGTCGTGCATCGCACCACAAACCGCAATTTAGCGTTTCACGAGTCGCAAAATTGGTGCTCTATAACGCACCGACACGCGACCCGCGAACTACTAAATTGTGATTAGCGTCGCGATTCGTTATATGAGGCGTTGCGCTGTATATGCTCTAATAAAAGTCTCCGACTTAAAACTGAATGTGATTTTAGACAGGGCTGTAAAAATCGGTCAGGTAACGGTTGTTTTAGATATCTAATCACTTGAAATCATGGAAGAAGATAACATACTGGCGAATTAGACTTCAATACAAACAAGAACAGTTTGGCAAAACAAACCTTCGACATAACACCATCTGATATATTGTCCAACCAAAGATACAACAATCTTATACCCTAATTTTCAACTAAGTAAACTATAGACTAGAGCACTGGCAAATGGCATAGTCGCAAACAACCCAACATGGGAAAAACTATAACGGACACATGTCAAAGAACTAGAAAGTAGACCAAATGCAATCGGTAAAAGCAGAACAAAATAAACTTTAAGGTCTAACTACCCATATATACCAACCTTTGAGCACAAAAACAACCAAATGTCGAGGAAGAAAAATACACAAGGTTGAAAAAACCCTAATTTTCTCTACAATATCACCGGCCTCTATGTGTCCTGAACCACCGGCGACCTCCAGCCGTGAAGGTCGCTGGTTTTTGGGTTCTTTTTCTTGCCCTTCTGGATTGTCTTGCCTTTTGTGTTGTGGTCACGACCTCGTGTCTCCCTTCTTCTCCGACCAGATTCTCCTGCCACCTCTTCTCCCTCTTCCGTCCGTTTCTCTCCTCCTTCTCCGTTAGACCTCTCTTCTTCTCCAACTAAATCATTCCCTCCCTCCGGCTACATTTATGGATCGGATGGTTGGTGGCTTTTCAGTCCCGACTCTCGCGACACCAATCTGTCTAAGCCAAGCCAACCACTTCGCCTCTGATCGCAACCCCCAAACCACCGGGCTCTCTCACCCGTCGTCGGCCCTTTTCTCCCGACCGATATATATTCGCCACCTCCCCGGCTTAGGGCCTGCATGCCCCGTGGGAACCAGATATGTTGGTTCAATCACGCCGCCCCATAATCTTTCCCCTTCCTCATATGCGCCCGGACCTTGACAGTAGAACAGTCAGGGTCTACCAGCAATGGAAAGGGATGTGCCCCTTCATCGCCGTAATGGACCCCTCATCGCCATGGTAAGCTCGTCCCCAACGGTGGGGGCCAAATCCCCTTCTTCTGACCCCACAAAACCGTTGGCCGGATTATACCGGGATGAAAGCATTTCGGCGAGTGCTGGCTTCGCTACCGCAGATCTCACCAGGGATGAAAGATATCAATCTTCTACATGTCATGTTGGTGCAAGCCCAACAAAATTCGGCCAAAACAAACCCGTCTCGGCCAACACCGACGACGATCTTGGTCAAGCAACCGCTTAGACGACGCCTAAACGCTGATTTTTATAACACCAACCTGATTTTTTAAAATTCGACGATCCCGTGCAGATTGAACAATCTTGTTAAGTTTTTCTAGAGCAACTTAGACCAATGACATGACTATAAAAGTAAGATTAAGCTAAGCAATTATATTGGTGTACACATTATTGGCGAGGACACAACCAGGGTGGCTCACTCGTCCACAAGCTGGTCTCTGTTTGGGATCCCATATGAACGCGCTTTTTCTTGGATTTTTATGCTTGGATCCACTATTGGATGCTTTCAGCATGGCCTTTTCGTTAAGAAAACAAAAGCTTAGCATTAACTTGTCCGTGATGGATCCACAAAAATACAGCATCTGATCTTAGAAATCCACCAGTAGTCCTGATTAATTCTCTAATACGGTCATTAATTAGGGTGGACACGAGATCTAACTTAAATTTTGCGAATAACTATTTAATGATAAACGCATCCAAAAAGGTGGTGGAGTGGAGTGGCGGAAATTATTAATACTATTATGGGTATCTGTAACTTTAAGTATTTATATGAATTAAAGTCGTATATATCTGACAATACCGTGTAAGTGAGTCCAAAACATGTTGAGCAGCAACAAAAATATCATGCTTAAGGCACTAACACGTAATTAGCATAGGTATGGTTAGTGGCATCTAATGCATAACGGGACAGCGTAATAAGATTTAAATTATCTTCTCTCATGGACAAGTTGTTGCTGTGAGCCGCCAACATATATTCTCTTATTAAGGTTGCATGTTTTTCTTGAAACTTGAAAGTGTGTATTGGATTTGGATCTGTTTTTGCATTTTAATATTAGCCGAAAGATAAATCGAATTATTCTTCATACTACCTTTGTTGATTATATTCATGATCCGAGGATTTGCTTGATGACGTCACTACTTCTTATCTTATTACAGTATATCTTCAAAATATTATTGACAACGAAGAACACTTCGATTGTATACATTATGTTGAGAAACTTGGGAATCACACTATCAAGTTTGGTCCCCAAGTCACACGTCATACACTTACCATATTATCATATATACACTTACCATATATACACTAGCATTAAATAGGATAGCATTAAAGAGAGATTTGCTTCTTAATGTACACGGGCTACAAATTGTATAAATAGGCCTCTTACGTTTCAATAATATTTAAGCAAAGTAGAAACAATTCTCTACTTTTACATGGTATCAGAGCAAATCTATACCTAAAATGGGGAACGACGCAGAGAAGGATAGTGTTCCTTTACATTATGTCCTGCACCCATCTGATCATCCTGGTTATAATTTTGTTACGCAGTCGCTTAGTGATTCTGGCGATAACTACTACACCTGGCGAATTAAATTTCACGATGCCCTTGCCTGTAAGCATAAGACAGGTTTCGTCAACGGTAGCATCAAAGAACCCGCCACTACTGATAAATACCACGACCTGTGGATTCAGTGCAATGTCCTTGTCAAGACGTGGTTTGTTAATTCCCTAAGCAAGGAATTACAAGCCAATGCCGTTCACAGCACCACAGCCAGTCAAATTTGGGCGGACTTGGAGCAGCGTTTCACACAAGGCGTTGCACCTCGTGTTTATGCCCTTCGACGTAACGTGGCTCTTTTGCAACAAGATCATAAGGTGGTCTCCATTTATTACGGCAAATTAAAGATGGCATGGGATGAGTTGCAGGGCCTCGATCCTCTTCCCATGTGCACTTGTGGCAAGTGTACCTGCAGGATTAATGAACGGGCTCAGGTACGACACAATCAAAGTCAAGTTTTTGATTTTTTTAATGGGTCTCGATGAAGATTTCAGTACCGTGAGATCACAAGTACTCAGTATGGAGCCGCTGTCGGGCCTAGGTCGAGTGTATTCAGCGGCCGCACAAGAAGAGACTCAACGGTCCGTAGCAGCTCTCTGTCAACCCGTAGAAAGCATTGCCTTGGCAGCTCAACCAGGCTCGGGCGTCAGAGGAGGATGGCGTTCCGGCGAGGACTCCCGTGGCCAACCACCACGCCGTGACGAACCACCCCGGCGTTGCACCCATTGTGGCCGGACGGGGCACACGGTTGATGGGTGCTTCGCCATCATCGGCTACCAACCGCACTAGACGAAGCCAGCTACGGATAGCAGCGGATTCCGGGGAGGTCGAGCCCATTCCGGTCGAGGAGGGCGATCAGGTCGGTCTGGCCGTGGTGGACGAGCGCTGGCGGCGCGACCTGCACAGTCGTCGTACTGTTCGCGTGAAAAAGAACGACAAACGCGTGAGTTTGATGCTGATTATTCATGTGGGCCAGCTTCAAATCAGTTCCATGGTGATGGGCCACCCTTGCCTGAGCCTCAGTTCCATGGATCAACAAATGGATCAGTCACAACGCAAGATTTTGGTGGGTTAGACCAATTGGCTGGTAGCCTTTCTGAAGCCCAACGTAGCCATTTATTGGACCTGCTGTCCAATAATGACTCATGGGCGAAATGACATCCAATTATGGCATCGACGTTTGGGACACATTGCGGACAACCAGTTGTCGTTAATTCCAGATTTACTACTTTCTGCAAATAAACACGGATTGTCGGTTTGTGATGCATGTTGTAGGGCAAAACAAACACGTTTACCTTTTCCTATCCGTACTAATAAAGCTACATGCCCTTTTGAATTAATACACTGTGATATTTAGGGACCCTATCGTGTGCCTTCTTTATCTGGTTGTCACTTTTTCCTGTCTATCGTTGATGATTACAGCAGGGCACTTGGGTATTTTTGATGAAACATAAATCGGAAACTAGAGGTCACCTCCTACAGTTCTTCCATTGGGTCCACGGTCAATTCAATACACATGTTCGATGCCTCAGAACGGATGGAGGACGGGAGTTCCAACATCATGAATTGTTAGCCTTTTACAGCGAGAAATGGATGGAGTTCCAAACCAGCTGCACAGACACCCCACAGCAAAATGGAGTCGTTGAGCGAAAACATCGTCATTTGTTGGAAGTGGCTAGAGCACTCCGTTTTCAAGCAAGACTATCCAAACGTTTCTGGGGAGATTGTGTTCTTACCGCTGCCTACCTGATCAACAGAATGCCACTTTCGGTCATTGGGAACAAAACTCCCTTCGAATTACTGTTTGGGAAACGACCAACATACGATCACCTACAAAGTTTTGGTTGCCTCTGTTATGTCCACCACCGTACTCATGACAAGTTTGCACCAAGATCCCGTGCAGGTATTTTCTTAGGCTACCCGAAAGTCAAAAAGGGTTACTGTGTTTATATTATCGATACGGAGGATGTGGTGATTTCGCGCGACGTCCAGTTTTGGGAATCAATCTTTCTGGGAGATCAATGTCTACCTACAGACCTAGGATCCACTCATGCGCCCCATAACCTTGACAACACCTTCACATGCGATAGTCCACCACCTTCCCGTCTAGCTCCGTCAGGCACAGTCCCACCGGCAACTGATCCTCCAATCCCAAAACCCATTGCGACCACCCAAGAGGACACCCAGACTCTACCGCCTCATCCCATCTCAAAACGCACCAGGGTCACATCAAAGCGTCTCGATGGCTATGAGTTCACCTTGTCGCCCTCAGTTCTCCCGTCAGACTCTGTTTCGCACTCATCGTCCCCTTCCGCACACTCGACGGTACATCCTCTATCTCACTCGATCTCTTATAATAAATTTTCATGCAATCATGTTGCCTTTCTATCAGTCATCTCGTCCATAGATGAGCCCCGTACATTTAAGTAGGCTTCGCAGCACGATCATTGGAGGAAGGAAATGACCCAGGAAATTGAGGCCTTGGAGGCTAATCATACTTGGAGCTTGACCCCTCTACCCCCTGGAAAACGCACCATTGATTCCAAATGGGTGTATAAAGTCAAGTTTCGTCCTGATGGATCTGTTGAGCGTTATAAGGCACGCCTAGTGGCAAAAGGATACACGCAGGTGGAGGGGATAGACTACACTGACACCTTTGCTCCAGTTGCCAAACTCACCACTGTTCGTTGCCTCCTCGCTATCGCTGCCACCCGCAATTGGCCGCTACATCAACTTGACGTAAATAATGCATTTTTACATGGTGACCTTTCTAAGGAAATTTACATGAAGGTTCCGCAAGGGTTTTCCAAACAGGGGGAGTCCTTGGTCTGTCGACTGCACAAGTCCATCTATGGCCTCAAGCAAGCCTCGCGGGTATGGTACCAAAAGTTTACTGATTCCATCATTGCTCTATGTTACACTTTTTCCACTGCAGATCCTTCTTTATTTACCCTCATGACGCCTACCTCCTTTGTTGTTGTCTTGATATATGTTAATGACATCATCGTAACCGGCACGGATGCCTCTCGTATTCAACAGCTCAAAGATCACTTGGATTGTCAGTTTCGTATCAAGGATATGGGTGCGTTGAAATATTTTCTTGGTCTGGAGGTTGCTCGCTCACCTAAGGGTATCATTCTCACTCAGAGGAAATATGCTCTTGACATTTTATCCGACAGTGGTCTCACTGGTTGCAAACCTTCGCCATTTCCCATACCCCAACAACATCGCCGTTCTGCCGACATCGGCGAATTGTGTTCTGATCCTGGCCAGTATCGTCGCCTCGTGGGTAGGCTACTCTATCTCACCATTACTAGACCATATATCAGTTATGCCGTACATGTTCTCAGCCAGATTATGCATGCACCTCGCATACCGCACTTGGAGGCTGCTCATCACGTACTCCGTTACCTCAAGAGTTGCCCGGGACAAGGGATCTTACTTCCCTCAGCTAGTACTCTCACATTCCAGGCTTATTGTGAGGCAGATTGGGCCGGCTGCCCTGACACACGTCGCTCCACCACAGGGTACATCATTTTCCTTGGCACCTCACCGATCTCTTGGCGTTCCAAGAAGCAGACTGTTGTCTCCTGCTCCTCCGTTGAGGCAGAATACCGTGCCATGGCTGCTACTAGCCGTGAGATTGTTTGGCTTCGTCGTCTCCTTCATGATCTTCAGGTGCCATATGCTGAATCAGTTCCTCTCTTCTGTGATAATCGTGCCGTTATCCACATTGCCTCTAATCCAGTCTTTCACGAACGCACTAAGCACATCGAAATCGACTGTCACTTTGTTCGCCAACCGCTACAGGCCTCCATATTGCACCGTAAACCAGTGCCCAGTTCCCATCAACTTGCTGATATTTTCACCAAAGGACTTGGCCGGGACCGCTTTCAGGATCTTCTTTGCAAGCTGGGCATTTCCAATATAGATGCTCCAACTTGAGGGGGAGTGTTGAGAAACTTGGGAATCAAGCTATCAATCTTGGTCCCCAAGTCACACGTGATACACTTACCATATTATCATATATACACTTACCATATATACACTAGCATTAAATAGGATAACATTAAAGAGAGATTTGCTTCCTAATGTACACGGGCTACAGATTGTATAAATAGGCCTCTTACGTTTCAATAATATTCAAGCAAAGCAGAAACAATTCTCTACTTTTACAATTTTCAAGAATAATTTTGACGATTTGTGGAATAAATGAAACAAAAACAGGACTGTATCTTTTCTTTTCTTTTTTTATCGGCAGAGACTAAATCTTTGCAGATTCATATATTCTAAATATTAAACCAAAACTAATTTACAAAACCCAACTATATAACCCAAATTACATATATTTCATTACATTAATAAGTTTATCTGTAGTTTTCTGTTCAATCTCGAGATCCGATTTGGGATGGTATTGTTGAGTTAAAAATAAAAATATACATTTTTGAATTGTTGAGGTATTATTGATATCGTAAGATAAAATGAATATTAATTATTAAATATTAAGACAACGGTTTTGTTATAAATGTGGTTATGCAGTAATATTGATGTGGTTTTTTTTGTTTTGTTTTTTCAGTTGTTTTTGGTTTTTAGGCCGGTATTGTTGGACTTTGTTTTGGTTGTTGTGGTTTCTATCCTAAGACCTACACTTTCTTTTTAATGTATTTCATTCTCTCTGATCAAAAAAAATATTAAGACAACTGTTTTGTTATAAATGTAGTTATGTAGTAATATTGATGGGGCATGTTTTACAGGGATGGTGGGGGTTTCATCAAAGACATTTGGAATAGGTTATTCTGTGGAACTTAATACCATCTGTAGTTGAAGCTCTGAGGATTTGGGATGCTCTAATAGGGATTACATGAAAAAAGGATGGAGGCATATATATGGAGGTGCGGAGCGATTGTCTTATGAATTAGCTCTAAAGGTTTCTAATCTAAAGTCTCATTTGGATCAAATAATGCACGATCGTCAAATGTTATAAATTAATTCAAAGGTGATAACCGTAAGTTTCTAAGAGTATTCTCAGGCGGTTCGTACCGGCGGAAACAAACGGCAATGGTTGGTAGACGGTTCGCTAACGTTTGGAGGTTGACAGAGAGAGCCGTTGGTGAGGAAACCGATAACAGAATGCGCTGGCGGAAAGATCCGTTGGTGAGGAAACCGATAACAGAATGCGCTGGCGGAAAGAGCCGTTGACAGTCAACGCTGATTGCCTCAGTTTTTCTGCCGACCGTTGATAACCTATTCGGTGCCACCTCGTGGCTACGTCGGCAGCGTCTATTTTTCCCCTTCTCCCTTATATAAACAACAAGCATCCCTTTCATTTTCACACACCAACACGATTTCTCTCAAAATACTAATCTATTCTTTCTCTATAGTCGTTTTTTCGTTAGCAATGGAGTACGATAGGGATCCTTTCAAGTGCTCGATGGCGAATGACAATTACGTCCCAAAACACAAGAGAATGTCTCCCGGAGCCAGGACTATGTCCGAACTAGTCAAGAAAGTCCCATCAATACTGAAGACGTCGTCGAGGTATCGAATCTCGGAGGTTCGCAAGCACGGACAACTCAAGTGAGCAAGGTGCAAATGAACAAGCCAAGAAGATTTTGGAGCGTTGAGGAGGAAGAGCGTCTTGCTCGGGCTTGGATGATAAATACATATGATTCAGTCGTCGGGAATAACAAGGCGAACGTGATGTACTGAGATGACATCGGGAACAAAGTTACTGATATGCATAGACCAGATGATCTGTTGCGGTCTGAAATGAACTACAAGGACCACTAGAACAGTGTGAACCCTTTAGTGATGAAGTTCCAATGGCACTACGAACGCACCGTGAAGGATCACAAGAGCGTCCGACCCGAAAGACAAGTTATGGCGTTGGCGGATGAGTTATACAGGGTTAAGGAAGGGCACGACTTTGTGTGGAAGCATTGGTGGAGGCTCGTCAAAGATGAGCACAAGTGGACTTCAAGTCACTTTGCCGCACCCGTCGTATCGGAGGATGAAGAGCAGATGGAATCGGCGTCGCCTTTTCACATTTATAGCAAATCGAGAAATCGTAGTCAGGAAGAAACACTTGGGGATGATAGTGAGCGCACCACGGGAATGATCCGAGGTTCGGGATACCGCCGACCTATGGGTTAGAAGTTTGTGAAAGCTGCAAGGCTCAAAGGGAAAGGAAAAAGACGCATAGGCAAAGGAGCTTGTCTTAGGTGTTGCAGAGGTCCAACAAGTAGTTTGCAATGCGTTCGAATTGAAGCTCAAAGTCATGTCCCAAAAGTAGCAGTACTTCAAGATTTTCCAGCAGGAGATGTAGAAGGACGTCTCGAGCATAGACGCCTAGTAGCGTGACGCCCACTATACGACCCTTGCGATGTTGCACCACAAGCTTCAAATGTGATGTTTCAGTGTTCCTCCGTCTGGTTTTTCAATTCCGATTCCAAATGTCTGTATTTGTTATCCGATTAATGAACTTTATTTGTTTCTTTTTGTTCGATGAATAAGGTTTTTTGTTTGAATTATTTATTTCTCGTCATATTTTATCGGTTTCATTTTCCATTGCATATCCGTTAAATAATTGTGGGATTGAACTGCATCTATAGTTTGAATTTAATATTGCCTACATTTCACATGAATTCGGTCTTCGTTCCAAATTCCTTGGATTGCGTGACATAATTGCACAACACATGACAAAATGATCAAAATACCCTTGCTAGGGACGACGGTTTGTTGGCATTATCTCCACCCCCTCACCTATAAATACACTTATATCACCTATCTTCACCACTTCCACCACCGAATCCTCTATTCCCAAATTCCTCAAACATTTTCATCTTCACCGAACCGCCGATGGACGACCATCGTCGAACCTTTCTACGTTCACACGAAGAATAAATGGTGTTGGCCCTTGTGTGCCTTCAACATTCTTGCTCGGGGCCAAACATCTGGTACTGACCGGGTGTATACAACTACTACGTCGCCTCGGGCCTTGATGCATCACTAGCACGAACCGAGAGGCAGTGCAAGGACCACTAGCAAAGGAAGTCAGTCAAGGTAAGACAATTCAATTTAATCTACCGTGAGAAAACTGCATACTCGACTGCCATGAAAAACTGATGATCAACTTAGAGCACTGGTTGCTGACACGTATCGAGAACGACATCGCTAACATTTCACCAAGTTCATAATCTGGAATCTTGTCAAAGACCAGCCCAAGTGACTACAATATTGCAACGAAATATAAATCGTTGTTATGCTATGTTTAGTTTCTGCTTCGGTGATAATAAATTGTGGTTAAAGTATGTTTAGTTTAAGTTTCAGTATTATTAATCGTGTAATGTGTGTTTTGTTTTTGTTTTTGATAAAAATGTTATGTTTAATATTAATTTGTTCTATCATTCGCAACCAACAACCATCATAAAAAAACACCACTAGAGGTTGTTGATTGTTCATGCTGGCTGATAAAGGAGAGAGAAGATGATTTAATATATTTTTTATTCAAACAGACAGCACAAACAGTCAAAAACGTTGTTGAAGGACTGAAGATGCTTTAAGATGTTTAACGGATAGGACCTCTCATTGGTCAGTCAGAAATTTGTTCTTTATCTATATACATGTGGACTCGTATTGTGTTGCTTGGCCACGTACCACGTTGCTTCCTACACGTTTTTTTAGGGGTAAAATATTTCATCAAATGCTAAAAATGATTACAAAACAGTATTGCAAAAGTATTCATAACAATGACATCCAGATTAAGAGCAGGTTCTTATTACATATTTTTTTAGTAATCTCTTTGCTGGTTGATTTAAAATCTCAAAAATATAATGTAACTTAACCGACTATACCAAAAATACAACTAGACCAACCATGTGTTGTTTATTTTTCCCGATCTTGTACGAAAGATTTGTTACTAAGAAAATCTCCAACCTATTTGCAAGTGACGAGGCTCAACCTAAGACACCCTTTATAGTACTAATGATGATCCTTAGAATCAGACTACATGTAGAATCCCCAGTATTATGAGTTTCTAAAATCTTGGACCTGTAATGTAAGTCAATCTCGATGAGAATGAGAAGTCAAGGAGTGAATTTGAGCGGGATTCGGTCAGTGCAGAATAATTGGGTCCTCCATAAAACCCACAAATTCCTATCATACACGGTCATCAATCCCAACAAAATTGCGTTGAAAACCTCATTTGACTGATATCAATTTCTCGTACCCTTGCAAAAACGGATTGCATTAATAACATTGTAGAACCTCCTAAGCATAGCACCATAACTTAGCCACCGCATAAACACGGAGTTTTTTATCAACAAATTTTATAAACCTTGTCTTTGTAACAAAGGACAAGGCCAAGGGAGACCCTCAACAACGGTTACTTACAAATAGAGGCAACCTATAATGAGGTCCCTAGCTCAAATTACAGACTAGTAACAACAACCAAAGAGAACTCAGTCTCAGAATAGTCTCAACAAGGGGAAGTAAAAACAAGATCTAACAATCAGATAAGCAGCAAAATAAGCCAACACAACCAAAGGTACTACACATCCTGAACTCACCACCTAAAAGCAAAAGTAAGAGGAAAAAAGGCAAAAGCCCAAACAGCTGTGCATAGCAAAAACCAAACACGCAAAAGTAAAATAGGCAAAAGTATAAACACGGAGTTGAACAACAAAACTTTAGTCATGGCGAAACCCACTGTTAAGAGCACCATAACCTTATCCATCGTGTAAACCATTTAACAAAGCATTAAAACCCCAACCTCCATGAAACCCATAAAATATATAACCTTAATTACCGTTAAGACCTTCTACAGTGGGATTAGACCGAATCGATCTAATCATGGTCTGTTCAGGCCTTAATTTTAGATTTTGTATGTCTAATTCGACCCAATTCGTGGGTCTTTTGTTGCTAGTGTTGTAATGAGAAAAAAACCGATTTGGTCTATTCCGAGAGTAATGTGAATAAAAAGTGAACAAAATAATATGGAAAGCAAATTTTATTATTTCCGGAAGAAAAAAAAACACAATGAAACTACAACACGAACCCGGTAAACAAAATACCCTCGAACCTAGAAAAACCACCTCCTAGCAACCCGACCGGATGTAAACTAGAGGTTTGGAAACTCGTTCATTCGACGCCATTTCGGGCATTCTCGAACAGACGCCCACCATTCATGCTTTTTGAACTGATAGATGATATTATTGGCATAAATCCGGTTGGCCTCTAGAAGCACCTCGGCATCGCTTGCGGTTGGGTCGAGCTCATGTCGGGCTTGCAAGAACGATATCTCGAATAACTGCACCCGGAGGTTGATCTTTTGCCAATGATCTTTAAGGTGCTTCTCCGACTGAGGGTATGGTTCTATTTCCATGGATTTTCAATCAGTATAGAGATCGTGTCATTACTCTCTTGTGTCACTCTCGTGTATCATCCAAGCCACAACTAGCCTCCTCTCCTCAACTTCGGTCCATAAATGTGCCATGGATTCGGTGGTGTAGGAAATATTGGGATGATGGTTCGATTTTGGTGAGAGGTTTGGAGAAGAGTTGTGGAGGCCGATACTACATATAGGCTGGTATAAATAGGGAGGTAGAATCGTAGGGTTTCAAATTCAAAGTGATAGAATCAGTCAAAACCTTATCTTGGCAAATTCGATGAGTAATTATGGAGGAAGATTCGGTGCATGTGACCAAGAGAGTAGAATCGGCCAGACATTAAATGACAAGCATTAAAATACAAACATAAAGAGTACATTTATTACAAACTTTACGGTTAGGTTTTTGGAGTTAAAAAAACGTAACTAGTTCGAAACCGGAACGTTAATACAAAAACAGATCACTGAGCATGTTAGTTCTGGTTCATAGCTCGAACTATCTCGAACATAAGAACATCGTGGTTGGCCTTCTAGAGCGGGGTCCAATCATTCGTCTCGAGGGAAACTGCTTAGGCGTACTGCCTGGTCAATGATAGCTAATACTTTATGAGCTTTGCCTTTGTTTGCTCGAAACGACCACGACGACGTTGTTCTCGCTTGATCCTGTACAATACTAGTAGCGGACACACGCCAGCTTGAGAAACCCCGCTCTCGTTCTCGGAATCCATAAATTAGGTTGCACACTTCTACTTTGGGAAAAGTTTTGGATTGTGCCATTGAAGAATGATATTGGGTTGCCTTATATAGGAAACCGAATCGGCCTATGTGGAAATGAGGAGGCTCGCATTACGGTGGCATGAACTTCCCGAACAATAGGTACAAGGAAATACAGTTATTGGAGAAAACGGTTACAAATTACCAAGTAACTACATGTCACCATCCATAACGACCTCATGCCTGAACAAAGCCCAATGTGTTCAACTAGATTAGCCTTGAGATGCTGGTGCGAAGCTCGATCCTCTAGCCTGTTTGACCGGTATCTGATGTCATCGTACTATGGTAATGACCCTCGATGGAATGGTAACATTGGTTCTTCGGATGGGAGACGTTTTATGTCTCCTTGGAAGGTGTCTCATTCGTCGCCTACAATCATGTTATGTATGATAATGCACGCCCATATGATCATAGAAAGTTTCCTATCATTCCAACCCCGAGCATGCCTACTAATGATATGGAAACGAGATTGCAATACCCCGAATTCCCTCTCAACATCCTTCCTTGCAGCTTCCTGTTTCCTTACGTATAACACGTACCTCGGTAGTTTTGGAGCCGGGATAAACTTCACGAAGCACACCGACAATGGATAAATTTCATTTGTTAGGTAGTAAGGAGTGTCATAATACGTACCGTTGACCCCATACTCGACCAGAGGTTGATCACCCCGATATACATGCGTAAATATGGACGATTAGTTCAGAACATTAATATCGTTGTTCGAACCTGGAATACCAAAGTAAGCGTGTAAGAACCGCCCCCGGTCGATCTCATTCAAACTAGAGGTTTTTGGAGAAAGTTGACTTTTTACCGGAAAAGTCAACCGATGACTCCGGGAGTCATTCGGGACCTTTCTGGGGCCCAAATAGCTTACCCGTCGTTACGGTTAGCTTAGTTACTGTCGTTTCCTTTCAAACGATAGTAACTGTGTAAAAGTCAACCCGGGGGTCAATTTCGGTCAAACCTCGAGTCTTAATGAATTTAATTAATTAGTTGCTTGAGATTTTTGAATAAGAAGTGGTCCCAATATGAACACTTGTCCATGGTGGCTTGGGTGAGAAGAAATAGGGCAGGATTACCATTTTACCCTTAAAACTTAGAGATTTGGGACTTTGTAGCAAGAGGACATTATGGACATCTCTCACCTAGGTTTTAAGGCTACATTGGGTGACATTTCAGCCCATTTTGAGAGTGGTGGCCTAAATTACCAAGGGAGGAGAGAGAGGAGCTCTCATGGAAGCTTGAAGAAGAAGCAAGGAAAAAGAGGAAGCTTTTTGCCCATTTTCTTCATCTCCTTTCCACCCTTAGGGTAAATCATCTATCTGTTTTCGTTTTAGATGATTTCTACTTAGTGGGTTTGATGGAAAAATACTAAAAACTAGTTGGGTGTTCATGGGTTTGGGTTTTTGTTGATAGATGATGATTTTTGGAGAGAAAAGGGAGTTAGATGATGGTTTTTAATTGGATTTATGGAGTTTTGATGAAGACCCATGATGGGTATTGAGTTATTGACGTTTATGGAGTTGTTTTTGAGGTTTTTTATGGTTAAAAATGAATGTTTTCGAGTTGTTTTTTGTGAAATCGAAGCTGGAGGAAGAAGAAGGACGAACCTGTCCAGATCCGTCACGGATCCGTGAAGGGGACCGTGACGGCGCCAGTCACGGCTCCGTGAGGAGAACCGTGACGGTGCAGACCACGGGTCAGTGACCCGATCCGTTACGGAGCTCGTCAAGGCTCCGTGACCCGAACCGTGACAGACCTGAGTTGGGCCTTTTGGGCCCATTTTGTTGGATTTCGAGTAATTGGGACAATTATCTATAACCGAGTCCTTCTGGGGTTAATTGGGAATGTTTTCCTCTTTAAACCAATTGTGAATTACTCTTGATTCTAGTATTTAATTGTGATCCAAAACTTTGGACCCGAGCTTGACAGAGGAGGAGACTATTGGACCTCATGAAGTGACAAGGAGGAAGCTAGCCAGGTCGTCCGCTGATGGATTGGATTGCTTTGGAGGTAGGAAAAGTAGTGAATACCGTTTTAATTGCGGAAAGTTACTAGTATGCATATAGGATGTTAATAACCGGAAGAGTCTTAGTATGCATACAGGATGTGAATCACTAGAATAACCGCTTTCAATTATGGGAAATTGTCGTGCTGTAGAAATGCATGTGGGCCATGTCGAGCCCTTAGGTTTGCGTGTTGATTGTGATGTCATGATCTATGATTGTGATTGCATGATGTGTGGTCTTTTCTTCGTTAGATTGAGAATCACGATATGGTATGTTCTTGTGATATGCTCGGTGTAGCGTGTTGATATGTTTTGGGCAAGTGTGTCATGCTTGATATGACGTGAACCCATGCTTGTGATATGGTCGGGTGGTTGATAGACCGACGTGACGTGTTGTGGTAATATTGTTGGGCTTGGTAAGTCGTGGTTGATCTATGGCATTATGATGCGTGTTATTCTCTTGATGTGTGTTCCAAGAGGAGTTGCATTCCGGTATGGTACCTACACTGTGGGGGTACGCCGGTGTAGGGTAGTACCTAGACCGACGGTGTGGTCCCACGTATGCGCGGTCCCCCGGGGTGTGGTCCCGGTACGATACCTACATCGAGGGGGTATGCCGATGTAGGGTATCTAGGCCGACGATTACGTGATCAGTATAGTGATTGTGCCCTGATGGATTCCCGGGAAGGCATCTAGGCCGAGGTTGTGTGTTCTGGTATGATGTTTTGTGACTGTGCCCCGATGTGGTTCCGGGAAGATATCTAGGCCGACGCTGTGTGTTCCGGTATGATATGATAGAGTCAGGCTGTGTACAACCGACGGAGTTTGGGGACTACGGTACATGACGTATGATTGGTTTACTGTGTATTGTATGCTTGATTATTGGATAAGTGACGTGAGTACAGTGTGATAGTGGTCGTGTAAGTATGTTTGTGAGTGTGGTTATAGTCTTGTGACTAAGGATTGTGGTTATGAGATTCTGTGTTGTGGTTAGTTGTGTGTCGTACTAGTATGCCCTAATTGGAGGGTTACTCGTGGTGGTGAGCGGCTGTTCATAACCTTAACTATTTTTCCTACTGAGCGAAAGATCACCCCTTTACTTTATTGTTCTACAGGTTTTGAGCGGGATTTGGACTAGCGGGATTCTCGGAGCTTGGGAGCTTGTGAGGGTCTTAGGCTAGTATGGTCTAGTGACGTACAGTTTTACGATTACTAAACTCTTTTATTACTTGGTTTTATCGAGCTGTGACTCGTACTGTTATTTGGATCATTTAAATTGTTATTTGAGACCCATTTTAGTATTAAAATTGTTTTATTATTTATTATTTTAAATTCACGTCTCGAGTCCGGTCAAAACCGGATTTAGGGCGTGACAAAGCTCGTCAAACCCATGTTTCGGGCCCTACAACTGCTTCAAGCATCACCGTCGATCCAAAATGATCGCCCCGCTCATACACCCCCTACAGGGTTTTGAGACAATTCCTCCACGAACAATGCATACAATCAAGGTTGCCGATACAAGATGGAAAACCACGAGTTTCATTGATACGTGTAATGTAACTAATATCATTACCGTTGAGCTTCCTGAGGTATGTATCACCGAAGACGTTGATTATGACAAAGCAAAACCGGTGCATGCACTCGAGGGAAATTGTCTCTGCTATCTCTAAATACTCGTCCAGGCTCTCGGCCGAAGAACTGTAACACAACATCCGTTAAGATGTCGTACACTTTTGAATAACTGAATCAACTTTTTTGATGAAGTACGCATCGTACTCTGACACCCCGTCTACGATTATCAAGAACACTGATTTCTCCATTCTAAAACGCCACCGAAACGTTTTAGCATCGTACAACGGGGTAGCTGCAAAGTAGTCGGAGATAAGCCGGTCGTGAGCATCACTTTGATCTCTATAAATGTATTGCTTTTTCGTCTTTCCCCTAACGGAGTCCGTCATACCTGCCTCGGTCTTCCTAACTTTCTCCCTTATAGCCTCCAACATCTCTTCCTCCGCTTCTAGGGTTCTTGCACGTAATGTTGCGTAGTCCAATTCGTCGACATCATACTCCTCACTACTCGATGAATCCATGAATATAAGACGGTATCACAAGAAATGTAGAGAGAATTTGGACGATTTCATAGATAGTTGAGAGAAATTTTGTTAGATTTGTTGTGTTGGGATGCAATGTATTTATAGCAATCGTTTTAAACTTTATTTTGAATTAATTTTTTTGTGGTTGACCAATTCTGCTGACCCATGCAACGTGGCAGAATCGTCGCGTCTTTTCTGCGTCTACTTGTCGAAACGTCACCACATACCGCTCATTGATTCGTGTGGTCAACACCAAATCGGTCTAATCTACGATACTGCGAGTCGGCAGAGTCATAGACCGTCTAAAACAGATTCGACGTGACAATGGATTGTGATTCGACTAATCAGCAAGAAAAAACTATTTTTCTATCCAATTCGACACCCGATTCGACGACAACGAGACCCACTGTAGATAGTCTAAACTTATCGAACAAGAACCAAAATAAAAAAGTGTTGACGGTTTCGGATCGGCATCAATGAGACCTTCTATCCTCGTTACCGACCCTAGTATAGGAGTTATTTGAACGCGGTAGGTTTAGCCACTACGTGTTATTTTGCTTTATGATCTTTAATGAAGTATTTTCTTATTTTAAGAAACGAAACAATGGGCTTCTCATGCAAATACACACGAAGACAAATTATGGGCCACAAGAGTCCAATATGCATTCTAGACCTGATGGGGACACTCCCCAACTTGTAACATTCCTCACATGCTTTGGCAAAAACTGTCAGTGCCACACAAAAACAATTTAGTGTCGCGTCTATAATTGTGTATGAAAAAGACGTTAGTTTTCATGTGCAATTGTAATGTGCAATATTCTAAATCAGAATTGCTTTCATTTGATTTTACTAACGACTTTTCATTAAAATCATATTCAAATCTAAGTAAAGTGAGTTTAGTAATTAATCTTGATCCCCTCCCAAATGCAACCCTTGAGAAGATGGACCACTTTGCCAAAACGGAAGCGTCGTGGCCAATGTGGCAAAGGATACGTTTCTCTTTCTTTTGTGAACTACCTAATACCTATAGTCCATTGTTATATCACCATGCATGTAATTGTCTGTGACTATATTATGTACGGTTTTGTACTATTCCATTTAGTACACGTTACACACGACACGCAAAACAATGCCATTTTATCGATCGGAGTATCATAAATTCACCCTATTATATTTTCATTAACCGAAAGGAAGTGCCACTACCACTATCAATGTGTTTCTGATTCTTTCTTTTTTTGGTGAAAATCTGTATAGGAATTGATGTTATTTAGGAAAAAAATTTTGAAAGGTAAATTCATTAATAAACCTTATATACCAAAAAACACACATCGGACAATACAAGTGTTGCATCCAACGTACGATCTCAGGAATTCGATGAACGACCAGTGAGATGAAAAATTCTCGAAAAAGACAACGCAACGCCTAAATAAACCAACACTACTAATGAGTGGGGATACTTTGGTTAAATTCCTCTTTTAACATGCATCAAGATACGGTCGTCAAGCAATATATAAGACGGCTAAGTACCGGTCGAACCCATAAGGAGTAGATGTATCATTAGTATTTCGCTAACATCTAGAGACGTGGGTTGTCACTTCCACGTCCCCGAAAAGGAAAATAAAGGGTGAAAAAGTAACAGGTACAAAATCCCGGGAGGTGTTCGTGTTGGAGTTTGATGGAATGTGATTCCCGATCTTCTCATTAACGTAATTGCTATAAATATAGCTTTGTTACAAGATAAGTATTATCCAATATACAAAATACAAATGAGGTATATCTTATCTAACACGCCCCCTCAGTCGGAACGGGAGGAGGCAAGACGTTCAGACTGGATCTGAA
This sequence comes from Erodium maritimum, assembly GCA_963921825.1. Taxonomy (NCBI): domain Eukaryota; kingdom Viridiplantae; phylum Streptophyta; class Magnoliopsida; order Geraniales; family Geraniaceae; genus Erodium; species Erodium maritimum. Next base: position 55,052,189 of record OY997594.1, read on the forward strand.
ATCATAAAACAAGACCTGCGGGAGTCCCTTGGTGAAGATGTCGGCAATCTGAGACCGAGAAGGGACATGAAGAACCTGAACTTGTCCTTTAGCGACCTTTTCCCGAACAAAATGGATATCTAGTTCGATATGCTTTGTGTGTTGATGTTGTACAGGATTCCCGGATAAATAAATGGCACTTACATTGTCACAATAAACCAGGGTGGCTCGAGATATTGGACAATGTAGTTCCAAGAGTAAGTTCCGGAGCCAGCAAGATTCCGATACAACATTCGCAACGCCTCGGTATTCAACTTCAGTGCTAGAACGAGAAATAGTCGGTTGCCGCTTAGAAGACCACGAAATGAGATTATCACCCAAAAACACACAATATCCTGATGTAGAGCGGCGAGTATCAGGACAACCGGCCCAGTCTGCATTTGTGTAAGAGACCAATTCTGAAATCTTGGAGGAGTATAGGTGAAGACCCAAATGTAGTGTTCCCTGAAGATAACAGATGATGTGTTTGAGAGCACCCATATGATTGTCACGTGGATCATGCATGTGGAGACAAATTTGTTGAACATCATAGGATACGTCTGGGCGAATGTACATGAGGTACTGCAATGCGCCTACGAGACTGTGGTAGAGAGTCGGATTAGCAAAAGGAGCACCGGATATGCCGTTCTCTTTAGCCTTCGTAACCACTAGAGTCGCAGATGGAGAACAAGAGCTCATTCCTGCTCGATGAATAATCTCCTCCACATATTTCTGTTGGGAAAGGAACATGCCTGTAGAATGACGATCAACTGCAATACCAAGAAAATAAGATAAAGGCCAAAGATCCTTCATGGAAAACTCCGAGCTAAGTTTAGACATAATAGAAAGTCGTAAAGCTTGACTCGAAGTAGTCAGAATGATGTCATCCACATATAAAAGCAGAAAGGCAGTGTCGGAGCCCTGACGGTAAACAAATAGGGAGTGGTCAGATCTGCTATGGGAAAAACCAATAGTAGAGACGAAATCAGTAAATCGCTGATACCAGGCCCTCGGGGCTTGTTTCAAACCATATAATGAGCGCTTCAACAAGCAGACATGATCCGGATAAGACGTGTTGCGAAACCCGATAGGCTGATACATGTAGACCGTCTCGTTGAGGTTTCCGTGGAGAAATGCATTCTTGACGTCCAGCTGATGTATATGCCATGACTGAGAGACCGCCAGACTGAGGACCGTCCGGATGGTAGCCGGTTTGACAACCGGGATAAACGTCTCATCGCAGTCGACACCAACCTGCCGAGCACGACCATCACCTACAAGACGAGCCTTATAACGCTCAAAAGAACCGTCAGACCGTCTTTTATGATGAAAACCCACATTGACTGAATCACATTAGTATTATCAGGACGAGGAACTAATTCCCAAGTCTTATTTTCAATCAAGGCATCATACTCATCAATCATTGCTTGGTTCCAATTAGGGTCTGATAATGCTGCCTTATGATGTTTGGGTATGGGAGATGGAGTAATGGAAGAGCTAAGGTTAAAAATGACTTTTGGTTTGGATATACCCGCTCGGCCTCGTGTGATCATCGGATGGATCACGGGTGATGAAGTTTGTGATGCATGGGAAGGACGGGCCGGTTCGGTTGGGATTAAGGGAGATGAAATGCGAGATGAGGCCGGTGATGATGGGTCGGGAGCAGGTGAAGATGGGCCGGGCGCAGGTGAAACTAGCAAGCTAGCAGCTGAAGGTGATGGACCGGTGGATGGATTGGGAGATCCGAGCAATGGTAGTGTGATCAACGAGGAGAGGTCGTCATCCAAAAATGAGTAAGCTGCAGGGTCAGGGTGAGATAAAGTAGAGAAAGGAAATGTCGTTTCATCAAAAATAACATGCCGACGGATAATTACTTTGTTTTGTTGCATATCAAAACATTTGTATACTCGATTTTGTGAAGGAAATCCAAGAAAGACACACGGTAATGAGCGAGATTGCAACTTGTTCCTAGCAGTTGAGGGAATAAGAGGATAACACAGACAACCAAAAGTACGCAAATGAGTGTAAGTTGGAGTATTATGATAAAGAAGTTGAGTAGGGGATGAAAAAGATATATTTTTAGAAGGAAGAATATTATGAAGATAAGTAGACATGTGAAGTGAGTGATGCCAAAAAAGAAAGAGGAAGGGAAGCATGAATAAGCAATGTTCGAACCATATTGTTGACAATTCTAATTTTTCTTTCAGCACGACCATTTTGAGATGAACTATGGGGACAAGAAAAACGAAACACCATTCATGTAGATACACAGAGTTTATGAAATGGAGTATTATCAAATTCCTTCCCATTATCACATTGAAAACTTTGGGTACGAACAAAATTGTTAAACATAGTGAATATAGAAAACACATCAGATTTTGCACCCAACGGAAATGTCCACAAGAAATCTAGTAATCATCAAGAAGAAATAAATAATATCGATGACCAGCAGAACTTAAAACAGGGGTAGTCCATAAATCAGCTTGAATAATATCAAATGCAGAATATGTAGTGTTTAATGACTGACTGAAAGGTAATTTAATATGTTTGCCAAAAACACAAGACTGACATGAATGTAATTTTCTGTTTGTAGAACATGAAATCAAATGCTGACTACGAAGAGAATGAAAAACAGGATCACCAGGATGACCTAACCGAGAATGCCAAAGTTGTGTAGACAACGCAGCTAGAGCCAAAGGCGATTTAGAAGACACGGACGATGACACTGGATAAAGATCACTAGAACTATTGCATCTCAGAACCGGGGTGCCCGTCCGAAAATCTTTCACAGAAAAGCCGTAAGTATCAAATTCTACTGTAGCATTATTATCTTTGAAAAACGGCGGATGGAAACAAGGTTCTTAATAATATGAGGGGTATGTAACACATTTTTCAGGCATAAATTTGGGTGAGTAGGTAATAAAGCAGCATGACCAGAACCAGTAATAGGGATAATCGTACCATCACCAACAATAACTTGACGAGCAGAGCTTGAATTAAAATAAGGTTTTAGACTACCTGAGTTGGAAGTCATATGGGAAGAAGCCCTTGAGTCCATATATCAGTTGGGATCCCGCTGGTGCAAGGTCATCGTGTGCATGGCTCGATCGATGTCCGTAGGAACTGTAGAGACCGAATTGGCCTGAGGATCCTTGCCCAAAACTCCTTGCTGAGAGGAATGACCCGTGCTAGGTCTTGTACCCATACGCTGCGGTGCTGTCCATGGTTGACTAGGTCAGGGATGGGCCTGCAGCGTGGCCCACTGTGGAGGTCCAGTCCACCTAAGGTGCTTCTGGTGAGAAGAAGTTGGGACGTGCGCTGCTGCGTGGTGGGCTTCGGCCGAAGAGGGAGGTCCAGGCCAGGGGTAAGGCCTAGTCCAAGAAGGTGCGCCCTCGCGATTTGAAGTAGCTCCATGCGCAGGGGAACATTTTGTGCTTTCTCTGGAAATTTGCCTAGAATTAGTGGCCGGATATCGGGGATCGACCATGGGAACGAAGCTTCAAAGGTTGCTTGACAAGAGCTGGTGCGATCGGGAGCCGGTGCGCTCCGGAGCTGGTGCACTGGTGTTGAGATGAACTGCTCTGGTGCACCTGTGCGATCGGGAGCAGGTTGCTTGACGCGGCAGTGGAGGAGATGGGTTGCGGCAACGGAGGAGATGGGTTGCGATGCGATCAAAGATGACTGTGAAGCTGCTTGCGTTTGGAGCAAAGGAGCGTGAGATTTAGCACCTGTGATCGAGAGCAGCTTGCGTCTGGAACAGAGACGACAAAGCAGTGATATGTGGCAACGGTAAATGATCACCAATTCTTCAATACAAGGTACCAATTAATGATCACCAGTGCATCTATACAAGGTCCCAATTAATGATCACCAGTGCATCAATATATGACCTCAATAAATGAACCCCAATAGATCAATATACGACAACGTAGTGATATAAAAACAAATAGGCAACACACAGGTACCAGGTGAGGAGTATGATTAAATATGTGGAGTAGAGGCAGCTTCAAGAGAACTGCACGCAGAGTTTAAGCACTGCATCCGGGATCGTCGTGCGATTGGAAAGAGGAGACGCAGGTCTGCAATTCGCGATTGAAACTGAAACTGGCGTGCGATCCTGAGCGAAGTATTGTTGGCGTGAGAGTGGAAAAAGGGAGATCGCAGGCTGCAATTCGCGATTGGAACTGAAACAGAATCGCAGATTGGAACTGAAACAGAATCGCAGAAGAAAGTAGTGGCGCTGGCGTGCGATCTGGAGCGAAGTACTGCTGCAAGTCGCGAGTGGAACTGAAAACAGAATCGCAGAAGCAAAAGTGGTGTTGCATGCGATCTGGAGCGAAGTGTTGCACTCGTTGATTTGTCAATCGTTGCTGCGAAAATCAGATTTGGTGCGCAGGCTCTGATAAGTCGCGCGATCAGAAGAGAAACGATCGCAAACTGGAGAAGGAGAAACTCAAAAGCGGAAGCAAAAAAAAAATCAGATTTGCTCTGATACCATGATGGAATGTGATTCCCAATCTTCTCATTAACGTAATTGCTATAAATATACAAGATAAGTATTATCCAATATACAAAATACAAATGAGGTATATCTTATCTAACAGAGTTCCACCATAGAGGAGGTAGAGCATTTCGGGAATCGAAGCTGGATCCTCCGCCGGAGGGTATTTTCCACTTCTATATCATCCCTGAGCCACAAATGATCATCCAACAAGTGAAATTTTGGGATAGGAGCAGAGAGTACCTGAAAACCCAGTTTGGCCATCAAAATGGCCCGGATGTTGGCATTCCGAGCGTCACTCAGGATATTGGTAACCCGGACGCCAATCTCCATGTAGTTGACCGAGAGCATATCCGATTGCATGCAGTGTCGTAGAGTTACAGCAGTAGAGGGTATCCCCCGAACCCCCACGGAATTCGATGACGAACATAATCCATAGTTGCCCTCGTCGGGAAGTGAAAGGCCACCAGATGTGGAGAAATACCGAATAGCAGCGGATAACACACAACACGGAACAATAATCAAAGTGCAGGAAATATAAACAGAGACAACGATATACGTGGTTCGGCAATGTGCCTACATCCACGGGACAACAACGAGCTTCTTGTATTAACCGAGAAATAAACCGAGAATTACAAGTCTAATTCTCTATCTCTCAATACACAATCTTTCAGCCCAAAAGACTTAACTTTGTTCTGGTAACTAACCCTCTACTTTTCCTTTAAAAGAAAATAAAGCTCAAGTAAAACTGAAGCTTCGAGTAGTTGTGCCTAACCTTCCATTCTCCTTGTATCACCGTGCCCTTGTTTCATCATCAATATAAGGAGCCAATGCTCATTTCTTGTCTTGTACAAGAACCTTATAAGAAGCAAACTCACGGCACCACACAAGAAAGAGCAATAAATGATCTTGATGGCCACTTTGGCTCTTGGTTCTCACGGCATCAACACATCATCCAATATACAAGTTCTTTCCTTGATTCTATAGCACCACACCAATGAAGCCGCCACAGATCGATCCTTTGATAGATGGATGAACAATCCCATAAGCTTTTTGGTCAACTACAAATCCCAAGAAGCAAATCTCTCTCTGTCTCTCCAAAAGAATTGCCGCCGCACATCCATTGTCCTCTTGTCCAAATGACATTGAAACCCTACTATAGCTTTTGTATCAATAGAAGACAAAACAAATGGACTTTAATTCATAAGTGGGCTTAAAATAAAATATGGGCTGTGGAGCCCAAACCCAACACAAGCAATATATAAGACGGCTAAGTGCCGGTCGAACCCATAAGGAGTAGATGTATCATTAGTATTTCGCTAACATCTAGGGACGTGGGTTGTCACTTTCACGTCCCCGAAAAGGAAAATAAAGGGTGAAAAAGTAACGGGTACAAAATCCCGGGAGGTGTTCATGTTGGAGTTCCACCACAGAGGAGGTAGAGCATTTCGGGAATCGAAGCTGGATTCTCCGCCGGAGGGGATTTTCAACTTCTATACCATCCCTGAGCCACAAATGATCATCCAACAAGTGAAATTTTGGGATAGGAGCAGAGAGTATCTGAAAACCCAGTTTGGCCGTCAAAATGGCCCGGATGTTGGCATTCCGAGCGTCACTCAGGATATTGGTAACATGGACGCCAATCTCCATGGAGTTGAACGAGAGCATATCCGATTGCATGCAGTGTGGTACAATTACCAGCAGTAAAGGGTATCCCCTGAACCGGGAGGGGAGGGGTTCCAAGGACCGAATCCTCTGGACGTGGTGCAACCAAGGCCGAGAGCCACGAAATGGTCGTCCCCGCTTCTGCATGTGGGAGACGAAGGGCCTGCCATGTTGGCGCTTAAGGTTCCTGGTGGTTTCCAAGGCTCCGAGCCTCGCTATCATTGCCTAGAGGCATGCAACGCCGATGACCTTGGGGCCAGTGGAGGAGAGGAAGGGCATGATTGAACTGTGGATTCCACCATTTCGAAAAGGGGATTGGGATCTACAAGGAGGGCTGATCAGATCCAGCGGAAGGAGAGGGGCGGGAGACTTTGGTCATAAGAACAACGACAACAATAAAAAATAAAAAAAAAAGAGGGAGCAAGAGGAAGGGGAGGAAGTACAAGTGCCTAAGGTTTTATCCTCTGTGTCTCTTTTTTGGTTGGAGGATTTTAATGAACTAATTATATTTAAATAAGGAATATTGATGCTACATAGTAGCAAGGTTGCATGTTTCTTTTGGGCCACATGATACCAGTTAGGAGCTTGAAACGCAATAGGCCCAAGATTTCTTTCTGTTCATTGGTTCGAAACGATGAAAGAGATGATGGGCCTCGTTGTAACAGAAAAACTGACCCGATAAGGAAACGTTTTTGCCAGATCAATTTATTTTGTAATTTTTCTCTCCTTCTTGGAGCAGTTTAGTTTAGTCCCCTTCGTTTCATTTCTGAGAATCCGAGATTGTTGCTGAGATGCAACGCGAAAAAAGGACCAGTAGTAGCGAGCAGTACATTAATAAATAATGGTCAGTACGCAAAAAACAAAAATACCCCTTGGATTGATATTGTCTGAGATAAAGATTGGGACACACACATCCTTACCATAGCTTCTGTTCCGCCTATTTAATCATGTTTTCTTTGTCATTTGTATAATTGTATCATGGGTCATTCTCTAACTTAAATTCTACCATCATTTTAGTTGTCGAAGTTCTTTCGTGTATATCAAAATAAAAATAGAAAGAGTATTTCAACAAGAAATGCGTCATTGATTCGCAATTCAACACGTACATATGTCTAGCAATGTGACATGAACTATTTTTGACGGATTTCTAAAACATAAAGTCTGAAATAGTAATTTGTTTCTGTAAAATTTTAAATGACAAAAAATGTTCCTTTTGTTTTTTCCAGGAGTTCAAAGATAAGGCGCCAAATTTATTTATGTATAAAAAAAGATTAAAATGTAGATTCATCATCCCTGTGCCTAGTAAATCATGATCAACCAAATGATTGACAGAAAACAATTGACCGCTTCTCTCGCTAGTCACTTGTAACATTAATCTAGTTTATAATCAATTAAATGGCTAATCATTTTTGCAATAAGTATTGGATGATAATCAAAAGTAGTTGTAGATAATCATTGAGCATCTGGAAAGAAAATTAAGTTGACCACCACAATTCTGCATTATGATCTTTCAATTTCAAGCTTAAATGAATAGTACATGCTTTAGAAAATTCTATCTTTTGTGCACAAATTTGTAATAGAAAAATATATGAAAAGAGGAGCATCAAATCCTGACCGTCAAATCCAGAAACCCAAAATGGTAAGCAACTCGAATCTTCAGAGAGTTGTGATTCGGAAACCAAGCCGAATTGATGCAGCATCGTCGATCGTGACGAATATGACCGTCTGGACTAGAAGATGTCGAGAATCTCGAGGATCAGACGGTTGCAAATGGGACAAGTGCCTCGGTTGAGCCACAGCTCCCTCGAACAAACCCTGCAAAACGTGTGCCCACATGGGATAAACGCCGCACCTTTCTTCCTTCCCATGCACACGCAGCACACCATATCACTCCCCACCTTCTCCTCCTCCGCCTCCGCCCCGTCTCCGCCGTCGGTCGTCTCCTCCAGCAGCCTCATCAGCGACATCCTCAATGGCGTCCCCGGCGCCGTCCCTCCACCTGCCGGCCCCGCTGAACCCGAATCGTTACTTTCCTCCGGCTCGTTCGACGCGCGGAAGTGTCGCTCCGCCGCCAGCGCCGCCGCTAGGTTCATTCCAGAACCCGCCGGGATCAAACCCAAGCAATCCGGATCAGCCAGAGAAGCCTCGCCCAAATCTATAATCTCCATCGCTTGGTTCTCGCGCCCTTCCTCTCCCTGTCCCGTGTGCTCCTGGTGGCGGTCTTCTTCTTCGTCGTCTTCTATGGTGGTTGACCGGAAACCGCTCCAAGTGGCCCCACAGCAACCCATACCCCTCAATCCCAGACGCTCTTTCAGGCTCTTCCTCCTTCTAACACTCCGATCGAGGCCGTCCATTTTGAACCTCAGAAAACTGACCAGTTGTGGTTCCTGCAACACGAGACGGAGATGAGCCATTTTGAGAAACACCCAGAAGCCAAAATAACAGAGAAACGAAGCCAACAAACCAAATTAAAGACATACAGATTTGGAGGTCGTTCTCCATGAAAGACCCGTGAGCTTGTTGCAGAAGAGAACTTGTACTAGTACTAGTTGTAGTTGTAGTAGTTAGCTACCGCAATGACCACCTCAGGCCCTATCTCTGTGAGCGATTTAATTGATGGAGAGGCGAAAATGACAGAGCAGATAATGAAATCAACGAAATGGGGTCCAAAAAGGCATAAATCAAAATTGAAGCTATCAATACAAAAGTGGAAAGATCATTAGGAAGGTGAAGAAGAAGAAGGGGGGAGATAAAATCAAAATCAAATGGGATTGGAGGGATTGCTTCTGCTTTTCCACAGAGATTTTTATATCTCTTCTTCTTTTTGGGTTCTTCTTTCTTGGAGTTTGAGTAACAGAAGGCGAGCACAAGTTTGTTAACTTTATTTGGTTATTAATAGATTACATAAGTGATTAATTAACACTTGATCTGGGTTTTAGGACTAATTTAATTTTAAAAAATGACATTTAATTTCATGTTTAGCTGAGCAGTTAAGGTAGAGCTGCTGTGGAGTTTGTGTTGGTGTTCGCCGGCCGAGGAGCTAACAAGTCAAAAGCCAATGAAGCCGGCGGGACGACCGAGGTGGTTCCACGTGGCATCTCCCAACTTAGGAGTCATGTACCTTTCCTTCAGCAGTTTACTACTTGGTTTTTTATTTCTGATTGAGATTAGTTTAGTTTGGACGATTGCTCTCTAATTAATATTTTAACGTAAGGTTCACGTTGGATATGTGTGTATCACGCTATTTTATACATGAACGATTCAACATCAGTTTTATTTTCTTTATCTAACTCTGAGCGGGTCAACTTTTTAGAAATAGGAATAATATATTTATAATTTTACAAATAATCCTACTGTAAGTTATGTTGATGGCCACACTCAATAACTTTATTTATGTCTTGCCCCCTCTAAAATTAAATGCAACCTATCAATTATGACAGAATAATGTTTTGGTTTTTCCGTCTCAAACTATGTTAATTTGTTGATGATCATACTAACATTAAAGTGATTTTCTTTTATGTTGGGTTGTTTGCATGTCTGTTATTTAGAAAATCAAATGATGGAGTATTTGGTTTATAAATCAGCATGTCTAAAGATTAGGTGATATCATATTAAAAGAAAGGGTTAAATAATAAAACTTACTCTTAAGTATTGGTCACGAACACTACACTACCCACGTTTTCAAAATGAACACTACACTACCCTTAAGTATTGGTCACGCAATTTTGTTAGTAAAAATGGACGGAATTTTTCATTTCGTTAGTCGTATGGCCTCAAGTGTCATATAATGGATGGTAAAATGACGTTTTTTTCCCTTAAGTATTTGACCTCTATACATTTTATAAGGAACAATAACGAGGGTACAATGGTAATGTTCCTTATAAAATGGGTAGATGTCATATAACTAAGGGGAAACGTCATTTTACCATTCATTATATTACACTTGAGGTCATATGACTAACGGAATGGAAAATTCCGTCCATTTTTACAAACAAAATCGCGTGACCAATACTTAAGGGTAGTGTAGTGTTCATTTTGAAAACGTGGGTAGTGTAGTGTTCGTGACCAATACTTAAGAGTAAGTTTCGATATTTAACCCTAAAAGAAATTGACACAAAATCAAATTATAGATTTGAATTATATTAAAATGAATTGATACAATTAAAAACAAATTACTATACATCGAAGGATGACACCCGGTACCTGTCCCTTCTCTGCAACTTCCTCTAGTCCGATGGGAGCATTTTCGATAATGGAGGACATTCAGTATCGTTACGTTCTCATGGGATGATTGCTCTCCCAAAATCTATACAAGGCGAGGCTACAAAGCAGCCTCTTCATGAACCATGAGATGTTGGACGGGATGGGCGTGGTGGTCGTCTTCTACTGCTCGGACCAGCTTGGTGGTCTCGTCAAGCTTCGTCTGACGAGATTGTTGGCATTCTCGTCAGTACGCAACACTACTTTGGCTGGGTGCTCAAGTGATAGGTATGGATTTGGCAGATCTGGTCATCTTTGATTCATATATGTCCCTTCGTGGCTTCGGGTGGTCGAGTCTTTGCCGAGGAAGTCGACATGTTTCGTTCATCTTTGCAGCTTCAGCCGCTGTTGGTCTGGCCTTGAGAGTTCATTTTGTTCCTCTAGGCTGAGGTGGAGGTGAGGATTTTGGTGTGACTTGGCGTTTCTTTGGTGGTTTCAGCGTTAGAACTGTTCAGGTTCGGGTTGGCTCGTGGTTGGTATAACTACAGGCCTTCTCCTTCGGGTCTTCGCTTGGTGTTGACCGACGAAGGGTTACCGGTCACAGTTTTGGAACGCTCAGCTCGAGTTCCAACCTCGGATCCCAAGAAGTGATGTTGGTGATGTTGCCTGCTTGGATGCGTCTTCAGTTTTGGGGTGAGGCTTTTGGTGTGGTGTTGCGCTTCCCTGCTGGCCTTAATGTCAAATATGTTTAGGTTGGGATTGGATCGTGCTCGGTATAATTACATGTGTTCCCCTACAGGTCCTCACTTGGTGTTGGCCGGTGAGGGATTACTGGTTTCGGTATGAGAACACTCAGCTCGAGTTCCAGCCTCAGATCCCCAAATTTGTGATGACTTTATATTGTTGCCTGCTTGGGGTCTAAGCTCGTTCTCGGTAGAAATACCGGTCCCCTCCCCCTTTGGGCCTTTTCTATGTGTTGATCAGAATTGGGTATTAGAGGACTGTGTTCGAGCTCCAACATCTGGTAACCTCTGTTCCCACTTTTTTTTTTATCTTTCTTCTCCCTCCCTCTCCTCCCTCTCTTTTCGATTGGTCTTCGTTACTTCTCGTTTATGGCGTGGTTCGATTTTTCCGGTTGAAGGTGTTGGTCGCCGATGAGGATTGAGGCTTTACTACTTGCTTAGAAGCCATTCGAATGAGTGAGTGAATAAAAGGGAGTTCCGATGAGTTTTCATCGGGTCTTTTCTCGTTTTAGGTTCACGGAGTTGTTCAACTCCGACAAGGGTAAGGTTAAGTTTTTATCGGTTTGTTGGTTTTGCTGCTGGAAGTCCTCTTTTTGTGCTTCAAGTTGGTTATGTAAAGACCGCCCCGGTTTAAAAGAATTAAATAATTAAATTTCTTCGTTGGAACGTCGTGGTTGAAAGCGGGTCGAAAAATTTGATCGGGTGCAAATTTGAAAAGAAAATAAAAAAAAGAGAAAGGAAAGAAATTGGTTGGGCCAGGCTGACTGGGCCAGGTAGTTGGGCCAAGTCCAGGACGCGCCAAGCCCAAGGCCCAGTCGCACGCAAGCCCACCAGCGCCAGCCCAAAGCCAACGCCAGCTAAACCTAGACGCGTCTCTCTCTCCTCATTCACACGCACGCGTTCTGAGACGTCTTCCTCCTCACCTCTCTTCTCTCTCGAGTTCCTCTACTCTCAGATCTGGTTCCTTCGAAGCTCGCCAGAGACCAAAACCTTCGCCTGAATTCGTTTCCTCCACCCACGACCAACCATCTCCACTCCATGTACCTGAAAACCCCCTACCTTCCCTTCTTCTTCCCCCTCGACTCGAATCGAACCATCGCCGTCGTACCTCCGAGCTTCACCGCGTCCTCAACGAACCAAATCAGTAACGGTGAGCCTTCCCGACCTCGATTCACCTCTCCTGTCACTCCTTACCTGAGAATCGATCCTGTGTGAGGTCGTTTTGGCCTAGCTCGGGCGGAGAGACTCGTCGGAGTGCTCGAGTTTCAGATCTTCGTTCCCACGCCGGCGAGCTCCTCTAGCCTTCAGATCCGGATGGAGAGGCGCGATACTCGCCCTAGCGATTTTCACTCTTCACCCCGAGCTCATGACGTCGTCGCCACCGTGGAGAAACCACCACAAACTCTCCTGGCGCCGCCGTCGTCGCCGGAGCTGAACCGGACCGAAACAAACCCTACCTCTTCTCTGACGGGCCTTGGGCCAAGACGATTTCGGGCACTTGGGCCTAGGCCAGTCTGAGTCGGGCCTGGACTGGATTTGGGCTCGGGTCTAGATCCTGACTAGGGTCTGGACTCGGGTCTAGGTCGGGCTCGGGTCAGGTCCGGGTCGGATTCGGGTTTCGGATTCGGATCGGATCTGGGTTAGGACAGTTTTAATTAAATTAATTAATTGGTTTTAAATTAGATAAATTCAAGGACTTAACGGACAATTTAAAGGACGTACCTGATAAGAATTAGAGGATTGTTACGGACTAGACCGGGACTGATTACCGTCCCTTTTTTGTTAAACCCAGACTTGGACTTCGCCCGAGAAGACCGGAGATAGGCCCGGACGTCAGCAGCTAGGAGACGTAGCTGTTGTGATTGCCTTGAGGTAGGGAAAGTAGCGAATACCGCTTTAATTACGGAAAGTTACTAGTATGCATGCTAGGTAATAATAAAATTGGAACGACCATTTAGTATTATATGATAACCGGACGAGTCTTAGTAACATGTAGGATGTGATTCACTAGTGTTAGGCGCTTTCGATATTCTGGGAATTTGCCGTGCTGGTAGAATGGCCATGTCGAGCCTTAGGACTGTGTGCTGATTGAGATGCATGATGTGTGTTAGAACCGTTGATTGAGAGTCATAATAAGATTGATTCGGGGTGGGAAAGTGTACCGTGTGTGATGTAATGAGAACCCTTGATTGTGATATGACCGGGTGAGTGATAGACCGGTTTGTGTGTTATAGTGAGTTTGGCTTGGTTGGTATACCGAGGTCGAACTATGTTTTTATGATGCGTGTTATACTCTTGATGTGTGTTCCAAGAAAAGGCGTAACCGGAGTGGTACTTACCCGAGGAATAGTTCCGGTGTAGTGTATCGAGGCCAAGGATGGCGTCATTGATACCCCGATTCTCCGTGACGGGAAGGCGTACAACCGAGGTATGTGCCGGTCCATTATGCGTGAGGCCCTGATTCTACGTGACAGGAAGACATCCGACTGAGGGATTTCCGGTCTGGGATGTTACCCCGATTCTACGTGACGGGAAGATGTCGGGACCGAGGCTTCGTGTTCCGGTACGATATAAATGGAACGGGTCGTATTGGGTCTACGGGTCGTATTGGGCCTACAGGTCATATTGGGCCTCCGGGTCGTGTTTGGCACTAAGTGTCGTGTTCCTACCCCGATGACCTATGGTCCTTTGGGGACATTTCCGGAACTTCCGATGAGATGCGTTCCTAGGGAACGTTTCCGGTAGCCTCGACGCATGTGTCTCCTCTAGATCGAGGGGAAATTCGAGTTGATACGATGACTTTCCGGTATGATATGATGGTAATTCGGAGACTGCGGTACGGGACGTGTGTTGGTTGCTTTTGTGTGTGATACTTTTGCTGTTTGGTTAATGTTTTACTTGTGAAAGTGGTCGTTTGAGTGTGTTGTAAGTTTGGCTATGAACCCCGTTTTGGCAGTTAGTTGTGTTGTACTAGTATGCCCTAACTGGACGGTTACTCGTGGTGGTGAGCTGATGTTCATTACCTTAACTACTTTTTCTACTGGGCGAAAGCTCACCTCTTACCTTGTTGTATTTCAGGTGTTGAGCGGGATTTGTGCTAGCAGGACACAACTGAGCTTGGGAGCTGGCGAGGGTCTTGTCTAGTAGGTCTAGAGACGTGCAGTTATTTTGAACTATATCTTATGTACTGGTTTTATGAGCTGTTGACTCTTCCGTTTTGGTTTATTATTATATTTTGAAATTCACCTTTCTTAATTTTTTCTTTTAATTATTTACTGTTTTTAAGTTCGCGTCTCGAATCCGCTCAAACCGGATTTGGGGCATGACAGGTTAAATCTAGATATTTGCATATCCTTTTTTTTTCTCAATTTGCGCTTCATGGTTGTTAAAGTTTTGTATTATACCCTATTTTTATGTTTGTTTGCTTCCTGTGTGAAGCGGGGTGGTTTCTTGTTTTGGTTGATTCTTGCTTTTCCTATGTTGTTTTTCTTGGTAGGTTGTATCTTCTTGTTATTTGTTTTTTTTCTTGGTAGGTCATATTCGGTTTTGGTTGTGCCCCATAAGAAGATTGCGTATTTCTTGGGCTTTTGGTGACCCGTAGTCAAACTTCTTGTATTCCTCTTTCCCCTGGTAAGAGTTTTTTTTTAATATATGTCTGACTGATAAAAAAAATGAAAGCATTATCTGATTAGTTATAACCAGAATTGGCTCTAGCTGCTCTCTCCTTCCTCCTTTTATTTTCTCTTATCTCAACACTTTGGTCTCGGCCTCTCTTGTAATCGTTATCATCCATCCTTCAGTCTCCAACTTACACTACCGAAAATTGTTGAGGATGATTTGGCTGTCATTCAAGGTCAGATGGGGCAGTCTCATCGATGGATGACACCCGGTACGCGTCCCCTCTCTGCGACCTCCTCTAGTTCGGTGGGAAAATTTAAGACAATAGAGGACACCCAGTACCGCTACGCTCATGTGGGCTTATTGCTCTCCCAAAATCTATACAAGGCGAGGCTACAAAGAAACCTCTTCATAGACCATGATATGTTGGACGAGATGTTGGTCAGTAGGATGGACTATTGCTTCACATCATCCTGGGCCCAGTCTCGACCTCTCCCTATCAGGCGGAACACCCATACCTGTTCCGGAAGACATGACCAACCAACAGGAACTCGAGCTGACATTTCCACAACGTTCCACGAGGCATAAGAGTGGCTACAGGACATACCCCATGCTACCTTGAACTAGTGACAATCCATGTCTTTTGTTTTGTGTTTTTTTTTAAATCTTGTTTAGTTTCGCATACCCACAATGTGTTGATGAGCATGAATTTGGCCTATTCTATTTGACTATTTTTCATTTATTTTTATCTTTTTTGTGCCTTCTTTTTATATTTTTTACTATTATTTAATAAATGTGTAAAGCCTCGTTCATTGGTGATATTTTTTAAATGTTTTAAAAAATATTCATCATTTATCTCATTTTGTATGGCTCAAGAAAATAAAAATTATGGCGCAAGAACGAAGTCGATTAGAGCACAAATGGAGCATGAATAAGCGAAAGAAACATAAAGTTGAAAAGTAGAAAAAGATGATCCAGTCTGGTTTCACGACGTCGAGATTTAGATATGTAGTTTCAGATATGTGGATTCAGATATGAGATTTCAGACCTAGATTTTACGTCGTTGTCTTTCGCCGCCTTGCCATGACTAATCGGACAAAAATCAGAGAGCCGCCTTAATTCGCCCGACCTGTTCAAGTTGTGGTGTTTTCCCCCTTTTGGGCGCCTAAGCCGACTTTTACAACCATGGCTCCAAAGGAGGACACATGGTGCAATTAGAGTGCACCACATGACGAGCTTATCTACATCCTGATTCACTATGATGGTAGTGTGCGGTAACGCCATGCGTCCTCTCTCCCATTCCCTTGGATGATATGACTGCGCATCCAGTCGTCTGTTCCACGTGCGCTGACTTTGCCTTCTAGTCGTGCGATCAGTTCCTGCTCGCACTCATGAGCAGTAGCAAATCAATATATATTTTAGGGGTCTATATAATATTTTGATCATATTTTTTATATGTGATCAGATTTTTTCTACGCAATATATTTTTCAACAACGTTTTTTTATTCTCTCTATTTTTCTATGCTTCATCTTCATTCTTTTAGCAAGTTCTAACATCTAGAAGCATAGTTTTGACGATCTAATGAGGATTAAAGCACCCATGAAGCCTCCCAACATCTCCATCTTCTTCATTTTCATGTATTGATTTAGTTTTGGAGAGTTGGAGATGGTGGGTCTACAAGCTAGAAGAATTTTTTTATTGCGGTTTTTGAATCATTGCCGGTTTTAATCTCTACCTTACTTTATATTTGTTGTGAAGCTAGTTTTTTTTTTTGGAATGTTTGAGTAGGATTTTAAATCTATAAGGATATTTGAATCCTTATATTTTGATTTCCTCTAATTTAATGCATGTATTTATGGTTAATTTGATGTTGGTGGTGTTAGTTGCATGTTTTGGGGTTTTTAAGCTTACATTGCATCTAATTGCTTGATGTTTATGCGTGATTCTCTTATTTTGTGTTTGGACTTTTATGTTTTTGAACCCGATTTCATGTGCTAGCTTTTTGTCTTTTTGGTGTATATCAAGTTCTAGGTTAGGGTTGGTAAAAATGCAAACTTTAGCCATTTAGTGAACTTATCTAAGATACTAATGATACATCTACTTCTTGTGGGTTCGACCTGTACTTAATCGTTTACTATATTGCTTGACAACCGTGTCCTGATGCACGTAAAAGATGAATTTGACCCATAGTCATCCTTACTCATCATGTGTCTACGATACAAAATAGGTAGCTCTATGAATCCAAAGCGTCGCTACACCTACATTACGATATGGTCCTGAACTATAACATAGAAGTCAGAATCTCTTTACCTTTTGTCTATATTCGGATTGTTTGAGTCTTATTAAAATATTCGCCACGTCTAAAAAAAACTATAAAAACATTGTCTAACCATTATAGATAGTTATATAAGTAATCTTAAACTATAAGGGATATGTTCGTAGCATTTTAAATGCTTATATTCAACTACTACTTAAGCTATCATGAGTCTATCAGTTTGAACTTTGAATGGTCCAAGAGCCAGTTGGCAATCTACGGGGGCCCACAAACCTAACAAACTGTGGGTGCTCTAAACTGAAATTCATGCCCTCCATGTTATGCCATGCAATTTGGAGAAGAATGTCCCATTTTATGGCTTCCCTATCCTACATTTTTTACTTCCAGTGAAAATAAAAGTAAAGGAAATTATGAAACTAAGCATTAATTTCCTATTCCATTTATAACAATTTCAAATTCATGATCTTTCTGCTATAGTTGAACTAGTAAGAACTCTTACTAACCAATTTTTGTGTTCAATGACTACGGTCATCTTTTATCCTTTCATTCAACTATATGCTATGAACACTAACAAAACTACAGAGATAAAGAAAATAAATAAATACTATATATATAAACTCAAACAAATTATTGGTTCGAACAAGCATATATAATCAAGTGGATTTTAAACTTAGATGTAGGGATGGATCCATAAATTTTTGAAAAGATGAAAAAAATTATAATAAAATTTGATTAGACTAATATAAAAGTTCATATAACTATTGTTAATATAAGATTCAACCTAATTACAAGGTGTTTGAATAACAATGATGAGATATCATTTTTATAACGGTCCAAAACCACTTCTTTGACAATACCTATATATGAAGATTTCATTTTCGATGCATATTATTATCAAACTGTCATTCAACCTTTCATCATATATCCAACTTGATGAATTGGGTTTGGAACATTCATGGCTGGAAAGTACTCTTTCAAAAGGAGCGCTTGTAATTAGAGGAGGCAGAATCACAACAATTAAGAGGCATGGCAATGAAATTTAACCAATAACCTTGTATGGCTAGAAAAAAACATTCAAATCAAGATAGAATGGAAATAATTCAAGATGCAAAATTAAATTTAAATAAATAAAATATTTTAGTATCTCGTAAAAAACTTAAATCCGATAATATGGATAATCACTATTAAAAAACATCTCGTTCATTCAAGTACAAGATTGATGGTATTGCTCATATCAACAATCTTAAAGGGAGAATTATCTAATGCATGCATGCTCTTGTTTATACTAGAACATGGTTTATTCACTTAGATCGTGGTCGGTAACGAACGATGATAACATCCTACTTCGTTGTTCAAAGTGGTCCCAGCTTTGGATTGGTTCAAAACCAATGTTACATAGCAATGACGATCACCATGTTTGGTTAGCTACAAATCAAAGCACTATTAAATATAAGCTTCGTGTGGTTATAGCCTTCTTGATGTACGATTTCCTCACGGAAAGTCGAACATAATAATTTGCTGTCATTTTTGCCTAATTAATATGATGAGTTGTTTTTGACGTCCAAAACACCACCCCTACTTAATTCATTTAGCGTGCATCATCGCATGTCATTTAGCCTGATATGGGCCTACACATGAATGACTCATATAATGGGCCGATGGCTTTTATCGTTAATAGTCTCCATTCCAAGACCCAATATTATGACTACATGCTAAACTTGTGTTTGGGCGGTAATGTGAGAAGGGCTGATTCTCACGGGGTCCAACATCCACGATCTCTAAATTTAAAATTATTCCGTGTCTTTAACGTTTTGAATGATTTGTTATTTAAACTGATTTTGAACAACTTTTCAAAAATAAATAATTTAAGTCTACTCTAGCTATTTTTTGAGCTGTAGAATTTTTATAAGGAGAAATCTCAAAAACATGTATTTGAATAATCTTTGTTAACACAAACGTGTTGTGATGACAATTTTTTTCTCAAAAACATATTTATACTTTTCGTTTATTGTAGAAAAACTAGCGATTTTTGTATAGCTTTTATTTTTATTTTTCTGTAACTTTGGATAGAAAAGGACCATGTGCTTAGCACAATGTTTATATTTATCATAAATACCAAAACTATCGCTATCTCTCTTATTTAAATGGCTTTCGAAGAAAAAAAACTGAACACTCAATACAATCATATTCAATATTTAGACTAGAGGAATAGAGACAATTTCAGTATTTATGATAAATATAAAGACTACGTGTTGAGCACATGTTCGTTTTCCATCCAAAGTAACGGAAAATAAAAAAAAATAAACATAAGTCGCTACTTTGTGATAATAAACGAAAAGTATAAGCATAGTTTTGGAAAAAGAAAGATAACCACAATATGTTTATGCTAACAATGGTCGTTCAGGGGCATATTTTATAGGTTTCCCCTTTTTATTAATGAAAAACAACCGACAGTAGAATGAAAAACAGAATTTAATGGTGGGATATTATTTCGGACATGTTTGAAACACTTACTATGCCAGGTGAGAACTTAGGGGTATATTCTTATCTTCGTGGGGATGTGCATCTATAATTTCTTTCACTTTCCTGACTCACGTACGGTAGACTTGTTTTGCCTAAAAAACACGTTGATCCTTCGATGGAAACCTTTGGAAGGAAATGAGGACTATATATAGTGGTAGTAGGTTGTCGAAGAGGTCTACAAAATAAGGAGAAAATCCACTATAGCTGTGATATGATGTGTTCGAGCATCTCCAATGGTATAACCTACATAGTTGTTTAGAGGAGTTGTTTGAGTTTTTCTCTCCTCCAAACAACTACCTCCTAGAAACATTCTTTTCAATGGGTGAGTTGAAGGGTAGTTGTTTTGGTGTAGTAGCAAGAGCAAATGACATTTCAGGTTTTCTTGTGTGCCATTGCCAATAATATTGAGTAGTAAAGGTTCTAGAGAGAGGATCTATCCCCTCTCTCTAGAAATTGCAAACCCTAACCTTCTTACCCGTTCACTCTTCCTCTTGTGGCCGCCGGTGGCTCATCCACCCTCTCACACCCCTTTCCATCCTTTTACCCCCTCCACTTCCCTCCTTCGCCCCTTGTCCTTCCCCTTCCTCTTTCTCCTCGATGGCGTATACCTTTTCACTAGTGGACTTTTCAGATCTACAAGTGGGAGACCTTTCCTCACTGTTGTCGGTGGAGTAGGTTGTAGATTTGGGGTTCCATCTATGTTTTATTCTCCTGGGCTCTGGTTTTTGTCTCGATCTCTCCTCCTTCTCTTGTCTCTCCGTCGTTCTCTCGGTTGCTTGGGTTTGTGGGCCTTGTCAGATGGTTTTTGAAGAGGGGTTTGGGTCTATCCGACCTTGTTTTGGAGGATCTTGGCTTGAGGCTGATTTGGGCGTTCACAGGGTTCAAATCGATTTTCTTAAAGGTCGCGACCTTCACTTGACCCTTCTTCCCCGCTTTTGTTGAAGTACGCCTCACCTCTCATGACCGTCGATTTGGTGTTGGCCGTCGGCGGGATTTGGTTTCTACATATCTGAGACGTGAGTTGCAGGTGTTCTTCGTTGAGGTGAGAAGGTCGGTTTGGTTTTCACCACTCTTGCACTGCTTCACTGACTGGTAATGATTCTCCCTTCCCTCTTGGCTTCAATTTTGTTTCTTTCTTGGTGCTAGCCGGAAGAACTCGTCGCTTTTGGGGTTTTGGGCTGGTGGGTTTGGTATGTCGGGGTTTAGGTCCCTGTCTGGTTCGTTTAGTTCTTTTCTCCACTCGGTATCATCTCGATACCAGTTCACTATCCTTTTAGGGTGTGTCCTCTCAGTGTTGGCTAGAGGATTTTTAACCTTCGGTTACGGTGGACTGAGTGAAGTCGGATCCTTCTATGTTGGGACTTTTGCTTGTTTGGTACTATTGTTCTCGGTTGCTTTGGGGGTTTTGCTTCTTTCTCTCCTTTTTGATTTTTGGTGTTGAGTTCTTGGTTTACTTGTTCTTTGGTTGTGTTTGTTTCTTTGTTGCTTATCTGATTTTAAGATCTTGTTGTTAATTCCCTTTGTTAGGACTGTTATGAGACTATGTTCTCTTGGTTGTTGTTACTTATTACGTACTTTAAGCTAGGGACTTCGTTAGAGGTTGCCTTTGTTTGTAAGTAATTGTTGTTGAGGGTCTCCCTCGGCCTTGTCTTTAATTTCATAGGCAAGGTCTATACAAATTTGATGATAAAAAAAGAAGAGCAAATGACATTCTATCTCCTCAAAATTGCTTTTAGCCGACTACTCAAGTCATTGTAGAATCTTACAATCACCAACACTTTCTCTCTTCAAATCCGATTAATTTATTATTTCTCTCCTCAAAATTTTTTACAACTCTTTTGTAGTCTCCTTTTACAATGACCATTGAAAGTGCTCTTAGTATTGAGGAAAAATTCAGCGTGTTATATATGTTCTCAAGCTTTGACAATGGACAATAACAAACGTGATCCTCGAAAAAATATTGTATTGCAATATGATGCAAATGGACAATGGAAAGAATATGTAGAACATTAATGTGAGGGACGATCTAGAAAAGTAAGAATATCTCTTTGTAAGCATGTAATGATCATTTGTTGACAAGAGAGACTAATTGTGATGAGTTTATTCATTCTTTTTTTATCAGCAAAGCGAATTTAAATTAAACCTATTTTGAGGAGAAAGGGGAGTTACAAATGTTCAAGAAAATACAAAGAAACCCTAAAAGACAGAAAACTAACCGAAGAATTACAACAAAACCCCAAGACATGAAACTTGCATCCCAAACAAAGAACTTCAAGCTAAGAAAAAAGCTAAACAACAAAAAAGGAGCAAACAACAAAATAAGCAGCAAAAGATTTGAATCCTTAAATGATTCCAACTATGATTCCACAAAGAAACTGCAAAAAGACTACACTGAACCTTCAAGAAACTGAAAAAAACCAAATCCATCCAGAAGCTCTCTAAATGAGAAGGATTGGCTCACGATACCAATGAAAAATAACATTCTAAGGCTGAGAAGAATAGAACCTTGAACATGAATCTTGAAAATCACGGCACCACCAAGACACTTAGGAAGATCCGCAACAAGAAAAACAATCTAGCAGCCCCTCCAAACCACAGAAGAATTCACACACAGAAGCTTCCAGGAGAGGAAATTCAAATGAAACATTAGAGGGAAGCTAAATTGATGGGAGGAGCTCCCACCATTTCATCTAAATCTGGATCTTTCTCCAAGTCTAGAAAATCATCTTCAGAGCCCACTTCTAGATTCACCCTTTGATTATTTTCCTGTTTATAGTCCTCAAGAGAGTTGAGTTGTTGTAGAATAATACCTTCATCTACCTTTGTCCTAAGCCCAATTGCTTTTCCAAAACCCCAATCCCTTTTGCCTTCATTGCCTTCATTTAGGAAAAGAGGAGCTTCTTTAATGACTGGGGAGGAAAAAGAAGCAACGTTCTTGCATTTCTACTTTGATTTTGTGCTATAATCATGGATGCCTTTGTCCTTCTGAGGTTTTTGAAATTTCTTTTTCTTCACTCTGTACTTAGTGGAGATGAATGATTTTTGAGCTTGTGAGAGGCCTAAGAAGTCTGCCACTTCTTAAACTTGCAGATTTAGAACTGGAGAAGAAAAACTATCTTGAGAAGCATCTGAAATATTAAGAGGTCCTTTGCTTACCAAAGTATCTAAGCCTTTGGGCCTCAAAGAGGTAAAAGAGGGTGTTTGAGGGACTGATTGTAATAACCACTCCCGGTCAACGCCAGTCAAACCTGCGAAAAACAGGAAAATTTAAAAAATTTAAGACTGACAGTTAAGTGAACCTAAAATGACCTCGAGTGTCATACCGGACTTAATTTGACCCCATCATTGACCAAAGTGAGTTCCGGGGGACTCAGGGCAACTTTCTGATCAATTTGGGAAATGTTGACTTTTCGCTGGAAAAGTCAACCGAGCGACGTTTTGGTCCATTCGAGGACCGTTTTGGATCCGAAAAGCTTAGCCGTCGTCGCAGCGGTCTTAGTTGAGTCGTTTCCTTGTAGCCCGTCAAGTTTCGAAATTTCTTGGGAAAAGTGCCTGTTCGAGGCCCGAAACGTCCGTTTTTCGCGAAACTGGTTGGAAAATATCAACTAGATATTTTCCAAAAGGTGTGGGACCCACCTTTCCACTTGTCCACTTAGTGGTGGTGTTAGTTTTGGGGGGAAAATGAATGGATGGGAGTAGGTGGCCGAGTACAAGGTTTTAAAGGATAGGGAAAAGGGTTTTGTGTTAGTTTAATTAAATTAGAAAGAAGAAGAGAGAGGTTAGAGAGAGAAGAAGAAGAAGAAGAAGAAGAGAGAAGGAGTAAGGGTTAGAGTTTGGAGGAAAATCGAGCCTTGGATCGTCTTGAAGCAAAGAGCAATCCCGTTCCCCTCATCCTCCTCTACGGTAATACCCAAACCGATTCTCGTTTTGATTATTTTGGAAATCTAGGGTTTTGTTAAAACGAATGATTTAGGGTTGTGTGGAGGTTGGGGAGGTGTTGGAGACGTTTTAGAGGTGTTTGGGGGTTTAATTGCACGTTTTCCGGTGACCGGAGGCTCGGGAGGAGCTCTGACCACCGTGGGTGGCTGGCCGGCCGGCCATGAGGTGGCTGGCCGGAGCTGGCAGCAGCCACCACATGGTGGCCGAGCCTCCCCTTAAACCCTAGGGTCTCGGCCAAGGAGTTTGGGTGTGGCCCACGTGCTCGGTTGCTCGGGTTTCAATGTCCGGGTAGTTTAAAACGTTCCCCGGACCATTTATCCAAAACCGAATCGAAAATTGGAATTAAATTGGAGAAGTTGTATTTTATCGGGTTTAGAAACTTTAAACTTCATTTAATTGACTCGGGAGTCGGAATTCGATTCGGGCAAGTACTTTGGGTTCCTTGAATTATTCTAAGACCGTAGAAACGAAAACGGGGGCTTTCGGAGCCCCGAAAGGCAATTAACAAAACCCGGGCAGATTCGCCATGTCGGGCGAATCGGGCCTTTACGGGTCCTTTATCGACAATTTCGAGTAATTGGGAAGTTTGGGAGTGATCGACATTGTCGGGGTTAAGTTTGGGCATCGAGTTTAATGGTTTTTCAGTTTATTCCTGCGAGTAGTTAAGTGCCTTTAATTTGTGTTCTTTTAGGTCGTGCCACGGACCGAGGCAAGGGAAAGCTGGGTGAGTGACTGAGATCATCACCGGAGCTCGTGGTTTGGCTTTTGGGAGAACACGCACGAGGTAGGAAAAAGTAGCCGGATCTCGGCCCTGACTGGGGAAAGTTAACAGTAGAATTGCATGTGACACCGGGGTGTCGTGGGTTGAATATGTTTATTTAAATATTAGAAAAGCATGATACGGGATTGTAGCGTTTATTAGAAAAGCATGTTACGGGAACTTAGTAATTTTGGAAAAGCATGTGACACTTAGTAGTGTCGTAGGAGTAGAGAACTTAGCGTTATTAGAATTACTGGAGGCATATGACCATGCCCGGAGGTTGTTTGTGAACTTATCGATATTAGGAGTACTGGAGGCATATGACCATGCCCGGAGGTTGATTGAGAAACTGTTGATATTAGGACTGTTGGAGGCTTGGTTAAGCCGGAGGTTGATTGCTTATTTGGTGTCTTAGGTGGCCTTGAGAGCCCGTGTTGTATTATCGAGTTTTGGGTGGCCTTGAAAGCCCGTATTATTTATTGATTGAGTTTGGGTGGCCTTGAGAGCCCGTGTTTTATTATCGAGTTTTGGTTGGCCTTGAGAGCCCGTATTATTTATTGATTGAGTTTGGGTGGCCTTGAGAGTCCGTGTTTTATTATCGAGTTTTGGGTGGCCTTGAGAGCCCGTATTATTTATTGATTGAGTTTGGGTGGCCTTGAGAGCCCGTGTATTAAATTGGTGTCTTGGGTGGCCATGAGATCCCGTAGTTAATTGTTGGTGTTTTGGGTGGCTTTGAGAGCCGTGTACTAAGGTTGGTGTCTTTGGCTGGCCTGACCGAGTTAGAGTCTCGAGGGGGTTGCAAGCCTTCTTTAGCTGGCTTACGAGTTATTGTCTCGGTAAGTTGCAGGCGTGTTTTATGGTGTGTCTTGGGAGGCCGTGAGTGCCTATGGGGCTGTTGAGTCCGTGTCTTACTGTCGGCGTGTCTTGGGAGGCCGTGAGTGCCTGTGGGGCTGTTGAGTCCGAGTTTTAAGGTTGGTGTCTTGGTGGCCATGAGTGCCTGTGAGTGTTGAGCCTGTGTTGTTACTGGTTGTTGATTTTGCTGGTGATTGTGTTTGTGATTGTGATTGTGGTTACCGGAGGTTGGGGGCCCGCTTCCTGAAACGGGGGTCCACGAGCACACGCGTCTGCATGTTCAGACGGGGTAGGGGGTCCGCCCGCCAATAAAGGGGTCCTGGCCGCGCGTGTGTGGTTTGGGTTTGTGAGCATACTTTGGCTGGCTTGCGGGTTAGAGTCCCGGTAAGTTGCAGCATTCTTCGGCTGGCTTACGAGTTAGAGTCTCGGGAAGTTGCATCATTTTCCGGCTGGCTTACGGGTTAGAGTCCCGGTAAGTTGCAACATTCTTGGGTTGGCCTGACCGGGTTCGAGTCCCGGGAGGGCGTTCTTGGCAGCTGGTTTGCGATCCTTTGTGATCTTGTTTGGTGTGCGATCCTTTGTGATCTTGTTTGGTGTGTGATCCCTTGTGATGCTGTTTGGTGTTGCGTGACTTTCTTTTGAGTCCTTGGAAGAGGTCGTCAATGGTTGTGTCGGGTCTACTTTACGTGTCAGGGTGTCTAGTTGGTCAGGGAAGGCAACAGTGGGTGTATGTTCAGTCAGAGTACTTGGGTTGGGGATGGTGTTCCCCGGTGTTAAGTTGCTGTTGGTGTTACTTG
This sequence comes from Erodium maritimum, assembly GCA_963921825.1. Classification (NCBI taxonomy): domain Eukaryota; kingdom Viridiplantae; phylum Streptophyta; class Magnoliopsida; order Geraniales; family Geraniaceae; genus Erodium; species Erodium maritimum. The sequence goes on from OY997594.1 coordinate 55,078,081, forward strand.
CTTTGTCTGCTAATTATGCCGTAGTCAGTCTGTTATCCGTGGTGGTGAGCGAACGCTCACCCCTAGCTGCTTTTCCTACAGGCACTGTTCGTGAGACGGACTAGGTGAGCTCTCGAAGCTTGTGGAGCTAGGAGCGGAGTCCGGGTTTTGTCTTTTGAGTCTAGTGACGGATACCTTGTACTTTTGTCCACGTGTTGGGACGTGTTTTAAACTGTATTTATTACTTTGTTGAACAAATGGTACTTTTAAAGTGTTTAATGAAAACAGGTTTTCAAGTGTTTTTATGTTTTAAAATGTTCGCGTCCCTAGTTCGGTTTTACTGAAATTGGGGCGTGACAGCTTGGTATCAGAGCTTGAGGTTTCACACCTTGGACTGTCCATCAATTAAGTGGGGAGAGTTGAGTCGGTAGAGTCCTGTCGTACGTTGGGTACGCCGGTCGGGAACCAGGTGTAGACCGTGGTGTTGTGAGTCCTGCTTGTGTTTGTGTGTGTGTGCAGTGTGTTATTGCTGGCTTGTTGATTGATTGATTCTGCTTGAAACGTTTTAAGCTGTCGCGGGTCGACTCAAGAGCGCTCCTATAGTCGAACGTGACGGTGCTGACATCAAGTCGGTACAACGTAGTTCGGGGACGCCTGGACCGGGTTGTGACTGCGTGATGTCAAGTTTGAGGTTTTTTTAAAAAAATGAAGTGGAGAAAGTTTTTAAAATTTGATTGTTTTGATGTTGTTTGACGCCGTGAGCGTTGTGTTTGACCTTGATTGGCCCTGTGGGTGTATTGTGATTGATGTTGGTTGGCCCGATGGGCGCTGTTTGACCTTGGTTGGCCCGGTGGGCGGGTGTCGTCGTTGTTGTGTTGTTGTTGGCCTTGTCGGTTTGTGTTTTGGTTGAGGTTGGGGAGACTAGTGTTTGGTCTTGTTTGGGTGTACGTGTGTTGGTAAGCCACATTCACATAGAGTTTATTCATTCTTGATACCACATATGCCTGGTCTAAAATGAATGGTGAGTGCAAAACCTATTAGTTATTTTAAGTGTAATTCTCTTGCCAAACTATTCTTCATGTGATGAAGATAAAGCGGTTCCATATGAGTTGGCATGTCTTTAAGTAGAAAAGTCTGTGTATAATTAAGCTGAAAATATAAGAAATTTTGCTTAAATATTACTTTTTTCACAAAATTGTTCATGTATGTTCTATTTGATGTGAAATATTTAGGGAAAACTACCAATACCTACCCAAAATCATGCCAATTTGACTGATGCATACCCTTAAGTTTCGAAATGTAACTCAAATCCCACTCCGTCAGCTAAAATGACGAAAATACCCTCAACTACACTTCAATAATTATGTTAAAAAAATTATTTAAAATTAATTTTGTTATATATATATATGTATATATACTTATTAAATGACTTCATTCTTATTTAAAAAATCACTTCATTTATATTTTAAAAAAATTATTTAAAAAAATCACAGAGGGCATTTTCGTCATTTTAGCTGACATAAGGGGTTTTTAGTTACAAGTCGTAACTTCATGGTATGCATCAGTTAACTTTGAACTTTAGGGTAAACATCAGTTAAATGGGCATGGTTTTGGGTAGGTATTGGTAATTTTCCCAAATATTTATTCAAATAAGGTTTGGAATGACAAATTTGTTGGATTGGAATGATGTTCAAGCATTCAGGTGTAATCAGGTTAGGCTCAAATTGGGTTATTTAACTTGATGGTCTATTTGGTTACAAAAGAATGGTGCGCTTTTTGAGGGTCGAGTGAAACCCTTGGATGAGGTGTTGAGGAAACTACAGGTACACTCTTTCAGTATTTTGCGTTTGGCCAGCCATTTGGAGCGTGATTGTCAGTATTCAGTATGTTGTGAGGCTCAAGGTAACTGCGTGGGTGATTCTCGGAGAACGAGAAGGGTCAGGTAGTAGAGGCGTGTTTGGGACGGATCTCGGTTTTGTGTTGGACTTGGTTAAGGCGCAACTTTTTGCTTTTTTGGTAATTCATGTGTTTTCTTTATTGTCTTATTTCTTGTATTGTGCACTTGTTTTGGTGTTTTTGGGAATGTTTCTGTTGATCCTCGTTAAGGTTGTATCATTCTATCCTAATTTTTCATCTTGAAAGAACAGATATCTAATAAAAAAATTGCTTATAAAAAAAAGAAAAAAAAATATTTTAAAGGTCATCATAGTTCCGTTGATGATTAAGTTTGGATGATAATAAAAAATATGATGATTTTATCATATTATTTTAATTTATTGAAAAACTATTTAATATGTAGTCAAATACTTTAAGATGTAAATTATTAGAATTGACTAACAATCAATTCTAGGAGTAATTAATAGAATTCGTCACCCTATGAATTCTCACTTTACTATTTCCAAAGGGTTAGACCTTCCACAATGAAGGTGATTGTGGAGATCAATTCGGCGTCAGAATTTGTTAAGAAATAAGGCCGATTAAGTGGATTCCTTAGTGGAAGGTCGAATTCGGTGGGTCGATTCGTTGAGGGAATAGAGAGGAAAGCAAAAATGAGAGAGATAATCGAAGGGAGGAGAGAGACAAAGAGAAGAGAGAATCAGCATGAGAGGGAATCGACGTCGATGAATTATCTGTAAACTCGGAGGACGCCGAATTGCCAGGAGAGAGCGACACGTTGGCAAATCTTTTTTTTCTCCACTTTCGACGCCGAATCGATCTCCACAATCGCCTCCATTGTGGAAGGTCTTATAAATATTTACATACTTAGTCTTATTTTATACACATTAACATATCAAGAAATCGTCTCCCTTTCATACTTTTTCTCCACTCCTCTGTTCTTGGTGACCTTCTTGACGGTTTTGAGTTCGATAACGATTACTTGTTGTATCTTAGGAGACCGCTGCATATACGGGCATGAAGCGTCATAAGAAAAGTGGATTACTATGTCTCGACTAATCATCCAATTTTCTTAATTCTAATTAGTAAGCTAGCTAATTCGGTGAAAGTTATCTCTAGTTTCGTTTTGCAGTTTCTATTATTTATTTGAATTTGTTCATTCGTTGATATACTATCCCTATTTGTCCTACATGAAGAACAATAATGAGATTGTTGTAATACACGTGTTTGCTAGATGGCCACCACCCTTGCATGAAGACCACATGGGCATGACTCACGTATAATGGTAGCTTTTGTATGGGCTATATATACCACATATTGTTCATGTAAAGATACACAAAAATTTAAATAGAAAGGGAAAAGTTACAAAATCAGAATCAGTTATTTCATATCGAGTTTCGGTTTCGATCGTTTGAGAAATAATCACAACACGTTATCAGCACGACTCTGCTACGTTGTAATCGTTAATTTTTCTTAAATCGTTATTCAGTACGAACGCTCTGTTCTACTGCTCAGGTATCGAATTTTCAAATTATCGTTAATTTATTTATATCTGATTCATGCTCGTTTATATAAATTTATTTACGGTTTTAATAAGTAGCTCTGTGACTGCCAATGTATATTGGACCTTTCACATCAGAAATTTGATGTTTACTGCATACTCGTATTCTTACCGTTAATACCTGAATTTAAAATAAAAATAAAAATCCATTAAAACCTAAACGTTTGGACCGGAAGTTCCAAATACATAGTACTAGCGACCCGATATGTGTTGGACCAGAAGTTCCAAAATAAAATATCAACGACCTGAAGTCGAGTATTATCTAGACATGCGATTATTTTGATCAATGTTCAGGATGGATAACTTCACAAAGCTTAGTTATGCTCCCCTTAGACTAGACGGGAAAAACTATTATGAATGGGCGCTAGACACGACTCTCCACTTGATATCTCATAATCTTGGAGACGTCATAAAAGAGGGCAATAACGAGTCAGTCAAAAACAAAGCCACGACCACAATATTAATCCGTCATCACATGCATAGAGACCTACGACTTGAGTATATAATTGACGAAGACCCCCTTACTTTATGGGTTCAACTCAAGGAGAGGTTTGAGCATATGAAAGCAATAGCTCTCCCTCGTGCCCAATATGATTGGTCTAACCTCCGGTTTCAGGATTTTAAATCCGTAAATGAGTACAATTCGGCCATGTTTCAAATTGTTTCCAAGCTTCGCAGTTGTGGTGAGAAAATAACTGACGAATCTATGCTTGAGAAAACATTCTCCACGTTCCATCCCTCGAATATGCTCCTGCAGCAGCAATATCGAGGAAAAGAATTTAAGAAATTTACAGATCTGATTGCTTGTTTGCTCGTTGCAGAGCAAAACAATGAATTATTAATGAAAAACCATCAAACTCGCCCTGTAGGCAGTGCTCCATTCCCTGAAGCGGTAACTCTGGACCCAGACGAGTCCGAGGACCCTTTAGAGGTCGAGGTCGAGGTCGTGGACGTGGTCGCAGTCAGGGATATGGGCATAATAATTTTCAACCTTATAAAAGAGATGATAGGGTGTACCACCAGAAGTGGACCCGATATGAGAAAAGAAAAGGCCCACATAACCCACTCCTGTAAATGCCGAAAGCATATGTTACCGTTGTGGAGGGACTGATCATTGGTCACAAGTATGTCGTGTGCCAAACAACTTGGTAAAGTTATACCAAGAGTCGATAAAGGGAAAGCAGAAGGTCGCTGAGACAAATTTCATTGATCATGTGAGCCCTGAAGATGCTCCGATCAAGCTTACAGTCTCCGACTTCTATAAAGATGATGACGGAAATGTGGCCCGTGATAAAAATGTAGATTGAACTTGTGTCTTTATGTACTCCCCTACTTTAAGTCAATGTAAAATATATATAATGTTTTTGTAATCCTTTCCTAAGTTTATAAACTAATATAATACTTTTTATGAAAGGATATGGACCCCAACTATGGGTCACGTATTTGCAGAAATGATGGCGACTTATGTATTGTTGATTGCGCGTCGATGCACACAATCTTAAGAGATAAAAAATAGTTCTCTTATTTAACCTTGGTTAAAGCAAATGTTAGCACAATTACGGGTACTGAAAATTTGATAGAAGGCTCCGGAAGAGCTACCTTGATATTAGAAAATGGAACAAGGTTAAGTACTCATAATGCTTTATATGTAAGTAGATCCAGAAGAAATCTACTTTACTTCAAGGATATTCGTAGCAACGGATATCATGTCGAGACCAGAAGTGAAAATGAGACTGAGTTTCTCTATATCACTTTTAATAAATGTGGTGAAAAGCGTGTACTTGAAAAATTACAGGTTCTATCATCAGGTTTGTATTATACAACCATAAGAACCGTTGAAACCTACGCAACAATGAACCAGAAGTTCATTAACCCAAATGCTTTTATGCTTTGGCACAATCGTCTTGGTCATCCGGGATCGACCATGATGCGTAGGATTGTTGAAAACTCATGTGGGCATTCATTAAAGGACCAGAAGATCCTAATGTCCAATGAGATATCATGTACAACTTGTTCACAAGGAAAATTAGTGGTCCGACCATCACAAACCAAGATTAATATTGAAATGCCATCTTTCCTGCAAAGAATTCAGGGAGATATATGTGGCCCTATACATCCAGCCAGTGGACCATTTAGTTATTTCATGGTCCTGATAGACGCATCCAGCAGATGGTCTCATATTTGCTTATTGTCAACGCGAAATATTGCGTTCGCTAAATTGCTGGCCCAAATCATTAAGCGGAGGGCACATTTCCCTGATTATCCCATTAAGTCGATTCGTCTTGATAATGCTGGTGAGTTCACATCAAGAGCATTTGATGATTATTGCATGTCTTTAGGGATTGTTATTGAACATCCCGTTGCACATGTCCATACCCAAAATGGGTTAGCAGAATCGTTTATTAAACGTATACAGGTAATTGCACGTACATTATTAATGAAATCACAATTACCTATTTCTGCTTGGGGACATGCTGTATTACATGCTGCATCTTTAATTCGTATAAGACCAAGTGCTTATCATCAATATTCTCTTGTACAACTTGTGTGTGGGAACCAACCTAATATATCCCATTTGCGAACCTTTGGTTGCGCAGTGCAAGTGTCGATCGCACCTACTCAACGCACAAAAATGGGACCCCAACGTCGGTTGGGGATATATGTTGGTTTTGACTCACCGTCCATTATAAGGTATCTTGAACCTCGGACGAGTGATTTGTTTACTGCAAGATTTGTAGATTGTCATTTTGATGAGACAATATTTCCACCTCTAGGTGAGAAAGATAAGCCTCCTGAAGTAAGGCATGAACTCTCTTATAAGCCTCCTGAAGTTAGGCATGAACTTTCATGGGAAGTGAGTTCGTTGTCTCATTTAGACCCACGCACGTCACAATGTGAAATAGAAGTACAGAGAATAATTCATTTGCAAAATGTTGCAAATCAAATGTCTGATGCATTTGCAGACACGTCAAAGATGACAAGGTCTTATATAGATGCAATCAATGTACCAGCTAGAATTAAGGTCACTGGTGATACTGCAAAAGCAGCTATCGATTCCTCTAGTGCACGCCTGAAGCGTGGGAGACCAGTTGGATCAAAAGACATTGTTCCCCGGAAGCGGAAATGTCAAACGAATATAAGGGATAAGAAAACGATGGTTCCAGAAGAACCAGCCGATGAAAAAGCCTCATTACCAGAAGTAGTTCCAGAAGAACTACCAGAATCGGTTCCAGAAGAACCAATCGGTCCAGAAGTACCAGTCGGTACAGGAGTACCAATCGGTCCAGAAGTACCAGAAGACTCTAATACTCCTGAAGAGTTAAGAAATGAGAAAATCATTGTTGATGAGGTCTTTGCGTTCGCGATGGCCAACGAGATCATAAATGAGTTTGATTTCGAGCCCCGAAGCATCGACGAATGCCGTCACAGGGATGACTGGCCTATGTGGGAAGAAGCAATTCAGGCAGAATTGGCTTCATTGGCGAAACACAAAGTTTTTGGGCCTGTTTCCAAGACACCAGAAGATGTCAACCCTGTTGGTTACAGGTGGGTATTTGTAAGGAAACGAAATGAGAAAAATGAAGTCGCCCGGTATAAGGCTAGACTTGTGGCCCAAGGATTCTCTCAACGACCAGGAGTCGATTTTGATGAGACATATTCCCCAGTAATGGATATGATCAGTTTCAGATATTTGATCAGCCTATCAGTCTCTGAAGGACTTGATATGTGCATGATGGACGTTGTGACTGCTTACCTGTATGGTAATTTGGACACTGATATCTATATGAAACTCCCCGATGGGTTGAGATTGCCTGAAGCAATGATAGATATCCCCAGAGATATGTGTTCAATAAAATTACAAAAATCTCTGTATGGACTAAAGCAATCTGGTAGGATGTGGTATCATCGCCTTAGCGAGTACCTTACCAGAGAAGGCTATAAAAATGATGTTATTTGTCCATGTGTGTTCATTAAGAAAACAACCTCCGGGTTTGTTATTATAGCAGTATACGTTGATGACATAAATCTGATTGGGACTCCAGAAGAGATCCTCAAAGCTTTAGATTATCTGAAACGAGAATTCGAAATGAAAGATTTGGGGGAGGACTAGACACTGTCTCGGCCTGCAGCTCGAGCATTTGTTTGATGGTATTTTGATCCATCAATCAGCATATGTTGAAAAGCTTTTGAAGCGTTTTAGTATGGATAATGCTCACCCTCTCAGTACTCCAATGGTCGTCCGTTCGTTAGATCCCAAAAGAGATCCATTCCGTCCCAAGGAGCCAAATGAAGAGATACTTGTCCTGAAGTACCATATCTCAATGCTATTGGGGGTTTGTTATATTTGACACAATGTACGCGACCTGACATAGCGTTCGCAGTAAATGTACTTGCCAGGTCAGTTCAGAACCCACTCGACGACATTGGAACGGTATAAAGCATGTACTTTGTTATCTGAGCGGGACTAGAGATTTGGGACTTATGTATTCTAAGTCCAGGGGGAGCGTCGGCCTGGTCGGATATGCAGATGCAGGCTATTTATCAGATCCTCACAAAGCTCGCTCCTAGACAGGCTATGTTTTCACCTGCAGTGAAACAACCATCTCCTGGCGCTCTACGAAGTAGACTTTGGTTGCGACATCCTCAAACCACTCGGAGATTGTGGCGCTACATGAAGCTAGCCGAGAATGTGTTTTCCTACGATCCGTTTTGAAGCATGTGTTATGCTCAATCGGAATTCCTCCGCCAAGCTCTCCTCCCATCATATATGAAGATAATGCAGCTTGTATAGCTCAAGTCAGAGGAGGCTACATCAAAGGAGACAGAATCAAGCACATCTCTCCGAAGTTCTTTTATACTCATGAGCTCCAGAAGAGTAATGAGATATATGTCAAGCAGATTCGGTCCTGCGAGAATCTTGCCGATTTATTTACTAAAGCCTTGCCGACTTCTACCTTTGTGAAGCTAGTTCACAAGATCGGCATGCGTCGTCTGAGCAAGCAACCAAAGTAGCCTGTCTGAAGTCAGGGGGAGATAAATTTTGTGCGCTGCACTCTTTTTCCCTTATCCAAGTTTTGTCCCACAGGGTTTTCTTGGAAAGGTTTTTAACGAGGCAGCATCAAGCACAACATCAAGTACGTTTTGGCGCGTTGCACTCTTTTCCTTACAGGTTTTGTCCCACCGGGTTTTCCTGAGGAGGTTTTTAATGAGGCAACTTAAGGCGCATTTGATATATTCATAAATGGTGGTGTCCAAGGGGGAGTGTTGTAATACACGTGTTTGCTAGATGGCCACCACCCTTGCATGAAGACCACATGGGCATGACTCACGTATAATGGTAGCTTTTGTATGGGCTATATATACCACATATTGTTCATGTAAAGATACACAAAAATTGAAATAGAAAGGGAAAAGTTACAAAATCAGAATCAGTTATTTCATATCGAGTTTCGGTTTCGATCGTTTGAGAAATAATCACAACAGAGATGATAATTCTCATAAATAGCATGATTTGCTAGATTGTTATTCGATTTGAATTCAACTCGAACCATTAATCGAATATGATTATTAGCCATATCATATACATTCATGAAATTACTTTCTATCAAATTCCTATTTGACTCCTCACCAACGGATAATCATATCAATCAACTCATTCTTTCCTAAAACTTGTATAACCGACTTAATGTAATTTATTCTCTATTACTAGTTGTTTTCTATGGCTCTCATCTTCCGTGTATAAATATGTTGTAAGAACATGTATATCAATGAGGCTCGAGGTTCGGGGTTTATAATGTTGACCGTGCAGAATAGTGAATATGAGCCCCTTAAATAAACCGTGTTCCACACTGGTGAGGTTCACAATGAGGTTTATAGTTCTGAGTGGATGCTGAGTTTTTGTTCGTTTTTTTGCGATTCAAAGTGTAAATCAATGCTTTTTTTTGTGTGATCAAAGACATTAAATATTTTTTAGAACAATATGAACCTAATGACTATAAATTTAGAAATTGTGGACACCGTTTGCACAAGTTGGATTTAAATTTATTAACAACTGAATCAAAATTTAATAAATATTAAAACTGATGGGACACGTGGCGCTTTCAGACTGGTTGGTCGCGACTTGCGGCTCGTAATTGTGAACCGCGAGTCGGAACTCAAGGTTCTGGGTTCATGGTTTAGTAAACAGTGAACCAAGAATCGTACGCTAACCATATCCATAACGACGCGACTCGCGATTCGCGATTCACTAAATTATGAACCGCGAATCTTAAGTCGTGTACATGAGTCGCTCTTTGTGGGTGCTCTAAAGCCACCAATTCAAATGCAACATACTTTTATCCATTTATTCACACTATGACAAGTATCAACTTAATCTCTTGATACATCATGTCTTTAGTTTTTGACTCGTCTTTTCTCCAATGAGTTCAGGTCACGATTTCCAGTTCCCTTCTTTAACAATATGGTTTGATTGTTCTAACTATTCCCTTTGGCGCAACATTGTTCACTCGATTTTAGAAGCACATGAATTAGTATCCTTTCTAACCGATACCGATATTCTTCGTCGTCCGTTGTTGTGATTTCGACTACTATTCCGACAGACCCCGATGATCCCTCTACCACTATTCTGGCATGTGAAGTTGCTAATCCTGACTTCACCATCTTATTCATATGATGCAAGTTGAGGAACTAAACTTATAATCGCACCATTCAGTATCTACTTTTTCAAGAAATGCACGGCAAAAGATTAAGACCCCTAGCGATGAATATACTGTTCTAATTTATTGCCCCCAATTGATCACACGTTAGCCACGATTTATTTTGCATGCATTTGAGAAAGAAAAAAAACATCAGATATGAAAGAAGATCATATTCTATAATTAAATGTAAAAAAGTAAGACCATGAATCAAGAGAAGCTTCTAGATGTAATGAATTCGTGTCCAAATAATTCTCTTATTTTGTTCACCATGTCTGTCCAAACCACTCCCTGCCTCATAAAACCTTTCTTTGTTTGCTTCTCCCGCCAACTCTAATACGAAAACCCAACTTTAGCCCTCAAGTCACCAGTACGTACGACCAGCTCAAAGGGGCCTCAATCGTCTTTTCACACCAGCGGCTCATTTGGCACTGAGAATTCAGGTACTCAAAAGAAGAGGTAGGTGGTTGCGGAGGCACAATATAATCTTGCCCCTGCAACACATGTTCTGAGTGACAAGTCAAGACTCCTCTCTCTTATTCACGCGATCCTCGTGTTCCGAACAAATCGAAAATGGCTTCCCTCTCCCAGCTAGCTCAGGTTTCGTGCCCCGTCAACCTCTCCCAGCCCCAATTCATCCCCAGACCTTCGATCTTCGCCGTCAATTCGATCGGAAGTGCTGCCAAATCGATCCAGAAATGGTCAATTTCTGGTTCTGGGTTCGGTAGCCTGAGACCAGTGTTCTGGGTGCGGGCGACGGAGGGGGAAGATCTGGAGGCTGAGAAGGAGGAGCCGATCGCGATGGCCGACGGATCTGGTGTGTCCGTGGCAGAGAAGCCGAAAGAACCCACGGAAATCGACAATTTGAAGAAGGGTCTGGTGGATGCATTCTACGGGACAGACCGAGGACTGAAAGCGACCAGCGAGACGAGAGCTGAGATTGTTGAGCTCATCACTCAGTTGGAAGCTAAAAATCCCAATCCGGCTCCGACCGACGCCTTGCCTCTCCTCAATGGCAAGTGGATTCTAGCGTAAGCTCTCCTTACCAGTCAATTGGTAGTGTTCACCATCTAATTTAGTTAATTAAATTAAGAAAAACCATAAGATACTTATAACTTAATCCGTGTTGAATTCTTAGTTTTTGTAGCTACTGCTGGAATTATCTTAGATTTTGTCATTATAAATTGCACGGGAGATTATGCAATTTGCAAGTATTATTCGTTTTGTTCTTACTAAATACATGGATATAAAGATTCATATAATCAAGTTTTGGCAATTGAAAACATTCAAACAATTAAATGAACACTGGATCATCGAGAAAATGGAGATTCATGGAGATTGTAAGACAATGAACTGAGTGTACAGAAAATATGCAGCATACAAGGAACATAGTTGATGTTATCATATTACAGAGTCTGGTTACAAAATGGTGTCTGTGTATTATGACAAGAACCTAATTCTGTTAATTGATCACTATTGTTTTTTCTTAGCAACTATAAGATGATGCTTCAAATTATAGTCACTCTATTTATGTTTGGCATTTCAGGTACACCAATTTTTCGGGTTTGTTCCCCTTGTTGTCAAGTGGTACGCTGCCATTAGTGAAGGTCGAGGAAATATCACAGACAATTGACTCTGAGAATTTCACTGTTCAAAACTCTGTTCAGTTTTCTGGACCCTTTTCCACAACTTCATTCAGTACCAATGCCAAATTTGAGGTCCGAAGTCCCAAGCGTGTGCAGGTACGTTATTATTCATTACCTCTATCTTTGCCCACTAATCTAGAAATGCAAACAAGATGCAAGAAACTTGAAAACAGTAAGATCTCATAATAGGCAAAGTGTGAAGACCGCCTCTGTAAAAAAAAGAAAGATTTAATTTAATCAATTTTGTTCGATCAAAGCGTCGAGATCGAAAATCGGGTCGGTTGTTTGGTAACGTCGTAGTGGGAAGAAATCGGATCGAAATATAATTAGCTTTTGCAGAAAAAAAAAGAAAAAAAAAAAGAAAGGGCTGACCGGGTTGGGCCGGACCTGACCAGCTGACCTAGCCAGGCCGACCCAGGCCCTTCCCTTCGCCTTGGGCCGTAGAGCCCGTTTAGCCTGGCCCAATTCCGAACCAGCCCAATTGGGCGTCGGTATTTAAGGAAAGAAACCCTAAGGGTTTCAGTTGCCTCCTCCTTTCCTCTTCGCCATCGCAGACCCCTCCCTCTCCCAACTTTCGATCCAGCTCTCTGCTCCCTCAGCTCCGGCCGCCGTCGCCAGCCAACCTCCCCCGAAACAGATCTCGGCCTCCCTTCCCTCTTCGAGCCCCATCTCCATCCTCTCTCCATCATCGAACCCGACCCTCTCCACCTCCCTCTTCACGTCCGCCGCCGCCCTCCCCTAGATCCGACCTTCCAGCCGTCTCCGGGTCCGTTTCCGACCACCACCGCACGACACGCGAACCCGTCTCACTCTCCTTCATCTTTCTCGCAGACCAGAGCCCTCCCGCCTCCCTCACCGTGTCCTCGACGGTCATCTTCACACCACCACCGTCACCCTCATCCTCACGCCATCCCCTCCGTCCAGCACCAGCCTCGCCGTCCAGCTCAAGCCCCGCCGGCTCCGTGTCCGACCACCACCGTCCCTTTGGCCGAGTCCAGCCGTGCCACCGTGTTTTCCCACGGTGAGAATCTCAAACCCGTAGGGTTTCGATCGCCAGTGGTGCCTTCGCCGGTGACTGGCCGGGCTAAAGTCCGAACGCCTCCCGTTCCTTCTTCTTCTTTGTTTTCCCGTGCGTTTGTTTTGAGATCTGTTTTGGGCGGGTTGAATCGAAACAAAATCAAACTGAAATCAAAGAAATTGATCTGTTAAAAAGGGTTTTTGGTTTAAAAACAAATCAGATCTAATTGAATGAAGAAAATAATTCGTTTTAGAACAAAAAAAAAATCAGTTTTAACTAAGATCGGTTTACTGTTGAATCTGGAACGTTCTAGGCGAGTTGAGACAAAATAATGGAAAAGGGTTTAAAATGTCTTGTTTAAAATAAAATCAGATTTGAAAATAAACGGGAAGTGAAATCAGTTCGATTTAAAACGGAATTTGAGCAGTTAACGAATCTGGAACTCTGGTTAAAATGGACTGCTAATTGGGTTTTGGAAGGAACAAAAGCGGACCGCTGAATCGGACCCCGGGATTCGTGCATTGGGACCGTGCCTCGGAAACGTGCACCGGTTTCGGTGCACGGGTACTCAAACCCGATTCGCCGTGACCCCGCTTTTATCCCGCTCGAGTTTAAAGGACAATTGTCGGTTGTAACTGGATAAATCGTGACCGTTAAATTAACCTGGGAACCGCCTCTAATTTATGGCTTTCGTGTTATCTTTAGCGTCCGGCTTCGATCGAAGTGAAGCCCGGGGTAGCGAGCCAGAACGTCAGCAGCTAGGAAGCGTAGCGGGTGTTCTTCGGTTGAGGTAGAGAAAAGTAGCCGGATCTCGGCCCTGACTAGGGAAAGTTAACAGTAGAAATGCATGTGACACTGGGGTGTCGTGGGTTGAGTAAGTTATCGAATATTAGAAATGCATGATACAGGATTGTAGCGTTTATTAGAAATGCATGATACGGGAACGTATCGAATACTGGAAATGCATGTGACACTTAGTAGTGTCGTAGGACCAGAGAACTTAGCGTTAACTGATTTACTAGAGGCATATGACCATGCCCGGAAGTTGTTTGTGAAACTAGTGATCTTAGGACTGTTGGAGGCATCGTTTATGCCGGAGGTTGTTGTGCGTTTTTTGTTGATTGAGTTTGGGTGGCCTTGAGAGCCCGTGTTATTTGTTGTTGAGTTTGGGTGGCCTTGAGAGCCGTGCTAATTGTTGTTGAGTTGGGTGGCCTTGAGAGCCCGTGTTATTTATTGTCGAGTTTGGGTGGCCTTAAGAGCCCGTGTTATTTACTGCTGAGTCTTGGGTGGCCTTGAGAGCCCGTGTTGTCGTTTCGGTGTTTTGGGTGGCCGTGAGTGCCCGTGGGGTTGTGAACCCGTACTTTACTGTTGGTGTCTTGGGCGGCCATGAGGGCCCGTAGGGTTGTTGAACCTGTGTTTGGTTGTTGGTGTCTTGTTGGCCTTGAGTGCCTGTGGAGTTGTCACCGGTGTCGTTACTGTCTGTTTGAACTTGTTTGTGATTGTAATTGGTTACTTGATACTGGTGGAGGTTGTGTGGTGTAGCTAGCCTCCCGACTGGGATCGGGAGAAGCGGAGGGGTTGTGGCCTAGCTCCCCGACTGGGATCGGGGGAAGGACGCGCGGGTGTGGCTAACCACCCGACTGGGATCGGGTGAAGCGGAGAGGTTGTGGGTTAGCCTCCCGACTGGGATCGGGAGAAGTTGCGCGACAGGTCGACCGTCTGACCACGTCTATGATCGGTAAAGGGCGAGAGACAGAGATTGGTTACTGAGCAGCCGGTTTGCGATCCTTTGTGATCTTGTTTGGTATTATGTGGTCAGTCGTGTCTTGGAGGAGTTCGTCAATCGTAGTGTGGGGTCTACATCACGTGTCCGAATGTTGAGTCAGTTGAGGAAAATACTGGTCGTGTGTGTGTCTTTTGAGTCGTTGTTGGTGTCACCGGCTTTGTCTGCTAATTATGCCGTAGTCAGTCTGTTATCTGTGGTGGTGAGCGAACGCTCACCCTAGCTACTTATCCTACATGTACCGTTCGCAGGCTGGACTAGGTGAGCTTCTGAAGCTTGAAGAGCTTGAAGCGGGTTGCTGGGTGTTTTGAGTCTAGTGACGTGTACCTACCCTTTTTGTCCTAGTGTGGGACTAATATTATTTTTTTGAGTTGTAAATAATATTCTTTTGTGGAACTAGTTTGGCTTTTAAAGTGATTTAACGAAAATAGGTTTCAGTATTGTAACTTTTTAAACGTTCGCGTCCCTAGTTTCGGTTCGCTGAAATTGGGGCGTGACACAAAGTTTGAATTTTCACCTCCATTGTGATTTCAATATTAGCTAACAGAATTGATTGATTTCATTTTTTCCATTGCTTTGATGGCCTAGGATTAAACTTGTTCTCTAACAGTTATTTGATCATCTTGGTTCAGATCAAATTCGAAGAAGGCATTGTGGGGACTCCCCAGCTGACAGACTCCATAGTCTTCCCGGATAATGTGGATTTTCTGGGACAGAAGATCGATCTTAAGCCATTGAAAGGCATATTTGCCTCTGTCCAAGACACAGCCACCAATGTTGCAAGAACCATATCAAGTCAGCCGCCATTGAAGTTCCCGATCACAAATGATAATGCTCAATCATGGTTGCTCACTACATACCTTGATGAAGATATCCGGATCTCAAGAGGGGATGCTGGAAGTGTCTTTGTCCTAGTCAAGGAAGGCAGCTCCTACTTAAAACCCTAAACTGAAGTAGAACACCTCCCTTACAATCTTGCATTCCAATAACATACAGGGGGAACAATTATAAATAGAGTATTTTTAGATGATATACAAACTAGTCTTGTAGAGTTTGAAATGGTTATCAACTTAATTATGATGAGTACTTTTGTCAGGATACTATCTAGTGTGAAATCTTGTAATGACTTCATGTTCTTACTCTGCTCTTCCTCTTTCTATGTCCGAGTTATGTTGCGTTTATTGAGTTCATCTCGAATGTGCTCCTAACCGTTGAGTTATGTTGCCTTTATTGAATTCATCTCGAATGTGTGTGCTACGAATTGTTGAATCCATCTCAAATGTGCTCCTGACTCACTGTGTAATGTAATGTTGAGTGAGTTGTCAGCTTCAAGTTCACTATTTAGAAATTTTTATGTTAGACAGAGAATTTAGGCACAAGGGCACAAAAAGGGAATACAACAGAAACAGTCAAATGAAAATACGTCTTCATATAAGCAGACAACCATTCAAATGGAAACACATGATTGAGACTAAAAGCTAATGGACTCAAGCCAATAGGCACGCCACCTCCTATCCAGCATCCAATTCTCAGACCAAGTACCAGACAATGAAGGTTGAAAACTAGAACAAACTAAGCATAACAAAACAGTATTAGGAGACCAAAGGTTGGAAAAGCTAATCTTATTAGACAGTCCTTCGGCAGAGATACCCAGCTCGGTTCACTTCTTCTTAGCTGCAGATTTGGTGACCTTGGCACCTGCAGGATCCTTCTTGTCAACACTCTTGATGACTCCAACAGCAACTGTCTGACGCATATCTCTCACAGCAAACCGACCAAGAGGTGGGTACTCAGAGAAAGTCTCCACCACCATGGGCTTAGTTGGAACCATCTTCACCATACCAGCATCACCATTCTTCAAGAACTTAGGTTCCTTTTCAATCTCCTTACCAGATCGCCTGTCAATCTTGGTCAAGAGCTCGGCAAACTTCACAGCAATGTGAGAGGTGTGACAGTCAAGCACTGGAGCATAACCATTACCAATCTGGCCAGGATGGTTCATGATGATAACCTGTGAGGTGAAACTGGCAGCGCCCTTGGCAGGATCATCCTTGGAGTTGGATGCAACGTATCCACGCTTCAGATCCTTCACAGCAACATTCTTCACATTGAAACCAACATTGTCACCTGGGAGAGCCTCCTGGAGAGATTCATGATGCATCTCCACTGACTTGACCTCAGTGGTCAATCCAGAGGGACCAAAGGTCACAACCATATAAGGCTTCAAGACACCAGTTTCAACACGACCAACAGGCACAGTTCCAATACCACCAATCTTGTAGACATCCTGAAGTGGAAGACGGAGTGGCTTGTCTGTGGGTCTCTTTGGCTCATTGATCTGGTCAAGAGCCTCAAGGAGAGTTGGGCCCTTGTACCAGTCAAGATTGGTTGACCTCTCGATCATGTTGTCTCCCTCAAAACCAGAGATGGGAACAAAGGCGATTTTGTCAGGGTTGTAACCAACCTTCTTCAAGTAAGATGAAACTTCCTTCACAATTTCGTCGTACCTAGCCTTGGAGTACTTGGGTGTTGTGGCATCCATCTGAAACATGGCTCAAGTTAAAAACTCAGAAACCATAAAACAATATTTGCAAGATAATGTACCACAAAATAGAAGTACCTTGTTGCAGCAGCAAATCATCTGCTTGACACCAAGAGTGAAAGCAAGCAGTGCATGCTCACGGGTCTAACCATCCTTAGAGATACCAGCTTCAAAACCACCAGTGGTGGAGTCAATAATGAGGACAGCACAGTCAGCCTGAGAGGTACCAGTAATCATATTCTTGATGAAATCACGATGTCCAGGAGCGTCAATAACAGTACAGTAGTACTTGTTTGTCTCAAACTTCCACAAGGCAATATCAATGGTAATGCAGCGCTCACGCTCAGCCTTGAGCTTGTCCAACACCCAAGCATACTTGAATGACCTCTTGTTCATCTCAGCAGCCTCTTTCTCAAACCTCTCGATCACACGCTTGTCAATACCTCCAAGCTTGTATATCAAGTGACCAGTGGTAGTTGACTTTCCAGAGTCAACATGGCCTATGACCACAATGTTGATGTGGACTTTTTCCTTACCCATATCAGCTGCCTAGAATACTGTACAAGGCAATAATAAATAGTATTAATATGAATGAATCCATCATCAACCAAAGGATATGTTATACATGACATTTTTCCTCGATATCCCAAGCAATTGTTATATCAATTATTAGGTATTTAGAACAATTTAAAATAAGTTGAGATCTCAGTTTCATCAAATTTGAACCTATGAGCCAAATCTCAAAGGAGATTATTCAAACATTGAAGACATCAACATGCAGTTGTGAACTCATTGGCTTTCCTACCAGTGACATAGCTGGAATTATAAAAGGTTTCTTCCACATAAAACAACAACACAGAAGGGAATAGATAAGTCACAGGCACTACCACTCATATGATCGCCAAAATCAATCTGAACTCAATAACAGAGCAGAATTGCAACGATTAATCAAGGAATACACCAAGATCATAAACATTATACAACCAGATACACAAAAATGGCATCTAGAACCAAAACTAACGCTACTAATCATATGATCACCAAAATCAATCTAAACTCAATAACAGAGCAGAATTACAAGATTAATCAACTGCATACACCAAGATCACAAACATTATACAAACAGCTACACAAAATGGTACTTAGAACCAAAATTAACAAGACAACACATGCATGAAATATCTTTAGATCAGATCATTCCAATAATGCAAATTAGAACAAAAACGGTGAAATCAGAAAAGCAGAGTGAACCATAAAGCCTCACCTCCGAATAGAGAACTGGAGAAACCCTAGCCGCGAGAAGAAGATGATACCAAGTACTGTGAGGAGGATGTAGGGTTCGGAACTGGATGGCAAACGCCTGCTTATATAGTACACGCTCACGGGACGATGAGGCTCCATTGCATTTCTTGAGCATTAATTTACTGAAGTGGCCTCCTTGTTGATTCAATTAACCGAGGGATGTAAGGGCATTTTAGTCATTGACTGCAGAGCGTATCTGTCTAGAGTCGGCTATTTTTTACTAGAATCTTCCGGTAATTTAATTCACTTTTTAGCTGGGACTCGGGCTTGCAAGTACTTCCCTGAGCAATATGGGCCTACTGGCGTAAAAAGCCCACCCTATGTTACATTGGGCCTAACACTATTTCTCTTATAAGAAAAATACCTACTTGAAATTCGCGGATCAGTACCAAAGATTCCAGGAATATTACCCACAGCCCACACCAACCTATAAAGGGACAGTTAGGTAAGGAAGGAAAAAAGTAATAGTCCGCTGCAATACAGCCCACGGTTATATGTTGCGCTTCACCGAATCATCGACCTCAAATCATCGTCACCTACTTGTCTTTCAGATCTGCCACCTACACTTGTTTGTCATGCAACATTCCCAAAATACCCCTCTCTGTAATTCCATAGCGATGGAACCAACCACACTTCAATGGGCGGAGACCTCAAGGTCCGGAGATAGTCAAATGACAGTCTTACCCTTACCTGCCCAGGTTATATACGCGCAGGACAAATCTGATGCGTTTCACGCCCCTTGCGCATCAACCTACTGAGAGAAAGTGAGATAGTTCAGTGTTAGGTCACTCTATTGATGGCTCCTTCCTTCGCCTTCTCTAACGTCGACGCTGCTGCCTCCAGCACGGCGGCTCCGGCAAACTCCACCGGCCGCGCTGCTTCTGTTTACAGCGAGGTGCAGACCAGTCGCATCGACCACGCGCTTCCTCTTCCCTCTGTTCTCACCAAGCCATTCCAGATCGTCGATGGCCCCCCTAGCTCTGCCGCCGGCAATCCTGGTAAGCATCCTTCATTTCTTCTTCTTTCTCGTTTAGAGTTTCTGATTGATTTAGATCACTGATTTGCTCTACGAAGAACATTTTGTTTATCTCGTGTATATTAGTAATTTAAGCTTGTTAGACTGAAGTTGCGCCTTAGTTTTGTTGGGAACTACACTGAGAAGTGTGACTTGAGTTCGGATACTGTTTTGGTTTTATGTAGATGAGATCGCAAAGCTATTCCCTAACGTTTTCGGCCAGCCATCATCATTGCTGGTGCCAAGTTCAAGTGCCGGATCGGGTCAGAAGTTGAAGATTGGCGTTGTTTTATCTGGTGGTCAAGCTCCAGGAGGGCACAATGTCATCTCTGGAATTTATGGTAGGATCATTTTGTGTGATTGATTGAATACCACAACTTAAGGGCTCTGGGTTTGAATTTGAGATATACTGTATCCTGTTGTTATCAGATTACTTGCAGGATCATGCAAAGGGAAGTGTACTGTATGGCTTCAGGGGTGGTCCTGCTGGAGTGATGAAGGGAAAATATGTTGAACTGACCTCTGACTTTATTTACCCCTACAGAAATCAGGTGCAGTTCTAAATGTTAATCTGCAAATGCATCTAATGGTTACTATTTTACATGCATGTGCAGAAAATGGAGCTGAAATTTAATATGCCATGCTTAAATAGTTATTTTAGTTTCATCTGTTCAAAATTGCTACTTTAAGTGCTTACTTGTGCATCCAAAACTAAGATATCATATGTTCATATGCTTTTAAAATGATCGTCACTACGAAGCATGGCCCCTACAGAAATCAGGTGCAGTTCTAAATGTTAATCTGCAAATGCATCTAATGGTTACTATTTTACATGCATGTGCTGAAAATGGAGCTGAAATTTAATATGCCATGCTTAAATAGTTATTTTAGTTTCATCTGTTCAAAATTGCTACTTTAAGTGCTTTCTTGTGCATCCAAAACTAAAATATCATATGTTCATATGCTTTTAAAATGATCGTCACTATGAAGCATGGCCTGCTTAAGTTAGGATGTTGTGGTTCCAAGGAATATCACTCTCATATGCTGCTGAATCACTTCATTTTTGTGCTATGCATGTGGGGAAAGATTTATGTTGTACTGTGGATGCATAAATGAACTCTACACAATCAATTAATATTGGGATGTGATCTAACCACTAATAAGTTGTCAATTTCTGTGACAGGGTGGCTTCGATATGATTTGCAGTGGAAGAGATAAGATTGAAACACCGGAACAGGTGAGGCTTTTATATATGATTAGTGACAATGTGTAATTTGTTTGCCAGAGCTTATATGCATAATAATGCTTTCACCTGATGGCTATCTTTAGTGACATGTAACTGAGTTGAAATGAATCTGCTTCCAGTTTAAGCAAGCCGAAGAGACTGCAGTGAAGCTTGACCTAGATGGGCTTGTTGTTATTGGTGGGGATGACTCAAACACAAATGCTTGTCTCCTTGCAGAGAACTTCAGGTTAATTTTGATAATAACTTGTTGCTGGGACCATTACTCAGAAACAAATTAGTTGCCATTTTAAAGTTTACCCGTTTTTTTGTAAGCTTGTTAGGGTTGATTTGTCTATTACTTTGTATGAATCAGGGGTAAAAATTTGAAAACTCGAGTTATTGGATGCCCCAAAACTATTGATGGTGATCTGAAATGCAAAGAAGTACCCACAAGTTTTGGATTTGATACTGCATGCAAGGTAATTCTAAACATCCAATGTGATTTTAAGTTTACAATTTCATTGATGATGATGCATCTGAGTTGATGAATATTACTACCCTTGTGCGGTGCAAAAAAAGTCATATACTAGCCTTATGCAGTGCAAAAACACTCATATTTTAAACTTCAATTATATGTTACCAATCTTATGTAGTTCAACAAAGTCTTAATTTGATGCTGCTATTACTATGCAGATATACTCAGAAATGATTGGAAATGTTATGATAGATGCCCGGTCAACTGGCAAATACTACCATTGTAAGTACATGGAATTTCAAAATATAAAGATGTCTGTTTCTGTATTCTGTCAGCTAATAATTGATTGCTTTTTATCTAGTTTCTAAATGATTATACTTGGTAGGTAAATTCTCCAGTATCTAATTGAGAGTGCAATCACATATTAGAGATATTTTGGCAGAGTATATCCGAACAGTGTAAAGTTTGTTAGTTTGGATTAGTCACTTCTCCTAGCCTCTTTGGATCTGGTTGCTCCATAGTTTATTCTGAAACAACTGATGTGGAGTTGTTAAAATTATTGATGTAGCTCTCATGATTCTTGGAAATAATCTTTCAAAGTCTTGTTTTTTGATATTCCAAATTTCCTTCTTGCATGAATTAATATATCACCTAGCAGTTAGCTAATTGTTTGGCTTCACGAGACCAGTTACTCATTTCACTATGTCTGGCTGTGTTTTTAGTTCCTTGCACTCTCTTAGGCCAGTTTGTGCTGATATGTTCTCTCTCTAATTGTGATGTATGAACTATGTATCTGTTTGAGATGTATAAACTACACATATATTTTATTTCATGGTTTTGGATTGTAAATTGATGTATAACTTCTCTTTTATCCTGTATTGTTCCCCTCACTGAAATATTTATTGAGGTTTCAAATCTTGAAAGCTCTACATGCTTCTGATTCCATCAGTAGAGCAAGTAACCAACTGTTCTTTTTGTGCTTGTATTTCAGTCGTGAGGCTTATGGGACGTGCTGCTTCACACATTACACTTGAGTGTGCTTTGCAAACCCATCCAAACATCACTATTATTGGAGAAGAGGTATGTCTATATTTAGTGGTTTCTTCTCTTTATGAATTGAAAGTTGTGCTTTCTTCTTCTTGGTGTTTTGGGCATTCTTCATGTTATATGGTATATATAGAATTTAATTATCCTAATTTCCTAATAGATGGTACAAAATGGCTGGTAGGTAGAACTGCTCTATGAAGATTTTTTTAGTCTGATTGAGATTGCAGAAAGCTTCATTGGAATCTAGCTCACATCCTGTAAATCTAAACATATGGTTTCCCTATTCCAATACTGAATACGCAGAAATGATAGAACAATAAGCCAAGTTTAGTTGTCCTTGAATTTGTTTGCCAGTGCTCCATAGTCTTACCTGATACACGGATGCACTATAGTCATATTGTTCTCTTTCATTGCGATTAAAAAAAATTGCTCTCTTTCAAACATCAATTATCACTTACAAGATTTTATGATATGATAATTAAGTGGAAATGAGTATTTTATGTAAATGTGATGTTTGGTGTAAGTCTCAATCAAAAAAAAAAATTGAGCACATTTGTCTGGAGTCCTTATTTAATAAGAAGTCACTGAAATAAGTCGTGTTTGGTTATAAGTCTTAATTACCTCTTATTTGGTCTTATCATCTATATCTTTTTAACAATGTGATGGGTATTGCACTTCTTAGGTAAGATGCAATATATAAAAAATGTCACTATAATACCCTATAAAGTAATATGTATTAGTACTTATTTAGCTATGAAATGCCCATTCAGCAGGTTTTAAAACATATCAAATAGGATGTTTCATAAGATCTAGCCTCCTATTATGTACTCGTCTAAACAAGTGGTGCCTGGTGTTCTGCTGCAGGTTGCTGCCAAGAAGCTGACACTAAAAAATGTTACAGACTATATTGTAGATGTAGTTTGCAAGCGTGGTGAACTTGGTTATAATTATGGCGTCATTCTTATTCCAGAAGGTTTAATTGATTTCATTCCTGAGGTACTGCTCTCCAGCACTAGCTTTATTTATCATTTTATGATTGCCTTTTTTTTGCCGTGGTACTTCTTGGGTTCAAATTGGATTACCTGCATACAACTGTATCTGATATATATTCTGCTTTTGTGGCATGTCTCTTGCAGGTTCAGCAGCTGATTGCAGAACTTAATGAAATTCTGGCCCATGAGGTTGTAGATGAAAGTGGAGCATGGAAAAAGAAACTCACAGATCAATCGCTGCAACTTTTTGACTTCTTACCTGAAGCAATTCAAGAACAACTGATGCTTGAGAGAGACCCTCATGGAAATGTCCAGGTATGTCTTTGTCGCTTTTGATGTGTTATTGACGTGAACCTGTGTGATGATCATTTATATTAATCTATTTTCTATTATTAGGTTGCTAAAATAGAAACTGAGAAAATGCTTATTCAAATGGTTGAAACTGAGTTGGAGAAGAGGAAGCAAGAGGGTGCTTACAAAGGTCAATTCAAAGGACAGTCTCACTTTTTCGGGTACCATTCCCCCCTCCCCTACAAAAATAATCGCTTTTAGTTACTACTTTCAATAGTAACGACTGATTTTTTGATAGTGAACCCGTGACCTTGAGCTATTGAAGTTAACATACTCAATATTGACACACTTCTTGGAAATGTCTTTTAATCGCTTTTAGTTACTACTTTCAATAGTAACGACTGATTTTTTGACAGCCCTTGATAGTGAACCTGTGACCTTGAGCTATTGAAGTTAACATACTCAATATTGACACACTTCTTGGAAATGTCTTTTAAGTGATGTTGTCGTTGGTTGAGATTTATATACCTGGCATGTAACATGCAAATTTGCAGGTATGAAGGAAGATGTGGTCTGCCAACCAACTTTGATTCTACCTACTGCTATGCATTGGGTTATGGTGCTGGAGCTCTCCTCCAGAGTGGCAAAACTGGGTTGATTTCATCAGTATGTGTTTCATCTTCTGTCATTACTAATGCACCTGCTATATTCTCTTCCCACCACTGTTCTGGGCTAACTTGGCTGGATTTTAACTCTAACAAAGGTTGAAATCACTTCATGTTTTTTTTGACGTTTTGGGGATTATACAGGTGGGGAATTTGGCAGCTCCGGTAGAAGATTGGACTGTTGGTGGGACTGCATTGACTTCGTTAATGGATGTTGAGAGGAGACACGGTGTGTAAACTCTTGAGATTTTGATCAATGCCCATATTTAGCCTTATCTTAACTGGACATTGTGTCTAACTTGTATTCAGTGCATAGTTGTAACATTTTACATGTCCATTGGTTAACATCTAGATTCTATAGTAGTGTATATAACCTTTTTTTCTGTATCTTTATATGGTGATTTGTAGGTTAGATTTAGCACTGCAGTTGTTCAGCTCCTTGTCATCTGATTGCTACTAGTGTTTTGCTATTTTGTTTTCTACTTAAAATTTATCATTCTTTGCAGGAAAGTTTAAGCCTGTGATCAAGAAGGCCATGGTGGAGCTTGATGGTGAGAGTTGCTGAGATAAACTTCATAATTTAGCAAAGCAATTATAATTAGCAAATATATCTTGGTGATGATGGATATTCATGTCTGATTTTCATTTTTAGGTGCTCCATTCAAGAAATTTGCATCTCTGCGTGATGAGTGGGCCTTGAAGAATCGCTACATCAGCCCTGGTGAGTTATCACAACTGTGTAAATGAATACTTGTCTCCTTCAGCTGTAGTAGTAATCTATTAATTGTGACCTGTCAACAACATAAAGATGAAGGAACTATGAATTTGAATTTACAATGTTATTTTTTTCATTTCCAATTTCAGGACCCATTCAGTTCAATGGGCCAACAGCTAATGCTCTTAGCCATACTCTACTCTTGGAGCTCGGAGCTCAAGCATAGGCGTCAACATGTGTTATTGCAGTGAGTTTATTTTTTTGGTATGTTATGTGATTGTATCTTCATAAAGAGTTGAAGACTGGGATTATTTTTTCCTGGAGAAGCTATCTTTACAGTGGTAATTGAAGTAATCTTTTTTTAATAGCACATGGTTCAACGATTAGACCTACAGATATAAATCACCAGGAATGAAGCAATAAACTTGAAATTTGTTTTCTAAACATTACTGTCGTGACAATCGTATAATCTCTATAAATTGTCAGTTCACCCATTGTCATTGTTTATGGTACTGTGTCAAAACTTGTATCTTGGGGTGTACAAATTTTTTACAAGTAACTGAGTTGTCGATTTTTTTTATATTATGTATTTACAGGTGTGTATAATTTTGGAGGGAAGTATGTTTTCAGTTTCACTTATAAGTTGGTTTTAAAATTTTAGAACCAAGGAGAGATGGTAGGCAATCTTATTTTCCCCAACAGATGTTAAAGAAAGAGGTCATGTTACTGGCATAACCTCTAGCTTTTATAACATGCGTAGTGGGCGGGCAGGGCAGCGTTTTCAGTAGACGATTTCCATAAATAGAAGTACTCCATGTTCTCTGTTCTCGTGGGGTGTTATAGATAGCAATTAGCATCAATATTTCGGGCAGGTGTTTAGTGGGCGTGGGTATCATGAATGTACACAATTGTCGGTGAAATGTCATTGGGTTTTAGGAGGATCGACATTTTAGTTGACTGCATATGCTCTTTAGAATATAAAAATTCAGCGCCATTCTCATAAATCACCCGTAACTAAAAAAAAAAACATTTTCATGGTTTTTTAATACGCCCTGTGGCTTCAAAGTTGATGACTGTTGATCGGCGATTAGGACCGGCCTTATTTATTGGTTGACAGCCTTTACCCATTATAGTGTCGATTTGTGAAGTCAATTTATCATCCTACCAAATACAAATTATTTGTTAGTCTAAAAAGATCTCCGGAAAGATATTAAACGAATTTTAGAGTCTTCCAAATAGAGGGACACATAATTTCTTAGTCCGCTCGTGTTTGGAGCAGGAGGATGTTGGTTAATATCATTCACACTTGTGTCTTTCTACAAAACATGATAGTAGATAATGAATGCGGCTAGTACGAACAAAGAGCTAAAGAATGGTATTACGACACTCTTCCGGACATACCTGATTAAACACCACCTGAATGATGGCACTAAGAAGGGCCCTAATCCTATCAACAATACATGGCCATTCGAGATGGGTTAAGAAATGATAACACTCATCGGGAACTCCAAATTGATCTTGTTGAGCATATATGTGATCTTTTTAGAGCGAATTACGGATTAGACGAGTGACAAATCTCCATCCTCCATATTTTTTCTCTGTAATAATTGTCTTATAACATGAACAAATAATGTAGTTAATGTATTTTATTATTAATGTATTTTATTATTAATTTATTTTACACAATTAATTTAAAAATAAAATTAGTATTTACTGTTTTAACTCGGTATTTTAAAAAATTAGCAAAAACATTATTATGTATACAGTCATCATCCACTAAACACTATAAACCCTAACTATACACTTCACTGTAGAAAACATGTTCAGCAAGGGATTCAGATTGAATATAGTAAATCTGAACCCCTTCGTATAAACTTCGCCACTATGCACGCCTTAAGTTCAATACTGGTGCCGCTATTGGAGAACAATTGTTAATTGGTAAAATCGACATAGTACCCAACACACGCCTGTGGTTGATTAACACACCTCCAAACTAAAGTCTAAGCACTGTCTATTGTGCTGCACATTTTAG
Source organism: Erodium maritimum (assembly GCA_963921825.1). NCBI lineage: Eukaryota > Viridiplantae > Streptophyta > Magnoliopsida > Geraniales > Geraniaceae > Erodium > Erodium maritimum. The sequence goes on from OY997594.1 coordinate 55,104,960, forward strand.
TAGAGGAGAAGGAGGATATATCAATTTAAACCATAACTAATTGAAAACTGGCCGATAAAAATCAAGTTTTGACCAGTAACTTCTGATACGATGTTAGAGCACTTACAACGCAAAGGCCCGAGTAGCGACCCGCGGACCGAACCGCATTTTTGCGGTTCGCGGGACGCGGGTTTTTGCGCTGAAAAGCGACGTTTTCGTGTCTCGCGAATCGTAAAAACACGGTTCGCTAGTCGGCCCGCGACTCGTGCCCCGCGTCGCACCGCCACCCTCTCTCCACTAGACATGTGTCCATTTTGAAAAAAAAAATTCAGACTGTTGCAAACGGTCGGATATTAATAGCTATTTTTATTTAATTTAATAAAACTCTAAATTCTAATCCTATAAATACCCTCATACCCCATTCTCAAACCACCAATTCACTCTCACATTCTACAACATCTCTCTCCCATTCTCCAATTTTACTCTCACATTCTCAATTTTCTCTCCCTAATAAACATATCGAAAAATGTCCAACGAAGAAACTCAGCGTTCGCATTCATCGGATGACGAACAGCGCATAACGGACGATTTCGGATTGTCCCCCGATGACCTAGTCAACTTCCGCGTCATGTTGACGCAACTGTCTGAGAACTCCGCTTTCTCCCATTATATGCAACCAGGTTCCAGCTCAGGTACTTTCAAACTTTTTTTTATAATTTATTTTTGTAATTTAGTCTTGTAATTTATTTTTACAATGTAGTGTTGTAATTTATTTTTTGCAATGTAGTCTTGTAATTTAGTTTTTATTTTTTTTGTAATTTTTTTATAATTTATATATACACCCGTTATAAATGCTATGTTTCAACACATGTCCAGGTCAAGTCAACATAGGTCCAATTCCATTCAACCCCGGTCTGGATCAATTCCACCCCGGACAAAACTACCCGGTCCCACATCAGTACAACCCATACCCTGGTTACCCAGGTTCACCACAAAGCTACGTGAACGCTTAGCCAACACTTCAACAAGTAATATAACGGTAAAGTACCAGTCGATCCCACAAGAAAGCGGTGTGTACCCTAAATCTAGAAACACTCTACCCTAAAGATGTCTCTATCCTAGGTTAACTTTTCTTTATTCCTTTTATTACATTATACAAGTTTCTCTCACAAACGTTGTTCGGTGAGTGAAATTGGCTACAAGGAAGCGGTGGGTACCCTAAATCTAGAAACACTCTACCTTAAAGATGTCACTACCTTAGGTTAAATTTCCTTTATTTTTTAGGGAAAATTTTCAATATAACACCCTACAAAACATTTACTTTTAAAATGATACCTTAGCAAAAAAAATTTGCAGTTTCATACCTAAACCAAACATTTACCAACACTTTCATACCCAACCGTCAGATTCTATTAGCTTTCCATCCAAAGTAGGTAAAATGTCCATAATACCCCTAACTATCACTCAAATTTTCAAACTCATGCCATTTTTTTCTTTAATTTTTACCAACATTGGATGGGTTTGGTTCCACGAAGAAGATGAACATAAACAAAAAAGAAAAATTAAAGAAAACAAATGTGATTAAAAAATATTAAAATTTGATTTTTATAAATAAAATTACGTTTTAAAAAATATTAAATAAAAATTGGTTTTAAAATAAAATAAAATATCATTTTTTAAAAATAAAACTGATTTTTATAAGAAAACTAAAAAATGATTTTTAAATAATTTTTTTTTAAAATAAAAATTATTTTTTATAAATAAACCTGTTTTTTTAAATAAAAATTGAAAATTTTAAAATAAAAACTGATTTAAAAAAAACTGATTTTTTTAAAATTAAAATAAGATTTTTATTAAAAACTAATTTTTTTATAAAATAAAATTAATTTTTGAAAATCAATGGCATGAGTTTGTAAATTTGATTGATAGTTAGGGGTATTGTGGACATTTACCTAATTTGGATGGAAAGTTAACAAAATATGACGGCTGAGTATGAAAGTGTTGGTAAATGTTTGGTTTAGGTATGAAACTGCAAAAAAAATTGTCGGGGTATCATTTTGAAAGCAAGTGTTTGGTAGGGTGTTATATTGAACTTTTCCCTTTCTTTTATTACACTATACAAGTTTCGCTCACAAAAGTTGTTTGTTGAGTGAAATGGGGTGGAGCAACCACGATCTCTAGAAAAACTAGAATAAGTAGATTGAGAGAAATCGTTACTGATTAGGAGGAACATATGTTAAAACCATAGAGACAAGAAAGCAAGCAGTGAGAGGTGAATCATGCATATGAGATAAGAATATAAGTGTGCATGAAATTGGTGTGATTTAACTTATCACGTCCCAAATCCGGTTTTGGCCGGACTCGAGACCTGAACTAGAAACAATAATAAAACAATGATAAAAGTGAAATTTAATCGAAAACCAAATCCAAATCTTAAGTTCCAAAATAACAATTACGATAAGTATGAGTCAAACGCTCAATCCAAAACAAGTAAGGAAAACATAGTTTGATACAAAAGTGGAAAGTACGTCTTGACTACAATCAACCACCCGGATCCTCAAGGAACTCCCGAGCCCTGAGGCAACCTCTATGCCTACTCATCAATGAAACATGTAAAAACAGTAAACACGAAGGGGGTGAGCTTACGCTCAGTAGGAAAAAGTAGTAAGTAAAAAGAACTTCCGCTTTGACAACAAAATCCCGGTTAGTACGGTTATCCAAAAGACAACAAAATTAGAGATCAACAAGAATTGCAACACTTAATAAAATAGTAACTCAAAGGGGATCAACGGGAAGACAACTTAATCACCAATTGAACAACTAAAGAATACACGGGTACTGAAATATAGATAATTTAAACCATTAGACCCCGATCCACACACAAACCAACACATCATACTGGAATGCCCCTCGGTCACGATGGGACACATATCATCGGGGTTCCCGGAAATGTCCCCACCAGGAACACATATCATCGGGGCTCCCAGAAATGTCTCCAAAGGAACACAGATCATCGGGGTGAAGCAAGATGTCCTCCCATAAATGTCCCCGAAGGGACACATATCATCGGTGTGAAACGAGTCTCTCCACAAACACGTAGCATCGGAGTGAGATAACAGTAAACCATGCCAGAATATCCATCGGCCAAGATCTTCCCGGAAATCCTTCGGGGCATAAACACGACACCTAGTGCCAAATCACAAACCGTCGGCCTATGTACTACCCTACACCGGCATACCCCCTCGGTGTAGGTACCATATCGGAATCCAACTCCTCTTGGAACACACATCAAGAGAATAACACGCATCGTAATGCCATAGCCTCCCGGAAATACACCTCGGGGCAAGTAAACCACCATGCACACAATACCAAACAAGCACACTACACCGAACTCATATTATCAACCAAGCTTACCGACATGACTCACCAAACATGTCCCATTGGTCTATCATTCACAAGATCATATCACAAGGCACAATCACATAATCACATTCAAACATTCACTCAATCAATCATAACACAGATCAACCATTCACATTACAATCATCACAATTCATCTAGTTTAGTAAGACTCTTGTATTAACCAAGGAACGGAACATGCATCAACATTTGAGACAAATGAACACAATCCAACACAACCACAATCAATCCTAAGGCTCGTCATGACCATTCTACCAGCACGACAATTTCCCAATAATTGAAAGCGGTTAAACTAGTGAATCACATCCTATATGCATACTAAGACTCTTCTGGTTATTAATATAATTGAAAGCGGTTATTCTGGTGAATAACATCCTATATGCAAACTAGGACCTTTCCGGTTATTATTATCCTGTAGGCATACTATTAGCATATTTTAAATTAAGAGTGGAGTTTACTACTCTTCCCTACCTCAAGAGCGATCCAATCCTAGCAGCGGACGACCTGACTAGCTTCCTCCTCGTCCAAAGTCTCCTCCTCCGTCAAACTCGGGTCCAAAGTCTAAGATTACAAGCAATACACAAATGAATGCTAATTCAAGTGTGGATTAAAGAGGGAAATACCCAAACTAATCCCAATTGCTCAACTTGGCAAAATGGGCCCGGGAGGCCCATTTTGCCCGAAAAACCGGAAAACGTCCCTCGGGACTCCGAAAATTTCCCTTTTAGTTTCTAACAATCCTAAATAGGTTTACTTGTTCCAACGCACTTGACGGAATCCAATTCCGGGGTCCGAGCCCTCCCAATTTCGCAATTAAAGTTTCTAATTGCTTTTTCCGAAAATTCATGAATCACATCTATAATTCGTTCCGGGTGTGGAAACATCGTCCCGGGGGTCATCCACGACCGTCCCAATTACAAAACCCGGCCATGTGGGCCCCACGGCCACACATGGCCGTGTGTGGCCAAACCGGGCCGGCCGGTCACGGTTCATGGGTGGTCGGACCATGGCCGGTCCTTTCCAAGGGTGGCCGGACCATGGCCAGTCATTTCCCTCTACGGTGGCCGGATTCCGGCGACCGTCCGGAGCTCTGGCGAGCCTCCGGTCGCCGGAAAAATATCAAATTTCTCCAACAAGCTCCTAACTAGTTCTAGGTTCTCCATATCACCATTTTCTTAGCTTTAGAACTTCAAATTTCACCTCAAATCATCCAAAGTTTCAAGACCCAAGTGGGTTTCATCAAAAAACTACTCAAATCAAGTTATTTCTCTCATCCAACTCCACCTCTTCTTCACAAATCAACATTAGAGCCATCCAACACTCAAAACTCACTAGTTCAAGTCATCTCTACTCAAACCCACAATTCCAATTTCATCAAAAGAGGAAATAAAGCATACCAACCTCTAGGAAAGGGTAAACTACAAATGCATACCCTGAAGTTGTCACGTTTAACCGATGATTTCCCTGAAGTTTAGAGTTAACTGATGCATATCCTGAAGTTACGAGTTGTAACTCAAAACCCCTTCTGTCAGCTAAAATGACGAAAATACCCTCAGTTATTTTTTTTAAATAACTTTTTTAAAATATAAATGAAGTGGTTTTTTTAAATAAAAATGAATTCATTTAATAAGTATATATATATATAACAAAAGTAATTTTTAAATAATTTTTTTAACATAATTATTGAAGTGTAGTTGAGGGTATTTTCGTTATTTTAGCTGACGGATGGGTTTTGAGGTACAACTCGTAACTTCAGGGTATGCATCAGTTAACTTTAAACTTCGGGGTATTCATCGGTTAAACGTGCATACTTAAGGGTATGCATTTGTAGTTTACCCTTTAGGAAATGAAGATATGAAGAAGATGAAGTAAATTTGAGAAGATTTGGTGTAGAAATGGCCAAAAAGGAGCTTCCTTTCTCTTTCTTCTTCAAGCTTCAAGGAGCTTCAATGGAGCAACAATGGAGTTTTTTTTTTTGCACTCTTTCTCTCTCTAGCTAGGATGGTGGTCGGCCAAAGGGGTAGAAAATGCTGAAAATTTGCCCCATGTGCTCTTATTCTCAAAGTGGAAATGTCTCTTTCGTCCTTTAGCCCCTCTCTCTCTCCTTTGTCCTTATGTGGGGACCATTTGGTCTTTTAACCCACCTTTCTTCCCCTCCAAGCTAACATGGACATGTGTCCATGTGGGGACCACTCCTACCCCCAAAATATCTCAGCTCTTAATATTTTATTCGTTAATAATCCAAAATCGACGTAGTTTGACCCGAGTTTGACTTTTTCACAATTACAGTCATTTGAAAGGAAACGGCCCAATTAAGCTAACCGTAACGACGGCTAAGCTTTTTGAGCCCCGGAAAGGTCCCGAATGACTCCCGGAGTCATCGATTGACTTTTCCTGCAAAAAGTCAACTTTCACCGAAAACCTCCGGTTCGACCGGGATCGACCGGGGGCGGTTCTTACATAACTTCCATGATGGTCTAACAAAAGCGACTCAAGTTCATACACAGAGTCTAATAAAAAAAATTGTATCAACCACTATAGGAGATTTCCAAAAGTGGACTTAGATATAACTGCTAGTCGGGTCATTACATCTCAACCACGCCACAGTTACCTATTTCATAAATGTTGAGCATCCCTAAGATTATAGTGAGAACAAAATGAAGGGCGTGATCGTAAGTTTGAGACGTATCATGTACTTAGATAAGGGTATAAGATCTACCCACTTTAAAAGACGTACTCGTTCCTAGACATCGGTGTTGATCGTAGGCCAAGCAGCGATCCATGTCTCACAGATACGTGATCCCCAATCATCAGATGTGTGTATCGTATAGCTAGCCTGTTGTCACATGTACAAATGCAACCAAGTGGTTTTTTACTAGCTCGATGTTTGATGAGCTGGAGGCTAACCATTAAATAACCGGTTCGACACTTACACCATCGATAACTACACCAGAAGTGTCGGTTCCAGATCAGCCAGTAGTGGTGAACCAGTGGTCGTGTTTCGAGTTTTTTTTTTGTCCACCCCTACTTATGGGAACAACTTCCATTTCTTTTTCCTTTTTCAGATAAAACACTTCGTATTAGCATTGATAAATAATACATAGCTGAAAGTGCTAATAATGACCTCTGTCCATATATATAGGTGGACTCCTCATATACGCACAATTTTCATTTTACTCGCAATATATACACATTTCTGGCCTAACACAACATCATTAATTTCAGACTTTTTCCCCTTCGTTTGCATGGTTGTGTCCAAAATTGCAAACACGGCCGATATCTTCAACAAGGCCAAAACTCTTAAAACTGCATATCAATCACCTCTTGATCTGGAGTCCTGTGTGAAAATCCAGATTCATCACCAGAACGTCTTTTGATTGCACTTGCTCTCTGCACCAACCGCACCAATGATTGCACGACCTCAGACATGGGAGGCCTGAACTCCGGCTCAGGCTATATACAGATAATACACACAGCTCGGTTAAATTCAAGGACACAAGAACATGCGCTAATTAGTTTTTAACACTAGATAACAAAGTTTACCTGAACACATATGGCAATGATGTCAGCAAAGCGTGACAAAGATTTTGCAGGATACATGCCATTAAGGTTTGGATCCAGCATTTTTGCCAAGGCATCTATGTCATGGAGCTGGGGAGTAGCCCATCTCACAAGAGACTGCTCTGATCTCGGCCTTGAACTGCACAACAAAATTATCTTCAAGAAACTGGACAGGTTAGAAAAAACATGACCATGACATTTCACAGGCATGGCAAAGCTTTACCTATCTAATGGCTTCCGACCAGTCAATAGCTCCAACATTACAACCCCAAAGCTGTACACATCACTCTTTACTGTGTATACCCCGGACATTGCATACTCAGGAGCACTGTAACCGAATGAACCCACCATCTGAGTTGAAACCTGTCAAACATAATGAAATGCATTAATATACACAGCTGTCAAAATCAAGTTCTTGACCAAGAAAAGCGAAACTGAATGCTTCCCAATCATGAACAAAATCATAACCATTTACCAAAGCTTGCTTGTCCAATTGGTCAAGCACTTAGCACTTGAACTTAGGTCTTGGGACATGTCTTCAAGTCTAAGCAGCAGTACCTCACTCACTCCTTATTTATCACTTCCCAATTTATGTCGGGTTTCTCTCTGTCCATCCCTTTATGCCTCTCTCCCTCTCTCCCTCTCTCTCTATTCATCCCCTAAGGCCTCATTCTTTATCTCTCTCTATTCACCCTTTTGGGTCTCTCTCAAGATGGGGGTCAGAAAAATATAGAGCTCTCTTCTACTGAAGGAAGCCCATTCTCAATGAATCAATCTTATAATGTTTATAAGAATCAAAAAATGTTTGGTGCTCCTTTGGTTCTACATAAGCAAGGTCTTGAGACCAAATGCTTTGATACACCTAATTTAGTCAATAAAAAATAAATTATAACCATTTATTTACCTGACGCTCAGTGTTTGGCGTTAGAGCAGCTAAACCACAGTCTGACAAGTGAGGATTGAGCTCTTCATCAAGTAAAATGTTTGCAGATTTGAGGTTTCTATGTACAACAGAAGGCAAACACACTTCATGCAGGTACCTGATACATTCAGCTCCAATTTAGAATGAGATGCAACGTTATATGCATCAAGAAACTTATTTAGAGACTTCAAGCATCAAGAAATTTAACATACTCTAGAGCTCTTGCAGTTCCAAGTGCAACCCTTACACGTGTATTCCAAGACAGAACTTTGCTATTATCATCAGAATAGTGCAGCATATCATGAAGACTTCCATTTCCTATGTATTCATAAACCAAAAGACGCTGTCCATGTTCTGCACAATATCCAACCAGTGTTATGACGTTGGGGTGTCTTAATCTTGACATATTTGAAACAGCTTCAACAAAGTTATCTTCCTCTTGTAATGAGAGTGCTGCATTCTCAATCTTCTTAACGGCCATAACCTGTAACAGGAGAAATTTTTGAACTTGTATTAAATTTATTTTATTTGAATTGATTCAAGAAACCTCCAATGATTAAGTTACCTTCCCATTTGGAAACTCTCCTCTATAAACACGGCCAAGAGAACCTTCACCGATGATAAACTCTTGGCTGAAGCTATTTGTTGCTGTCTGGAGAGAAGCAACTGAATAAGAAGTAGCTGTGATGGGTGACTTTATTTTCTTTATAGATCCATTTCTTGAATGAACCCTATCAACCATCACTTTTTCAAATGGTGGAGGCTTAAGATCTATAACATCAGTGGCACTTATTACACTCTGTTCTTGCATCTCAGTATTTACTGCAAGCACAACACATGTGTCAAATGAGGACAATGTAACCAGAATTTTAATAAAACTATACATGAATGGTCAACACTTAAACTTGGGTTCATGAGAGCAAGTCCCAGCAGTGGTATTTCTGAATACTTATCTCTCTTCAACTTTGTTGGGCCTGTTTGGGCTTCTCTCTCCAACTTCAGTTGGGCCTCTTTCATCACTTACCAACTCTTGTTGGGTCAAGTGAGAAAAATAGACCTCCCTTGTACATAAGGGGTGGTCTTGAACCCGAGTCTTGATACATTTAAATAATTGCAGATAAAAAGAATACATAAATAGTCAACAAATAAAAGTATTTAAGGAAAAGAACCAGGCTAGGCACACTTACGGTCGTGTGTGCTAACAGGAAGACTTCCCCTTGGAGCTCTTCTATCTTCTTCCTTTCTTCTTTTCTTTCTAATGTAAAAGAAAAGAACAAGTAACATGGCAACAACTAAGAACAGAGAACCTACAACAATACCAACAATGGGTCCTGCTGTCAGCCCGGTTTTGGAATCAGATGATTGGGTTTCAGAAACCTTTGGTGTATGTGTGCCAGATCCAGAATGACTGTGGTTCTTTTGAGATTTAGCATGGGGAGGTGATGAGTATGGTGGTGGTGGAGGAGGAGGAGGAGGAGCAGGGCCATTATCAAAAGAATTCCCATCATATCTGTGTTATTTGTAAGTGCAATGCTAAGTACACAGCTAATTGGAATGTGAAGCATGAGAAGAAATGTAGAGTAGCTTACATAAATGTAGGGATTGAACTGAGTTTTTTGGGTATCCAACCACTGAAATTGTTATGCGCAACATTTCTGAAGAAAATATAGTATAAAGTAAGAAAAGGTCAGTAATTAGATCAAATCCGGGCCTTCACTGAAGATAAGAAACTCACAATGTGGTCAAAGGCAAGGTTGATAGGACTTTAAGAGAACCTGTCAGTTGATTGTTCTGCATGTAGCTGCCAAATTTGGATATCATGAGAAGTTAAATTCAAAGCAAAAGACTTCTAAGTTCTAGTCAGTACTTAAGATGCAAGGCTTATAATACTCACAGTGCTGAAAGATTGGACAATGAACTGAAGGACCGTGGAAGATCTCCAGAGAAGTTATTGAAGGAGACATCTCTGCGTTCATGACCAAGGTAACACATTACATAAACGAGAAGAAAGCGCTTTAAATGTAAACAAGATTGAAAGATATGGATGGAGACATCATGATTGGAATGCCAATACCAGTGTAATTTTTTTAAGTTAGGTTTGCTTCCTACAAGTTTAAGATATAACATATTGTCTAAGATTAACTACAAGTTTAAGATTCAACACTTAGTGCCAGGTCAGTAGGACCAGAGATACAAGATTCTGCATTCTATCCTTCTCAAGGAATCACATGCATTACTTATAATCATGGACACATATAAATTTCAATAATAAGATAAATTTCAGTAACTGACTATCACTTTGACATAGCTCTTATTTTTATCCCTGAACGTAATAGTTCTTATTTTTAACTGACTATCACTTCGACATAGTAGATTACTACATTGAAGCCACGGGAATGATGATTTTGAATGTCAAAACTTAGGCTAATGATAATGATAACAAAGTGCTAAAAGTATTATTACTTACAAGGTTGTAACTCCAGCAAGATCACCAAAAACATCGGAAATTGACTGCGTGAGTGAATTCCGGCTAACATTTCTAAACCATAGATATAAGAATCATACTGTAAGAGGGCCTATGAGGTGTTGAAGTTAATATCTTTTTAGGTTAAATTAAAAAGATACTCACAAAGAGCTGAGAAAAACCATAGCACCAATGGAATATGGAAGATTGCCACTTAAGTTGTTGCTTGCAAGATTTCTGAGGATTGCAATTAATTAGACATATAACACCAGATAATTAAAATAAAAATATCCGATCAACTGACGGTCAAACTTACATGGTAGTAAGATTTGGTGGTAACTGATATGGGATTGTGTCCTGGATGTTGTTGTTGCTCAAATCACTAGCAAAAATAACACAAGAACCAAACATCCTTAGTTCAAGCAATCATATAATTTGATATGCAATTTGGGAAAATGAGGAAGGATGTTCTTACAATGTTCTCAAGGACTTGAGGTCTGCAAGAGAGTATCCCATGGTCCCACTGAGTCCTAACCCAGAAACCACACTGTAACATAAACAAGAAGACCCATCTCAACTGAATCAGCATATGGAATGAAACACAATCCAGAAAGTCAAATTTTTATGACACATGAGCATACATAGAAACTATAGCTGAACCATCACAAGTTACTCCTTTCCATGACTCTCCACATGGATCAGCACCGCTGCTGCTTTTCCAATTAGTTAGCTGCGAAGGGCTATTCAATGAAGTGTACAATACCTGAATAGCTTGAGCTGCACCAAAAGACACAGCACCCATCAGACTCAGACACAAACCAATGTTTTGAAAAAACACATTTCCAAAGAAAACCCTCTTCTTTCTGAGAAAATGTAGAAATTATGGAAATACAGTGAAATTCTGACATTCAAAAATCAAAATTTTCATCCTTCAGAGTTTGAGCTTAGATGAACTTCGTCCAAGACGACCACTTACGCAGCACTGACCCAAAAACCATAACTTTATTTTCCCACATTTTCCTGGAATCCAAAAGGTGCAGATAAAAAAGGATTGGACTTTAAAGTTTGTTTAAACATTTCTCCTGAAAATGAAACATAAAAGCAAAAACCCAGAAAGCGAAATGCACAATTCCAGACTCCACTTTACTCAAAACGACCACATTAAATCACAAAATAAATCCCAATAAAAAGTTGGTATAGGAAAAATCCGATGGAAGGGAAGTGAAGAGAAACATTACAATCAGTCTGATCAGTGGCACATTGAACGAGAGGAGTAACAAAGATGGAAGCGAGCAACAAGAAGTCAGCGAACAAGCGAGCTAAAGACACAAACTTGGAAGCCATTGTCGCAGGCGTTGCTGGGTTTTGGAGCTTAAAGTGAGTGGGTTACAGAGGAGTGCCGAGTGGAGGTAACGCATGCAATTGCAAGCAGAGAATAGAAGGTGGTTAGAAGAGGCATCGCCATTAGAAAATGACAGAGCAGAGCAGAGCAGAGAGAGAGAGAGTGGAGTGTGTCGGCGAGGAAAGAAAATAGTTAAAAATGGAGGAAATAATGTAAAGGTTGGGTTTTGGGGGAGGCAACAGCAAGCATCGTAGGAGAGAATGTGACCCTCTCAGTCTCAATCTCAGGTCAGGTGTGTGTTCGTCTCTATCTCCATGTCTTTTTCTACAAAATACTAATCCTCTGTGTGCGTCCCTCTCCCATGTATTTGATCATCCAATCAAACACTTCAACGCCCTTTATCAATAATCATTCCAAAATTATTGTAATTTGAGTTGGTTCCAAAAATAACTTGTCTATTTTAGAATGTTGTTTAGTGAACGTTAGAGATAAGTTTTGTTTTCAATTATGATGGATAAAAATACTGCCTCATGCAAACATTATCGCCATTTATATATTTTGCATCTTTTGTAGGCTTTATAGTTATGCAATAATTAGTTTAATATTCATACTTCAAGCACAAGTCAAAAACAGAGTATTAACAACAAATGCTTAAATTTAGTGTGAAATCACGCTCTATCTTCAACTAATCATGGGAAGGTTATTATGCCCACCAAATTGAACCTTCATCCATAATTATCATTCAATCATCATTATTTGGTGACAAAAATATGTTTCGAGACCATACAAACCCTGAAAAGAAATGTCTAAACTAAAAAACAAAACAAAACAAAAATATGATTCACGTAAGTTTTCAAAACATATTATTGATGTATTCTGTTTTTTTTTCTTCATGAAATTGGGAGATGAGTACTACACTACCTTTTTTGGTGATAGTGTGTAGTAATGATATTATTTGACGTGAATCATAAGATACATGTGTGTGACAAATTGAAATAATGATGATCCGTAGTGTATGTTGACAAGGAAATTTGGATAGAATAGATTTCCGAGGAAGTGGTGGATGGCAAAGGTATTAATGGGGATTGGTTTTTAACGTAAGCGGGTGGGATAAATGGCGTTGGGGTTGTAGTAATCGGAGTTAACAATCTTAATTACATGGATGGTGAGTGTAGGTGCTAGTTGCTCTACTGCTCTCTATTCAAAGTGTGTGATGGCAAGTCAATGATTTCCTGCCAAATTAAAAGGATTTCTACTCACTTCCAACTCACTCTATTGAAGATCTTGATAATAAAGTGCACCTGTTTGTTGTCGATTCAACAAAAAATAATTTATTTACTCAAATCTCTTTATCGTACACAAATTCATGCTTTACTCGGTTGCATCTATTTTATATATAGAGAGAGTGTGTGTGCAGTGTGATCTCTGATTATAAGACTCTTTTTATTAATTAAGAAGGGAAAAGTTGAGTAGTTATCAAATATATATTCATCATTCAATTAATTAAATTAAAATTATATATAAAAAATAAAAATATGATGTAAAGAAATAAAATTCAAAATTTAAAGTTTATAAACATTTTTTCAAAATAAAAAATATGATTTATTTTTTCAAATTTTGGATTCATAAACATTTTCTAAATATAAAATATGACATGAACAAAAAGAATGTCCTAGGTTTTTTTTAACGCAAAAGCAAAGACCTAGAGCACACACAGCGAGTGGTGCATGTCTCGAATCATGATAGCGATTCTCGATTTAATGGTTTGTGAGTCGCAATCCACACGTTGTGGCGTGCGTGATTCGCGACTCGCGAACCACTAAATCGAATGGACGTTGGAACTTCAGTGTTCGTGCTACTAGAGAGTTGGTAGGGCACCAATTTTTTTCAACCTAGGTTCACCTTCCCGGCCTTGGTGTTGACCCGAGGTCTTGTATCCTTAGATACAATGCTTGGGGACACAATCAAGTGCCTTCCTCGAGATGAGGCGCCCTTAGATATAGTGCTTAAGGATAACGACCTGAAGCCAGGTGGTATGAACGGTGAAACCTTCTACTCCCAATCCATTGCATAGTGTTTCACCTATCGGTCCCTCTAGTACTCTAGGATAGAGGTATCATACCTCAGGGTACCCCACAACTCCAACTTGCACTCCCGAACTACATGGCCGATCTTCCCACAATTGAAGCAGAACGTTGGGAGCTTTGCATATGTCAGCTCGACCCTAAGGGGGTTTGGGAATTCCTTGAAGCGCAACAGGAGGCCATGCCTAAGAAGGCGTTCCACGAGGTGCTAGAACTGCACCCTCACAACTCATCCCCAGCACATCACCCACTAATCACAGGGGACTTCCACACAAGATCCCAATGTCGCGCCAATCTTCTCCCTTGTCGCTTTCGTCCGACCTTAAGGCGGGAGACCTCGGGCGTTGACCCACGGCTGCAGTTAGTCTAAAAATGGAAGTTCTCGGGCCCGGGGATCCATATCTCCGAGCAAGAGAGGGCGCTCGTCGAAACACCAGGGTTCATTCCCCCTGACCCAAGACCGAGCCTCAGTCGACCTAAAGTAGAAGCCGAAGATACTTGGACCGATATCTTTGATGAACAGGCCCTCCGCGGACCACCCTCATGCAGTGGTGATGATACGGAGGAGGACGTTCTTCTTGGAAGGTTTTGGTTCCCATAACTTGCCCACAATCCCGAACCGTTGGCGGTCGAGAATAGAGGGGTTGATCAAAGAGTACGGGACCACCACCTCCTCATCCTCCTCTAGAGAGCAAGACGAGAGACTGTCTTGAAGAAACGCCATAGAGGCCAGCAAATCTGGCGAAGCCGACGCCGAGGGTGATAGGGTTCCCTCCGAGGATTAGACCATCTTCCGGCCACGGACCATTCCATCAGGGACAGTTAGGATAGAGGGGATGATCGGAATCCTGTCCACGTTAGGTACTGGTAGGCCGACACCCAAAACTTCCAAGGACGACCTCAGGGAGTCGTCGAACGAAGCTTACCCTCGTGCTGGATCACGTAGCAAATGAGGGATGGTGGGAATCCCGCCCGTGAGAAGAGGATGAGTGGGGGGAGACGGCTGTAAGCGGCGGAGGAAGAGTCAATGGAGGGTTGATTGTAGTTGAAGCAACGACCTTTGGTTTCACCAGTCGGCCTCAACGTAGTTTCCCGGATGGTGACGGTGTGGAGGAACCCATCGCAAAGGGCACCAGAGCAGTGGAAAGCGAGAGGAGTAGTGGGATCGCCGGAGAAGATGGAGGCACGGAAAAAAGCAGACTAGGTTTTGCTTCGGTTCTTTCTACGTTGTGCCTTTAAAGACAAATTCGCACTAGGTGAAAGGGGTGGAATTGAGGACGAAGACTACAACTAAAGAGACTGAGGCGAGACAAGACCGATAGTGGTTGCGACATCGATGTTAAAGGTGGTGTCAGCGACAAAAACAACGTTAGGGAGGACTATAATCGTAAGGCTAGAATTAGGGTTTGCTCTCGGAACACGAGAGAATGATGTAATGTATTGATTTTCTATAGTGTTAGATTTATAAGTTAAGGTAAAACAATTTTATTGTGAAATAATTTTTTATCCGTGTAAAAACATAGCATCTGGATATTATTTTAAAGAATAACTAGATGAATTGTTGAAAGGGTAAACTACAAATGCATACCCTTAAGTATGCACGTTTAACCGATGAATACCCTGAAGTTTAAAGTTAACTGATGCATACCCCGAAGTTACGAGTTGTAACTCAAAACCCCTCCGTCAGCTAAAATGACGAAAATACCCTCGACTACACTTCAATAATTATGTTAAAAAATTTGTTTAAAAATTACTTTTGTTTTATATATATATATATATACTTATTCAATGACTTCATTTTTATTTAAAAAATCACTTCATTTATATTTTAAAAAAACTATTTAAAAAAATCACTGAGGGTATTTTTGTCATTTTAGCTGACATAAGGGGTTTTGAGTTAGAACTCGTAACTTCAGGGTATGCATCAGTTAACTTTAAACTTCAGGGTATTCATCGGTTAAACGTACATACTTAAGGGTATGCATTTGTAGTTCACCCTTGTTGAAATGCACATCTTGTAAATGTAATGATGCCAACTACCTATACCTACTCTACTCTTCTTCGATCCTTACTCTGGAGACTTAACGCGTTTCTCTCTCTCAAAGAAACAAAACCTAACGTCTCTCTACAGTAGATCTTCCACCGCCGCCGCCGGCTGCCGGGGCTCCGGCCACGGGGCTGCCGGAGGCTCTCCTCTCCTCCCATCCGTTCCTCTTCTTCCACCTTTCACCGAGAACTTTCAGTCGCCCTCCTCCGAAGTCACCTTCCCCTCTAGCCGGCTTCCATGGCTGCTCCGGCAGCCATGCTATGCCGCAGCCGTGCGTCGCTCCGGCCACCATCTCCCACCCCTGTCAGCAGCCCCCCTCCCTCCCCGTGCTCCGCCACTTCCCCCTTCGCCGGATCCGGCCTTGAGGGCTTCGCCCTAGCCAGATCTGCCGCCATGGGTCAGGCCGGTCAGCTCCGACGAAGGATCTCCACCACCTCCGCCCCCACCGTGCGCCTCCGCCGCCCTCAGCCCGCCCCCAGCTCCCTCCTTCTCACCGGCCAGATCTGCCGGCGAATCCCCCCCCCCCCCCCCCCACCCCGCTGCGACGGCGGTTGACCACAAGCACCCCGACAACGACGACAACTCGATTATCTCCGGCCGAGCCTCTTCCCCACGCCCCCTCTCCGGTCCGACGGTCAGATCTGTACCCAATTTTTGTCGGAACACTGCAGTCGAAGCCGTTCAGCTGTGCTCCTTCTTTTCGTGTTTACCCGACCAGTCCCGTGCATCAACCCCTAGCGGAACAGATCTGTACCCGTTTGCGCCATCCACCTCGCCTTGATCTCAAATATGGTTACCGGAGGTCGATCACGAGTAGTTATTGTTTGTCGTCGTTGTTTATTTTTGTTGTTTGTTTTTAGAATGTTTTTGTCTTGTTCTCCTTGCCGGATCTCGGATATCCGGCAAGTGGTAGCTGCTGCCTTTGGTAGCGTGTTTGGTCGGGACTCTTTATCGGCGGATCCTTCCGGGAAGCCGATAAGGAAGATCGGTCAGGTAGTTGTTTGTTTTCTAGGCGCTGCGTCGCCTTTCTCAAGAGTTATTCATCTCGCTGGTCGTTTCTCGGGTTCTCGAGTACGACCAATGAATGCAACGCTTGTATGGTTTGGGTTGTATTCGGTATGTAAAGTTTATTAATTTATTAATAGATCTTTCCTTTCAAAAAAAAAAACTACCTATTCCTAAACACAAAGATCCGGTTCGGAAATTATACTGACCATACTCTGTGCCTGTAATATATGTACAAAAACAATCATAATATATTAAAATAAAACCTCGAAACGGGTCAAGATTAGACCGAGACGTTATTTTTCGCAGTATCCAACCGGAACACAAAGATCGGGTCAATTCATGGGTTGGGCTTGCGCCTTGTCAAATCATCTGATCACTTATTGGTGGTCTGGCCTACTGTCTAGCTAGTAGGCCACACCTCAACATAAGCTTTAAACATGTCTGTCTCCGAAGATCTAGTATTTTAATACTAGCATAATTATTGTTCATTTTCACAACTGAGAGATAACGATGTTTTCCCTTATATTTTAAAAACACTGCCAACTTTTTTGTTAGAAAATAGATGGCGCAACTGAGACTAACCATGAATTATAGTGTGATTAAGCCACTGAGTGTGACAACACTTTCGTCGTTAACCGAGGAAATAGATTTCAAGTACAGTCTAAAACCGAACCTAACAACCTTGTTGATGTTGATTAATGAATAATAATGTTCTTACTTACAACTGTCATAGGTTATATATTTGGGTAATAGCCAATTGCATCATAACATTGCTTCAATGCTAAACCGATGCCAAGAATATAATAAATACACGAAAGGATGGTGCATACGTTCCAGATCCAGAACGTCGATTTAAATAATACATTCAAAGATGGAAAAAAAAATAGGAAGAGGATATGAATCATCGTACAAAAGGAAACCATTTTTCACCGGTTTTGTTTCTATTTTTGAAAGAAAATATATTGAAGCTATATTTTATGATATATATTAGTTCAGTTCTTAGAAAATATCAGTTTTTTTAACGGGTGATGAGGAACTACATTAGCAAGTTAAATCATACAAGTAAAACTAAAAGTCTTAGGGACAAAATATTGTCCGAATCTTCCATAGAATATCCGGCGCTCATGAACCCGTACAAAAAGTATAGTTTCCATCATAAACAATAATAATTATCTCTACGTCCTACCTTGTGCTGGGAAAATAAACAAATGAAAACAGAACAGAAAACTAACAAGTATCCAAAATAATGCAGAATAAAAAATAAGCAAAAACAGGAAAAACAGTCAAAGCTCCTTGGTGCAGACTCGCTTCCCCAAGCCCAGGTCAGCAGACTTAGTCTAAGATCATGAGAGGTTGGCTACCATCCCTCTACCCATCAAGCCCCAACCAGTCTTATAGGGTCTGACGGGGTTGTTTTGCAGCCCGCGCCATATCCAATCCGCCTTCAGCCTCTTCCTCATCCACCATCTAATACCAAGTAAGAGGGTTGTCTGTGGCCTCTAGTGACCTCTTCAGCTGGTAGGCTCGACTATAGACCTCATCCATGATTTTTCCTACCAAAGACAATTAGTATTTTTCGTCGGACATGGCCGAAGCCGACTCTGTCGGGACCATGACCACAACATCCTCGTCGTTCTCCAGAGACACCCCCCATCCAATCGAAAATGGTCTACAAAGGACTGCGGGATCAAGGCGAGGGGATCGTGGGCGGTAGTGGTGGGCCTGATCTGACATGTGGTGGCTGCAGCATTACCAACGGACGAGGGGGAGGCCTCGCCTCCGGTTGATTCTCATGGGTTTGGTTCAGGCCTCCCCAACTGAGTACCCTGGTTGCAAGTGTATGTCGTGGCGAGGAGCTTCATCTGGATGCAAGGAGAATATATGCTCCCATGCTTTCCGACAAGGTTGGGTGGGATGGAGTCCCAGGACAGAGAGGCGTCGCATCGCACATGCATGGCTCAAGGGTGGCTGACATGTCCTTGCACAGAGGAGAACCGACCCCATTTTCAGGCGCCATGGATGTGAAACAACGACCTTAGGATTTCTTGGTATGAGGATCAATAAGGAGGATGAAGACTGTTTGTTCAAACATAGGCAACGACGAGGGAGGTGAGGAATTTGAACAATCGTCGTTGGAGTTGGAACGGTGAAGATAGATGTGGAGTTGCAGTGGGGGGGGGGGATTTCGGTGTCGTCGCCTGTAATAACCACTCCCGGTCAACGCCAGTCAAACCTGCGAAAAACAGGAAAATTTAAAAATTTTAAGACTGACACTTAATTGAACTAAAATGACCCCGAGTGTCATACCGGACTTGAGTTGACCTCGTTAGCGACCAAAATGAGTTCCGGGGGACTCAGGGCAACTTTCTGATCAATTTGGGAAATGTTGACTTTTCGTTGGAAAAGTCAACCGAACGACGTTTTGGTCCATTCGAGGACCGTTTTGGATCCAAAAAGCTTAGTTGTCGTCGCAGCGGTCTTAGTTGCGCCGTTTCCTTGTAGCCCGTCAAGTTTCGTAATTTCTTGGGAAAAGTGCCCGTTCGGGGCCCGAAACGTCCGATTTTCGCGAATCTGATTGGAAAATATCTTCTAGATATTATTCCAAAAAGGTGTGGGACCCACCTTGCCACTTTTCAAACAAATGGTGGTGTTAGGTTTTGGGGGGGGGGGGAATGAAAAGGAGAGATAAGGGGGGTGGCCGGCCATATATGGCAAAAAGGGAAAAAAAATAGAAAATAGAGTTAGTTTTAGAAAAGAAGAGAGTTTTAGAGAGAGAAGGAGAAGAATAGAGAAAGAGAGGAGCTAGGGCTTGAAGGGGGCACTATTCACGTCTTCCACCCTTGGATCGTCTCAAAGCTTGGAGATTCACACTCCCCTCGTCCTCCTCTATGGTATACACCGAATCGATTCTCATTTTGTTTAATTTTGGAAGTTAGGGTTTTTGTAAAACTATTAGTTTAGAGGTGTTTTGAGGTTGGGGAAGTATTGGGGATGTTTTGGAGGTGTTGGGAGGTGAAGGAGCACGTTTTCCGGCGACCGGAAGCTCGGGAGGAGCTCCGGCCACCATGGGGGGTGGGCGGCCACCATAGAGGGTGGCTGGCCGGAGCTAGGGCCGGCCACCACCATGGTGGGCCGGGCCCATTTAAGCCCTAGGACCCACGACCAAGTTGGGCCGGGTGGGGCTCATGTGCTCGGGTGCTCGGGTTTAGTGTTCGGGAGGTTTAAAACGTTCCCCGGACCATTTATCCATAACCGAATCGAAATTTGGAATTACATTGGAAAAGTTATAATTATCGGGTTTAGAAACTTTAAACGTTAATTAATTGACTCGGAAGTCGGAATTCGATTCTGTCAAGTACAATGGGACCCTTGAATTATTCTAAGACCGTAGAAACGAAAACGGGAATTTTTGGAGCCCCGGAAGGGCATTTACGAAACCCGGGCAGATTCGCCATGTCGGGCGAATCGGGCCTTTACGGGTCCTTTATCGACAATGTCGAGTATTTGGGGAGTTTGGGAGTGATCGACATTGTCGGGGTTAAGTTTGGGCATCAAGTTTAATGATTTTCAGTTTATTCCTGCGAGTTGTTAAGTGCCTTAAAACTGTGTTCTTTTAGATCGTGCCACGGACCGAGGCAAGGGAAAGCTGGGTGAGTGACTGAGATCATCACCGGAGCTTGTTGGTTGGCTTTTGGAAAACACGCACGAGGTAGGGAAAAGTAGCTGGATCTCGGCCCTAACTAGGGAAAGTTAATAGTAGAATTGCATGTGACACCGGGGTGTCGTGGGTTAAGTAGGTTTATCGAATATTAGAAAGGCATGATACGAGAACGTAGCGAATATTAGAAAAGCATGTGACACTTAGTAGTGTCGTAGGAGCAGAGAACTTAGCGATGTTAGAATTACTGGAGGCATATGACCATGCCCGGAGGTTGATTGTGAACTTATCGATATTAGGAGTACTGGAGGCATATGACCATGCCCGGAGGTTGATTGTGAAACTGTTGATATTAGGACTGTTGGAGGCATTGGTTATGCCGGAGGTTGATTGTGTATTTTTGTGTCTTTGGTGGCCTTGAGAGCCTGTGGATTATTGTTGATGTCTTTGGTGGCCTTGAGAGCCCGTGCTATTATGGTTGAGTCTTGGGTGGCCTTGAGAGCCCGTGCTATTATTGCTGAGTTTTGGGTGGCAGTGAGTGCCCGTGGGGTTGTTGAACCCGTGTCTTTATTGTCGGTGTGTTTTGGGAGGCCGTGAGTGCCTGTAGGGTTGTTGAACCCGCGTCTTTACATTTGGTGTTTTGGGAGGTCGTGAGTGCCCGTGGGGTTGTTGAACCCGTGCCTTTATTGTCGGTGTGTTTTGGGAGGCCGTGAGTGCCTGTGGGGTTGTTGAGCCCGTGAGTATCTGTTGGTGGTTTGAGTGGCCGTGAGTGCCCGTGGGGTTGTTGAGCCCGTGAGTTACTGTTGGTGTATCTTGGGAGGCCGTGAGTGCCTGTGGGGCTGTTGAGTCCGAGTTTTACTGTTGGTGTCTTGGGTGGCCATGAGTGCCTGTGAGTGTTGAACCTGTGTTGTTACTGGTTGTTGAACTTGCTTGTGATTGTGATTGTGGTTACCTGAGGTTGGGGGCCCGCTTCATGAAACGGGGGTCCACGAGCACACGCGTCTGCATGTTCAGACGAGGTAGGGGCCCGCCCGACAAGAAAGGGGTCATGTCCGCGCGTGTGTGGTTTGGGGTTGTGAGCATTCTTTGGTTGGCCTGACCGAGTTAGAGTCTCGGGAGGTTGCGAGCGTTCTTTGGTTGGCCTAACCGAGTTAGAGTCTCGGGAGGTTGCGAGCGTTCTTTGGTTGGCCTGACCGAGTTAGAGTCTCGGGAGGTTGCGAGCGTTCTTTGGCTGGCCTGACCGAGTTAGAGTCTCGGGAGGTTGCGAGCGTTCTTTGGTTGGCCTGACCGAGTTAGAGTCTCGGGAGGTTGCGAGCGTTCTTTGGCACTGAGCAGACGGCAGCTGGTATGCGATCCTTTGTGGTCTTGTTTGGTGTGCGATCCTTTGTGATCTTGGGTGTTGCGTGGTGGTCTTTTGAGTCCTTGGAAGGGGTCGTGATCGTTGTGTCGGGTCTACTTTACGTGTCAGGGTGTTGAGTTGGTCAAGGAAGGTAACAGTGGGTGTGTGTTCAGTCGAAGTACTTGGGTTGGGGATGGTGTTCCCCGGTGTTGAGTTTGTGTTGGTGTTACCGGCATTGTCTGCTAATTATGTCGTAGTCAGTCTGTTATCCGTGGTGGTGAGCGAACGCTCACCCCTAGCTGCTTTTCCTACAGGTACCGTTCGCAGGCTGGACTAGGTGAGCTTCTGAAGCTTGAAGAGCTAGGAGCGGGATTCTGGGTTTATTTTGAGTCTAGCGACGTATACCATGTTTTTGTCCACTTGTTGGGACTGATTTTGAGTTGTAAATATTATTTTGTTGAACAAATGGTGATTTTAAAGTGATCTATAAAAAGGGTTTCAAAATGTTTTATTATTTTAAATGTTCGCGTCCCGAGTTCGGTTTACTGAAATTGGGGCGTGACATCGCCGACAAAGAACGTGAGGGAGGCAGAGCTCTGATTCTCGCCGCAATTCGTCGTCGTCTCACCGTACACCATCCCTATCCGATCCAATAGTCGGAGAAAACTCGCGTGTTGTCGGCCCCCCGACTCTGTCCACCCTCTCTACAGTTGGTTTTACTATAGAAAATCGAGCAGAAGTGATTTAGGAATTTGTAGAAGAACAACTTTTGTAATCTGAGACGTGATATAGGGATTTGTAGTTTAGATATATATATTTAAAATTTTTAGTTCTTGTGTAATGAATTAATGAATTTATTTTATGGGAAAATTTCATTTTACCACCCTGACAAACATTTAATTTCAGTTTAATACCCTGGCATAAATTTTTTTCACTTTCATACCATAACCAAACATTTAACTTCATTTTCATACCCAGCCGTTAACTTTCTGTTAGTTTGGATGGAAAAAGGTAAAAAGACCATAATACCTCTAACTATTACTCAAATTTTCAAACTCATGTCATTGGTTCAGAATTTGAAAATAAATGAAATGACGATAATGCCCTTCATTGTTAGGGTGTTAAACTGAAAATTTCACTATTTTAAAAATAAAATCAGTTTTTTTTTAATCCAGTTTTTATTTATGAAAATTATTTTTATTTTCAAACATCATATTTTTATTTAAAAAATACATAAAAACCATATTTTATTTTAAAAAATATATATTTTTTTTTATATATATAAAATATATATAAAAATCAGTTTTTTAGGGAAAATTTCATTTTACCACCCTGACAAACATTTAATTTCAGCTTAATACCCTGGCATAAATTTTTATCACTTTCGTACCTAAACCAAACATTTAATTTCACTTTACTACCCAACCGTTAACTTTTTGTTAGTTAGGATGGAAAAAGTTAAAAAGACCATAATACCCCTAACTATTACTCAAATTTTCAAACTCATGTCATTGGTTCAGAATTTGAAAATAAGTGAAATGACAATAATACCCTCCATTGGTAGGGTATTAAAATGATTTTTTATATATAAAATCAGTTTTTTTTATAAATTCAATTTTTATTTTCAAAAATTCATATTTTTATTTAAAAAATACATAAAAATCAGATTTTATTTTTAAAAATACATAAAAATATATATATTTTCTAAAAAATACATAAAAAATAAGTTTTTTAATACATAAAAATAAGTTTTTTTTAATCTAATTAATATTTAATTATATTTGTTTTTTTTCATTTTTTATTTTTCTACCCCCACACTCTCTCTCTCCTGTCTTCGTCTATCTTCTTCATACTGCTTCCTCTACCTAGATCTGTACAACACTCAGTCAAATTCCAAATCCACCATAAGTGTTGCTTCTCAAATTCACCAGCAACTGCTTCAAGTCCAAGGCAATTTCAAGTCAACAAACCAATTCAGACAAAGCAACACAAGCAACCCAAAAGGGAAAATCACAAACATCAACAACAAAAAAGGAAAATCAATTTGGGGGTTCCGGTTATCGGCGTTCGAGTTTCGGGCGATGAGCCTCTGGTCATCGGCGTTCGAGTTCCGGGCCTGGCTGTTGCTGCCGTGGCTCCTCTCCGCTCCTCTGGACAGAGCCGGCGCGATGGGCCTCCGGTCATCAGCGTTCGAGTTACGGTTTGTTCCATTCCCTTTGTGAAACTCGAAGCTGATAGCACCTCCAGAGATCTCCTTATCCTCCATTGATCTCACTGTCACTCAAACAACAGATTTGCACCCCCAAAAACACAGATCTGGGTAGAGATGGAAATAGTATGAAGAAGAGAGACGAAGACAGGAGAGAGAGTATGTGGGTAAAAAAAATGAAAAAAACAAAAAATAAATAATTAAATATTAATTAGATTAAAAAAACTGATTTATATATATATATTTTTATAAAAAAATAAATTTATATATATTTTAAAATAAAATCTGATTTTTATGTATTTTTTAAATAAAAATATGATTTTTGAAAATAAAAATAATTTTCATAAATAATTCTCCTCCTGATTACAACATCTCCTCACGACGGGTGCAATTAGCAAGATACATTAACGCCCCAATGTCACTAAGATATGGTACTTCTGGACCAAGATATGGTATTTCGAGTGCAAGGAGTTCTTCTTCTTTTGGGGGGCAAAATGAATCATTTTTCACATCAAGTTATCGAACAACCACGGGGGAACTCAAATGATTTGAATTATCCATATTGAATAGTTTAAGGATCTTCTCAATATATGATGACTGGTGAACAAAAATCTCCTTCGACAAATGTTTAATCTGAAGGCCAAGACAAAATTTTGTTTTTCCCAAGTCTTTTATTTCGAATTCACTTTTCAAGTATTTCATCATCTCTACAAGTTTATCATGTATTCCAATGATGTTCAAATCATCAACACAAACCGCGACGATGGAAAATCCGGTTTTCATCCGTTTAATAAAAACACATGGACATATTTTATTGTTGATGTATCCTTATTTCAAAAGGTATTCACTAAGACGATTATACCATATTCGACCAGATTCTTTTAGCCCTTACAAAGATCTTTGGAGCTTTATTGAGTACATTTCTTGAGGTTTTGAGATGCATGCTTCAGGCACTTGTAATCCTTCAAGGACTTTTATATAAATGTCATTATTAAGTGACTCATACTAAGTAAGTAAAATAAATTAAATAAATAAAACAAAATAATAAATAAATAAAAAGAAGTAAAATCTGAGTGTGATTGCATCCATAACCGGTGAACATGTCTCTTCATAATCAATTCATGGTTGTTGTGAAAATCCTTGTGCAACGAGTCGAGCTTTGTATCTTACGACCTCGTTTTTATCATTTCTTTTGCGCTAAAATACCCATTTATATCCTACGGGTTTGACATCTTCAGGTGTCTGGACTACAGGTCCGAATACTTGGCGTTTGTTGAGTGAATTCAATTATGTCTCAATGACATTTTTCCATTTTGGCCAATCATTTCTTCGTCGGTATTCACTGACCGATCTTGGTTCATGATCCTCATTTTCTTTTGAAATATCTAATGCAATTGCATGCGCAAATATATTATCCACAACAATCTCTTTTCTATTCCATCTTTCACCTGGATTACATAGTTAAACGAGATCTCTTCATTGTCATCTTTCTCAGGTGTTTCATTATCTTTTGAAGACGTCTCTTCATTTTTTATCACATTTATTTCTTCGGGAATTGTAATATAATTTGATGTACCAACTTTCTGAACTTGTTCCTTTCCTTTTCTTGGGTTTTATAATTGGATCCAATAGGTCTGCCACGCTTCTTGCGTGCTTTAGACTCATTTGCTAGCGCTAGCATATTTCCCATTTCTTCATCAAGAAGATTAATTCTACAAGGAACATTAGCAACTGGTATCTGTGATTTTATCACAGTCTTAACATCCGTAAATGCATCAGGCAATGTATTTTCAAACTTTTGTAAGTGGATAATTTTCTGAACTTCTAGTTCATATTGATTCGTACGAGGATCAAAATGAGACAATGTCAATGCATTCCATGAAATTTCTCGTCTTTCTTTTTCAGACGTTTCTTTATCTCCCCCTCATGCAGGGAAATTGTCTCATCAAATTGATAGTCGGCAAATCGTGCCGTAAACATATCACATGTCATGAATTCTATGTGAATTCTTTCTAAAAATGTTGGACATTCAGTCTCAATTTTCATTGGAGATGGTCTTGTAATAAGTTTTCCTTAAAAACAAGCAACACATGGGTAATCTTTTGACAAAAAGGACATTTTTACCCTTCAGGGTATGTCCATTTGAATTTTCTATAATTATTTGTATCATTATGAAACCCAGATGGCCTAAACGATCATGCCATATCATAAAATTTGATGGGTCCATTGGGTTTTGGTTAATCACCATATTGGTTTCAATTGGAAAAATGAAAGTATAATATAATCCAAAACTATATGAAGGGAGTCTCCACAATTTCTTTTCTCCTCAAGACTATGGACGTGATGTACAAACATTCAACGTCATTTTCATTTGTTGTCTCAATGTGATAACCATTTCGGTGAATATCTTTCAAACTGAACAAGTTTCTTTTTGATCTGGTTGAGAACTTGCATCATTGATAATAAATTGTGTAACATTACATTAGCTCTTCCTGGGCCTTAATAAGATCCGATGCACTAGATATTTTGTTCACTTTAATCTGTCAAGCAAAGTGATTCCCATTGCTTTTAACATAATCAGAGAAATTTTTGTCCATAGTTTGTCATAAGACAAATAAATAAAATTAAAAACAAGACACTCCAAATATTTTATTTTGCAATAACAAGGTAGCTCTTCCGGAGCCCTCTATTATATTTGCAATACCCATAATGGTGTTCATGTTTGCCTCGACCATGGTCAGA
The DNA here is from genome assembly GCA_963921825.1 of Erodium maritimum. NCBI lineage: Eukaryota > Viridiplantae > Streptophyta > Magnoliopsida > Geraniales > Geraniaceae > Erodium > Erodium maritimum. The sequence goes on from OY997594.1 coordinate 55,131,735, forward strand.
CATGAAAAATATTTCTTGTTTATCAGAATTATATGTGTAGTGACACTATCAACCATATTCATATCGTTATCCTTTTCTGTAAATAGATAGATCACTTCTAGGATCCATATCCTTTAATATGAGAAAATTAATGTATTGGTTTACATACTACAAAAGGATATAACATAAATATTAATACAAATCATCCAAAAATTGGCTCATATGCATGATACTTGTTTTTTCGTCATCAATTACAAATGAGTTTAAAGACATTCGATTAGATCTTCGGGATCTAGGTTATCAATAAAGTTTCTCTCTACGATTTCTTATTTGCCTTCAATCAAATCTTTGATCATACTTTTATGTACACAATTAACTACATTTACAAAATAACTTTCACCATGTTCATGAGTTTTCATTTGATGGACCATATTCTTTTTTGCGCCTTTCATACTCATTCCACTTCTGGTGGTACACATTATTTTTCATGGAATTGGAAATTATTTGGCTCATAACTATGACTACGACCGCGACCACGTCTGGGGCATTGGTCTTGCTTGGGTATGGATCTACCCATATCCTATCACATTCACTTCAAGGAATGGAGTGATGCCAGCATGGCGAGTTTGATTGTTTTCAAAAATAATTCATTACTTAAAAATATATTAAGTCGGATTCTTTTCGTTCTCTGTAATGCTACTTCAAGAGCATACTAGATGGAAGTAATGTAGAGAAAACTATTTTTCATCGATTATAAATAATATGATGATGTGTGGAAACAGTTTCTTTGATTTATCTTGCAAGGATGCCAACTTAGAACTTCAAGTCTTTATGTAAGCTTCATGTCACATTTTTTTTTCCAGTAATTGCATGTATCTTGTTTATTTGGATGATGGGTCCAATAAAAAAATTTCTTGACAATTATAGAACTTCATGTTCACAATATCATGACTTGTGTAAACTTCTGGTTACACATCGAATTTGTATAATGTTCACACAAATATGAATAAGTATATATTATGATTACAAAATGAACGGACACATTATAATTCATGAAATAAACATAACCACACACTAAGTAATTTGTGGGGTGAATATAAGAATTAGATAAAAACATGACCACACATCGAGTGAACTCATGAGGTAAACAATATATAAATAAGTGCATAGAAAATTTTTAGGCTTCAAGCCTTGGACACAAATTACAAGCTTCAAGCTTGTGGTCTGTTATGTAGTCATACAAGTAAGTTTCAAGTTTATACTTTGAACCAAAACTTCAAGTTTTGTCATTATTAGGTACATGTGAACTTCTGGTCACTCTAATTTCTTCAAGTTTATAATTTAAACCAAAACTTCGGGTCACTCTAATTTTCGTAAGTTATAAGACTCACGATCTTTAATCAAAACTTCAGGTTCCGTAAATCTTTTCTCGTTAATATTTGAACTTCGGGTTCAAAATGGTTCGACATTGTAAAACTATAAAATCAATATAATCAACTAAGTAAAAATATAAGTAAAGAACGTGTCATTAGTTACATGAATCATCAACCGTAATACTCTTATTCATATATGAGAGAGAATACACAACCATTTGTTGTGCCATGTATTTAGAACTTCTAATCCAATATACATCAAGTCGATGGAACTATGTATTTGGAATTTCTGATCCAACATGTCATCATATTTGTAAACTTCAGGATACAAATATACGACCACAAATTTATTCGCAAAATGACCATGTGACGAGAGAATACATGGAGTAGCCAAACTACCCATGTAACCATATATAATTTTTTTCCAAGTTTCATGCCTTTAAGCCAAGTTGCATGTTATAAGAAAAACGGTTCGTATCTTGGAACTTCGGGTCCAAATGATTCGATTTCAATAAATCTCACATTCGAGTATCAACAACAAGACACAATTATATAATAAACATCAAATTTCTGATGTGAAAGATCCAATGTATATTGGAAATCACAGAGCATACTTATCGAAAAAGATAAATGAACTTGTATAAATAAACATGAATCGAATTAAAATAAATTCACGATAATACAAAACTTTGATACCTGGATAGTAGAGCAATTCGTGCTGATAACGTGTTATAAAAGTAAGAACGATATTTGTGAATGGAAGAACAAAAACTAGAGAGAACAAGAGAATATGGAGAGAGTAGAAAATAGAATATTATTGATCACTTCATCCTTTACAATGACCTCTATTTATAGGCTCATAATCATAGAGATATAACCTTAATGAACTACATAAATAATGGAATTCAAAATACAAAAGTCTTCTAACTCCCACAAAAGTCTTGTAACTCATATCTAGAATATTCCATGTGGTCATCCAATCAAATATTCATAACAGCGCCAATATTTTTCTTTTTCCAAGGGATTTAAATCAAGATCAGTCATGAATATATTTTGAAGCACGAAAATATAAAACTAGTGTTCATAAAAACACGTGATGAGGTGATAAAAATCATGTTCGGTTTTGGAAAATGAGGTGATAAAACTAGTGTCCAGTGTTGATAAAACCAGTGTAAAGCGTTGATAAAACCAATGTGAAGTGTTGATAAAAATTACCCAGATAAAAAAAATAAATTAGCCCCGAAATTATTCTGTTTTTCGTGCTTCAAAAATAACATGTGATGGGGGTGATAAAACACACGTAATTTAATGATTAACCTAGTGTTTGGTGTTGATAAAACTAGTGTTCATAAAAAGCACGTGATGATGTGATAAAATCATGATCAGTTTTGGAAATGAGGTGATAAACTCAGTGCAAAATGTTGATAAAACCAGTGTAACTGTGGTGATAAAACCAGAGCAAAGTGTTGATAAAAATTACCCATGTATAATTTTTTTTTAAAAATCAGCCTCGAAATAAATTTTTTTCGTGCTTCAAAATATATTCATGAGTGATCTTGATAGAAAGCCCTTGAAAAAACAAAACTAACGGCACAAGTTTGAAGTCAATAGGAGTTCAAACGAAGTGGGAAAAATTAAATTAGTGAATTGGTAAAAAAAAATGATAGTTTTACTAAAAAGCCCTTCCCACTTATTAAAAAAACGCTGTTTTTTTTTTGCAGTCAACAACTCAATTGTATCTCATCCCTCCATTCTTAAAATAGATGGCTTAGATTGGTTCTCTAGTTTTTAGGTTAAGACATGGTTTGTATTTGATTTCTCCTCTGGTAGTTGATATCATTTTACAAAATAAGACTAACAAAGATGGATGTAAGGTTAGATGTCGTTAAAACATGGTACATTAAGGTATTCATTCCTTAAAAAAAACTTCACGTTATGTATTCGATATTCGCGTATAGTTAAGGGTGGTTCAATGTAAGTAACCATTAAATTTAATTATTTGTAAGCGGTGGTGTCCAAAAGAGAGTGCTGTAAAATATGGACACCACATTACTACGTGCCACAAGCTTCATGAGTAAGGTTTATAAATTTTCTTGATTATGCTCTATCTCATCTTATATAAGTGTATGTTTGGGAACAACGGCTGAGAGGGGCGTCCGAGTTAGATCTATGGGGGACCGATGCTGAAGAGGTTGAGGGGGCACAACTTGTCGAGAGGTAGCGATAGCGTGCTCCGATGCGCTCACGATGACGCAAGGATGCAGTCTTGAGGGAGGCCCGAGATCTATGGCAGCATAAGTGTGATCGATACCTAGTGTTTAGGGGGCACAACATGCCGGACAGGTTGTGGCGGCGAGTCCAAACTCCGACCAATCGATATTCGCAGTAGAACGGTAAGGAGGAGCCTAGCTTCATGGTGGCGCGAGTTAGATAGTAAAAATTAAATGGCAAAGAAAGGGGGAATATGAGGAAAATAATAAGAGAGAGGTTGCCGCAACGGGTTGAAGTTGAAGAAAATACATATTGAGTTTGAGAGAGAGAATACAGAACCACTCCCTCTAGTAAAAATTGAATCCTGATCCCTTTTCAACCAAGATTCAACCATTTAATCATGTGAAATTAAAAAGAAAAGATATACTTTTTATTGAATTAATCTAAATAAAATTTAAAGGTATACGACTGAAAGAAATTATGTTATTTATAGATATTTAAGATGGTAAAAGCGAGAGTTTAAGATCTTGAGAATGAGTTGTACATCCACGGTGAGATTCAACGGGAGTAAAGTTTAAGAATTATGAAATATTTTAATGGCACTTGACCCTGATGTACACATGATTATCTTACAAAAAAATTCGTCTTCAATAACGAAAAATGATAACAGTTGTAAAATTCTTTCATTCTTTGTTTGAAATAAATAAGAAACAATCCTCATTAATTGAAAATAGCTGGTACAATTGAAACACTAATACAGTAAAAAGTTAATTTAAATTACAGAGTTTGCCTCCAGACCTAGAGTCGTCCCCGTGATGGATTGGATCGAGAGGTGCACTCATGGGCCATGAAAAAATAAATCGAGTCAGACTAACTTGTCTTTTAAAGGGACTAGTCGTTAACTTGTGATGAATGAAAAAACAATGGTGTTGGCACTTTAGGGCCGGTTATGTTGAGTGGTGATGGCACCTCATGACCGGTTATGTTTAATGGTATGGTAAATATAGACCCAAATAATAATATTGTGTCAAGGAATATATTAGATTTAGGATCGATGAGTGAGAAATAACTAGGTACATCCTGTGATCCAATCACTTTAGGTTGTAATTCTTATTGGTTCCAGCGAGGGTGCTTCCCACTCATAACCTGATTACTTGCCTTGTAACTACCAAACCCTCAACTTATGTAGAACTTGATTGCTTATAAACACAACCGTGTTGAATTTGCTTGAAACCTTCATAACGAAACGCTATCTTGCAAGATAACATTGAGCACAGTCATGGTCCATTTGTCTCCCCGTTAATGAAACCACCATTTTTATCCCACAACCAACTGGAACGGTCTTTGATGAGACGGTGTAAAACCCTAACAAAGGACCAAGTCATAAACTCTATCAAAACGGTTCTCCTTCGCGTCCAATATGTTGGACCACAATCCTTAAGAATCTATTCCGATCATCTGTACAAATAAATTGAGTCTTGGTTAGCACATAAGAAGGATGGGTTAGCAAGGGGGGTTTGCCATACTTTTAATTTGTATTGGACGTATGGCCAAGTTCGTTTTTTTAGCAAAGGTGCAATTCATTAATTTAAATTCAAATACATATGAGTGCATTAGGAATAAATCTTTGACCACGAAGAACAGACAAAAGACACAATGGTGTCGTAGTTCTTTTCATACTATAATCGTCCCTGACGGTATTGGGTAGGCCAACTAACACTGAGCTGGGATGCCGTATAAGCAAGGAAGGAAGATGGAGGTTGAGAAGGTGATATTGGAATTCCTGCTCCGAAATTTGGCCAAGGAACTCAACAGTAATAGTGAGAGGCAGTACATAAATCGGGGGTTCCCTCCCTGAAAAAATACATGATTCTCTGTTCACTAGGCATTGAACCTGCAAAGACAAGCTCAAATAAAGTAAAAAGGACCTACTCAATTAGCCAGATCCATAACCGTGAAAGGGGTCGAGGCGGTTATGGCGTTGGAGGCCATGGAGAAGGGCGCGCCGACTACGACTATAGTTTTAGGGACAACTCTAGAGACGGAGGAGACATCATAGATGGCGGCGGCAGCAGAGGCGGCGCCGAACCCAGCTACGACAACGGCTTCACAGACGGCAGCGGTAGTATCAGGGACGGCAACCTCAGAGGCAGAAACCCCCGAAGTTGCAGAGGAGGGATCGAAACAGGTCGGGAGACGCTGCGTTGGTGGCGGAAGAAGGTCAACACCGCGGTGACTAGAGGCGGCTCGAACAAAACCCTAACAGAAAAAACTTCGTAGGATCCCTAAGAAGGGTGTAAGGGAAAAAATGTGTGACACAGAAAAGCATAACCATGAGAAAAACCATGGCCATAATTATGACTTTTAAATGCTACCATAGAAAGCTTCTTTTAGGGTTTAGAGGAAGAGATAAGTTAGATATTGTTAAGTATGGCGTACTCCTGAGTACTACCAAGTTCGTTTTATAATTAAATAAAGTTTGATGACAAATCTAAACATCTACTATAAAAATGGGCTTATGGATTAGGCCCACCAAAGCATTTTAAAAATAAAGGAGCTACTTTCTTTTTGTTTTGAATCCACGCCACTCATATTCTACAAAAATAAAATAAAAAATCCACGCCAGAAACATAACAATTTATCCACTACCAAGAGAAATTAGAATCTTAGGTCACACGTGGCGTCATGTTCACGGACTTGGATCTTAAGTCCGGGTGCCTCGGCGAGTCGAGGAGCAGAGCCACTCACTGACTCAGTGGGTGTCACTTTGCACGCAGACAAGGACGTAGAGAGGTCAAACTCCCAAGCTGGCCTCGCCGTAGATGACAAGACTCTATTGATATGAACAAGAAGGGTCTCGCCATTTTGATGCGAACCAGAATGAGGCCTAACGATCCTTCCAAGACCAAGAGCGCGCGCTCTCCTCTCGCTGTACGTCTCTCTCTCTATATATACCTACATTCATACCTGTGAATCTATCTAGTCGAATCTTCTTTTCCTGTTCAATCTGAGAAAAGCTTGAGGTGATTTTGTTGAATTTAATTGGACGCTTTTGATCGAGCAAATTTGAAATTAAACTCGAAATCATGCAAATTGAAAATGGAAGCGAAAGGAATTGGCTTGAGTTATTGTTTCGGAACATGGTAATTTGAAATTCGAATTTAAGTATATCTATCATGTTATATTGATTTATTAGAGTTTGATTCTGGTGTTTGTTTAATGATTCTGGTTGGTGGCATTTGAATCCGAGGAGGTTAGTTGTAAGGAAATGGGCAATTTGGCATATTTTAGTTGACTAGGCCATGTTGATGTAACTGTACGAAGCAATTTACTGACTTGAGTTGAGTTTATGGATTGGAATAGTTTGGACCACTACTGGATTATTTGAAAATCCATATAGAACGATAAGCTAATGCCTGTTATATGTTTTTGCTAAAATTTATGACAGAATGAGGCCAATCAATTGCTCTCTAACTCTCGAGGCAACCTACCTGATGGAAACGTGATGCAACAACCGCTGCAGGGAGGGAAGAGAATTATTTCTCAGAGGCCCGATGCCTCGAGCAAGATTGAAAGGTCCTTCACTTATAGACTATTAAAAATTTTACTCCATGCATTGGGAATATCATGTGTATTTTTATTTGGTAAACATTATTTTTCTTTCCCTGTTATTTTGTCCTGTAGAGATTTTGAGTTTGTACGACAATCAATGCACTCAGCCATATCAGTGCACAAAACTGAAGTTCTGGATGTCATACTTAATAATTTCTCAGAGGTGGGTTGTTTGTATTCGCATAGATTATATTATGTGGTTTTGCGTTTGTGAACTCTAAATTTGCAAAAACTTGCAGGGTTATATTAGTCTTTCTCATGAAAACCACCGGAAACTACTACTTGTACTCGCCAACGAGTATGATCTCAACAGGGTACAAGTTCAGGAGCTGATAAGACAATATCTTGGACTTAGCCTTCCTAGCGGTGAGTTGATATATTTACCCATAACATTGTGTCATTATTTGTCTTTCTTGAGATTAAGTGGTCATAGAGTTTCTTGTTTCAGATGATATAATTCAATCAACTAGCCATGAAGAAGGCCTACTTTCTGCTTTCTACCGTATTGAGAAGAGTATAAGATATGCTCTCAAACCATTGTATGAAGTTCTCTTTGAACGCCTCAACACACACCCAGGGGGTTTGAAATTCTTATCTATTCTTCGAACCGATATACTATCCATTCTAAAGTAAGTTTATGGTCCTTGGTTCATGATTCTCATTATGTACTATAATTTCCCCCTTAATATATGAGATCTTTACCCGTTTATATGTTACGGGCCGTACGGACCGGTACAAGGTGGGATAAGCCCAGCACAATGGTATGACCGGTTAGTAATAATCGGCTAGGGTTTGGTTTAATTAATGTCTTAGTTGAGTTGTTTCCTTTTTAATTGTTTTCTTATTTTACAAGTGTAATAGGATTTGGTAAGTTTATTAATGTATTAGGACTTGGGCTCCAAGTAACCTCTTGGCTATATATACCAAGAGAGAAAAAGGATTAAAATAGACTTGAGAATTGAATAAAAAACTTTGGTCTCTACGAGGTCTTCGGGTTCCCTTCTAACGAGCCCGTATTCGGTTCCATAACGAGATCCATCAGTCAGGACCATAACATTATAATGGTGATGTCCTTTCGTTCGGATTGTAGTGACCAATTAACAGTTCAAAGAGCTTAACTTTATAACATTTTATGGCCTTCAGTTTATTATAAATTTGAATAGTTAGCAGATGATTGAGGAATTCAAAATTTGATAATTGATTACAGAGAAGAAAATATAGCATCTCTTCGTGCACTGGATTCCTATCTGAAGGATAAACTTACCACATGGCTTAGTCCTGCTGCTTTAGAGCTTCACCAGATAACATGGGATGACCCGGCTTCTTTGCTGGAAAAAATTGTGGCATATGAGGTTTTCTTTTGTAGCTATATTCTCTTGCTTTAGGAGTAGATGTTGAATGATGTGTATTTTTTTCTTTCTAATAAACATCATATGTACAGGCTGTGCATCCAATTAGCAATCTTCTAGATCTCAAGAGAAGGCTGGGGATCGGACGACGTTGTTTTGGATATTTTCACCCTGCCATTCCTGGTTAGAAATTCCATCCACTGATGCTGTTTCGGTTGCTTTAGCTTTTCTGTGGTAAACCATTTTATTTGTGACTGGAACTATTTAGTTAGTATGAATCATTAGTATTGGTTAAGTCATTCGGGGATATATTGAGTGAGCATTTATTGAGGCAGAGCAGCATCTGTTATAATGTAACCACAATGTATTATTTAGATGGTGTTGCTTGCCGGCACAAGTATTATATGATGCTAAAGAGATAGTATTTTGCACCAGGAGCTTTTTAGGTTGTATAGATGAACCTATATAACTCGCAGCTTAGTTCTGGAATGGTAAGACAATCATCTGATTAAATTAGCTATGATATAGTCCGAACTTTCTTCAGGTGAACCGCTTATTTTCATTGAGGTTGCACTTCTGAAGAATGTGGCCAAGACCATACAGGTTCATGCTTCATATTACTCTGCTCTTTTATTATGAAAGATGTTAACGGCTAACAGTTTCTATTAACAACAGGAAGTTCTGTGGGATGATCCTCCCATACCTGAGTGTGAGGCATCATGTGCATTATTTTACTCTATATCGTCAACTCAGGTATTCATGAGTACTTTAAATGATCATAAAGAATAGTAAGTGTGTGGTGCAATTTTAGAACATCAAGTTCATTACTTGTGCTGTTCATGTGCTCTAATACTTGTTATTTATTTCATTATTGTTAACATTGGAAAGGAAAAGTTGTGGTCCATGGAGATTTCATTGCTTCTAATGCATGTTATTTTTCCAGCACACAACGTACCGTGTGATCCACTATTTGCCTGAATTTCCGTGGGCTTCATTTCCTGATTTAATATGTTTAGAAACTTCTGTTGCTTATATTTCCCTCCAAAAATACAGACAAAGCACTACAATTTTTTTTTCGTTAGTGCTATCTTTTTCAAGTTCTTGTAATTTGTTTTATTTTCAAGATGAAATTGAGCTTGAAATTTAAAAAAATTAAGTTGAAAATAAGTGTAGTATATTTGAGGGATAAAGAGATGCAGAGCTCTGTCACTTTCTATTTTTTGGCTCTTTGTGAGATTAATTTGACGTGAGACTAATTTTTGATCTCTTGAAGTTATTTTTTTCTTAAATTTTTTTGTTGGATATCAAAAGTTCAGACTTGGTTTTTGGTCATAGTATGTTTAATGCCACACTTTTCAATTTTAAATAATTTGCTTCTGCACACTGATCTTAGAACTTCTAAAACTTTGCAGCCTGGACTGGCAGGGATCAACCTAGGAAAGTTTCTTATTAAACGAGTCATTACACTGGTGAAAAGGGATATGCTTTATATTTCGGTAAGTATATATTACTAGGAACTTCAAACTATGAAGTTAACCCAAATTGGAAGTGTGTGGAGTTTAAGATCAGTTGTATACTATTTCTTCCCTTCACTCAATAGCTTAAGCTTTAGGTAAGAGTAAAGTTTTAAACCAATGCACATTAATATGTGGTATAATATAGCCTTATTTTTATTCCTATAAAATGTATAACTTGTTTTTTTTCTTCTCTTTTACCTCCATTATTCTCTCAAACAATAGTGGTTGTATGTATAATATGTGTCCCTGGGAAGAATCCCTCATTATAGTGATATTAATTTTTTTCTTCATTTTTTTTTGCCTTCGGGTTCTGTATTTTCCCATCTTGTTCTGATGTGAAATGATAGAACGGTTTATGATTCTGATAACATGCGTTATTAGATATTTAACAAAGCATGCCAAAGAACTTAGCACATTCATTAGGTACAGAGGGATGGAACAGTTGGTTTCTTATCCCAAAATATAGCTGGGTAATGTATTAACCCTGACTTCAGTCTTTTTCATAGTGTTGTATTTATAGTCTGCTATGGGAGGCACCATAGGCAAATGTTCTCAGTGACTTGAATATGCAGATAACTATGAATTTGCTTGTGTTGATCACTGTACCAAGGAAAACTATACATGAGAGAACAACTCTTAACTAGTTGTGCTGGTTTCTTTATAAGATTATAGTATCTCTTGCATGAAAAGCAAATTAAACTGTGAAAGAGGTTGGACATTGAAATTGTTATAAGATTCTTTCAGGTTGTAGCTTGTTATTGTATATTTAAGGGGTAATTGTCTAAAACTACATTAAAGTTTTGTCCACAAACGGATGCATGCATAAAGTTTTGTCCACGCTTTGTGGGTACACTGAAGTTTTGTCCACCGACTTTTTTAGAAAAATGTATTGTCAACACAACTATAGAATGCATTATGAATTGCCCACACAACTATAGAATGAATTATGAATTGCCCACACAACTTTATAATGCATTATGTATTTCCCACAAATCTATTGAGTCCACGAAGAACCGCCCAGACCATTCATTTTGAACATCCCTGTTACGTTTAACTAAAAAAGTCGGTGGACAAAACTTCAGTGCACCCACAAAGCGTGGACAAAACTATATGTATGCATCTGTTTGTGGACAAAACTTTAATATAGTTTTGGACAATTAACCCTATACTTAATCATGCAACTCTCCAAACCTTCCTCTTTGCACTACTTATTGAACTTACATATTTCTTTCCTATTCTTGACAAAGACATTCGCCACACTCAGCCCAATTCCAGGTTACATGCAATGGCTCTTATCTAAGTTGTCATCTCAATCAAAGCTTGCTGAAGTGGAGGACATTTCTCACTCACCAGCAGATAGATCTGATTGCACTTTCTGGGAAAATATACTTGAACCAGAAGAAGAAAGAGCACTTATGGGTTTATCTCTGTAAGCTAATTTTATGTTATTTTAGTATGCATTGATTGGATGGTACCAACTTACTCCATAGTAGTTTTTAGTCTTAAAAGGGACATCTTAAAACTTCATGATGCTACTTTTTCTGCCCATTTGTTTCCCGTGGGCATCTGAAACAATGAACCATTCTTACCAATAAATAATATGATGGAAAACACAAATGACAGCCCTTCTAGTGACCTATGCATATCAGTGAATTTCTTTTTGTCCTGCCTTTTTATTTATAAGGGGATTTTTCATAATATTTGCAATTCACTCTGCCCATCGTTAACTCTCCATACCTCTAAATATATACTGTCCATCAAGAATTAACTTGATTATTGCTTTCACAAATTATGGACTAATTAGACAAGTTTAATAAAATGGATATCGTATATCAAAAAAGGAGCATGTTCCTCTTTGAGAAGCTTGTGGATATGTAGATTTTCATAATGCAAACCTATAATCTTCAATACATTCATAATTGTGCATCTGAATTGCCTTTTGAAAGTCTTGTTGGACCAATAAAAATTATTGAGGTTGTCTTTGGCATATTATAGTATATATTTTAGCTTTTCCACTCATCTTTCACATACTCACAGAATTGATTTACTTTTTATTTCATAAAGCAATTCTACTTAGGAATGCCGATTAACATGTCAGCTCACAGGCAGTCTGCTGCTGGGAAAAATGGCATGGACGTGATGTTGAACTTACTGACCTCAACAAACCATGAATGGGCCAAGTCAGAAACGTTGCTGGAAGTATTAAAACCCATTCTAATGAGACTTTGTGCTAGGTATCTTCTGCAAGAGAAAAAGAGAGGGAAAGCTCTTGACTCCGTTGCCAACTTTCACTTGCAAAATGGAGCGGTATGTCATGCAACCTTAATAAATAGAACCCATTTCCTCCTGACTGGATGTAGTATCTATTTCAGGAGATGTAAAGACTTAATTGGCTGACAGAAGAAACTTCATCAAGAGCAATAAATTAGCTCTAGTTTGTGATTAAAGAATTCAATGATTAATACGAGGCATTTTCCATTTTTAACATCCTTAAATGTGTTAGCAGATGGTTGAAAGGATAAATTGGATGGCAGATTCATCTGAAAAGGGCCTTATTCAAAGCGGAGGTATCATGGTAAACTATATTTACAGGTAAATTTCTTCTCTGTCACAACTTTCCTTTATCAATAGTCTTTCATGCTTTGCTTTTAATGAAAATCTGAGTCACCATGTTTGTGAATGGATTAGACCGAATAAATTATTGTTTCCACATGAAAAATCTACTCTGAACACTATTGGTATTTGATGACTATATAATTTGCAACAGTGTGTTCTTTTCCATCTTTAGTCTTTATTGTGTCTACGAGGATGAGTTAAGATCAGATGATTAAGTTATCTATTTGTGGTGTTAACTTAACCAAAAACTCATGCATTATACATTAATCATGAATCCAGGACACCGAACATTGAAGAATATGCTCAGTCATATTTCAGCACTGGCCAAATCCAAGTTTCATGTGACCTCCAGAGCTATGTTAAGGTTGTGTGCTTTTCCTGACTGCCCATTATTTACATCTGTCTTGACCCATAATGTAGACCAGGGCCCTTACATAAGCTTGCAGTAAATGTTCTATTTATTCTCGTTTTGCAGCCGCTGAACAAACACGAAGCAACAACTGATTAGGAGCACATGAGGATACAATTGAATGATTTTGCTCTCCACTAATAGGTTAGTTACAGTTTGGGGAGATTGGAGGAAACTGTGGCTGTCAATATAAGTGGTATGCTGTTTCTTATATATGTCCGTAAACCGTACTCATTCTTGTACAAACTACCTATTTCTATTCAGATACTGAATGCGTCGGTAGACAATGACTAAATTGAGATTGTGATGGAGAATAGCCTATAATTTGAGAAGGCAAATACATTTCTGTCATTAGTGCTTTTTGGAAACATAGAATTTGTGAGCAAACTCTATAACCTCTGAAAATTTTCAAGATCCTAGGGATAAACTGCTTATGTTTCTATGGCATGCAATGAACAGATGCGTAGTTTGATCACTGTTCTTTTATTACACTGCATTGGATTGTTGAGGCAAAACCATAAACAAGTAGAAACTGCAGCTGAATCAATCACTTGTCCCTTTCTTCCTGACTTGTCTCCAACACATATTCCCTCATGAGTTTAGTATTGGCATCATCTACGCCCTGCAGAAATTACAACCAGATGAACAGATATCAAAACATCGGTGCATCGTGAATCGAATCAGAAAGAAAATGTGGAAGAACTGGGTTTCTTGCCTTGAAAGCTAACCGTTGCAGGTTGTCCCACTCGAAATCGTTCTTGCAGTATGCAGATCGAACCTGAAGCAAATCAATTTCGATATCAAACTCAATAACATATTTGTGTTGGAGGGAAGAACAATATTCAGACCTACACTGACCTCTAAGATGCGCAAAGCTGTTCATGTCCATGCACACGGCAGTTTCAGGGATTCAATCACAAGAACAAAAGTAGTCAGTGTGAGAATCAATGTGTGCAGTATTTGTAGTTTGAGCTTTCAAAGAATATCCAATAGGAAACACTTGATTGGTGGCATACATACCTAAACCCTTATGCCTTGGTGATTCTCGCATCAATTTTGCACAGAACTTGTCCCCATCATCCACTGTGTTCTGACTTAAAAACTCCATCATCTCCTTGTATGCCTCCGTGTTATAACTCTGCTCTGGCAAATAACTATACAGAGATGAATCATCTGAAACATGTCTCGTTAAGAACAATCTACTTATTCAGGGTAAAACCCAAAAGAGATACAAGAATTAGTGATGGTGGAACCTCCAGTTGTGATGTGACGATTCTGACTGCAACGTAAGTGAAGAAGTTATGGAGGTTCTTGGCTGCCTTAGCTTCGGGCGACGCTTCTCCGAATCCTTGATGCAAGGAATCTCAACATTAAGACAGACGAAGAAGCATAGCAGTGACAGTGAGTATAAGAGAGATGGAGAGAGAGAGACCCACCAGGCACATACATCTTTTGGCAGCGTATGCGAGTGGACTGAGAGTAATGGAATTTTCTCTGCTGGCATGGCCGAGAAGGGTGCAATTTGGGTCTGTTGAGTTTGGGTGTGAGCAAGGAGAGCTGAGATACCGGGAGAAGAGCGCGGGTTTCCATGGATAACCAGTCAGAACCAATGAAAGATGAACACCACACACACACCAAGCAAAGCAAAGTTTGAGGTTGTACATGAGGCCAAAACCAAACCAGATATTTGTGGTTTTGGACTATACTAGCCTGATCCACATTTGTTCATCAGATAAAATTTCTCCGAGCCTATGAGGAATTTTACATATCTAGTCCCTACAGGACCAACGCATGTCCCCAATTTAATGACATGAATAGAAATGTAAAATGCTCTCAATTTTTCTTTTTTAATCAGCTCAGGGTTTTATTAAAGATGAGACACGTCCGAAAAAAAAGCATCCGATCGTCAAAGACCAAGAAAACGATTACAAAAAGAACTCCCACAATAGAGCTAAAGGGCATAACCATTTGAAAAAAACAACACAAAAAAAAAACGAACAAACCAAGAACCCTAACCCTTACGAGATAAAGCTTCCTCGTGACTCAGGTTCCACATCTCCACAGCGGACGGGACGTTTTGAGTAGCACGTTCACGACTAAAAAAACGAGTTACTGGCCTACTATGAACAGTGAAAGTTCCCTGTGAAGACTTTTGCAAATTACAACCCAATCGAACCTACTTATGTAGTAGAGCATCCTTCCATGGAGACTCAACAGTTGGACCCTACGTAATGGCCACCGCACCATCCAAAACCGAGATAGCTTCAACACCTGCAGCTACCACATATCCTATTGTAACCGGGCCACTCAAATGGGCCGAATCTGGATCTTAAAAAGCCTCACATACCGACCCAGACTCAACTGACCCAGTCAGGCCAGGCCTGATAACCCCATCTTCAGGCCCAACCGGGTCCAGAGGCCCAAAAACCCGTAAAAGACCCGAAGAAGCTCTCAAAATGATAAGGAATAAAATTTTGTGTACTTGCTGTTATTTTCCAGAGATGAATAAAATTTATTTTAAGTTATGTTGTTATTAATAATTTTTATCGAATTTATTTTAATTTTATAACATTTACTGTTTTAATAAAACATTTAATATAATCAACAAAATATCAATTCAGCATACAGTCAGCATCCACTCACAATCCGGACCCCTATCCGGTTTGTACCACTGTAGAACACAGTTTATTTCAGAGCCTGTAAACCATAATTTTGTACGATCAGTATACAGTTTGATCATCCGGTTTGATGCACTGTACATGCTCTGAACACAGTTAAATTTAGATGCTAAGACTCACTATTTTGTACAATCACCATACGAGGCTTTAACTCGAACCCCTAACCCGAACTTTTCCACCGTATATACTCTTAGTGTCCGACCTCACCCTCGATGACCCAGCCATCACAGCAGGCCTCTGATTTCTTTCTTCTTATTTAACAGACTGAACAAAAATAGCACCCCTAAAACAAATTGCCCAATGTGTTTTTAAGTCTTTAAAAACGGGGATTCTTGTATTCAATCAAGTGGGAAAATAAACATCCGTCTGGGTATCATTACTAGACGGACGAAGTAGATGAGAGGCCGTGGGCTCCTGTGGTCCCCTATTCCTATAGCAACCAAGTTTTGGTGCCCAATCAGAAAAAAATATATTTAGTAGTCTTGGCTTGTTGGAGTCAAACCCAGTTCAGGAGTCAATACACCTCCTCTCATCTCTGTTGAGCTCAAGATGCATGCCAATAACAAACTGTCCTTGCAGAGCTGTTATTGACTTGGATCCACAAACCAGACAGTCACTCAATTTGAGCAACATGTGAAATGCAATGCCTTGGTTCTTGCTATAAATACCAGGCCACTTTGATCCTCAAACCAATACAACAGTGTCTCTAAGCTGGATGTGAGGGTTGGAGGAAATTAAATCCATTACTGATCACTCATCACTGTCAAGTGCATTGGACTTAATTTCCTCCAATATCTCACCTCCACCTTCCACAGAAAATGGGCTGTGACTGTGAAGATTCAAGAAGAAACACTGTACAGTGAGAATTAGATGAAATCAAACCCAGTACTATACAGTTCAAAGCATCAGTGAACATAAACTGTATATGAGAATGGGAGGAAATTAAATCCATAAAGCACTGTTTTTCTTGTGCCTCTGGGTTTAATTTCCTCCCATATCTCACCTCCAGTTTTCACTCCTTTCTTCAAGTAGCTTCAACTGTCCTTAATGTCGATAAAATGGCTTACAATCATCTCTTCCTTTATGCTGTCAATTAGAGTCTACAGTGTTCAATATATCAACAACACAGGACTTGAGAAAGTGGTTGAAAATTTAGACTAACGACAAAATGCAAAGGTCTTACATAAGAAGACGATTCACAGACACCAAAACCCAAACCGACCCTCTTTGTTTTTCTTCCACCTCTCTCTCTCAGAAGAGAAGAGCCGTGAAAATGAGAAGCAGAGGCATTAAATTTGTAGTCTTGTTCCTCTTGTGGGTTGTTCACGAATCGGAGGCCAAGTGCGTAATCGGGTGCGACTTGGCCTTGGGGTCCTACTATGTACCCCAAGGATCCAATCTGACCTACATCAGCACCGTCTTGTCCATACCCATTTCCGAGATCCTCCGGTTCAACCCCGATATCCCCAACCAGGACAGTATCGGCACCGATACCCGAATCAGCGCCCCCTTCTCCTGCGACTGCCTCAGCGGCGTTTTTCTCGGCCACACTTTCACTTACGTGACCCACTTCGGTGATACTTACCTTAAGGTCGCTCAGGGGCCGTTTGCGAATCTCACCACCGAGGACTGGCTGCAGCGGGTCAACCGCTACGAGGACACTCGGGTTCCTGATTCCGTCCCCATCAACGTCACCGTCAATTGCTCCTGCGGCGACCGGAGCGTTTCCAGAGATTACGGCCTCTTCACCACCTACCCGCTCCGTCCCGCCGATAACTTGACGCGCTTGGCGGCGGAGGCCGGCGTGCCGGCGGAGTTACTGGTCAAGTACAATCCCAAGTCCGATTTCAGTTCTGGGAATGGCCTGGTGTTTCTGCCGGCCAAAGGTCTGTCATTCTTTTCGTAGATTTCATTTCATTCAATTAAGATTATTACCCAAATCCTGTTGAGCTAATCTAAAATTTTCTGGGGATCCCAATTAAAGATGACAAACATGAGACGAGTACATCACAAAATAAGAGTGATAAGTTTGGTTCTGGAAATTGATTCTTCCCATTCATTCACCATAACTGATAACTAGTACTTATCATGTTGTATTTAACATTGAGGTAAAATGAAGTTTTAGATGTTGTAAAAATCCCGACCGTCTAGGCTCCATTTTGTGCCTAGCCGATCCGATTAAGCGCTTAGAACAATTTTGCATATTATAGTGACTAAATTAAAATAATTAGATGGTTGTCCTGAGTTGGTGATATTATAAGTTGTGCTTCTAAGTTATTTTTTTAGGTATTTTAAATATTTATTATTATTTTTAATATAAGGAAGTTTATATTTTGTTTCTCTATACAGTAATATATCTATTAAAAATTTACAAAATATAAAAATACATATCCGATTAGTCCTGAAGACTATAACCGCCCGACTGGCACCTAACGACTTTTAGATACTTGTTAAAATCTATCTGTGTGCAAATGGGCCAAATGATTATTTTATTTACTTCATTATCTTTCTTTACAATAGATGTGGGAAGACTATACAAATAAGCAGAGGCAAGATGTTGGTTCATATTTGTCAGTTTCTTATCATTACTATATACAAACAAGTAGTTGCTGGTTTGGTTACTGTGAATTATTGTGTAGGATGTGGCTAATCATTGTCTAGAGTCCCTTTCGTCTTTCTTTATAAAATTTTCAGTGAGAACCTACCCTTACTAGTGGCAGCATTCTGTGTAAACATTTTTAAGTCAACATGTGACTAGTTGAATCAGACATTATATTAAACTTATTGGTCCACATTGTTAACCAGTTAAATCCTTCCTTGGCTACTACTTTGGCTGCATAATGTGAGACAGTTCAGTTCTGGCCCTACTATGAGGGCTTAGTCCAGTCTTTCTTTCACAAGCTCTTTCTTTTCGATTTTATGGTACTTAATAGTTGGAGGCCTAAACTCCCGTAGGAGAGACCCATGACACAGCTTTACTTGGGCACAATAAATTAGTATACAACATATAAAAATTGGATTACAGTTTTACTTGGGGGCAGTTTGCATAGTAATTATAAATTTGTGTTTTTTAAGAATCCCAAAATGCTAGTTGTTCGCTGATAAAGTCGTTAACAAACCGTTTCACCATTCTGAAGATGAAGAGATGCTTATTTGAAGGGTTGGACTAAGTAGGTAACCTATGAACATGGTAATGTGTTATGGGCCATGTGGGCCGGTTCAAAGGGTTGGTTTACAAGAAGAAAAGTCGTGCCGATCAAGGCAGTGGTGAAGTCGGCACAAAGGATTAGAAAATTTCCTTTTTTTATTATTATTGCCTTTAGTTATAATTGTATTAGGATTTGGAAACTTGGGTAGCTTTCAATTTATAATTGTATTAGGATTTGGAAACTTGGGTAGCTTTCAATTAATGTTGCATTAGGATAGGGAAATCTCTATGGCTATATAAACCATAAGAGATCTATGAATAAAGCATTGAGAATTAATTAACTATCTATTAGTTCTCTACCGAGGTCTTTGAGTTCCCTACCCCTGAGCTCATAACCCTACACCATTGGGCGAAAGAAGAACAAGGATTCGTACCAACGAACTCTTGATCTGAAGTCATACCAAGGTGCCATAACGAGATCCATTAGCAAGGACCTTAACAAACTGGTATCAGAGCCACACGTTATGGACCAAGAGCAATCGTTTCAGCAGCAAGTTCTGGCATTTATGGCCGAATATAAGGCTGATAAGCTGAAAATTGAAGCTGATCGAAGAGAGGTGCAGAATTTGGCTGTTCAGATCCGTGCCTTATCCCTTCCACAGCAGGAGCAGCCGCCGGAGGGAAGCTCGGCCGCGGGCACTCGACAGCACACACCTCCGCCGGTCCCAGCACCGTCCGCCGCCGGCTCTGGTGGGGACGGAGCTATCGTCCCCCGCGTTACTCGCCTCGAGTTTCCTCGTTTCGATGGCCGGTCCGACCCGACAGCATGGTTGAACAGGTGTGAAGCATTTTTTCTCCACCAACGTACTCCAGCAGACGAAAAAGTTTTATTGGCAGCTTTCCACTTGGAGGATGCGGCACAACAATGGTATACGAAAATCCAAAGGGACGTTCAAAACTTGAATTGGCCTTCCTTCAAACTTTATTGCAATTCCCGCTTTGGATCTATTCTGGCAAGTAATCGATTGGGGGAGCTCGCCAAGTTACGGCAGGAAGGGTTGGTAGATGAGTATGCCATGCAATTCGAATGTCTAGCAGCGCAGATCCCAGATTTGACTATTAGCCAGGAAATCTCCTTGTTCCTAAGTGGCCTGCAGCTGAAATTGGCCATTGACGTGGACATCCAACAGCCACCTGATTTGACGACGGCTATTGGACTGGCTAAGCTCTATGAGAGGAGGAATCAGGAAGACGTTCCGATGCCACGTAGGCAGCGCCCGCCAAATCCGTCGCCGAGACCGTTTGCTAAAAGAATCACAAAGGAAGAAAAACAAGACCGAATTGCCAAAGGTCTCTGCTTCAATTGCGATGAGCCATATGCCTTTGGGCACAAGTGCAAAAATCTTTTCTGGCTAGAGCTGATTGATGACGAGGAAGATCCACCGGATCTTGAGGAGGTCTCCCCGTCTATCTCACTGCACGCCATGACAGGGACAGTCGCACCGCAAACGATGCGGGTTCGGGGAACCCTACAAGGTGCGGCTTTGTTGGTCTTAGTCGACTCGGGCTCAACTCACAGTTTCGTGGATGAGGGGTTCGCTCGCAAGGTGGGGTTACCGGTCCAGTCGAGGTCCGGGTTACGTGTCTTGGTCGCCAATGGAGAAAGCGTTTCTAGTCCGGGAGTTTGTCGTCTGGCCCCACTCAAGGTTGGTTCCGAGACATTTCCGTTCGATTTATTTGTTTTTCCTTTGTGTGGGTTCACTGCAGTGTTGGGAGTGAATTGGCTACGCACCCTGGGGGATATCCTGTGGAATTTTGATCAAATGACTATGCGATTCTCTCTTTCTCACCGTCTCATAGTCCTGCGGGGACTGCAACCCGGAGACAAGGGACCCGTATTAGCTACCCTATCAGGGAGCCCTTCACAGGAGCATTTGTGCACATCCCTATTGGGGGAATTCTCGGATGTCTTTGCCGAACCTAAGGGCCTGCCGCCTTCACGATCAGCGGATCACCGTATCCATCTATTGCCGGCTACGACACCAGTGGTGTTTCGGCCCTACAGGTACCCCCACCGTCAGAAAGATGAAATCGAAGCACAATGTAGGGACATGCTGGCGCAGGGGATCATTCGCCCCAGCAAATCTCCGTTTTCCTCTCCGGTGTTATTGGTTCCGAAGACAGACAAGACTTGGCGCATGTGCGTGGATTATAGGGCATTGAATGAGCAGACGGTCAAGGACAAGTTTCCCATTCCAGTGATCGATGAATTGTTGGATGAGTTGCATGGGGCGTGTTGTTTCTCCAAATTGGATCTCCGTTCCGGGTATCATCAAGTCAAAATGCACCCGGAGGACATTCAAAAGACGGCATTTCGCACCCATCATGGTCACTTCGAGTTTCTGGTAATGCCATTTGGCCTGACTAATGCACCGTCCACGTTTCAGGCATTAATGAATGACATTTTTTCGCCATATCTGAGGCGCTTTGTGCTGGTATTTTTTGACGATATCTTGATCTATAGTGCCTCTTATACCGAGCACCTCCACCACTTGCGGGTAATTCTATCCTTACTACGTTCTCATTCCCTTTATCTGAAGCGTAGCAAGTGTTTGTTTGCTCAGACACAGGTGGCATACTTGGGGTTCATTATTTCGGGACAAGGAGTGCAAGCTAACCCTGACAAAATCTCGGCCATGACCGACTGGCCCCGTCCCGCAACACCTCGGGCCCTGCGTGGCTTCTTGGGGTTCACCGGTTACTACCGGAAATTTGTCAAAGACTACGGGATTCTAGCAGCACCGATGACTCGCTTATTAAAGAAAAACTCTTTTGGCTGGGATCCGGAGGCGCAGGCCTCCTTCGAGGCTTTGAAAGTTGCAATGACAACAACACCTGTGCTAGCTCTTCCAGATTTTGAAAAAGAATTCACCGTTGACTGTGATGCGTGTGATTCTGGCATTGGCGCGGTACTTCACTAATCTAACCGACCTATTGCTTTTTTTAGCAGGACATTTGCAGCTAGGTACACGAAGTTAGCGGCATATGAAAAGGAGTTGATTGGGCTGGCTCAGGCTATCCGCCATTGGCGCCCCTACTTATGGGGTCGGCAGTTTCTAATTCGGACGGACCATTACAGTCTCAAGTACTTGCTCGATCAAAGGGTAGCGACGTCTCCGCAGCAGCGCTGGCTGTCCAAGCTAATGGGCTTCGATTTTCGAGTTGAGTATCGTTCGGGTCACGAGAATGTGGTGGCCGACGCCCTTTCTCGGCGTGACGAAGAGGTCGGCCTCTTCGTGGCTCTCTCCGCTCCATTACTGCACTTGTGGGATGAGCTGGTCACCGAGAGCAAGTCCTCACCGGTCATCCAAGAGAAGGTTGCTACGATTCGCTCCGGAGCTCTCTCGAATTTGTGGGAGGAACGTGACGAGGTCGTGCTCTTTAAACAAAGGGCTTGGTTACCAGGGGACTCGACTTTGATCCCTCTATTTTGGCTGCCGTCCACAACACAGCTCACGAAGGGTACCAGAAGACACTTGTCCGAGTTGCAGCTGATTTCTATTGGCGAGGTATGAAAGGCCAGGTGCAGGCATTCGTGCGTGCCTGTTATGTTTGTCAGCGTAATAAGTCGGACTCCTTACGTCCGGCGGGCCTCCTCCAGCCATTACCCGTTCCTTCTCAGGTTTGGGCTGATATTAGTATGGATTTTATTGACGCTTTGCCCTGTTCTGGCGGGAAATCGGTTCTTTTTGTGGTGGTGGACAGGTTGTCTAAATATAGCCACTTCATGGCTCTTTCGCATCCGTACACTGCAACTTCGATGGCCCGGATTTTCTTTGATACGGTGGTCAGGTTGCACGGTATTCCCGAGACAATTGTGAGCGACAGGGATAAGGCATTTACGAGTGCTTTTTGGCGGGAGTTATTCCGCTTAAGCGGGTCCTCACTACACATGAGTTCGGCGTATCATCCTCAGAGCGATGGACAGACAGAGGCGGTGAACAAAACTTTGCAAATGTACCTCCACTGCTTTGTGGCCGAGAATCCGAAGCACTGGACTCGCTGGGTGGCATGGGCGGAATACTGTTATAACACCAGTTTTCATTCCACTATCCGCTCCACGCCTTTTGAGGTGGTTTATGGCCGGAAGCCACCTCGGCTGTTGGATTATATGCCGGGCGCAGCCAAGGTAGAGGTCGTGGATCGGGAGCTGCAGGAGAGGGACGAGAAATTGCAGGCCCTTCGGCTCCAGCTCCTCCGGGCTCAACAAGCTATGAAGGATCGCTACGATAAGGGCCATCGGGATGTCTCATTCGACGTGGGAGCATTGGTTCTCCTGAGGTTGCAGTCTTACCGACAGAAGACGGTGGCACCTCGCAGCGGGAGGAAGCTGAGCCCGCGGTTTTATGGCCCGTTTCGGGTGATTGAACGTATTGGCTCCGTAGCATACAAGCTGGCCCTTCCAGCCGAGTCGCGCATTCATCCAGTTTTTCATGTATCGTGTTTACGATTGTTTGTCGGGGATGCTACGGCAGTACCGCTTCTTCCACCACCGGAGGTTCTTGTCGCCCCGCCGGTCCCGCTTGCTGTATTAGATGTTCGCACGAAGGAAGGGCAGCCCGAAGTCTTGATTCATTGGTCGACCAAATCACCTGCCGAGGCTTCGTGGGAGCTTGCACACGAGATGATGGAGTCATTTCCTTCCTTTGCGCTTGAGGTCAAGCGCTATTTGGATGGGGGGAGTGATGTTATGGGCCATGTGGGCCGGTTCAAAGGGTTGGTTTACAAGAGGAAAAGCCGTGCCGATCAAGGCAGTGGTGAAGTCGGCACAAAGGATTAGAAAATTTCCTTTTTTCATTATTATTGCCTTTAGTTATAATTGTATTAGGATTTGGAAACTTGGGTAGCTTTCAATTTATAATTGTATTAGGATTTGGAAACTTGGGTAGCTTTCAATTTATAATTGTATTAGGATTTGGAAACTTGGGTAGCTTTCAATTAATGTTGCATTAGGATTGGGAAATCTCTATGGCTATATAAACCATAAGAGATCTATGAATAAAGCATTGAGAATTAATTAACTATCTATTAGTTCTCTACCGAGGTCTTTGAGTTCCCTACCCCTGAGCTCATAACCCTACACCATTGGGCGAAAGAAGAACAAGGATTCGTACCAACGAACCCTTGATCTGAAGTCATACCAAGGTGCCATAACGAGATCCATTAGCAAGGACCTTAACATAATGTTCTCTTGAAACCATTCTCACCAAGTTTTGGCTTTTTCTTACAGATCAAACTGGAAACTTTCCGCCACTGAAGTTGAGGTAAGTTGGATCATTCCCAAACTCACTTAAATGCTACATTTACCCTTTTGTTCTTGCACCTATCATAAGTGGTGTGTGAACCATGTCTCATGTTCTTTATCTTTCTTTTTGCAGGACAGGTGAATGGGATCTTCTCTGAGTACTGTTATTCCCTACTCTTTTTGACACTTTTTAACTATATTCCCTTGTTATATGAGGTCAAAAAATATTGTATTACTACATGCCTTGATGCAAGCTTGAGCTTATATTATAATTGTTATATTATTCAGGGATCTCAGGTGGGGCAGTCACTGGAATTTCTGTAGCTGGAGCTGCTTGCGCACTAATTTTGGCGTCTGGTTTTTATGTCGGGTTTTACAGAAAAAGGAAGGTCACTGAAGCATCATTTCTTCACACTGCTTTTGAAGATCAAATTCAACATAGACATGGTGAGTGTCTCAGATGAAATTCAAACTTGGAATTTGTTATTTATATGTTTTGGTTGATTAAATTTACCCACTATCCTGTTGGTATAGGTTGTGGTAATATGTTGGAAAAAACATCAGAATCAGTTGCTCTAGTTGGTAGTGCATGTGCTGGGCCTACAGGTATTACTGTGGATAAGTCAGTGGAGTTCACATATGAAGAGCTTGCAAAAGCTACTAATGACTTTAACATATCACATAAGATTGGACAGGGAGGGTTTGGAGCTGTTTACTATGCAGAACTTAGAGGCGAGGTTCGTACCGTTATCTTGATAATTAACATAAAAAAGATGCCTACAAAGAAAATTGGTTACTCAAATGGTCCTGCAAAGTTGATGATCTTGAATAGAACTACTGAAATATATTGCAAGTATAAACATAGAGATAGTAGTAAAAACTGTCATCATATCTTTTGATTTATATAATGTCTTAATCCTATGGTGGCTTCATTCTTGTATTTCCTTGATATAAAATCCACGAGATGTCTCATAAAGTATGAATAAGGTCATTTGAAAATGTTCTGATGCATGCCTTTATTGCTTCAAAATATTTTGGTCATGAATATCCTCTCATGCATGATTTAGAGACATGCTTCTTCATATAGTCTTACCTTAAATTTATCAAATTTACATGCACATAATAGTATAGTTCTTATTGGGCGAGTCATATGATGCAGAAAGCTGCTATAAAGAAGATGAATATGGAAGCATCAAAAGAATTTCTAGCTGAACTGAAAGTTCTAACTCATGTTCATCACTTGAACCTGGTACGTTTGATAGGATACTGTGTTGAGGGGGCTCTGTTTTTGGTGTATGAGTTCATTGAGAATGGCAACTTGAG
This sequence comes from Erodium maritimum, assembly GCA_963921825.1. Classification (NCBI taxonomy): domain Eukaryota; kingdom Viridiplantae; phylum Streptophyta; class Magnoliopsida; order Geraniales; family Geraniaceae; genus Erodium; species Erodium maritimum. Next base: position 55,157,255 of record OY997594.1, read on the forward strand.
TGAACATTTGCGACAGCCAGGTCAGAAACACTACATCTTATCTCTTTCATATACTTGTTAGAGTTAGTGTATAGACTGTACATTGTGCTCCTTTCAGTGAAGGAGCCATTGTCATGGGCAACTAGGGTGCAAATTGCATTGGATTCAGCAAGAGGGCTCGAATATATTCATGAGCATACTGTTCCTGTCTATATCCACCGTGATATCAAATCAGCAAACATACTAATTGATACGAACTTTCGTGGCAAGGTTATTAGACACTCTTAATTAAGCCTGAAACTTGATTTCTTTCTATTTGTCTAATCTAGTGTTTATTTTCTGCTCAGGTTGCAGATTTTGGGTTAACAAAACTAACTGAATTTGGAGGCGCTTCTTTGCATACACGTCTTGTGGGCACATTTGGTTATATGCCACCTGAGTAAATATAGTTTCATGTTATGTGACTTCACTTAGTATTGTGTGTACATACAGACATGTGACTTATTATGGGGTGGCGATTTTGCAGGTATGCACGATATGGTGATCTTTCCCCCAAGATCGATGTGTATGCTTTTGGAGTGGTCCTCTATGAGCTTATATCAGCTCATGAAGCTATTCTCAAGATAAACGACGAGTCCACGGGACTTGTAGCTCTGGTTACATATCTCTTGCCCTTCCATTTATTCCATTTTCTTCTGGAACCTAAAGCTCTGTAACTTCAATGGCATGCAGTTTGAGGATGCTTTCAAACAGAGTGATCCCAAAGAAGGTCTGCGTAGACTTGTTGACCCGAGGCTTGGAGATGATTACCCATTTGATTCAATCTACAAGGTAATCGAATCTGAAACCCACAAGAGAAAGAGAAGGGTGTAGGAGTAGGATTAATTAATCTGAATGATGTTATTGTTATTGTTACAGATGGGGTTTCTGGGCAAAGCGTGCACACAAGAAAACCCTTTACTGAGACCGAGCATGAGATCAATAGTGGTAGCACTCATGACACTCTCGTCCTCAACCGAGGATTGGGATGTTGGCTCTTTTTATGAGAATCAAGCTCTTGTAAATCTTATGTCTGGTAGATAGTTACCAACGTTGTAGTATCATATTTTACTCTTTCAAAACCCCTCTCTGTTACACACCTGTATCCGACGACTCGCATTCAGCCACGTCATTGACGTGTACAAAAACACACGTATACACGTATACATGAACAGATCATTCCAGCTAATTATTTATTTATTTTATTACGGCACGTACAAAATAGTATTTTATTTTACGTTTGGCTTGATAATTAGTTATGATTTTGTTGTACTAATTGGAATTGTTGACGTTTATAAATAATAACAATCAAGCTGAAAAAAATCTATAATTAGTTCACCCACGCTGCAGCCGACCAGACCCCACACTGTCATACACCGAAGCAACCGCTTGTTTCCATTTCACGCGCTCTGTCCGCGCATATGAAAACTCCCTCACAGTCCTATGCATTCCGGAACCCACCAAAGTAGCCGTTGGAACTGTATAACTATAATTTCATTTCATTGCTTGATTAAGTTACCGATTAAATCAACTCAACCAAAATGGCTTGGAATTCAACACTTTCACCGTCCAAATAAAATCGTAACTATTGCATCATCCTCACCTGTGAATCTATTCAGTCTAATCCGGTAAATGCAATCGCTGGTCCCATATGGCCGTTAGCCTAGTTCTACGCTATGTGAATAGCATATAGCCGTTACATCATTAAGTTCACATCATACTATCCATTTTTATAAAGGACAAATTACAGTGGACGTTTACATTTTACTGTATCTAAATATATATGTTTTCCACATAGCTGTATTTAACTACTAAGTAATTTATAATGGGGTTTAAATGTAATAGTATAATCATGTCGAGGCGGGGAGACTTTCTCTCTAAGAGTTAAGGTTTTTCTCTTGTTGTCTCACTCATCGTCGCTTTCTCCTCTCCTGTTGTCGCTGCTATGGCCATGACGACCACTATCATTGTCCCTTTCTATGCTTCTCATCCAGCCGCCATTGTAGCATCAGTCTCGCTCACCGTAACTCCATTGCCCTCGGTTCATTGAGCGCCCACAGCTCAACGGGCTCCCATGGCGGTGTAGGAAGGTACTAGCCTTATGTTCCTCTTCGTCTTCATCTTCTTCTATATGGCGGTTACCAGATGGAAACGATGGATTTAGGATCCGAGAGTGAGACGGTAAGATGGTGTACCGTTCCAAGACACGCCTGGTCGGGTTACCTTAATGATTCAAGACGACATGTCGATCGATTTTTTTCGTGCGAAGCATCCCAGGCTGATTCGGAAAACATGATCTAGCACGAGGCGTTCTTCTGTTGTTTATTTTTTATAGTTTGTTGCATGTTATTTCCTTTATTTTCAGTACTTTATTTTCCCAGATCAGAGAGGACATATGGACTTTTATCTTTGTCTTGGATGGAAATTAGACTACTCCAACGGGTCAAGACCGTCGGGTTTCCTACGAGAGTTCCGGTTTTATTTTGGTTCCCAAGCTTATAGGAATATTTGTATGTTTTGATTGACACAATTAATACACTTCATCGTCGCCCGTTTAAAAAAAACTACAGATAAACTTAAATGGTATCTGAGCTATTTTTTATTTTCATTCAATTTTCTTTCTTTACTTTTATTAAGAAAACATGACCTCCTTATTCCACAAAATGATTGAACTATTCTACGAAAAAAAATGAAGCAAAAAGAAAAAGTCCTCGCCTCTCATCTCCGCGTTTCAGAGAATTAGGGTTCACAGCGACCAAATGGCGGCGGTACATCTCGGGAACTTTGCGACGACAAGAGAAGGGATGGAGATAGAGACGGTCGGTGGCTTTTCTTCGACGTCCTCCTCCCGGTCTCATGTGCAATGGTCTCTCCCTCCCGGTCTTTGTCTTCGCCTCGAGTTGGAGTTGCAGTGACGGAAGGGACGGGTCTCGTGTTCTCTGCCACGGTGGCGGTGGAACTTCATGGCCCCTCGGGGCGGGAGGAGGATGACTATGCCATGTGCGGTTTTGGATAGATCAAGGAGTATTGTGTATCATACTCCGGCGATAGGACCACGTCCTCGTCACCTTTGTCAACCTTAACCTCCTTTGTCCTTGTTGACTTCTTTGTCTCGGTCCCCTCTTCCGTCTTCTCAAAATATATGTTTTCGGTTGGGGGATCTTGGAGAGTATTAGGGCTCCAGTCGAGGATGGAGATCGACGAGGGAGGAGGACTCGAAGGAAGGGGATACAAAGTTGTTGGAAGGCGATGATGGTGGTCGACCAAAGATCCGATCGGAATAGAGGGTACACGGTGGGGTTAATCATCCGCAGGAGAAATATCGGCTTGAGGAAGTAGGAGTGGAGGAGACTAAAGAAGAGACGAAAAGGACATGGATGGCTCTGAGCTGGCGGCGTAGCGTCTCAATCAAACATGCAAGGGTTTCTGACCTTGGGAGGAAGCCCGCAGAGGTTATTGGGCTGGATTGGGATAGGGCGGTTCTTACAGACAATAGGAAGGGCCCGATAGGGTAGGCTGGTGAGTCGCTTCAAGGTGGTCCGGGTCGTGGGGTTGTAAAACCCGACTTTTATTTTAAAGGAGTAGTGGTTTGCATTCTGAAACGAGGGGGTAAGTACTTGAAATTAAGGGGCTTTGGTAAAAAAAAGGAAAAAGAAAGGAAATTTGGGTTAATCCGGTTTTGGGCCAGACCGGGCCCAAATCAAGAAGAGCCCGGTTGCGCGAGGTCAGGCCCATGTCAGCAACGCAGCCCAACCCTAGAACAAAACGACGATGCGCCGCTTCAACGCCCATTTCTGCGCACGGTTCCCAAAGACCTTCGTCTTCCTCTCGCACCCTCGCTCTCGAACTCCCGAACCAGACCATCTCCTCCGAGTTCCTTCTCCGGCCATCCTCCTCCAACTTCACCTTCTCCTACTTCTTCACCGATCTTCCCTCACCGTCAAAACCCAGAAATCTCTCCTTCCCCTTCGTCTTTCGAAACCCTCGCCGCCGTTCAAGCCTCGCCGTTTTTTCTCTAGAAACGGTGAGCCCTCCCGACCTCGTTGTGCCTCTTCCATTACTTCCTCCTGAGTTCTGAGCCGGTGCGCGGTTGTCTCGGCCGAGATTTGGGGGTGGAGAAGCTCGCCGGAGCTCTCAGGTTTCAGATTTGAGAGTTCCATGCCGGCGAGCTGCTCACACCACCAGATCTGAACGGAGAGACGTAGAACCCGCACCAGCAATCCTCTCCCGTCATCACCGAGCCTCCTGAGGCGTTCGCCACCGTAAAAAAAACCCAGTTCCATAGTTGACGCCGCCGCCGTCAGAGTCGCCGGAACCCTAGTCCCGTCCATCGTCGTTCCCAACTTAGACCGGACGAGACCGAGCGTTGGGGCTCGGGCCTGGATTTAGTTGGGCCTCGGGCCTGGACTGTCACGCCCCAAATCCAATTTGGACCGGACTTGAAACGTGAATAGAATTTGTAAAGAAAAACAATAACTAATAATTATAAACCTTTAAATAGACAAGTAAATCTCCTTAAATCAACAATAAAATAGTTTAAAATCTTCAGTGAGTCACAGCTCAACAACTATAAGGTGAAATATATAAAATGTTTAGTGCGACAGACCAACATAAGTCTATGACAATCCCCAAAATAAGCTGAAGCTCCCTAGCCTCGAACTCTCTAGAAATCGAGCACTCCTGTAAAACAGTAAGAGAAACAAAGGGGATGAGCTTACGCTCAGTAGGAAAAATCTCAATGACTCCAACTTTTGATCAATACTTAAACTGTTTAAACGGATGACAAAAGTAACAGTAAATATGACTACAATGAATTAATATAAAACAAGATAGAATAAGATAAGTACGATAATATAGACACATAGACAAAAATAGCATAAGATAATTTCGTACTCTTGGAAATAACATTAACTTGAAGGTTCCAAGACAGAATAAATATGAAGTATCATAACGATTAAATGGGAGTATTTGATATTACGCCAACCCCTTGCTTTCTCAAGCCTCCGATCCATGAATATATTCTAGTGTCACCTCGGTTCCCATATACCGATCCACTAGAGTATTCATATCACATCAGATTTTCCCTCGGTCCAGAGGACGCACATGCATTGGGGCACCGGAAACAATCCCAACTGGGCGCTTATCATCGGGATTCCCAGAAATACCTCCAAAGGACCATATGTCATAGGGAACCAAGGTAGTGCTCCACTAGGACGCACGCCCTTGGGTGAAGCCTCAGTAACCATCTCTCATGAAGTAATTCACTCAATAACCACTCAATAACCACTCAATGACCACTCAATAACCACTCAATAATCACTCAATAATCACTCAAATATCACTCGATGACCACTGTCTCTGCCAAACTCCAACCACCACAACGGCACCGGATTACCCCCCCCCCCCCCCCGGTGTATTACCGAACCAAAAACAAACAACATTCAAGAATAAAAGTAAATACACAAGCATTAAATTCATACAACAAAGGACATTTCTCAAATCACACTTTCAGCAAGCAAAGACATCCAATAATACCTCACACTTACCGCATACGTACCTGCCACGAACCAGCGGTACATCGATCACCTGATTGTACCCCGTGGCACAACCATTCATACTCGATCATCCGTTCACACAATAAATAATTCAACACGTAACCACTCAACAAATCAAGCAATCATGTGAACAATAAATTAAACACTCGAACATGCTAGCTAACTAGTTTCATTAGACCTTTAGTTTAACCTAGTACTAACAACCAAGCATGTGAACCTAGCACACAACTAATCCGAGAGCTCTTCACAGTCTCTCTACCCGTAAATCAATTCCCAAGTATTGAAAGCAAGCTTCACTAATCATCTTCGTCCTAAGCATGCATTCTAGACATTCTGGTTATTAATAATTGAAAGACAATTATTCTAGTTATTCGCATCCTATAGGAAAATCTAGGACCTTTCCGATTTTATTATCCTAATCATGCACATTAAGCGTTAATTAAGAAATTAAGACTTTCCCTACCTCGTGGTCTTCCACTAATACACTCTGCTGAAAAGACGGTCAGTCGCTCCTCCGTTCTTCACACGGATACTGGGGTGGTCTTCGTCTCTTCGAGCGAAGTCCAAGCTCTCCGAGCGAAGCCCAGTCTGGGTTAACAAATAAAATACCTAATCTGTCCCGGGATTTGTCCAAGTCCCCTGATTTAACAGGTTCGTCTTTTAAATCATCTGATAGTTCATGAATTATCCAAATTCAATCCAAAATAATTAATTCTTTAAATTAATTCTTTAATTTCAGTTCAGACCCGGTTCAGACCCGGATCCGGCACAACCCGGATCCAGACCCGGATCCGGCACAACGCGGATCCAGACCCGGATCCAAACCTGATCCACGCCTGACCCGGGCCTGGTTCTAGACCCGGTCCAAACTCGGTTCGGACCCGAGTCAGACCCAGTCCAAGGACTTGGGCCTGAATCAAGTCCGGCCCAGTATCTGTCCCGAGCTTCAGTTCCGGCCCAGGAACAGCCGGCCCAAGGTACAACCCAGTCTTCCCTCAGGCCCGTAGCCTGATGAGTCCGAGGTTGAGCTCGTCCCAGCTCCGGTGAGCTCGAGCTACTCCGGCGACCTCCACGGTGTCAGGTGAGGGTCGGAAAGGGAAGGAGAGGTTGAGCAAGCCGTCAGGTGGCGAGGGAGGGAAGGGAAACGGTGGTCCTGGCGGTCGTGGAGGCTCTCCGGCGTAGGAACGTCAGATCTGGCGACGCTCCTCGCCGGTGTTCCTCTCCAATCAGATCCAGCTCAACGAGCCCCAGATCCTTGCGATTTCCAGAAAAAAGAAGTGGGGAAAGGTCGAGAAGGTCGGTGGGGGAGCTCACCGTGGCTGATTCTGACGGTGACGGCTCCGGCGAGGCTCGATTTGACGGCGATTGGGATTAAGGTTTTGAATCGAGGCTGAGATCTATCAGGCTTCGGTGGGTTTTGTCGAGGGTGGGTAGAATTGGAAGGTGGGGATGGAGAAGAAGGTGTAGAGGAAGAAGAAGGTGGACGGGGTCGAGATCGGAGAACGAGACGAGGCAGTCTGGCGAGGCTCGTCTGGTTCGAGGAGAGGGAAGACGAAGAGGCAGGCAGAGAGGTGAACAGTACCCTTCTAGGGTTTCTGCTCCCTTTTTATAGCCTGACCGCGCGACTGAGTGGGTTGGGCTCGCGTAGGTGGGCTGCGCTTGATGCGAAATGGGCCCGAGCTGGCCCAACCCGAGCTCGGCCCAGAACTTCTATTTCCCTTTTTTTTCCAACTACTTGCTTTGCAAAAGAATACCCCCACGTTTTAGATTGCAGTTAGACACCCTGATGAAACAAAGTGGGTTTTACAGTCTACCCCCCTTAAAGGAATTTCGTCCTCGAAATTTAAAACAGACGTACCTCAAGTGTCGAACAAGTGAGTATACTTCTCCCGGATCTCGTCCTCGCGCTCCCAGGTCGACTCAGCTCCCTGGTGCCTCCACTGCACTCGTACCAAGGAGATTGTCGTCTTTCGCAAGACCTTCTCTCCCGTATCCACAAACCCTAGAACAAAATGACGCTGCGCCGCTTCAACGCCCATTTCTGCGCACGATTCCCAAAGACCTTTGTCTTACTCTCGCACCCTCGCTCTCGAACTCCCGAACCAGACCATCTCCTCCAAGTTCCTTCTCCGGCCATCCTCCTCCAACTTCACCTTCTCCTACTTCTTCACCGATCTTCCCTCACCGTCAAAACCCAGAAATCCCTCCTTCCCCTTCGTCTTTCGAAACCCTCGCCACCGTTCGAGCCTCGCCGTTTTTTCTCTAGCAACGGTGAGCCCTCCCAACCTCATTGTGCCTCTTCCGTTACTTCCTCCTGAGTTCTGAGCCGGTGCGCGGTTGTCTCGGCCGAGATTTGGGGGTGGAGAAGCTCGCCGGAGCTCTCAGGTTTCAGATTTGAGAGTTCCATGCCGGCGAGCTGCTCACACCACCAGATCTGAACGGAGAGACGTAGAACCCGCACCAGCAATCCTCTCCCGTCGTCACCGAGCCTCCTGAGGCGTTCGCCACCGTAAAAAAAACCCAGTTCCATAGCTGATGCCGCCGCCGTCAGAGTCGCCGGAACCCTAGTCCCGTCCATCGTCATTCCCAACTCAGACCGGACGAGACCGAGCATTGGGGCTCGGGCCTGGATTTAGTTGGGCCTCGGGCCTGGACCGGTTTGGGCCTCGGTCTGGACTGAATCTGAGTCTGTGTCTGGACTCGGGTCAGGGTCGGGGACGGGTCGGGTCTGGGTTCTGGACCGGGTTCGGGCTGGGATCCGTGTCAACCCGACTTTAAAGAAAATTATTTTAAAAATCAAATTAATTAATTAGTTAATTAATTTAATTTGGACAATTAAAGGACTAATTTGGACGATTAAAGGATTAATTGGACATTTTATCTATCAAACCCAGACTGGACTTCGCCCGAGAAGACCGGTGTGGCCAGGACGTCAGCAGCTAGGAGACGCAGCCGTCAATTCGTCTAGAGGTAGGGATTTCCTCAAACCCGCTTTAATTCGATCGTACTAGAATGCATATAGGGAACCCTAATAACCGGTAAATAACTAGTATGCATGTAGGATGAGAACTACTAGCGTAGCCGATTGAACTGTGAACATTTACGTTTATGTCTTGGGAAATTGTTGTGCTGGTAGAATCGGGCCATGTCGTGCCCGTAGGATTGATTGCTGACTGCGTGGATTGTGTTGTGTTGTCTGAACTGGTTAATAAACAATAAACATGAAAACGAGTAGAATTGACTAGAGAACGCATGTTCAGTGATTTGAGTGTTTTGCCCTGTTTTACTTGATATGTTGGATTGGGAATGTTTGGGGATACCGGTTAAGCCGGTAGGGTAACCACGTGGAGAGTGGTATCGGTAAGTGATGGTATGTGCCTGTTGGCGGTGTTGTTATTGAAACATGATTGTGGCTGTGAAAGTGATTGTGACTGGTTTGTGATAATTGTATTGAGATGTGCCCGAAAGGGGTTGGTTGTACCTTCCGATGCGCGGTCGGTAAAGTGTGAGAGAAGTACTTATGTAAGGTGAGTCGTACCTTCCGGTGCGCGATTGGTAAAGTATGAGATTTGAGTGTACTGTGGTTACACGATAAAGGTGATTTCTCTACCTTCCGACCGTGAGTCGGTAAAACGTTGTGTCCCGCGAAGAGGTGGTTTCCCTACCTTCCGACTAGCACTCGGTAAAACGCTGTGTTGAGCATCGCGAGGTTCCAGGCCGCGAAGAGGCGATTTCCGTGCCTTATGTTGATCGGTAAAACGCTGTGTTCCGCGATGAGGTCCACCGCCTATCCCGACTTTGTGTTGGGGAAGTTGCGTGCGACTATGCCGGGCCGAGAGGGTTGCTCCCTAGACCGTGCGAGGGTTACGACTTGCGTATTTGAGATTGCCTGAATTGAATGAATATTGTTGTGTTGTGACTTTGGGTGTTTTCCTTGGTTATGAGTGTGTGTTTAAGAACGCCTTGCTTGGATTGTTATGATTGTACTTGTGAGTTTCGTTGACTATGTGTTGGGGAAATTGTGTTTGGGTTGTTCCGTGGTGTGGCCTCAAGGTAGGTGTTGTGTGGAATCGGTGTTGGTATAGTGGACATTGAGTATCCGAGTTTAAAGAGGGGTCTTGTCTTTTATTTGGTTTAAATGTCGTATTGTGTAAAACCATTATTATATTTTAAATTATGGAACTGCATTTTGGTGAATTCGAGATAAGGAGGTTTTGACGGTTTTCCCTACTGAGCGTCAAGCTCACCCCCTATTTTACCGTGCTTTTTACAGGTAGTGGTCATGACTTGGAGTAGAGGACATCGTAGAGCATGGGGCTATCGAGGATCCGGATTTATGTTTATTTTATATTTTCGTAGTGACGAAACGATTATTTTGGACTTATGTATTTTACTGAGCGTAAGACTCAAAAACTCTAACTCCGTTGTTTTATGCTATTTATCTATATCAGTTATTTTTTGTCTTAAATTGCTTTTATTTGAAACTCACTAAGTCGCGTCTCGGGTCCGGTCAATACCGGATTTGGGGCGTGACAGGGGTCTTCTAAGGCAATGACTATTTTCAAGCGGGCCACAATAAGGGCATTACTAGACGGGGGCTTTCTCATGCTCAGGATCCGACTAAAGATGGCCCGAGGACGGGAGAGATGCCATCAGGACTTTTCACCCAAGGACGAACGTCGAAGACCACAGGACAAGCGGATATGGGAGAGTTGGGTTCGCGGCTGAAAGAACTTAGTATCAAGGAGGTAGTAGTACCTTCCTCGGAGATCTGCGGACGGGGCCTAAACTTCGCATACGCTTTAGTAGCCAGAGTACTAACCACGAAGACCTTCTTTTGACAGATTCTAGTTGAATGGTTCTTCTTCTGGACAACAAGGAAGAGGGAAAGAGTTCCGCCTGAGGAACCGTAGGCGTACAGAAGGTCGTTGGTGCTCTTTGTAGAAATAAGGCCCCATATGAGACTCCGTGATATGTCTTCACTTTTTTCCAGTATGGACCCGTGTTTCGAACTTTTCGGTTGGAACTTGGAATAGAGGCATCATCTTTCGGCTGGGAAGTGCGCTTGGAATCTACCTTGAAATAGACGACGACACGTAGGGCATGTGCTGGGGAGACTTTATGAGGATTCAGATTCATGTGGACGTCTGCTTGCCATTATAGAGCTAGATAGGGTTTAGACTCATTGAGTCTCAGGTACAAACCCTCTTGTATATATTTTATGAACGACTGCCAGATCACTATTTTGGGTGCAGATGTGTTGGACATCTTATGTCAGATTTCCCCTTGGATGGGGGCAATAAGGGCCCTTCGTTATGTTCTCCGCTGGATCCAAGATCAACAACCTCTCGGACCCGTCATCGAAGAGGAGTACCAGGTACAAACTGGGCATACTTAGGGGGATCATCGAGGCAACCAACCCCTAACTTTACCTTAGTGACACCAAGATTGGTGGACCGAAAGGGAAAAGGGAAGGTTGAGGAGCCTTCCTATGTGAACCGAGTTCGACCTTCTTCTATCAGGAATAACCATATGGTCCGGGATCCGGTGGCACGAGACCGACCTTCTCCTGTCAAGAGGAATTATATGGGGAACCCAAGGGACTCCTCATTCTGAGAAAGAGCTAGGCCCTCGAACCCTTTATCCCTACTCCAAGGGTCATCCTTACTCTTTCCCGAGAATTCGGGCAGAGGAGTACCCAGATGTAACCTGGAACCTAGGCACATCCTCTCATTCAACAAGATGGAAGCGACTAGCGAGGGAAGTTCAGAACCTAGAGTTAGAGGGATCTACATAAGGACACTGTCTCTCGAGGACCCAACCCTCTACTACTTGTACCTTTCTACCATGCAACCGAGCATCATACATTTCCAATTCATGGAGATCAGAATGAGGGCCTTCAATGTCCCGAGAGATGCAAGGAATGCTTCAGTCCACGCTATCCTAGAAAATATGTGGGGTACCGTGGTAACATCTGCACTTATCCTAACAGTTGTGCTGGATACCTGATGTCAAATTTCCCCTTGGATGGGGGCAATAAGGGCCCTTCGTTATGTTCTCCGACGGATCCAAGATCAACAACCTCTCGGACACGTCATCGGAGAGGAGTACCAAGTACAAACTAGGCATACTTAGGGGGGTCCTCGAGGCAACCGGCCCCTAACTTCACCTCGGTGACACCAAGATTGGGGGACCGGAAGGGAATGGAAGGTCGAGGAGCCTTCCTATGTGAACCGAGTTCGACCTTTTTCTATCAGGAACAACCATATAGGACGGGATCCGGTGGCACGAAACCGACCTTCTCCTGTGAAGAGGAATTATATGGGGGAACCAAGGGACTCTTCATTCCGAGAAAGAGCTAGGCCCTCGAACCCTTTATCCCCACTCCAAGGGTCATCCTCACTCTTTCTCGAGAAGTCGGGCAGAGGAGTACCTAGATGCAACCTGGAACCTAGCCACGTCCTCTCTTTCAACAAGGCGTAAGCGACTAGCGAGGGAAGTTTAGGACCTAGAATCAGATGGATCTACATAAGGACACTGTCTCTCGAGGACCCTACCCTCTGCTACTTGTACCTTTCTACCATGCAACCGAGCATCATACACTTTCGATTCATGGAGATTAGAATGAGGGCCTTCAATGTCCCAGGAGATGCAAGGAATGCTTCAGTCCACGCTATCCTAGTCAATACGTGCGGTACCGTGGTAACATATGCACCTATCCCCCCCCCCCCCCCCCCCCCCCCCCCCCCCCCCCCCCCGTTTTGATGATTTTATGTGGTCCCGTGTTAGCATTGATGTGGACAAGCCGCTCCGTCGACATATTCATCTCCGATTCTTGGGTCACTTGGAGCTACCTGTGGGTTTGCAATATTAACGTTTACCGGGATTTTGTGCCCGATGTGGGAGGCTCAACCACTGTAGTGAGTTATGTCAAGCCTATATTCCAGGAGCGAGAAGGGAGGAGGTATGATACACTAATTCTCTTCGAGGTCATATGGGATTCAACACGGAGCGACTACTTCGAACAGAATGGGGGGCACCCCGGGTTCTCCCGATCGATGAGCTCCTAACATCGCTTGACCTTAACCTAGTTGGGGATTTCGTGGTAGGTGGAAGGATTCCTATTTTCCCTTCCCCAAGATACCCGACACTCATTGAGGAGGGTGAGGTTACCTCGAAGACCTGTGATTTGGCTAATGAGCGTCGCAAATGGGTAGTTCCAAAAATCCAGTAGGAACATCCCGAATTAATAGCCGGATAAGGAGAAACCACAAAGACCTGTGATATGGCTAATGTGAATCAGGGTAAAGGTTGAAATATGCAGGTAGTAAGCCCCGACTATTTTAGTGATAGTTCGACATAGTCATTGGCACCTTCTCCGGACCACTTGCAGGACATTACTAGGACTCTTCCTTGTTGGGGGAATCAGAAAGAACCTCGGGAACAGGTAAGTGAACTGGGTCCCCTGCGGACAAAGGCGATGAAGGCCAAAGGGAAGGGAAAAGACAGGGTAGTACTGCATCCGTACGTATCAGTTGAAGAGGGCACTAGACTTCACGGGGGTTCCCACTACCACCCATCGGTTAGTGGATGAGGATGACATCGATGATTAACAAGCGAGGACTATCAAACAATCCTGTCAAAATCCATGATCGGACCCGTGTTGAGGTGGTATAGGCCTAGTGGCCTACCCCCTTGACCCGGGACGAGGACAAGTTATGCTTGCTCGTCCCAAGAGGAATAAGGAAACATCTCAGTTTTTTATTATTATTGTTGGTTGCATTTTAATTGTTTTCATTTTTGGTTATTGGTTTTATTATGTTGGATTTTTAATATTTTGTTTGTTTAAAATGGATATATATTCTAAAGCTCAGATGCGTGATCCTACTTATATAATTGATGATTGATTTGATTAACGAAATTTTCTCAAAGCCCGTTAAAAAGAAAGTGCATATGTAGTTGGCATGTACAAAGCGTAATCATCGATACCTTAAACTACGTATCTTCCCTCATAAAATAAGAACCGTTGGATCGAATTCTTTTGCGGTTCCTTCTGAATCTATTTGTTTATGTTTATGGAAAATATATTTTAAAAGATAAATTATAGTAACTAAAGCAGTCCGTCTTTGACTACAATAATATAACTTTCCTGCCCAAAAGTCCAACTGTAGCTGACCTGTCCCGCAGTTTTGATACTCTCTTCCTCCACACGGCACCAACCGCCTCATTCCTCCGACACCGACCAGGCCCCACAGACCGCAGCAACCGCCTGTTTCCCTCCCACGCGCTCGGTCCGCGCTTGCGAAAACTCCCTTACAATGATACGCATCCTCGAACCCTGCAAAGTAGCCGTTGGAACTCCCAGGTGGCACGTGCATGTAACCCCAAAACAATATGATAATAATTTAATTCCTTAATCAAGACTTAGATTGGACCTAATCAAACATCGCTTCAATAAAACGTAACGTCTGTCAACTAAAGGCGTGCCACTGAGAAGAATTAAGAAAGCAGAAATCGTTCCCCTTTCGCTCTCAACAACACAATATATAACGTGTTGTGGGATTAGGAATTTTCCGTTGTCGCACGAGCACTACCATATCACGCGTTTGATTTGCTACCTGACGATTGTGAACAGTGCTCTGTGCTGCTGCTTTTAGCTTCTTCCTGTTTTGCCAAGCAGAAGCTTGTTAGTGGATGCTCTTGCTTGATTTCGACGGGAACACTTCAGATCTGCATCACCAGCTATATACGCCTCAGTTTCTTCCTCCGATTTCTGCATTTCTCAACTAGTTCACTAGAGAATCATATAAAAGTATGTTACATCTTCTACTTTTTATGTTTATTTTAGCATTTGCTTTTTGATTATGGCTTGGTTTTGTGTGATTGGATGGAATTGAGAGAGGTCGGTTCAGATTTCAAAGGATTGTTTGAAAATCTAAACGTGTATGCACAATAGAAATCTTTGTTTGAGAACTAACCACGGTACTGGAGTTTATGAAATTAAGGGTTATTGGAATCTATATAATTAAAGTTATAACCCTTTTCCAATTGATTTTTATTCTCATGATGTTAATGATTAAGCTTGATTCCTTCTGGTGTTAATATAGTGACATTTATAAATTGATTTATCTTTTGCAGGGAAGCTGAGCTTTGTTTAGATGGCAACCCTAGCTGATATAGGGGTTTCAGCTGCACTGAATATACTGGGTGCTTTCATTTTTCTGATAGCATTTGCAATTTTAAGGCTCCAACCTTTCAACGACAGGGTGTATTTCTCGAAATGGTACCTCAAGGGTTTAAGAAGCAGTCCAACACATGGAGGAGCGTTTGTGAGCAAGTTTGTTAATTTGGACTTCAGGTCATACATTAGATTCCTGAATTGGATGCCAGCTGCACTGAAAATGCCTGAACTTGAGCTTATTGATCATGCCGGCCTGGATTCTGCTGTTTACTTGCGGATTTACTTGATAGGGTGAGCAAGTTTTTCTGTCTTCCTCGTTTTACTGCGCTCGTCTCTTTAATCCCCAAACTATTAAAATACTCAGCTACCAAGGATAACTATTAAGATTGGTTTCTGGTAGAAGAACTATTGCTTTTTCATAGCAAGGACGGTAGGAATATCTGCAATGGATGTGAATTGTGTGTCTCCATAAGTGATTAGGCAGTAGTTGAATTATATTCTTTTTCGGTGGGAAGGAAAGTTAGAGAATATGCTTTATCAAACATTTGGAATTGATAGTGAAATAACTATGATCTGAAGTCAAGAAGGCACAGCATCCCTTGCAAATTATCTTTATGTTCATTGCTTTAATTTTTATGAGCAACCTTTTTCAGTTCTGATTCAGTTGCTATATGTTTCTGGGAATATTGGATGTACTTTAAAACTTGAAAGTCGTCATCTTAACGGGCTGCATTCTGTTGACATTTTGGTTCTTTGTGGATACAAATTTATTGAGTTATAGCTGCTTAGATATTTCTTATCTGAGCGTTATTGAATACCAATTTATGTGATATATTATCCTGTGCTAATTTCTTATAATTGTTTATTCTTCTTTATGCAGACTCAAGATCTTTGTTCCTATAGCATTCCTTGCTTGGGCTATCCTGGTGCCTGTTAATTGGACAAATAACACCTTATCTAAACCCTCTTTGTCCAATGTAACTTTCAGTGACATTGATAAGCTCTCTATTTCAAATATTGAAGCAGGATCACAAAGGTTAGAAGCTATGTTCTAGTCTTGGATCTCTTTGTAGAGAACGTAACCACAGCTATTCACTTGCTTGTTCATATGATACGGTGTCCTTACTTTGAATCCTCATTTGAGAACTTGCTTTATGTTGTTTGTCTTGTAGTTTGTTTAACCTTTCGTTAAATACTCTGAAATATCAAATAAGCCTATGATGATAGAGATATAAGCATGTAAATACACAAGTATTGCGTCCTATTTATGAATGCTCTTGTTGAAGTTATCCTATATAGGAATATAGTGAAAAAATGACCTCTTGATATTCTTAGTTGGGACCTCCACCTGATAGCTTTAGCTTTTGAGTTGAAGTTAAGTTTAAGGTGTAAGTAATCCCACATTGGAAGAATGCAGATTATATAGCTTTTGTTTATCTTTGATGCTTTTATCTGTTCTCAATACATTTCAGTCAAGAATCCTATACATCAGTGCTTCTGACCTTGCTTAGTTCTGGATTGCAGGTTGTGGACTCATATAGTGATGGCTTATGCCTTCACCTTTTGGACATGTTTTGTCTTGATGAAGGAGTATGAGATTGTCAGCTTGATGCGGTTGCAGTTTCTTGCATCAGAAGGACGTCGTCCAGATCAATTTACAGTATGATCTATCTCATATTAGTTGCAATTTACTAAGTTTGATTTTTTATATACAAGAAATATTACTGTTCAATTAAAGCATCAGAGAAAAGATTGGGTTTTGTTGCATATAAAACATAGATGGAGGTTGATCTGGTTGCACAGATTTAATGTTTAACCGATCAGTTTGATGCATTTGATTAAAACAAGAAATATTCTACTGTTGATTTTTTTATACAAGAAATATTATTTTTCAATTATTTTTTTAACCGATCTGGCTTGGTTTTTGTTGCATACTGAAAATAGATGGACGTTGATCTGGTTGCACAGGTTTACTGTTTAACCTATCAGTTTGATGCACTGGACACTTTTTTGTCCTTGGACTATTAGGCATGCTGACATGTGAACTTAAGTGGACCAGCTAGCAGACACACTAAGAAATACTGAGACATCCTAGGACACATGAATAGATACCAACAACTCCCATATGTTTTTTTTAAACAATTGGTTCTCTGACCTCTTAAGATATGACAGGAGTTGGCTAATTTGTTGGTACTCATCTGTAACCTCATGTTTCGCATATGCCTAATTCTATTATGGATTTTGATTGTGAACAGGTCCTTGTTAGAAATGTTCCACCAGATCCAGATGAATCTGTTAGTGAGCTTGTGGAGCACTTTTTTCTTGTCAATCATCCCGATCATTACCTTACTCATCAGGTTGGTTTCTTCTAAAAGTTGATGTAAATTTAAGACCGGAGAAATAAAATGTTGATGTAGACAGCTCATTTTCAACCTATTTGAACTATCTGTTCCCTCCATATATCATGTCTTCTAGACACTTTAACCTCACCTTTTAAAGATCCATGATATATTGAGAAGATAACTATAGAGTTTTGTAATGGCGTCCATCTCAGTATGTCTTTATTGGAGAACATTGTTATTTTTGTAAGGCATAGCTCCTTTAGATTTCAGAAAAATGTTCAGACATGTTTGCATGCCAATTCTGTCTTACTTTCCTTATTTTGAATAATTTGTGCAGGTTGTATGTAATGCAAACACACTTACCAAAATGGTCAACAAGAAGAAAAGTTTGAAGAATTGGCTAGATTACTACCAACTTAAATTTGCCAGGAATCAGAACAAGAGGCCCACAATTAAGGTTATATATCTTTTCTCAACTTTATATGTTGAAATATGTTTATTTATTTTTTAGAGCTTAACCTCAGTCCTGAGTTGCTCTACTTCTTCCTGCTTTCAGACCGGGTTTTTAGGACTGTGGGGAAAGAGGGTGGATGCCATTGATCACCACATATCAGAAATCGAGAAACTGTCGGAAGAGGTGAGTAACCTACTTCTGGAGATTCTTGTTTAGCAATAGTTGTTACTTCAAGTCTTCAAGATTGTTTCTGTTTGTTCTGACCTCTTGTAATAGCTCATCTCATATCTGATTATGAAAACAAAACTTGGCGGTACTCAGACTGCCTTGAAGTTTGATGTTTTCGAGGCTATTAGTAACAATATCATATTTCTTCTTGGACTAAAATCTCTATTAATGCATTTCGAGTAGAATGGAATGCTCACCTTTTTCTCCTCTACTTGGTTACTCCCTTTCAGATTTCTAATGAACGAAAAAGAATTCAAAAAGATCCAACAGCCATAATGCCTGCAGCATTTGTGTCCTTTAAAACTCGATGGGGTGCTGCAGTCTGTGCACAAACTCAACAATCTAAAAATCCTACATTATGGCTCACAGAGTGGGCCCCAGAGCCACGGGACGTATACTGGAACAATCTGGCCGTTCCATATGTTCAGCTCACTGTCAAAAGACTGATTATGGCCGTTGCATTCTTTTTTCTCACCTTCTTTTTCATGATTCCAATTGCATTTGTCCAATCACTTGCAAGCATTGAGGGAATTGAGAAAGCAGCACCTTTTCTGAAGGGTTTTATTGAAGCGTGAGTTCGGAGGCACACTCTATCCTCTTCACTATTATTTAGTTAGCATTTATTTATGCATAAAATGTCAAAGCCACTAGAAATTTATTTATGTTCCTGGTTTGCTATGCAGCAAGTCTGTCAAGTCGGTCGTACAAGGATTTTTGCCTGGAATAGCTTTGAAGATTTTCCTCATCTTTCTGCCAACAATTTTGATGATCATGTCCAAATTTGAAGGGTTCACATCTATATCATCTCTGGAGAGAAGATCAGCTTCTAGATATTATATTTTCCTTTTGATTAATGTTTTCCTTGGGAGCATCATCACTGGAACAGCATTTGAGCAACTGAATTCCTTCATCAAACAGTCAGCAAATGAGTATGTCATTCTCACTGATGGATTATTATATTTCATCAGCTCATATAGACATTGTTATATGCATGTCTAGATAGTTTGTTAGTCCTACAACAGGGGTTAATAGTATTATAAAAATAATGTTTGATATGCATGTGCATATATCTCTTCTGACCTAAAATGTGTGGTGGAAATCAAGCAAATACAATAGCGGTACTTACTTTTTTGTTTTGCAAATAATTTTTATTTGTTGCAGGATTCCGGAAACAATCGGCGTAGCAATTCCCATGAAAGCAACTTTCTTCATAACGTATATAATGGTTGATGGGTGGGCTGGAATAGCTGGAGAAATTTTGATGCTGAAACCACTAATAGTGTATCACCTTAAGAATTTCTTATTGGTGAAGACTGAAAAAGACAGAGAGGAGGCAATGAATCCTGGAAGCCTTGGTTTCAATACTGGGGAACCTCGGATCCAGCTGTATTTTTTGCTAGGCCTTGTTTATGCATCAGTAACACCTATCCTACTTCCATTCATAATAGTTTTCTTTGGCCTGGCTTACATGGTATTCCGTCATCAGGTAAGAAGATTTTATTTAGAGCACAAACACCCATATAAAAGTATAATCTAAATCTGTGTGGACTGGAAATACAGATAATTAATGTCTACAACCAAGAGTATGAGAGTGCAGCAGCGTTTTGGCCTGATGTCCATGGACGTATCATAACTGCATTAGTTATCTCTCAGTTGCTTCTGATGGGATTGTTGAGTACAAAGCAAGCTGCTCAGTCAACACCCTTTCTCATTGCACTTCCAGTGCTCACTATTTGGTTCCACAGGTTCTGCAAAGGCCGCTATGAACCTGCTTTTATCAGATACCCGTTACAGGTATGGCCCAGCTGCTCTAGGTTCAAAGTTGACTTGACTCTCGCCTAGGAATCTTTTGTTCATTCACATATTATATGTACTTGTGGGTTTCAGGAAGCGGCAATGAAAGATACTCTGGAACGAGCAAGGGACCCGAGCCTAAACCTCAAAGGATACCTTCAAGATGCATATTTGCACCCTGTGTTCAAAAGCGCAGAGGACGACGAGGAAGATGAGGTAATGAGCCAGATTTGGGAGAAAGAGGGGAGCGTGCTTGTCCCAACCAAGAGACAATCAAGAAGAAACACTCCCTTGCCCAGCAGGATCAGCGGCGGGTCTTCTCCGCCATCCCTGCCTGATGTCCAAGAACACGGAGTGGCTTGAACCATGTCACAACAAGACAAGACTAGCCAGCCTCACTGTATAATGTATATTCCACCGTTTTGCCATGTCCCACCAGATCAAGCTCATTACTGTACATTTTGTTTGTTATAGATGAACCTACCAAATTTGGTTGTTGAAACCGATTACTTTGTGTGACTTGGGAAATCGAACCTTTTACTTTCTTATCAGTGAAAATATGTTAAAACAAGGAAAATATATTGGGCATCAAGTTTTAGCCAAACAGGGGGCGCAGAATTAATTAAATGGGAAAGAGGGGATGTAATTTTCAGTGCGTTTCCATAAGTTATTAACTTGCCTATTTACGAGTCTGACACAATCAAATCACCTTCTTTGCCTTCATTGGATCACATTATAAACGGGCTCTCTCTACTTGTGATGGAGGAGAGAGCGTAGCAAAGCCGAATAGCCGTTAGAGACTCTGGAGAATTCGCTAAGCAGTACCGTAGTTAATTTCTGGTAAGCCTTGCGATTTCGATTCCAGTTCAAATCATATTCATCGTTTTCAACGATTTGATCTTAGGTGACGATACTCATCTTTATCGGCCCCTTATTCTGATTATTAGTTCCTCGCAATATTGTTTTTCCTGGTCAATTTTTCGATCCTCTCTTTTAAATATGACCATGACTTTTAATTAAATTGATACGAATCGATTTTAGCTATTCAGCTATTTATGGTTCCCTTTTGCTATCCCTAGTAAATAAATACAAGGAGGGTATTTTGGTCTAATTAAAAATGGCGATGAAATAAACTCAAGGACAATGAATTTGAGTTCCATCCAATTTCTTGGAGAATTAGCTTGTGGACCACGCTTAACGACAATCTGGTGATGATAATATTGCCTCGATTTTCTCTTCATGGCCTGACAATTTTAATTAATAAAAATCAGGTGAATATATTCTATTAATTCGCACGCACGCAGACGCTGTAGAGAAATTAGATGAGATTTACCAATTATATATCCTTCTCCCTTATCTCTCTCCTTCGTCTCTCGGCGATCGGCGATCGGTAATATTAGGTAAGGGTTTTTTGGTATTGCTACTCTCGTTTCCGAGCTGATAAAGTAGAGAATTTATGTTTCCATGGAATCGCAGGCGAATGTTTGTTCGGAGGTTCGACAATTTATTCATATATTATTGCCTTGTATTTATGAATGTTGGGTCTGAGACTGATCTGATACTCCTGCGCTGAGTTGCTTGGGTGGAGAAATTGTTAATTTATTTTGTAGCTATTTAATAAGTTTTCTGAAACTCAACCATTAAAAAAAATGGTATTTGAAGGTTTATTGGCTTTCTCTGGTTTCTCATCAGCTACTGATTGATTGAGTCAATGGAATTATTCTGCTGCAAGACATTCATACAACTTGTGGATTATTATATATGGCTTTTATTGTGTCCGTGCCTGTAGCTAACAATAATATCTTAGAGTTGGATATGATTGGGATACCATACAATGTACATTGTTTATCTTTGAATTTGCTTGGAATCTTCACTGGACTGGGCTTGTCTGATAATCTTACCATCTCCTTGCAGTAAAATGGAGATATTGATTGCAAAGCAAGAACAGTCCAGCCATAACACTGGAGGTGAATTCAAAAGAACCCCCAAACACTCTATTTCGGGTCGCAAAATAAAGAGAAGAGTTGAAGGAATCTCGCAACGTGAAATTGGAAAGGAAATGTTGCAACAGGAAGGAAAATACTGTTTAGGTTCATCTCGGGGAATAATTTCTATTAAAAGAAATGTGACTCGACAAATTGATTTTTCAAATATTCCAAAGAAGCTTAGAACTGCATGCCGATATGTAAGTCATGAAAATGAGTGTATGATGGTAGATGAAGAGGTGGATGGAGAGGCAGTTGCTCTAAGTAGGATCAAAGCACATAGAAGAAGTAGAAATTTGACAAGTGATGGAAATCCCGTGTCAGAAAATGCTTCTGTAAATACTTCATTTTCTTTGTCGTCATCATCATCATCATCATCTTGCTCAACTAGTTCGTCGTTTCTTGGTGATGGAAATTTCAAGGGGAGAAGCAAAAGTGGAAACTTGAAGGTATTTTGTCATTCATGTGCATTTCCCTCTTTCATTAGGATGTATCTTTCTGTTACTTGTCCATTAAAGAACAAATGTGTGCTTACAATCATTCATTTGCAGGCTAAAGACCAAAAACGATTAAGGTGTCATCAGTGTAAGAAAAATGAAAGAAGAATTGTTGTCCCTTGCACCAGTTGTAGGCAGATAGTTTATTGCATCCATTGTATAAAGCGATGGTAATTTTTCTCCTTATATTCAATCAGTCCTTCCTTGTATACAACATCTTAACTTGTTGGATTTGTGAATTTGGTATATAAAAAATGGTACGTTTTCTCTATCCAGGTACCCTCACTTAGCTGAAGAAGATATTGCAAAACAGTGTCCAGTTTGCCGGGGAAATTGCAACTGCAACGTTTGTTTGCATACAAGTGGGAGAATTAAGGTTTATTTTCTTATCATCATATCAAATTTTTGCTACAAGTTCATATTCTAATATTAGTGCATTATACTTTTTGACCTCCAGATATTGAAGAAAGACATCACTGATGGTGAAAAGCTCGGTTATTTGTACTATATGATTAAGTCATTACTCCCCTATGTGCGCCAGATTTTTGAAGACCAACGTCAAGAGACAGAAGTAGAGGCTAATATTCAAGGTAGTTTTTTTGTGTGTAGTGTTTATAAGTTAAGTTCTATCTGATATATGATGTGTTTCTAACAGAATTTCTATATGCGTAGGGAAAGCGTCATCTGAAGTAGAAGTATCAGAGGCCAATTGTGGCAATGATGAGCGTGTCTACTGGTATGCATCTTCTTCATTATTGAGTATATGAATGCGCAATCAAATATTTCGTTCTGCAAAGACTTCATTTATTTTCATTTTCCTCTACAGTGATCACTGTGCAACTTCGATTGTTGATCTTCACCGGAGCTGCCCTAAGTGCTCCTATGAACTTTGCTTGCAATGTTGCCAAGAAATCCGTCAGGGTAAGCTTGTTAGTCGCGGTGAAGTGGCATTTCAGTATCGGAATAGAGGGTATGATTACATGCATGGTGGAGATCCAATAGGGGAGTCATGTTTCTTGGAAACCACACAGGACTATAGAAGGCCATTGAGTGATTGGCATGCCTATGAGGATGGTAGCATCCCTTGCCCTCCTAGCAAGTATGGTGGATGTGATGGTTTATGTTTATTGGAGCTCAAGTGTATTAAACCATTGGGGTGGATTTCAAATTTAAAAGTGCAAGCAGAAGAACTTTTGAGGAATTGTAGCATGCAACATGATGCTTTCAGGAGCAATAGCTTTGAGGGAGGCTCTGAGATATTACAAAAAGCAGCTTCGAGGGAAGAGTCAAATGATAACTATCTGTTTCATCCAACTTCCCAAGGCCTTGTGAGTGGAGATCTGTCCCAGTTCCGCAAGCATTGGGTTAATGGTGAACCAGTTATAGTGCAAAATGTTCTTCAACAAACAACTGGTTTGAGCTGGGAGCCCATGGTCATGTGGCGTGCTTTATGTGAGGATACAGATTCAGGTTTCAGTTCAAAGATGTCAGAAGTGAAGGCCATTGATTCTCTTGCTGGTTGTGAGGTTTATTTCTATTATCCCTCTTGCCATTTGTTCTTGTACTTGTACATGTTTATTGAATAACTTCTGCTCCATATTATCCGATGAACATGGTTGGAATCTAACTGTTGGTCATATTGTGTGAATACCTTGATTATCAATAAAGATAGTTCTGGAGTTTTAATTGCAAACTTGCTCCTTTTCCAATTTGTCATTCTGTTACTGAATTGTTAAAAATGCAGGTGGAGATTAATACTCGCCATTTTTTCAAAGGCTATACAGAAGGGAGAAGATATGCTAATTTTTGGCCTGAGATGCTGAAACTGAAGGACTGGCCCCCATCTGATAAGTTTGAGGATCTTTTGCCACGCCATTGTGACGAGTTCATCAGTGCATTACCATTTCGAGAATATACAGATCCTAGAGATGGTTTGCTTAACCTTGCTGTGAAGTTGCCAGAATATGTACTGAAACCGGACCTGGGTCCAAAAACATATATTGCTTATGGGATGGCAGAAGAGCTTGGAAGAGGAGATTCCGTGACTAAGCTCCACTGTGACATGTCAGATGCGGTATGTATTCTCATCTGGTAAGGCTGTGCTGATTTGTGCTAGTGGTAGTCAAACAAAACCACACATAGGAATTAGGACAAACATTATGTTGTTTGCAGAGATGTACTTATTGTTCAGTGCCTGTGATTGACAATTTTCAAAATGCACTGTAGGTGAATATCTTGACACACACTGCAGAGGTAAAGTTAAGTGAAGAACAGCTCTTTGCAGTTGAAAGATTGAAAATGGGACACCTTGCACAGGATGAGAAAGAAGGTTTTAGAGAGAGGACCAATGATCATCCTATGAGACAACCCTTATGTAGAGATGGATCTGTTACATATTCAAAAGTCATCTCATCAGATATTCCTGAAAACAATCAGACTTATAAGCATGAGTTAGAAGGAATGGATCTTCCAGAGGAAACAGCGGGTGCTCTGTGGGACATTTTCCGGAGGGAAGATGTTCCAAAGTTGGAGGCATATCTACTAAAGCACCATCATGAATTTCGTCATACTTACTGTTCTCCAGTCAAGCAGGTAATTTGTCATATAATTGGTTATCGAGTTTGTCATATTGTAGGTGACAAAGGATCCAACATTCCACTTTGAATCTCAGGTTGTTCATCCAATTCATGACCAATCTTTCTATCTGACTTCAGATCACAAAAGAAAACTCAAGGAGGAATATGGTTAGTAACCTGCCCCTAAATATGTTACATTTACAGATCTCCAAAACCCTTTACATTGTATGCTATTGCCTGGTGTTATAGGAGTCGAACCTTGGACATTTCAGCAAAAACTAGGAGAAGCTGTGTTTATTCCGGCAGGATGTCCTCATCAAGTTAGGAATCTCAAGGTAATGATCTCTAACCCCATTCCTATCTCAATATTAATCTATCATTCTGATGGTCTTACTCTGCTGACAGTCTTGCACTAAAGTTGCTGTGGATTTTGTTTCTCCTGAAAACATCGATGAATGCCTTCGATTAACTGAGGAGTTCCGTCAACTTCCTAAGAGCCACAGGGCTAGAGAAGACAAGCTTGAGGTATAACTATAACATACATATGAATGGCTTAACATGTTGTTCTCTGTTCTTAACCTATGTTTTGCATGCAACAGATAAAGAAGATGATACTTTATGCAATGGATCAAGCTATCGAGGACTTGCTATCCTTGAGATAGCATTCTCAACCTAAGCCTTCCACAGACAAACTAACGATCAACTGCTTAATTCTGTTGTACCCAACCTTTTAGAGCTTAGCCTACACAGGACTGGTGTTAATTACTTCAGGGTTTGCTAGTTTAGGACATCAACTAATTAGACCACAAAGATTCTTTTTGAAGCCTTGTAGAGGAAAATCCTCAATTTTTTGTACCTCCCCCGCTTACATACAATTGTGGACAACAAAGAAAGACTCAAACCCAATTTTGTTGATTATTTGGTAGAGGCAACAGCCACACCTCTATTTCATCTCATGGTGTGTTCCTGAGAAACCTTCATCTATTCAGGGGGTTTTGACACAAAATCTATGAGTTTTTGGTATTTGAAATAGTCCTCCAGTATATACTTGACACTGAAGATGGAGGGAGTCAGTTTGTGAAGAAACAAAATATCGTTGACTGGTGATTTTTTAAGGTTTTCCCTAAGAATTATAAACCACTTACATTCATTGCTCCAAGTTTTCAGTGACAAAGATATTTCTGAACTTAACTAGTATTATTGAATCCAAGAAAGATAGATCTACTTAACTATGTGTTAGGACCCAGGACCGAAATACGTGTTAGGGTCGAAGATGCGGTTCCGCGAAGGCGAGTTCTTGTTCTTCCCTCGCACAGTCGTGAATGACACGAGCTCGTTTAGAGAGAGCTCACACCTCAATAAAAAACTAAATATGATTTTTAATTCTGAATGTGTTTATTTTATTTTTCTCTCTTGGTATATATAGTCAAGGGGGTTACCTAAAACTCAAAGGCTTAATACAACCGTACTTGATCAACACTCTATCCCAAATTACTCATGCCTAATACAATTAGTCAACTTAAAGATCTTTATTAAAAACAAGATTAACTAATTAATTCTAAATTTTCTTAGCCGGCCATTCTTGATAGGCTTTAGTATGACTCTTTGTACCGATTTGTACACATTATGCCAGAACAAAAATAAAGATAAGTCATCAAGAATGTAGAGGTGCTAGTAAGAGAAAGACCTCTTAGAGATTAAAGACACAAGGTTAAAAGAGAGCTAAAAAAAGTTTTTGTATATAATCATGCATAATCTTGATTATCAGTTCTAATATAGACCAAGTAATACAAAGGTTAATTGTCAAAAATTATCATGAAGTATTGTCTATGACAAAAAAATAATATAATTTTATCTATATTTTTAAGGTGTATGAAATATTGTTCACTATCGTCTGTTAGGTAAATGTAATTGTCTTCCAACTATTAAATGCATTATCAATTTCTCACAAAATTATTGAATGCATTACGAATTGTCCACAAACCTACTATAAAATGATGAGTGTTATTAGAATAATAAATTAAACCGTAATCCGTTGTTTTCTACAAAACGACGATAACCAAAACTATAATACACCTTAAAAATATAGGCAAAAGAAATTAAAGTTTTGGTTGTGAACAGTACTTTAAAATAGTTTTTGATAATAAACTCATGATATGATGCAAACCAATTTCCTATGTTCATAGGGATATTAAACAACATGCTCTCATACGTACCCTTGGAGACGCATTCCAATAATTACGTATCTAATGTGACTTGTGGATGCAAAAGCAAACATATATTCCATGCTCATGAGTAATATTGGCAATGTAATTTATCGATATAATGTGAAGAACAACTAAGATTTTTATAAAAGTTATTTGTTTGGTTATTTTCATCTTACCATCTTGACTATGGTTTTTTTTTTATCTCACTATTCTAACTATTTTTTGTGATACCTCACTACCCTACAATACATTTATTTTTTCACTTTCATACCCGCCGTCAATTTGCCATCCATTTTTGGATAAAAACACTTAAAATTCCATAATACCCCTCACTAACAATCAAATTTTCAAAAGCATGCCATCAGTTTTCAAAATTTATTTAAAAAAAAATCAGTTTTTAATGTCACAAAAATGCATTCTAGGGTATGAAAGCAAAAAAAAACATTCTAGGATAATAAGGTGCCACAAAAAACAGTTAGGGTAGTGAGATGAAAATATTCCTTATTTGTTTGATAAGAAATAGAAAGGAATATAAAAGTTTAAGTGGTTGTAATTGAAGGAACAAAAAGAAAAGTACTTACTCGATTAAAGAGTTAGAGCATCCATAATGAGGCTGGAACACCCTCATTGATTCTGTCAAAAAAGTGACGTTTTTGTTTTCTCTTCGACCGTCGACGAATCTGTCGACGTTGGTTTCGACGAATTTGCTCTCTCCTCTCTCTCTCTCTCTCTCGACCTTTCTCCTCCAAATTCTTGGATAGTCTTGTCAAAATTGACCAATCGACGTCGACCTCCACAACGGATGCTTCATGAATCGACCTACAAATATACTTGTAGAATCGACCTCCACTATTGATGCTCTTAGAGTCCAAAATTTCGACCATTCTAACAATAAATTTAATCCAATAGTTAAAATTACAATCTAATGATTATGATTTGTTTTCATATTTAACTGTAAACACCTAAGAATACCTCTATAATGCAAGGCAATGGACGAATCAAAATAAATTGAAAATTACCCAAACAAATTGGCAAGATACAGGCGAATCGCCATACGAATTCATCCGGACCAAAGCTTCACCATCAAACAATTCACCTCACTTCGGACAAAATTGCAATGACTAGTCGTCTGGACCAATGACAATCTCCACATGCCCTACCTTTATGGAAAAAAGTTAAATAAATATGAAACTAACCTAATTGTCATGACAAATGACGCGTTGAAGTCTTTTTCTATTCTTGTTTGAAATTTCGATCTATCATCATCATCATCATCATTATCACCTAAGCCGATAATCTGGAATATGATTTTTCTGTTATCAAAATCCAACAAAATTCCTCTTTCGAATGAGAAGGATTTTATTATCGGACATCTCTTCGTACAATCGCTACATCAATGGAGTTGTCAACTCCTCCGTCTTCACAAGACTCCCTATGGAATCGTCATCTCCTCCGTCCTCACTAAACTCCCCGACGGCCATACGCCTTTAAATATCGTTACTTCCATCTCAATGTTTATAATCTTCGCTAACATCCAACCCCGAAAAATACAAAAGCTCAAGGATTACATGTAACGTCTCATAGTACTTGAACAAACAACTCTATCGATCTGCTCGCAACAATACTATTGGTAAAAAAAACAAGGCATGGAATGAACTTATAGCCTGGATCAACGGAAACAGACAAGTGAGAATTGGAAGAGAGGTGATGGAGAATCAATAGAGCGAGTATTGATGGAGGCACATGTGAGGATGGTGGTGAGGGGTTTTATATATGTAGATAGTTAGGGTTAGATGGAGTAGTAGATGGGCTGGTTTGATTGCTTACAAGAGTTTTGGACTACAAACTAGACCTTATCCAATCATGGACCAAACCAAATACGAATGGGCCGACTTATTAACGGCCCAAATCTACTACCTTCCAAACGACTTGTATTTTGACGTGTGAATGTTCAAACATACATTTGAACTGACTTGGATCACAAGCATGTTTGTACCATTCAACTGCACTACATCACCAATTGGACATTTATGTTGTTCATGATATCCTAGACAATAAACTAAATAAATAAATAAAAAGAAGTGATTCTCATTGCATGAAGTAAAACAAGTAATTCTCATTGTATGGAGGAAAACTATAATGCGATTTGGTGAATGTTTTTTCCATAATTTATTTCATTTGATTAGGCCTCTCACAATCCATATGTAAGTTCTTTTTTGATCTTTTAAATGGAACGGGTTTGTACGTATTTTTGTCTATTTTTTGGTGTTTTGTGTTATGTAGTTAAAACCTTAGTCTTATATCTTCTTCTCAATATCTGAAGAGGTTGTATTTGTATATTGCTGTACTCTTAAAATAAACATGTATGCATGTCATTTATTTTAATACTAAAAGTTTTGATCCCTTACTGGATAACATAAGAGTAAACTTGATTTAGAAGCTTAGGTATTCATGTAATAAAAAGGAAATTTTAAAATATTGTATTACAATGATAAAAAAAAGATCAACTTTTGAGATCCTCTCCTAGCCCTAACCGCGCGAAAGTTATGGTGCTCTCTTCTACCTCTGTCGTCGACATGCCTTCTACGGTGGTTCCGCCCGTGGCTGATGTCGTTGTTCCTATTGGTGATGTTCCCTTTGTATTGCCTGGTCTCCTGCAGACCGCCCACGGTGCTGGGGATACGAGCCGTCGTCGGAGAAAGCCCAGGCCGACTCTGGCTCCCTCTACCTCTCCACCTGTGTTGCCGACGCCAATTCTCCCTACTCTGGGAGCGGCCTCGGATGAGGTCTCCTTCTCCTTGAGAGCAGCCTCCCTGGCCCTGGTCGCCAAGCCGAGACATGGAAGGCCCGCCTCCAAACGCCGCCCTAGGTTGCTTCCCCTACAAGTAACGGCCTCCTAGCCCTCCCCTCTCCAAACCCTAGTCCGCTGGCCCCCCAATTTAGCCACGACCTTTCTTTGGCTCTTCCCCTCTAGGGTGGCGCAGTTCCTAGGGTTACGCCATCATCAAGCCCTCCTCCAAACCAGGCCGTGGCTCATCCTCTCCATGGCGGTGCGACCTCTAGGGTTACTTCACCCTCGTGACACGAGCTTTCCATGGTTCCCCCCACTACGGGTGCATGGGTTAGGGTTGTGACTATCACCGACAGATGTGCGTCGGACTCTAGCCTTAATAGGGCACCGTCGCTGCAACGAGATCATGCCAAGGGGAAGGCACCTATGAGGGAACTTCCTAGGACGATAGTGGTATTGGGATTTAAACCTTACTGTATATTTCCTTTCTCAATGGTATTTGTACACAATTACAGATAAGGAAATTACGTTAAAAAACATATACAGGATAACTATGAGTTTGAGTTTATTCAAAACATTAACTCAATTATCTCTAACACGCCCCTGCAGTCTGGACGGGAGGCTCACAGACGTTCAGGCTGGACCGAAAATCAAGGAATAGAACTTGTGGCAAGCCTTTGGTGAAGACATCTGCTATCTGAGAACGTGAGGGGACGTGAATGACTCGGACATGACCCTTGGCGACATTTTCCCGTACGAAATGAATATCCAGCTCAATATGCTTCGTACGCTGGTGTTGGACAGGATTGCCAGATAGGTAGATGGCACTGATGTTGTCGCAGTACACCAGGGTAGCACGGGACAAGGGACAGTGAAGCTCCAATAGTAGATTCCGAATCCAACAAGCCTCAGATTCTACGTTGGCGACCCCTCGGTATTCGGCCTCAATGCTAGATCGAGACAGAGTCTGTTGCCGTTTGGACGACCACGAGATGAGGTTGTCCCCTAGAAAAACACAATATCCTGAGGTAGAGCGACGAGTATCTGGACACCCAACCCAATCCGCATCCGTGTAAGAGACGAGATCAGATATAAGCGATGAGTATAGATGAAGATCGAGATGCACCGTCTCTTGAAGATACCGGATAATGCGCTTCAGAGAGCCCATGTGACTAACTCAGGGATCATGCATGTGAAGGCACACCTGTTGGACATCATAGGCGATGTCCGGTCTCGTGAAAGTGGGGTACTGGAGCGCCCCCGCAAGAATGCGATACGAAGTCGGATTCTCAAACGGAGAACTGTCTGATGCACTGAGTTTCCCCTGAGTATCAACTGGAGTTGCAGATGCAGAACACGAGGACATACCGGGACGATCGATGATCTCGGTGGCATATTTCTGTTGGGAGAGAAACAGACCACCGGAATGACGAGTCACAACAATGCCCAAAAAATAGGACAAGGGGCCTAGGTCCTTCTAGGCAAACTCAGAGCTGAGTCGAGACATGACCAAGAGGCGAAGAGTTTCGCTCGAGGAAGCTAGGATGATGTCGTCCACATAAAATAGGATATAAGCTGTATCTGCTCCATGGCGATAGATGAACAACGAGTGATCCGACCTGCTATGCACAAAACCAATCTCAGACACAAAATCAGTAAACCTCTAGTACCAAGCCCGAGGAGCTTGCTTTAGACCGTAAAGAGACCGGTTGAGCAAGCAAACATGACCAGGCTGAGCGATGCTGCGAAAACCAAGCGGCTGATGAATGTAGACCGTCTCATTAAGATTGCCATGGAGGAAGGCATTCTTAACCTCTAGCTGATGGATGAAACACGATCGAGATACTGCAATACTGAGGACAATGTGAATAGTTGAGGGCTTGACCATCGGGCTGAATGTCTCATCGCAATCAACACCGACCTGCTGAGATCTGCCATCATAAACAAAGTGAGCCTTATATCGCTCAAAAGAACCGTCCAAACGAGTTTTATGCCGAAAAATCCACATGGAACGAATAACGTTCATTCCCACAGGACGTGGAACTAGAACCCACGTCTTATTATTAATCAAAGCATTAAATTCGTCTGTCATAGAAAGTTTCCAATTAGGATCAAGCAGAGCATCTTTAGGATTACGGGGGATAAGGGATATAGATGTGGTAGAGTGGAGGTCGAAAATCACCTTAGGTTTGGAGATGCCGGACTTGCTCCGTGTGACCATTTGATGTGCTGGTGCATAGGGAACATGATCTTGAGATACAACCGGAGGTGATTGCTGGGCCTGTGCCGGTTTTGGTGGAGAAGAGGGCTCGGGCCGAGGCTGGGGTGATCTGGTGGGGCTGGCCTGTCTGGTTGGGTTGGCATGGCCGGTTGGGCTGGCGGGAGCTGCTAGGCTGGGCTCAGAGCTTGGAGCCGATCCAGGTGGGACTGGGTCTAGAGCATTGTTTAGGCCGGGTAGAGCACCGTGGGCTTGGGCGGGGCTATGGTTGGGCTCGGCTGGTGAGTCCGGGCCAAAAAATAGCTTAGTCCGTGTAGCTAGAGATAGTGGGTCAGATAAAAAAATCATAGCTATGTGGCGAGGGCGAGCAAGAGGAAGCAAATGAAAACACCGTTTCATCAAATAATACATGCCTCGATATAATGAATTTGTTTGTTTTTAAATTAAAACAAACATACCCTCGATGATTAAGAGGAAATCCGACAAAAACACATGGTGTAGACCGAGCCTGCAGTTTGTTAATTGTGGTAGATGGAAAAAGAGGAAAACACAAACAACCGAAAACACGCAAGTGAGAATAAGAAGGAACACGACGATAGAGTGCAAAAGTAGGAGACGAGAAATTAAGCAATTTAGACGGGAGAATATTGGACAGGTAAGTGGACATGGACAATGCATACTGCCAATAAGACGGGGGAATGGACGCATGAAGAAGTAGGGTACGAACCATGTTGTTGATACTTCTGATCTTGCGTTCTGCACGTCCATTCTGAGAGGAGGTATGTGGACACGAGAAGCGGAACACCAAGCCGGACGAATTACCAAATGCACGAAACGGAGAGTTGTCGAACTCCTTTCCATTATCACACTGAAAACTTTTTATAGAGACCCCAAATTGTGTAGAAACATGAGCACTAAATGAAAGAAATAACTTGAAAACATCAGATTTCTTGCCCAAAGGAAATGTCCAGACAAAATTAGTGAATTCATCAAGTAATATCAAATAGTATTTGTGACCAGATGTGCTCAAAACAAGAGATGTCCATAGATCAGCATGCACAATATCAAAAGGTGCATAAGTAACAGTAGCAGATGTTTGAAAAGGAAGCCTAACGTGTTTACCAAGTACACATGACGGAAAAACTGAATTAAAAGCATTCGTACAACCAATAAGTTTATTGCTACGAAGAGAATTAAACACTGGAGACCCCGGATGACCTAAACGAGAATGCCACAATCTTGGAGACACAGTTGCAGAAGCAGAAAAAGGAATTGACGAACGACACGAAACATTAGATGTGACGGGATACAAATCGCCTGTGCTATTTCATCTTAAAACCAGATGTCCCGTCAGAAAATCCTTTACAGAAAAACCGAAGGGGTCAAATTCAATCGAGACATTATTATCACAGGTGAAACGGCGCACAGATACTAAGTTCTTAACTAGTTTCGGGGCATGGATAACATTTTTTAAGGTGTAATGTGGATGTGTGGGGAACAATGATGTTAGTCCATAACCATAAATAGGAATGTTATTTCCGTCACCAATAATAACAGAACGAGTAACGTTTGAATTAACATAAGAACGCAAGGTACCTGAGTTCACGGTCATATGGGAGGAAGCACCCGAGTCCATGCACCATTGACCATCAGGAGCAGGCTGCATGATAAGATTGGTCGTAGCATTGTACACGTCAGTCGGAACAGTTAAGTGGGCCTGATGTAAAACAGGCGGTCTGGAGCTCAAAATACCTTGCTGGCCCTGGTGAGGAAACTGCCCAGGCTGAGGAGATGGGCCTGGGAACCACGGGCCTGGTGCTGCTGAAGCAAAGGAGCCCGGAGGTGCTGCTGCCCAAGGTTGGACCTAGTGTTGCGGCGGCCCATTCCAGGCATACTGTTGCCCAAACCAGGAAGCCTGTGTCGATGGCCGAAATGGCCATATCTGCGACTGAGTTACATCGGAGGACACAAGAGCTCGCGTAGGCTGCCGAGAGCTGTTGGCCATGTCTGATGCGTCGTGGAGGTGCGACAAAATGCGATCAGAAGGAGAATCGCAGGTACACTAGCACCTGTCGCGTCTGGTTTTAATC
This sequence comes from Erodium maritimum, assembly GCA_963921825.1. Classification (NCBI taxonomy): domain Eukaryota; kingdom Viridiplantae; phylum Streptophyta; class Magnoliopsida; order Geraniales; family Geraniaceae; genus Erodium; species Erodium maritimum. The sequence goes on from OY997594.1 coordinate 55,191,191, forward strand.
GTTGCAGAAAACACCACTGTTGATGTCGCGATTTGCAGAGGATGTGGAGTAGCGATTCAGGTGCTACGGAAGAGGAGAAATCGCGATTGAGGAGTCGTAGCTTTGATGGACTTCACGATCAGGATCGCAAGTGCTTACATTATACAAATATATATACAAAGACTCGTAAATATCATTTATCACTGTATCATAATTATCATTTAACCACTAAAAAACATCCAAGTTTTTTACAATATACATATACATTAGGGCTCTCCAACAATACAACTAAAATTAACTATGATGTACAACAACACTGTCAAAAACTATAATTAACTTGGGCACATATAGTATACATATACTCAAAAACACAGTGTGACGCAATACAGTGTACATATAGTATGCGTATGCAGTATACATGATACTCAAAAACCTCAACTATGATGATGCATGATGCAACAATAATGATCATACATCCAAGCTTTTCTAACTGTGTGAGATTTGTGAGTAGTTAAAGTGAATCGTGACTCAGTGACTCTTAGACTTCTACCCTTATACACTTAAAGAACCATGACTTAGTGTCTTTTAGACTTCTACGATTATAATTATGACTCTGATTTTATTAAATATATAATAAATTTAAAATTTGGTTTTACACTTTACATTATCGGGTCGGGGTCGGGTCGGGCCGTATTAATACCGATCTCGACCCGGACCCGGTCAAATACCCGTTACCCGTCCTGATTTGAGAAATACCCGACCCGGACCCGCCTCGATCGGGTCGGGACAATCTGGTACCCGTCAGTTTCGGGTTAAATTGCCATCCCTAGTTGCAGCGAAGAATTGCATAGGAGAACGCAACCAAGAATGGAGTTGGGATCACAGACTTGGGCAGAGAAGCAGAAGCGAAAAAAAGAAAATCAGATTAGAGTAGCTCTGATACCATATTGGGATTTAAACCTTACTGTATATTTCCTTTCTCAATGGTATTTGTACACAATTACAGATAAGGAAATTACGTTAAAAAACATATACAAGATAATTATGAGTTTGAGTTTATTTAAAACTCTTAACTCAATTATCTCTAACAAGTGATGGCTTTGGGGTTAGGCCGTTGCCTCCCAAATCAGGACAGGATCCCGTTCCACCAGGCGTGCCTTACAACTCCGGGAGGAATGACGCGAGATCGATCACGACACTTGGATACGGATGAAGTCGCTCCTCCCTCGACTGACTTGGTCTCGGATCTTCAGGCTTCCCTAGCGGGTCTTCAGGACGGCTTGTCGTCCTGTTCCTTGGAAGAGGACAAGGAGGTCGATGTGGTGGTCCCGTCTTTTCGGACAACATCGACGACCATTATCCGCCAACAATGGGGGATGATGGGGAAACTTTGGTCTCCAAAGACCCCTCGTAAGGAAACTCTCTTGCGTATTATTACGAACGCGTGGGGCTGTTGAAGGTCTCACGGTCAAGGACCTAGGGCTGGGGCTTTTTGGTTTTTACTTTCAGTCCCCTGAGGCTCGGGCGTGGGTCCGAGGCAATGAGCATTGATGCTTTGACGGTCAGGCCCTACTACTTTGTGACCTGGATCCGTATGCTCGAGAGATGTCAATTGTCGACGGGAAATGGGTACGTCCATCGGGGACGCGCTGGGAGCGTGTGTGGATGTCCTATGTGACCAATGAGGCATGTGTTGGGGCGGAACTGTCAAAGTTCGGTTCTAGCACCTCCTCGAGAGGCCACTCCGAAGGGGACTGGTCCTTCGGTTCAAGGAGTTCCCTGAGCCGATTCAAGCTGAACTCACCTACTCTAAGCTTCCGAGGTTCTGCTACAACTATGGTCGGCTCGGCCATGTCTTAAAGGAGTGCACATGGGCAGTCAAAGGTCCCCCGCGATTTGATTCCTCCCGGCTGGAGTACTAGAGAGAGAAGAAGGTCAAAGCCTATGCGACAGATTGAGGGGAGGTTGATCGTTCGCCTATTCCCAATGGTGTCGCCCCTAAGGGCCCCTTTGTTCTGGATAGCCCCCCCGGGTTTCCATAGGCTTCATGACTCCTGGTCTGGGGACTCAGGGTACTATCCGACTTGAAACCGGACAGCCTCATGCTAACTCGGTTTTCGTGGCCCCATCAGCGCTCTCTGGTGAGTTAGGTAGTGGAGCACGCGAGGGTCCGGGAACAAAGAATGCTGAAGCTCCAGCACCTACTGGAGTATCTGGAGAGGGAACTAGAGCACTCAAGAGGTCAGAAATTGAAGCACCTCGGGAGTAGCAGGGCAGGACGAGGAAGCAGCCCCGCCAAGAGGAATGAGAGGCCAGATGAACATCGGGGATTGACCCTGGGAGGGGTCCCATGAAGATGCTTTGCCTCACACCATCACCACTGTTGAGATCCTTCATGATTTCCGGTACCCTCTTCCCCTCTTTCGTATTTTGTCCCTGCCCATGAGGCGTCAAAATACCGCTTATGACGGTTATGGTACTACAAGGATCAGAGAACCATTGTTCATCCAATCTGTCATTTTTTGTGCTCGAAGAGTTTGTTCCTCGATGTACGGTAATATAATTGCTTCTTCGAAATAATATTGCAACTTTCGCTAAAAAAAAAAAAAAAAATCCTCTAAAACATATATATATATATATATATATATATATATGTTTTGCAACTATTCTCGTTTATAATTAGATTCAGTGTGTCTGTCCAAAGAGCATGCAGAATGAGAGTCAGTTCCTTTGATTGAGTGCTAATTTGCAGCATGAGAACGGTATGCGCTGTCAGCTCAGCTATCATTTTGCAGATCTTTCTCGAATTGTAAAGTGTCATATTTATGATAATTTCTCGACTCCCACCAGTCCACCGATATTTATTGCGAGAACAATGCATGAAGAGTATGGGGCTCTATAAAGATAGCACCTCCACCTCCATATCACAGATCAATCTCTGCTCTCTGACGTCCCAATATAAAGGTAACTTATTACCAAAAGTATTTCTCTCTGCATGACAATAATGTGTTATTTTCCTATTTGTATGATTGCGGGCTCATTCAAATTTTGTAAATTTTAACATATTTGGGTCATTTAAGATCATCTAGTTATCCTTCACGTGATATATTGAATATTTTTAAAGATATAATTGTAGATTAATATAAATTAAGATGTTGAGATCTTATGTAGTAGTGACTTGTGTCTGCGCAACAGCAATGTAGATGACGGAACAGAGAGTGTGGCGCTAGGATAGAGTTTCTTTGTCACGCTAGTTTTCTTATTTAGTTTTTTTTCTTCTTCTTTCAAACGAGTAAGTGGGGTATGATATTACTTTGGTTCAAGATTTCAGATATCTGTCCAGATCATCCGTAGTCTATCTGGGGCTCATGGATCCGTACAAATAGCCTGCGTGTTGTCGCAAACGTTAACTCAAGAGTTCCCATTACCGACATTTCAAAAATACGAAACAGAAATTAAATAATCCAGCAAACAATAATAACTAACCAAACCAAAATAAAAAAGAAAAAACCATAACGCAAGCCTGATAAGTGTGCTCTGGTTGCGGTTGTTCCGAGACTCCCTAGCACCGTCAGTCCCGGGTATGTAGGTATAGATCCTGGTTGGATCTTCCCACCTCCGTCGAGTTCTCTAAGTGCACAAAAGGGACGGTTTTCTTCACTTCTCCTCCCGAGACGACCAATCAACCATGTAGACATACCCCACCCTATCGCCCTCCTCCTGGATCCCAAACCCATTGAGAGAGCGGAGCCATGAAACAACACAAAGGTTCGAAAAAAACCCTAGGGTTCGTGTGAGTCCCCGAATCCTTGAGCTCCGGACTGTGCCGACAGATCTGATCGGCGAGGTGAAAGTAGGGCCTTTGACACCAAGCCGAGGTCGGGGACGGGAGGAGGCGGTGGCGGCGCAAGAGCCTCAAATGGCGGGTGGTTCCTCGCAGCAGCCGGGGGTGGCGCGTTAACGTCAAGAAGAAGAATAGCTCCGATGGCTATTGGGGGAGAAGGCTGGCCGGCGAGACGAAGGAGGCGACAACCATGACCGGAGGAGGGGAGAATGCAGCGATCAGAGACAATAAAAACCTTGGCGGTATCAAAATCAAACATGAGTGAGCGTGGACAATGGGGGAGAAGAGTCCCACCGACAGCCGTCGTGGCCGGGGCCACTGTGGCCGCCGATGGTGGCGGCAACAACAGATAATTTGGGGAAGGAAGGTTTTCTCTCTGTAAAGAGAATAGAGTTTTTAGTTGGATTAGATGACATGTTTTCTTATTTAGTTACATTTTGAGAATAACATATATTTTGTGCCGAGAAGTGTATTACTATTAGTGGATGTAATCAACACATTGTCAATAAACCACGTTATTCTGTTCTGGTCCTCTTCTCCAACCTCCTTCCGCTATAATAATTCAGGAAAAAGATATATCCTTACTTCTCTATTTATACGGTCTCCAAGTTCATTCTAGTCATGATGCCATTGCCACACTTGTTCATACAAATTGTTGGAACTCAGGGATGAAGGACAGGCCACGGTTGCGGAAAAAAATGTATGCCCAGACAGCTGAATGATGAACTCGTGATTAGACAATAGTAATACATCTCGACTTAAATTGTACACTCAGTATCGACAGTTTCTTTTCTGACTGCATATATGAGGATTGAAACCAATAGCATCATATTAATATACGAGATCTCTATCACTTCACGTATAATCATCAGGACGGTTTAATCCTAATTTATTTGACTGCACTTTCTTCTAACCTCGCCTTCCCCTTCAAGAAGGATACCATTGGACGAAAGCTTCACGAAGGCAGAGGAAAAGACCTGGAAGAAGTAGCTTATATCCGATGCAAAACGTCTTACACTTGCTGCTGTTCTTGGATCATTAGCAATACTGGAGTCAATACCAAACAAGCCTCTACCTATCAGAATATCCATGAAATATTGGTTATCGAATGTCAATGGGGTCAGGTCATTGAACACGAATGTAAAGTTGCTCATCTCATTTCTGCATTTGGCCCTCAGGTAAGCTTCGAATTCTTCCTCCACTATGCCCTTAGGATCATCTCTACGACCCAACCTGCTCACGATGTTTCTGCAGTGCCCAACACCTAATGTATGTGAACCTGCAAGCCAAAGAAGAAGCAAAATGCATCACATTTTCAGAACGAAAAGCAGATGTTCTAAACAAGAATATTTGTATTACCCAAAATGGCGACAGATTCTTCAAGATTCATTCCTTTTCCCATGAATGTAGCGAGCAATCCTTCAACAGTTATGGTTGATGGAGGAAGATGCGTGTCGGCCAGTATGGAACTACAAGTGAGGGAGTCCCTTCTTCCTAGAGGAATTTCAATATGGGGTCCTCCTGTCATAGCAACTGAAATCTTCGCAACTAGAGCAATGATGTCTGCACACGAAACCTGCCCGGGACACTCAGCTTCAAGAGCTGACTTTATGCGATCAATTTCCTCCCTTTTTCTGATGCTGTAGTTCTTCGAGGAAATCATTTCGGAATTGTTGCTCAAATCAAGCAAGATCGATGCATCACATCCCTGTTGGATCAAAATAAAAGAAATTAAGAAAATCTATAGCTCATTTATGTAGTAACAACTTTGAAAACTGAACCAAATTTAACTATAGATGTTGCCAAGTTATCTATCTCTACGAAATGAACTCTTTGCATGTCAAGTCTATTTTGAAATGGTAGGCATAACATTATCTTTTTATTTACCAAATGTATATTGAATGAGGAATTTAATTATCAGTCATCTTGACATTTAAGAAAAGGTTGTTCTTTTTGTTGGAATCAGCTGGTTCAACTAACAAAACTCATAGGCACCAATTTGCATGGGAACAGAGTTGTTTAAAACTGAGAAGGCTACTCCTATATTAATTGTTCATCCAAAATGACAAATTCTGGACTTATTGCCAAGACATGGTTGTATCAGAATAGAGAAGGTTAGCCAATGTGCAAGAAGTACCTGAACTTGGCAGTCATGGAACATGAGCCTGAGAAAAGCCGCTGGTGAAGTGATGTCAGTCAAGAAAATGCTGAGCAACTCTCTCCACACAATTGCTTCCACATTTGGACATGAAAACTTGTAGTAGTCATAAGAAAGTTGAGCTTCATTAGCTCCAAATGAAACCACCAATACTGTTACTGCAATCGAAAACACCACAAGGTTTCCCATGCTCTCTCTCTCTCTCTCTTTGTGTGTGTGTGTATGTATACAGTATATACGTACATGAACATATAGAGACGATAAAAGCAGCATGGGAAGGCAAACATTTATATGGTTGATGTAGGTATGGGAAAAACAAGTTGGGTTCAAGACAAGTTGACATTGTTGCTGACAAAGTGAAAACAGAACAATGATAGGCTGTAAAAGCAATTACTACTTGGGTTGGGCTCAAAGCCCAATTTCTGGTAAACCATGAAAGCTTCAGGATTGTATCACTACCAAATCATCCATTTGAGACATATGATACTAGCTGATTCTTGCAGAGGCATGATGAACTCAACTCGGAAACTTTCCAAGTTGAAATAACCAAGGAAAACTTGTTGAATGTGGCTGAAAAGGGGGAACGAAGTATTATCACTTGCTTAATTTGATATGTTTGAGCAACAGGATACTATCCTCTAACAATAAGTCAAAAGTATTGGTATGGTCTAAACTAACAAGACTTGCAGTCACGTTCAAAGTTCCAGATTAGAATACTGAAGTAACAGTCAATTTTCCATAATTGTTGCTATTAGCTTATAAAGAATTTGTGTAAATTAAATGAAATGTCGAGACTAAAATCTATAGTATGTACTGGAAAATGAGATAATTTTGGTAAAAGGGAGCAGCAAATGTGTCGGCCTACTGGAAATGTTTCACTAAAAAGAAATTTCCCTTAAGCTCCCTTCCCCACTAAACTTAATACATTTGGCTGCTTTACCTCACAAGATAAAACCCTAGTTTCAAAAACATGCAATACTTGTTTGTAAGCATGTGCTGCATAAAAAATTGCCATAACAGTTTCAACACAGTTATAATGTTTGGATGCAAGAAGCAACAACCATCTAACTTTTAGTTGTAATGGTGTACTGACCATGTGCAACTAACATTATCCAAATACTGTGCTGTGGCCTATATAGGCATGTCATATTAATTATACATACATGTGCTCTAATGCAGTCGCAAATTGCTTACTTATTTTATCAAGCAATCATCTTTTATATGGCAATTGTATCATAAAGGAACTCAGTGTCTGGTGTGGTGTTTGAATTCTTCATCAAAAACAATAAAAAAAACACACTTTCAATGACCGAGAAACTAGCTACTGTATGGAAAGAGAAGCTAACTTTACACAGCCAAACAGAGAATTGATATTTCAAATGCATATGATTTGGGAGCTAACAACAACTGGAAACAACCAGTGAGGTTCAGAAAAAGTATACATAAGTGACAAGTTAGGGATCAGAGATTTCAAAAGAAACAAAGATCACCACATAATGTAATGAAATCATTCTTGTTCATAGAACCCCCATAATGTAATGACATATTTCAGCTTCATTAAAATCAGCTTTTGTGACTTACCCGTCAGAGGCCCATATCTTAACAAAATTTCCCTAAGATGCCCAGTTGTGGCGTAACCAGAGAGTTCTACGAAACCCCATCTCTTCCATTGTCTACAATACATATACATACCAATGCCCTGCCATAAATACTGGACAAACATGAGAAATTGAAAGTGGGTTAGGCCTTGGGATACTGAATGTAATCCAATTCCATTTGATTAAACAGATACCAACATCATTCCTCATGCAATAAACACCCAGCAACCACAGTCCAACAAACAACATTTCTCTCAGGCTAAAGATCAAACACCTTGCCTGCATCACCGGAGGAACAAGTGTAAGCGTCAGAGTGATCCCGAACTACATACCGCTCGTGAAAGCAGACAACTTGCAGAGCAGCTCAAACGATGGAATTTGTGGTTTGTCGAGCAGTGGGGAAAGTCCAACAGCTCCAACAATTACACCGTCCCTCCTCTTCCGCCGCCGAGGGTGTACCCGGTCCGATTAACTGAACCAGATGATTATGTTGTAGCCGAACCGGACCTTTTGATTTTTTAGAGCACATACAACTACGCACCATATAGCGAATACGAACCGCGACCCACTATTTAGCGGTTTGCGGGTCGCGCGTTGTACGACACGATTTTTACGTCTACAAACGGTTAAATAACAGGTCATGGTCGCGATCCGCGACCTGCGAACCGTTATTCCGGTTTGTTGGTTAGCGAGTTGTTGGTCGCGCGCCAACCACTCATGTCGCGGCACGTGGTCTTCCGTTTATCTTAAATACATAAAATCAGATTTATACTAAATATGATTGGTCCACTCACGACCTGAGCCCCAGCCCGAATCCCTATCTGGATCCCATCACTGTAGAACACACTTAACTTAAGAGACTAAGAACCATTATTTTGTTTATTCGGCACCCGAGCCCCCAACCTGAGCATTTGCGTGGTACATGCTCTAAAATGAAACCCTGAATTGGATCCATTTCATATAAAAACACCGATTTTTCATTCTTGTTTGCAACGGTTTTCGATTAATACCCTACCCCCACCAAAAACAAAATTGAACTTGATATGTAAGCTAAAACAAATATGTAGCCAAAAATAAAAGCATAAACCTCAAGCCTAAATGACTAATTCCGAAATGAAGATAATATGTGAAAAGAAGTGTTATTTTTCGAAAGAAAGACTAAAGAGCCTGTCTATTCTTTTCAACCATGTCAAACGTGATTTTTGGTCGACTGTGAAGATTCATATACCAAAGAGATGGGTCCGAGGTGGTGAAGAGCTTCATAAAGCATGTCGAGAGAAATGCATCCATTCCCAATTCCCAAATAACGATGTGTTCTTGGTCATTCTACAGCGAGCAACCTTGTTTGATCTGACGACAGAACAATGCCGCAGCGTGGAAGAATTTTGTATTTATGCCTCCGTCCGTCATCCATTGGTGTTTGGCTCGTTGCTTCCAAAACGCTTCGTTCTTCGCTAGTGTTGACTCATATTGTGTCACGCCCCAAATTCGGTTTTAACCGGACTCGAGATGTGAACTAAAATAATAATAATTAATAATAAAAAATAAAATTTAATAATGTAAAACTCCAGTAAAACATAATTCAAATCCGATTCTATGAGTCAAAAGCTCAAAATATAACCAAGTAAGACAATGTCTAATACAGTTTAGTGCAGAAAATGGAAAGGACTCCCGCTCCGTTGTCAGATAATGTCTAATACGTCTCTACTACAGTAACCACCCGAACCCTCGAGGAGCTCTCGAGCCCTGAGACGTCCTAAAAGCCTACTCACCAACGAAACCTGTAAAACAGAGGGGGTGAACTTACACTCAGTAGGAAAAAGTAGTAAGGGAAAGGACTCCCGCTCCGTTGTCAGTAATAATCGGTAAATAATTCTTACTAAAGCTGAGAATGTAAATAGGAACCGACAGGGACACACAATAACGATATAGCACCAATTTAAGTAAACAAACGAGCGACCGGACATTATACTACTAAGACCACCACGGACGTTACTTGGATTCGATAACACATAACATAAGACAAGCACTCGGGACAATCTGAACATCACGCACAACTCAACCAATACATCATACCGGAATACACCCTCGGTCTAGATGTCTTCCCGGACACACAACACCGGGGTGAAGCAAATACATCATACCGGAATACCCATCGGTCGAGATGTCTTTCCGGACACACATCACCGGGGTGAACCAAATACATCATACCGGAATACCCATCGGTCTAGATGTCTTCCTGGACACACAACATCGGGGTGAAACACTACATCATACTGGAATGTCCATCGGTTTGGATGTCTTCTCGGACACACAACATCGAGGTGAAACACTACATCATACCAGAATGTCCATCGGTCTAGATGTCTTCCCGGACACACAGCATCGGGGTGAAACACTACATCATACCAGAATGTCCATCGGTCTAGATGTCTTCCCGGACACACAACATCGGGGTGAAACACTACATCATACTGGAATGTCCATCGATCTAGATGTCTTCCCGGACACACAGCATCGGGGTAAATCTCAATGCACACATACCGGACCGGCACACACTTCGGTCGGGTATCTTCCCGTCACTCGGGGTACAAGTCACAACACGCAATGCCACACAACCACACTACACCGAACTTATCGTACCAACTTACCAAGAACACCGTATCGGTCTATCATTCACCCGATCATATCACAAGACAACAATCATATCACATTCATCTCATTCATTCAACCAATCATATCACGAAACAAACATTCATATTGCATTCATCATAATTCATAAGCCATACTGTGATTCTTAACTTAACTAAGAGTGTATTACGCAATGACATTTATGGACAAACAACCATAGTCAAACACAACAAACACGTAATCTTAAGGCTCGACATGACCATTCTACAGCACGACAATTCCCATAATTTAAAGCGGTTATTTTAGTGAATCACATCCTATATGCAAACTAAGACGCTTCCGGTTATTATTATCCTATATGCATACTATTAGTATTCTTTAAATTAAAAGCGGAAATTTACTACTCTTCCCTACCTCAAAAGCAATCCAATCCAGCAGCGGACGACCTGGCTAGCTTCCTCCTTGTCACTTCATGAGGTCCGAAAGTCTCCTCCTCCGTCAAGCTCGGGTCCTAAGTCTTGGATCACAATTAAATACTCAAATCAAGAGTAGTTCACAAATGGTTTAAAGAGGAAAACACTCATAATCAACCCCAAAAGGACTCGGTTATAGATAACCGTCCCAAATACTCAAAATCCAACAAAATTGGCCCAAAAGGCCCAACTCAAGTCTGTCACGGTTCGGGTCACGGAGCCTTGATGGACTCCGTGACGGTCTGGGTCACGGAACCGTGAGGTTCCCCGTCACGGGTGACGTCACGGAACCGTGACGTGTGCCGTCACGGAACCGTGACGTGTGCCGTCACGGCCTCCTCCAAGCCACAATGGACAAGTGTCCATGTGGGGACCACCTTGTCCTTAATAATTTCCAGCATCTTTAATTTAATTAGTTTTAGTCGTTATTTCGCCTTAGTTTGACCCGAGTTTGACTTTTTCGCAAAGACAGTCAATTGGAAGGAAATGACCCAACTAAACTAACCGTATTGACGGCTAAGCTTTTTGGGTCCCGGAAAGGTCCCGAATGACTCCCGGAGTCATCGGTTGACTTTTCCGTCCGAAAGTCAAACTTTGCCAAAAAACACCGGTTCGACCGGGGGCGGTTCTTACATATTGAATTTGAAACGCCTCCTTACGGTTCATCCCTTCCTATCTGTGAGTCCATTAAGGGTAGCTATTTGGGGTTGGCACCACTTAATATTCTAGAGTGTGACCTTGTATATATTTCGTCCTCAGTCATTGAGAGTCTCCCCTACTCGTGTCGTTCATTTGCGAATTCTTGTTTCCTCTTGGTCATTTCATGTCGTTTGTACCAACATTCCACATTCCGAATCGTTGGTCCAGTTTGATTCGAATCTAAATTTCAGAATGAGTGGTGTTTGGTTCGTCGGGCTAGTGTAAGGAAAAAGTGGTAGTCATCTGATGTCGTTATACCCGTGTTTTGGAGTCGAACTGCCGATACCTCTCGTCTCATGTCCCCTAACATGAGAGCCCTATCTAGTCTTGTTTTCAGCCACATTCGGGCCTCGAAATCATGTAAATTGATGTTCCTCCATTTGGATATTCAAGACACCATGTCTTCTAATAATACCTAAAATTCTGTGATAAGAGCTTGAGGGTTCAACTGTCCCCTTCGTGTCTCCTCCTAGGTTAAGATAGTATTAAAGTCATCAATAAGGATCCATCTCTCTGAGTCTTGTTGAGCTAGATCTCTGATCTTTGTCTATGTGGTGTGTCTGAGATTCCTAATTGGGTGACCAGAGACTCCTTATAATCGAAATGGTTCTCTTCTCAGCATGTTAACGATGGTGTCAATGTATCTTTAGTTGGTATTCCTGATCGTGATCGTTACATTGGGTCCTCAAAAAATAACATGTATACCTTTGTGACCTTCTGAATGTGAGACCCATACACCATCCCTTTTACGATGTATTTTGATTTCATATCCTTAATATATACTCGAGTGTCTTAAACATGAAAATTTATTTGTAAAAATAATTAGAACCCGTCGTCTGGGATTTATCATACAAGAACAACCATTGGTTCACCTTCTTAGTTCCTTAATCCATTGAACATAACGTACGAATCTTGAAGAAAAGTAACGAGTCAACTAAACTAAACTCTATGTGCAACCACGTTTTGTGCAGCCCCAAATGTTACTAACAAAACAATATACGACTTTTTTTATATATAAAAAAAACAAATTACGACTTAATTAAATACTCCTTACACACATACATCGTGCCCACCACCTCTCGATCCGGCTCACTCACAGTCACAGTTACGTATAAATATTTGGCCCATCACTAATTAACTACATAATTAGCCATGGCCTCTTCTCGGCTCCTCCTCTCTCTTCTCTTGGCTTCTATACTGGGCCAAGCTTACTCTGATTCCTACTACACTCCCACTTTAAAACCCAAGAAGCTCATGAATCGAATAGACTCATGCTGGCGTGCCAACCCCAACTGGGCAAAGAACCGCCGTGCTCTCGCAGACTGTGTCGTCGGCTTCGGGCACGGTTCCATCGGAGGCAAGTACGGCGCCACCTACGTGGTGACCGACCCTTCCGACGACCCGGCGAACCCGAAACCCGGGACGCTACGGTACGGGGCGATCCAGACGAAGGCGCTGTGGATCATCTTCAGCAAGGGCATGACGATCAGGCTGAAGAACGAGCTGATAATGAACAGCTTCAAGACCATAGACGGGAGAGGGGCTAAAGTGGAGATAGCGTACGGGGCGTGCATCACGGTGCAGGGGGTGAGCCACGTCATCATCCACGGCATCGGCATTCACGACTGCAAGCCCGGGAAGGCCGGGATGGTGCGGAGCAGCCCCACCCACGTAGGCCACCGCCGCGGCTCCGACGGCGACGCCATCACCATCTTCGCTTCTTCTTATGTTTGGGTCGACCATTGCTATCTGGCTCGCGGCGCCGATGGCCTCATTGACATTATCCACGCTTCCACTGCCATCACCATCTCTAACAACTACTTCTCTCACCATGATAAAGTAATTAATTAACTATATATAGGCCAGGTCATGACATGACATGCATACACGAGTTCTAACGTTGTTGTTGTTGTTGTTACTGATTTTAAGGTGATGTTGCTTGGACACAATGACAAATTCAGTGCAGATAAAGGGATGAAAGTGACGATAGTGTTTAACCGTTTTGGTGCTGGCCTCATTGAGAGGATGCCAAGGTATAATATGTACACATATTATGTATGATGTGGGTGTACATAACAATGGGAAGTTGACGTTGCAGGGTGAGGCTAGGTTATGCGCACGTGGCAAACAACAGATACGATGAATGGAAAATGTATGCGATCGGAGGTAGCGCAAATCCAACGATATTGAGTGAAGGAAACTACTTTATTGCCCCTGACAACAGTAATAACAAACAGGTACGTACGTGGACTTATGAATATTCTAAGAAAATGAAAGATATATATTAATAAAAGTGAAATGAAGCAGGTGACAAAAAGAGAGGGATCAAGCGGTGGATGGAAGAAATGGAAGTGGAGGTCGACAAAGGATGTGTTCAAGAATGGAGCATACTTTGTGCAATCTGGCTATGGAACCTGTGCTCCTCTCTACACCAAGTCTCAGGCCTTCACTGCATCTCCGGGAGCTATGGTTCCATCCTTGACCTCTGATGCTGGTCCTTTAACTTGTCTGCCTTACAAACCATGTTGACTCATCCCCACCTTTTTCAACACCCTACTACTGTATTTCTTGACCAAAAACTACAAGAGTCAAATGTGAGACAAATTGAATTTTTCTTATCACCTCTGAACCCAGCCCTTTAGTTACAGGCCCAACTCAATAAGCCCGACCAATAAGTCGTCCTGATCGGACATATATATCCTTTGAACAGCCCAAATGTACATTTTACACGGATTTATAGTCTACTATCATATCATTATCCAGTCAAATGGGTTTGAGTTAAAAGTAAACAAAAGTAGGCATCAAAATCAAAGCGAAAATGACATTTTCCATCACCAGATTATCCTCGTGCCTTATGTCTTTATAATTTGAATGATGGTAGTTGAGACTTGAGAGAGCGTCCGTGTGGCTTAACCTTGTCGTATATATATCCCAAGGAGCTGCCTTATATATATAGTTGCTACAATAGGCCGTAAGTTTCAGACCATCTCATCACATGAACCAAATTTGACTTTGATGCCTCTGAGAGATATCTTTTATCTACATACAAAAGGCTATATATATATATATATATATATATAAAGGAGAAAGAGTTTTTATATATATATAATAATAATAATAATAATAACAAATATCAAATAAAAGAATAGACAGTAACTCAATGATTAGGGTCATATAAGCCAATATAAGGATCTTAAACAGTCGTTCCCCCTTATCTTACTGTAGTAAAACACTAATCACATAATTAAACCAATATCATAATTACCAAATCATTGAAATTTAAAAACAAAAGGTGTAGTTCTTCCTCCTAAGCCGAGCACATAACAAAATCTATAACATGTCTAACCACGTTTAAACCCCTTACACCTTGCACCACCAAAAAAACACATGGAAAGTAGTAACACAAACGGATGGAGATCTTGCGGCTGAATTACTAATGTTATCAATTTAGTTTCTCAAATATCCATGAAAAGGTCAGTTTTATTTTTACTTTTAGTAAGTAGTCAAAGCAAATATATTATGAATCACGTGGGTCGTATTTACACCAACCCAAAAATAAAATTTTCACCATATGATCTAATAGAAAGAAGATTATATTTCTCCGATAATAGTTAGATTAAATTAATGAACGAATATGAGAAGAAAATTTGTGAAAAGAAACTTAATTGAAATACAAATAATAAAAATATAAAACTGACATATACCTGCAGTGCCAAATAGTGTGCGAAAAGGGCCATCTTTCTCTTAAATGTGGTGGTCACTAAAGACAGGAATAGAAAGAGCAACGTTATGGTAGAATACAAAGTCTAGATTGGTATCGATATTGTCTTCCACTGGCAAGTAGCAATAGCCAATAGTGAATAGGCATGCATAAACGTAGCGGATTTAGACAGCCGTCCTCGTAGTCGTAGGCCTAATTTCATTAATCATGAATGTCCCGTGCCTCTCAACGGACCACACCAGCTACTTGCTTTTCATGCACAACATGGACCAATTTGCCTTTGCCCCATGCTCTCTACTACTTTTCCATTTTCTTTACGCTAACCTATAGTTACCCTTGTACGCAAAAATGAGCTGCACTGCATAAATCTTGTTTGACAATCTATATTTTTCTTGATTGGCTCGTAAGAGACGGTCTAAATCCTTTTCGGTACCTTTCCTGAATGTTTCTCAGACTCATAATACCAGGTCCAAGACTCGGGCCTTCGATTTAAAGGCCTCCAGTCCGATCCAGTCTTCGGATAGCGAGTGGTACGAGGAAGTGTAGGCCTTGAGTTTTTTATTTGGTCTGGTTGTTTGGTTGGTTTTTAGGGCTTGTTTTTTTTGGCTCGTCTCTTTGTTAAGGGATATCTTCTTGTTTCTCCTTTGGAGACTTTTGTAATCGTGGTTCTGCTTTTGGCTTTCTCCTCCTTGGAGATCGACCTTTCAATAAAATTTCTAGCGCATATCAAAAAAATAACTCCATCATTAAGCATAAGAGAAAAAAAGAAAAAGAAGATCATGTGAGAACTGAACACACCAAAACTCCACCACGCCAATCCTAGTCTGGCAAGACTCAACCACTACTAGATTCACTAATAACCAAATATGGAAATCCTAACCAACACTAAGAAGAACCCCATAAAGGGAAGTGAATCGGTATCGAAACGATACCGATTAG
This sequence comes from Erodium maritimum, assembly GCA_963921825.1. Lineage (NCBI taxonomy): Eukaryota > Viridiplantae > Streptophyta > Magnoliopsida > Geraniales > Geraniaceae > Erodium > Erodium maritimum. The sequence goes on from OY997594.1 coordinate 55,207,233, forward strand.
AAGAAGAGTTAAACAAGACAAAAACGGACAGGTACTCTAGGCTGAATAGTACCCAAAATCACGAATCCCACTTTCGACGAGTAGAAACTGGCCAACACCAGAAGAATACACATTGAAGTCGAAACAAAGTGGAGGGAGGAGGGAATTACCTAACATAACTGCAAGGAAAAAGGTGAAGAGGTACCAAACCGAACTTCTCTGCACAAACTCGAAGAGCACAATCGTCCCTCCTCACAGATCTGATTCCACCAGATGTTGCTGATGGCCATCACCTAATCGAAGACCACAGAAGGAGCGACAAAACTTCAAAAATTTCGGTAGGGAAGAAAAGGAAGCCGGAACTAAGAACCTAGAGCAAGCCACGAGGCCGGTGCAATTCCTCGGAACCAAGTCAGAATCTTGAAGACGCCACAGTTCCACCCCCACCACAGAAACTTTGAACCCTAGGCCAACAGGCCAAACCCCTCGTCAGTAAAAAATCCCCAACGAGGCCCGGAAGTCACCTAGAACCGAGAGAAGAAATAGGGGAAGGGGCAAAACAAAGAAGTACCAACAAAAATTCCTAAGAAGAAATGGAGATAGGTTCCCGATCTACTACCATCTCCATCCAAACGGTGAATAAGAAACTCCCACAAGTAAACCAAAGAAAACTCATAGGTAGAAAAGTGTAACGGCTCACCGGAAAAGTGGGAAAGGGGAGAGGTCCCTCAGATCTGAGGATGGAGCCACCACGACGAGGAGATTGGGTGCAAAAACGGACAGAACCACGACGATCTTAGACCGGAAAGATCATGAAAGGTCATCCCACATTAGATCTGTGCCGAATCGCCAGAAAAGTGCCAAATCAACCAACCCAGAACTGTGGTAAAAGAAGCAAAGGAAAAAAACAAAAGAGAAAGAAGTAAGGATAGAGGGAGTAAGAAAAAGTGGCCGCCACCGACGAAATCCATGGTCGAAGAGCACGACCATCACCGTTAGATGACATATGGAGGTGGCGGCAGTTGAAGGTTGTTTAGGGTTGGGTCTTTTTAGTAGAGAGAAATGAGTATACACGAATTTATTACTTTTATCTTAATTATTACTATTATTTTAAAAATATTATCAACTTTTTATCAAACAACATACCAGATTATTCTAAAAGCATAAAACCCTAGAGCACAAACTCTCTAACCTAACCGCCTAAGGCCATGGCAGCCATGACTATTGCCTTGGTTTTTGCCATGGCTCCTCTTCTCCTACTTGCTTTCTGTGGATTTTTTCTAAATAATTACTCTCATGTGCCTCTTCCTGAGGAGGTTGTTCAGAATTTTCTCTCCTGGCTCTGTTCGACAATACCCCTGCAACTCCGATGGTTTTCGTTGATGTCGCCACTACCGCGTCTGTCTCCCTGGCCGTAGTTGTCGTCGTTTCTGAAGCCTCCGTCTTCGCTGCCTCCTAAATCTCTTCCTCCCTCCCTCACCATTGACGACCACATGTTCGGTTTTCAAGCCCTACCTTGAGCAGTGTTCGTTAGTTTTCATTCGCTTTTATTTGGGTATTAGTTTTAGTTCTAAATCGCCTTTATGGTACCCCATTCAATGCCGTCAATGACAATTATAGTATGAAAAGAATTGCGACATCATTGTGGGGCTATCTGTTCTTCGTGGTCAGCGATTTATTCCCGATGCACTTTGATGTACTCTGATCATTAATACAAGGTTTCATCGTTTTACTAAAAAAAACTACTATTTTAATTTCAATAAATTATTAATCTTTATAATCATTAACATTTAATTATTACTTACTTATAAAAAAAATATATAATTTATATTTTTTATTTTTTAAAATTAATATAAATTATAAAAAAAACAACCCAATTAACTTCAATTGAAATTTAAAAACTAATTAATAAATTATATTTATAATTAAGTAATAATTAAATGTTAGTTAAGGTGTTATAAAGATTAAAATTAAGATTTTAAATTGAAATAATGGTTATAATTAAAATTATAGTAATAAATTCTGATTTTTATATATTTTTAAAAAATAATAGGTTTTCTATTAAAAAAACTTATTTTTATAGAATAAAAAAATATATGATTTCTTAAAATATTTTTTGAAATAAAATCTAATTTTTGTATATTTTTATAAAAAAAAATATTTTTTATGGTTTTGAAAATTTAAAGATAAATAAATGCTATTTTGGACCTTTTGTATTTTTTTTTTGATGAAAAGTTAACTAAAAATTAACGATAAGTATTATATTGGAAATAAAATTTTCACAAGGTATTGTAGTACTAGAAAAATATGGAAGGTATTAGACTGAAAATAAAATTTTCACAAAGTATTATAATGAAAGTTTCGGTTTTATTTAGCTAACTTTTGACTTGCATTGCATCAAAAAAAAACTTTTGACTTGCATGCCATATGGATACGTGGAGGAAGATTTTGATACAAATTCTACTGGTCTAAACAATGAATAGTAAATATTAATTATAACTTCAAATCATTATCAATTCATTCTAATCTCGTTCTCACTTCTCCTCTCTTCCCTTCTATGGTGGTTAGGGTTTGTAGTTTTCATCCGCGCCTCCTTCCATCGACAACGACGACATGATACTGATGATACTTTCATTGATTTAGAGTGGTAGTAGTGAACCAGGGTCTCTTCTATCTGGTCCACTCGGGGAGTCACCCCTATAGGCTCCGGCGATTGGACCTTCCGGGTCTGAACCAGTGGTGATGACAGAGATGGTATTCGCAACTCAGACGATGGTGAGGCCGACTGTGATGGGTCGCCCAACGACCAAACGAAATGAAGCAACGAGAATGGACAGAGGTTTGGTACATGGAGTGCAGACATGAGGTCCTCGTCGGCTCCGGGTACCTATAATGCTTGTGGAACACCGGTCTTCTCCAGATTGGGTCGAGCAACCACCAGAGGCGTTGAAGTCAGGAACTCCTGATCCGATGTAGATATCATCGGAAAACATCGTTCGTCGCTGGGGATCCTTTACCAGGGATGGTGATTCCTGTTCTGGGACGAGGAAGGAACGTTAGAGTGACGAGGTTCCTCCGGATTTTTGTCAGTCGGTGGCAGCGTGAATAGGGTAGGGAGCCGAGGGCTTCATTTCTCAGGAATGGGCCGACTGAAGCGGGTTGTGGGTTCATGTCAATGAATCGGGCCAGAGGAAGCCTGACCTGACGTCGTCTAGGGGAAATTGGGCCCAACTGTGGACCTCGGAATGAGAATGATCCAAATGGAGGCAAACGCCAGTTAGGCGAGGTTTAGAGGATGTGGGTCAATCTAGACCGACTCTACATGCGCAACAGGTGTGGATAACTCGGGTGACATATTGGGAGATCTAGGCATTCGGGTTGTGGTGGTTCCTCCAACGGAACTCTATGGACGAGGATTGAATTATGCCTATGCTATGGGGGCTCGGGTAATGTCGTCCCGGGCGTTTTATTGGAAAACCCTAGTGGACTGGTTGACAAGTCTATGACAAATCATGAATGTGATAACTAGACCATTGGAGGATGGAGTAGTGGGTTTCTTCTTCCAATCGACATGGGATAGAGCTTGGGTTCTAGTAGGGGAACCCTAGGCCTCCAGGGGATCATTAGTATTGTTTGCAGACTATGTCCTCGGATGCATCCTTAGGATATAGTCTTCTCGCATTTCTATGTCTAGGTCCTGGTATCAAACCTTCCAATCGGGGCATAGAACATGGGAGTTGGTTTCCGACTAAGAAACTTATTGGGCGTTTGTTAGGAAGTGGATGGAGATGTGGATGGTATGAGCTGGAGGCTACACTAGGACCAGGGTTAATGTAGACATTGACTACCGCTACAGAGTCAGATTTGGTATAGACTATCTGAGTCGGAGGTACAGACTTTACTGCACATTTCATACGAACGACTACCAGACCACTATTTTAACTATAGTTGTGTCGGACATCTAGTATCGGCATGTCTCCTGGGGGCAAGGGAAATGTGACCTTCTCTCCGATCCATAGCAAATTCGAGACCGACAGGTTCCAGTGCTAGACATAGTAGACTAACTCCAGGAACCAACTAGTCTTATTTAGGGGGATCCTCGGGTTGACCTACCGCTGTTTTTTTTCTTATCGCCCCCCATAATGGGCATCATAAATTTAAGGGGAAGGTCGTGGAGAATGACACTTTACCCTCTAGACGAGTCAGTTTGTTTACCGTCAGACATGCCCACCAGACCTAGGAACCTGGACCACAAACAAAGTCATTTCTCATCAGGAGGAGACACGCGGTGTTTGAGGGGGAATCCTCATCACGAGGAATTGGACCTCGGATTGGCAGGGACCAATCCTAGGTATCCTCTAACTCATTCCCATATAGTCGGGTGGAGGAGTAGCTGGAGGGACCTCGCGAGCGGGAAACATGCTCTCTTCCATTAGGGACGAAACATCTGAAAGAGGAAACCCTGGATTTGGAGTCGGAAGGCTCATCACGTATCGATGTGGCATATCGTATAGGGGCATGGGCGCTAAGCACCCTTGCCTCAATTAATGAGAAGGACGTGGTCCATTGGGGGGTCGACCAACAACACCGCTTCAATGGATGTAAGGTGGTAGTGGTCCCACCAAGTTCCGGTATGCAACTCTTCAACCATCTCGGAGGTTAGCACTCTCGCGTTTTTATGAGCCTTACTCTATCATTCCGCTGAGGACGACGCACATTGGCAATTGGGAAGAGTTCTCAATCCGCCACAGTAATACTCCAGAAATAGGTCGGCTTTTCCTAGCTCATAATTCGGTTCTTCTGTATCGATTTCTTGCGATGCTACCGCATCGGTTACCTGAGCATCTTTATTTTCAGCTTGGTCTCATGATGATAAGAACGTTATTTTAATATATTTTTTGTTATGTTATTTGCTTGTGCCCACTTTAGGTTGGACGTTTTTAATTAATATATTATCTCGTATACCACTAAAAAATTAGCAGTAAAGATTTATCGCATATTTTGTTAGAATTATCATGCATTAGGTTGAAAAAGAGCCGGGAAGTTCATAATCTCTACTCACTTCTGTCGCACCTAGTCTTGTCCCATCCTTCCCTACAACCATGCACGTCTCCTCGGTGACCGGGTCGGGGACACGACTTCTCAATCATCACCAGAGCACGAGGCCTGCATCTTCATCTTTTGCTTCCTCGTCATCCATGGTGCAGAGCCGCCGTCTGCTACTGGCAAAGGATTGCTGGCGGGGATGGTCGGTCTCTCCTCAACCACGACAGGGTTTTGCGAGGGAGCGTCCCTGGAATTCCTCCTCGAGTCAAAACGCCTTCCCGTGGCTTTCACGGCCGCGTCTTGTAGCTGGATGGTCGACCCATGACCTTGATCTGGGTCCGGTGGAGAGTAGAGGGCGTGGGCGACATGCTCGGTTTTTTCCTTCGTCTTTCTCATCCGCTCGGGCCCTGGACCTGGGAAGGTCTAGGGCTTTGAACTGGCGCTCTATTGATTGGGCTAGGGCGGCGTGGTGGGTCTCTTCTTCTACCATGGTGCATCAGACCAATCGAGTCCTTTCTGCTGCATGCAAGCGACGAGCAGATGCCCCGACTCAAGATCGATTCATGTACGAGGGTTTTCCGCTGGCTCGCAGGGGTTTGCTTTTGAGGTCTCCGTTGAAGGGACCTAGAACTTATCCCGGTGGGGGAGGTCAGATGCCTGTCGGAGGACGGCCTGTTATAGTTCCACCGCCCACCGATGGGTGGTACGGGCAAGTTGCAGTACTAGAGCAGCCAACAGTAGGAGAGTGGGCTCGTCGGGAGCGACCAAGGGTGGCTCGTGAGCTCGTCGGGAGCGACCAAGGGTGGCTCATGAGCTCGGCAAGAACTAACTGTCCTTGGATCCATTACCTAAGTCTGTGGGGTATCGCGGGTGGGGTACAGAGGTATCCCTGGATCCGTTACCTAACTCGGGATTTGGTCCCGGATGGGGGAGGCGCTCCCTTGGGATGTTCTCTTTTGTTCGATTGCTACGTGCCTGGGGAACGTTCAGGGGGTTTGGTGGAAGAGGTCAGGAGTCCCTCGGCTCTTGGCCTATTGGAATGCCATCGTCCTCTGTAGGGGGAGGCGGGGGAACGGGACCCATGGTGCTGGCAGCACCAGAGGAGAAGAGTGGTCAGCGAGTCACAGTTCAGGCGTGGGCTGGGATCCAACCCCGCTGGGCCCCATGAGTACAATACGGGGTCTCAGGGACGGGAAGAAGTCCCTGAGGAGATCCGATCAACCCTTCGCAGTTGATGGACATATGTTCAGTTTTACAAAAGAACAAGAGTATCGCCCTTAGGAGACCCATCGTTTTCAGACCCCACTTTGAGCAGTGTTTCGTAAGCCGTCTTTATTTTATTGTTCTTAGAATTTGGTTGGTAGGTCAATATTGTTTTAGCTTGGTTTATCTTAGGTATTTCAATATTGTTCGAGTTCCTTTGATTTGGTTGTCAGTTGTAGGTCGCATTTATGGCATTTCAACAAAACGTATTAGAAGTTTATCAGTAGATAAGGTTATTGTGTTTGTCCCAACATAGATCTCAGACCTGTACTAACTGTCTTAAAGGAAATATAATGCACGTTTAGTCAAAAAAAATATCATGCATTAGGTTGGAAGTTATTTACATTTATATACTTCTTGTTACACAAATTACAAGTAGTGAGAATCTTGTTAACTTGTTACACAATTTGTTGGAACTATTCTATATTAGGTTCAAACCTATGCATATTTGTATTTGTTTTGCAACTGGTTTTAACATAACTTATTATAGGTTTTAAAGATTTCAATGATCACATCACAAGAAATTAGGACATGAGTCTTGAACTTTAAATTTTTTCTCAGCGGTCATAATTAGAGTTTAAAAAGTATTATAAAATGTTTTTTCCATGTCTTGTATTAAAATTAAGTGTTTTATTTGACTATTTTAATTATTAAAATATTGAATTTCAGTTTTAACCTGTATCTACTTCTTTTTTTAATCGGAAAAATTAATTTAAATTAAAACCAGTTTGAAGGTGAAAAAAGAGTACAAACTGATCTACCAACACAACACGAAAACTCAAATAAAGACTCAGCCAATTGTAGGGGCACAACCAAAGAACATTCCTATTATGGAGTCTCAAAAACCATAGAAAAATCCTAAAAGGATCGAAGAGTACAAAGAAAGAGATTTCCTATGATAGGAACCTCAATAACCCAACAAAGGGGCACACCAGACAACCTAAATGACCCGATGTTACAACCATTAAGCACAAAACAATAAAATATAGAAAATGTCCAACACCCGGATTTTACAATCGTGAAGCGCACATGAATAATAAGGTCTTGAACCCATATTTTGCAACCATTAAGCACAAATAATACTGACATAAACCCAACTGATTGCCTAAGAAATTAGAAAACCATGTCTCATCGGGACCGTCAACCAACAACACGGTTTGGTAGACGGACACTAACAAATCGACGGCTAATACTGCAAACGAAAAAGACATATCAGAGGATAAAACTCATCCGACACACTTTATCCTACACCGAAACTGAAGGAAAATAGCTAAATACTCCATAACTTTTAGTGTTTGACTATTTTAAACATCGATAATTCATGACTAGTTAATTAATTAATTAAAATAAAGACAAGACCTAATGTGGTTTAATTAAATAAGTAATTACTGTTGGGAAAATGGCTCCATTTAATGGTTTCAGGTAAACTAGGTATAGAAGGGTATTGTGGCATAAATTGGGTTTCGGGTAATAATGAGATCAAATCGAAGAGTGGTTATGTGTTCACATTGGTTGATGGTGCTATATCGTGGAAGTCTTCGAAGAAGACTTGTGTATCCCGCTCTACCATGGAGTCTGAGTTCATTTCCCTTGAGTTGGTGGGACAAGAAGCAGACTTGTTGAGGAACTTATTAACAGACTTGCCTGTGTGGGGAATGCAAGTTGTGCCTGTCTCATTACATTGTGATTCACAAGAGGCTATTTGCGTTGAGAAGAATAATGTGTATAATGGTAAGAAGATGCACATTTGTATCAGGCACGATGTCATTAGACAACTTCTAAAAAAATGGAGTGATTAATTTGGAATTTGTGAGATCCGAAAGAAATTTTGTTGATCCTTTCACTACGGGTCAACCAAGGAGAGTACTCCTTGATATGTGAAGAGGGATGGGGCTCAAGCCCACAAGTCAAAAAGTATGGATGACATGTGTTAGTGTCATATGCATTCGTACTAGTGTTGATGCACTACATCTCCCATTCTTAGAGCACCCACAGTCGTGGGCGAGATGGCGCTGGCGAGGAGAAGTCGCCGGCGAGGAGGAGGCGGGGAGCTGGCGAGGAGCAGGCGAGAAGGGCGCCGGCGAGATAGAGAGACGTTGGCGATCTCGCCAGCAGATCTACCTGGCGAGTTTGCTTTATACTTGCTTTTTTTTGTTTTATACTTGCTTTTTCCCCATCTCGCCGGCGGCTCCTCGCCAGCACCAGTACCCCCACTGCAGAGCTCGCTGGCGGTAAGCTGGTGAGATGATTATAAAGGCATATTTTAAACCATCTCGCCGGCGCCATCTCGCCGGCAGCCGGCGAGATGGTTGTGGATGCTCTTATGTCTTTAGTAGTGCTTGATGATCTATAACCAGTTTTGGTAGTGCTTTGAGACGCACTTGATAGATCTTTATATTAATCTATAACAAGTATTGGTGGCTCTTGTGAGAAGCACTTGATAGATTGTAATCCATAACCAGTTTTGGTGATGCTATAGAGACGCACTTGATGGATTCTGCTGACATGATGGACTTTATCTCCTTATTAACTCAAGACCCAATTGGGACAATGCTAGTGATAAGCACTTGATGAGTCTATCTGCGAGTGTGTAATGGTGGACCACCATCTATGAAAGACTTGTGGGAAAAGTCTTTCTAGAGCACTCATTAGAACCAAAGTATGCGCATGACTTTTAATAGCGTTTTTGAAAGTTTTACGAATTTAGTGGTATATGAAGTATGGTACGTGTTGTGTGACGTATCAACGAAAGCTAAGTAAGTTCCATATTCTATTCACTTACTTTAAGTAAGTTGTTATCACATCTCACTATGCATCAATTCAAATCGAAAGATATTGATGTGTAAGTATCATACTGTCACGCCCCAATTTCAGCGAACCGAAACTAGGGACGCGAACGTTTAAAAAGTTACAAAACTGAAACCTGTTTTCGATAAATCACCTAAAGAGTCAGTTTAGTTCCACAAAAGAATAATATTTACATCTCAAAATAAAAGTCCCACACTTGGACAAAACGAGATACACGTCGCTAGACTCAAACACCCAGCAACCCGCTTCAAGCTCTTCAAGCTTCAGAAGCTCACCTAGTCCAGACTACGAACGGTACCTGTAGGAAAAGCAGCTAGGGGTGAGCGTTCGCTCACCACCACAGATAACATACTGACTAGGCATAATTAGTAGACAAGGCCGATGACACCAACAACGACTCAAGACACACGCACGATCAATACTTTCCTCAACCGACTCAACAATCGGACACGTTATGTAGACCCCACACTACGATCGACGACCTCCTCCAAGACACGATTGACCACACAATACCAAACAAGATCACAAAGGATCGCAAACCGGCTGCTCAGTAACCAATCTCTGTCTCTCGCCCTTTACCGATCATAGACGTGGTCAGGCGGTCGACCTGTCGCGCAACTTCTCCCGATCCCAGTCGGGAGGCTAACCCACAACCTCTCCGCTTCACCCGATCCCAGTCGGGTGGTTAGCCACACCCGCGCGTCCTTCCCCCGATCCCAGTCGGGGAGCTAGCCCACAACCCCTCCGCTTCTCCCGATCCCAATCGGGAGGCTAGCTACACCACACAACCTCCACCAGTAACCAGTAACCAATCACAATCACAAACAAGTTCAAACAGACAGTAACGACACCGGTGACAACTCCACAGACACTCAAGGCCAACAGGACACCAACAACCAAACACAAGTTCAACAACCCTACGGGCCCTCATGGCCACCCAAGACATCAACGGTAAAGTACGGGTTCACAACCCCACGGGCACTCACGGCCACCCAAAACACCGAAACGACAACACGGGCTCTCATGGCCACCCAAGACTCAGCAATGAAAAAATACGGGCTCTCAAGGCCACCCAACTCAACAACAAATAACACGCAACAACCTCCGGGCATGGTCATATGCCTCCAGTGAAACAGTTAACGCTAAGTTCTCTGCTCCTACGACACTACTAAGTGTCACATGCACTTTCAGTAATCGCTACGTTCCCGTATCATGCATTCCTAATATTCGATAACCTAAATAACCCACGACACCCCGGTGTCACATGCAATTCTACACCCAAGTGTCACATGCATTTCCAATTCTACACCTAAGTGTCACATGCATTTCCAATCTTCGATAACCTACTTAACCCACGACCCCAAGTGTCACATGCATTTCAAATATTCGATAACCTACTTAACCCACGACACCCAAGTGTCACATGCATTTCTACAGTTAACTTTCCCTAGTCAGGGCCGAGATCCGGCTACTTTTCCCTACCTCGTAAGCAACTCCAAAAACGCTCCACTAAACCTGAGATGAAACGCAGTCACTCGCCGAGCCTCCCTTTGCCTCGGTCCGCAGCACGATCTAAAAGAACACAGATTTTAACTCACTTTTAAGCTAGTACGAACAGGTCGAAAATTTAAATAACTCAACGCCCAAAAATTAATAACGGTTCCGCCGTTAAGTTAACGGCTGCGATTTGTCCATTTGAATTCGACAGTTGTCGTTTACACTCGAGCGGGATAAAAGTCGGGTTACAACGGATCGGGTTCGAGCACCTGCGCACCGAACCCGGGTTTGATCTAAACCCAGTATAAACCCCTTTTTAGCTTAAAACCGTCTTTGAACTCCTTTGCTTTGTTTAAATCCGACTTCGACTTGAACACAACGGTTTCCTTCCGCTCGTTTCCAAACTCGATATTTTTGGTTCGAAACCCTTCTAAAACCGATTTGATTTCGTTTTCCCTCCTTTTTGATTTAACTTAACTCAATTTCGTTTAACGACCGACCTTCGTTTTAAGACCCAAATAATCCAACCGATCTAGTTTTAACGATAACTAATTTACGTTCGAAAAGCGAAAACAAACTTTTAACCTAAATCTGATTTTTTTTCAACGTAACGCTCAAATTAAACCCTTTCTTCTTCATCGTTAACCAGATATGAGATTTGTTCGAAAATAACAACAATAACATAATTTTGTTCAGCTTTACAAACTCCGATTTCATCATTTTACAAAAGTCCTTTAAACAACACCGGATCTACGTTTTTCTGTTCTGTTCCCTTCCATTTCGGGAGCTCCGTTCCATCCCGGCCGGATCTGAACGAACTCGGGAACGGGAAAGCAAAGACGAAGAAGAACGGGGTCGGTTAGGTGCGGCCGACCACCAGCGCCGGTCGACCGAGATTCCACGGACCGAGAACTCACCGTAAAGGGGACGGTGGCGGGCGGTGGAGATCGGCGGTGGGAGCGGCGGTGGGGGCGGCGTACAGCTCGGGTCCGGACGGCTCGTCCCGTTCCGGATCTGACGAGCTCGCCGGCGACGGCGGGAGCTCGGGTCCGTACGGCTCGGGACGGAGAGATCGGAGGCGGCGGTGGACGGTCGGAGCTCGGGATGAGACCGGTGGTGGACGGCCGGTTTGTGGACGGTTGGAGCTCGGGATGAGACCGGTGGCCGGAGCTGGTGAGGAAGACGAAGGAGGAGGGTGAGGCAGGGAGCTCGGGGACGGGGTCGGGATGGAGGAGGAAGAGATGAGACGTGGGTGGTGAGGGAGGCGGCGGCTGGAAACGATGGTGGCTGGTCGGAGTCCGGCGAGGGAGGTGAGGGAGATGAGGGAGCTGGATCGAAGAGAGAGAAGGATGAGGGTGGATGGAGGCTGTGGAGAGAAAATGAGACTGAAACCCTAGGGTTTCAGTCTTATAAAGGGGGTGGGTTTTTGGGCCAGCCCTTTTTGGGCCTCAGGGGACAACCGGGCCGAGAGTGGCTGGGCTGGGTTGGGCCTGCGCGCCTGGCCTGGTCCAGACCTGCTCCCTTCAATTTTTTTTTTTGCACTCGTTTCAAAAACTTACCCTAAGGTTTTCGTTTTCAAATTAATACCTTAAAGAAACGAAGCGGGTTTTACAATCTACCCCCTTAAAGGAATTTCGCCCACGAAATTTAAAACAGGCGTACCTCGGGAAACGAACAAGGCGGGATACTTCGCGCGAACCTCGTCCTCGCGCTCCCAAGTTGATTCAGTCCCGTGGTGCTTCCACTGTACTCGTACCAAGTGGATAATCTTGCCTCCCCGCAGAAACTGCTCCCGCGTGTCCATAATCCGAACCGGCTGCTCCTCATAGGAGACATCATCAGCCATCTCGATATCTGTCCACTCAATGACGTGGGAGGGGTCTGCATTGTACTGCCGCAACTGAGACACGTGGAAGACGTTATGGACTCTCCCAAGTTGCGGTGGCAACGCCAGACGATAAGCCACTGTTCCCACTCTGCCCAAAATCTGGAACGGGCCAATGTACCTCGGAGCCAACTTGCCCCCGCTTCGCTTGAACCGCACCAGCCCCTTCCTCGGCTCACCTTCAGGAACACGTGATCCCCGACTGCAAACTCAAGGGGTCGACGTCGCCTGTCGGCATAACACTTCTGTCGGCTCTGTGCTGTCCTCAACCGATCGCGGATCAGTGCGACTTTCTCCGTCGTCTCTCTGACAAGATCTGGCCCCAGCAGACTCTTGTCCCCCACCTCTGCCCAACACACTGGTGACCGACACGGCCTCCCATACAACGCTTCGAACGGTGCCATCCCGATACTGGCCTGGAAGCTGTTGTTGTAGGCGAACTCGGCCAAAGGCAGGTGGGTTTCCCAAGATCCCCTGAAATCCAGCACACATGCTCGCAGCATGTCCTCCAAGATCTGAATGGTACGCTCAGACTGACCGTCCGTCTGGGGATGATGTGCTGTACTGAGTAGCACCTCGGTCCCCAATGCCTTCTGCAGACTCGGCCAAAACCTGGACGTGAAGCGGGGATCCCTGTCAGACACTATCGACACCGGGACCCCGTGGAGACGCACTATCTCCTGAACATACAAGCTGCTCAACTTGTCCACTGGGTCGGTCATCCTCATGGCCAGGAAGTGGGCCGACTTGGTCAACCGGTCGACTACCACCCACACGGCGTCGTTCCCCTTTGGCGATCTCGGTAGTCCACACACGAAGTCCATCGTAATGTGTTCCCATTTCCACTGAGCAATCGGTAGTGGCTATAACAATCCCGCTGGACGCTGATGCTCGGCCTTCACCTGCTGACAGACAAGGCATCTCGACACAAACTCTGCGACTGCTCTCCTCATGCCGCGCCACCAGTAGTGCCGTCTGAGGTCACGGTACATCTTGGTGCCCCCCGGATGCACTGTGAGACGCGAATGGTGTGCCTCTCGTAACACGGCGTCTCTACAGTTAACCGGTACGAATAGCCCCCCGCGGTATCGTAGTCCCCAATCAGTGCTTTCCTGCTAGCCCACCACCTCGTCACCCCTGACGACTCTCTCGCGTATCTCTGATGCTTCGACGTCCTCTGTCTGCGCCTCCAGCACTTGGGCAAGCAGTGAGGGCTGAGCCACTAGTGAGCACATGGCAACACCGCCAGTAACCTCCTCTAGCTCAAGCCCGAATGTGCTCAGCTCCCCCATCATGCCCCACTCTCGGACAGATATGTTGGCGAGGCTCGGAGCCGACTTCCTACTCAAGGCGTCGGCGGCAACGTTCGCCTTGCCTGGGTGGTAGTGTAGCTCGAAATCGTACTCCTCGAGTAGTTCCATCCACCGTCGCTGACGCATGTTCAGGTCTCGCTGGGAAAATATGTACTTGAGGCTCTTGTGATCCGAGAACACCTGAAACCCCTCGCCGTACAGATAATATCGCCAGCTCTTCAGCGCAAACACGACTGCTGCTAGCTCCAAGTCGTGGGTAGGATAGTTTCGCTCGTGTATCTTCAACTGCCTGGAGCCATAAGCCACAACTCTGCCCGACTGCATCAGCACGCAGCCCAGTCCCTCTCCGGACGCATCGTAGTAAACATCATAACCAATCCCTCGCTCGGGCACCACTAACACTGGAGCTGTAGTCAATCGAGTCTTCAACTCCGCGAACGCACGCTCACAGTCATCTGTCCACACGAACCCAACACCCTTGCGCGTCAACAGAGTCATCGGTGCGGCTAGTCGTGCAAAATCCTGGACAAATCGCCTATAGTAGCCTGCCAATCCTAGAAAGCTGCGGATCTCGAAAACACTCGTGGGCCGTGCCCACTTCGAGACCGCGTCGATCTTCGACGGATCGACCAGGATACCGTCACGGGATACGATGTGGCCGAGGAACCTCACCTCAGAGAGCCAGAACTCGCACTTCTCCCGGTTGGCATATAGCTGATGCTTGCGCAGTAGTGTTAGAACAGCCCTCAGATGTGCCTTATGCGCCGCCTCGTTCTGCGAATATATCAGGATGTCGTCCACAAATACCACCACAAACTGATCTAGGTACGGCCGGAAGATGCTGTTCATCAGGTCCATGAACGCTGCTGGCGCGTTCGTCAGTCTGAATGGCATCACTAGGAACTCGTAGTGCCCATAGCGTGTCCGGAATGCAGTCTTTGCGACGTCCCCCTCACGGACTCGCAACTGATAATAACCGGATCGCAGATCGATCTTCGAGAAGTGAGTCGCTCCTCTCAACTGGTCGAACAAGTCGTCGATCCTCGGCATCGGGTACCGGTTCTTCACCGTAACCCGGTTCAGCTTCCGGTAATCTATACACATCCGTAGCTCTCCACTCTTCTTCTTCACGAAGAGTGCTGGTGCTCCCCACGGCGATGCACTCGGACGGATAAACCCCTTCTGCTGAAGCTCCTCCAGCTGACGCTTCAGCTCAGTCAACTCGGCCGGCGCAAACCTATAAGGCGCCATCGATATCGCCGCCGTTCCCGGTACTAGGTCAATCCCGAACTCCACCTCACGAATCGGTGGGAGCCCGCTCAACTCCTCAGGAAAGACCTCGGGGAACTCGCATACCACTCTCGGTAACTCTCGGCTCTGCACATCCGGTACTTCCTCCTCTGCGGACAACGCCGATAGGAGGACCCCACTCTTACTTCCCAGCACGCACGTCACCTTCGTACCGCCCACTGTCAATGTCACTCTTCGTCTGTAGCAATCGATGTTGGCTCGGTACCTCGACAGCCAATCCATACCCAAGATCACATCAAAGGTAGTCATCCCCAACACGAGAAGATCCCCAGGGCAAGGACAGTCTGCGACTCTAATCTCGCAGGCACGACATACTCTAGTCAACGATGCACCACCCCCAACTAGGGTGTCCAGGCATAGAGGTGGGCTCAACGGCTCTAAGCTCAACCCCAACCTCTCGGCACAACCCGACGAAATAAAAGAGTGCGACGCCCCGGTATCAAACAAGAATAAAGCCCATAAGTGATACAATAAACACGTACCCTGGATGGTCTCGCGGTACGTGCTAGGTCCTGGGGCTCTGGAGTCGGTGACTGCATAGACTCTCCCCTGCGAGGCCTGCTGCCTCTGACCCGGCGCGCTGGCCGCTGAATACCCGTGACTCTGCTGCTGTCTCGGAATCGATGCGCTCGTAGAAGGCTGTGACGGTCTGGACTGCTGACCCTGACGAGGACGTCCCCTGGGCGACTGTACGGTCCGCGACTGCTGCGGTCGCTGCGCTGACGTTGCCCTCGACGGCTCGCGGCACCATGCAATGGTGTGCCCAACCTGGCCGCATCGAAAACAGCCGATCTCGTTGGCTCAAGACTCTGTGCCCTGGCTGGTCCGGCTGGTCGCTGGCAACGCCGTAGGCCCTCCTTCCACCGGGCACTCGCGACGGAAGTGGCCTCGCTCCCCGCAAGTAAAGCATGCCGGCGCCCTCTCTTGTGCGACTGGCCCAACTGCTGCCACTGAACTCCGCTGTCTCGATCCACTCCGATGAGGCGGTGGTCGGAAGGATCCCGCGGTCCTTTGCCTCCGCGAGTCTCGTGAGTCTGACGGCCCTGTCCAACTGATCGGCCGAGGTCGGACCTCACGACCACTGGCTGCATCCCGGATGCCCTGCTCCACTGTAGCCGCGGTGTCCACTAGATCGGTATACTTCCGTATCCTCAAGGCGAGAACCTGGTTCCGGATGCCCAGTCTCAATCCGTCCTGGAACCGCAGGCAACGGTTCGTCTCGTTCGTCACCATCTCAGGCGCGAATCTGGCCAAGGCTGTGAACCTGGCCTCGTACTATGCCACTGTCATCTCTCCCTGCTCCAGGTATAAGAACTGCCGATGTCGCTCCAGCCGAGCCGACTCGGGAAAGTACTGTGCCATGAATACCTCCTGGAATACGCTGTAGTCGTATCCGACTATGTCCTTCACCCGCCCCCACCAGTGGTAGGCGCTGTCTCTCAGCTGATGGGCCGCAAAGGACACTCTCCGACGGCCATCCTCGACACCCAAAGTGTCCAGGTCTCGTGTGACCTGCTCTATCCATCGCTCGGCTAGGTCTGGATTTGGCTCCCCGACAAAAACAGGTATCCCGAGCTTCAAGAAATCGAGTAGCGCTCGGGAGGTAAGATCCTCTGTCTGAGCGGCCCTCATCGGGACTGCGGCTGCCTCTGGTGCTGGCGAAGCCGACTCTCGGCTGGCGATGACCGCCACCAAACTCTGAACGGTCCTGGTAAGCTCATCCAGGGCAGTCATCACTGGAGGGTCCGCGACTGGCGGAACACTGGGGGTACCTGCAGATGGCCCCGCATCACTTCTCCCGTCTTCTCCGACGGGAGTGCCCTGTGCCTCCGCGTAGTCGGCGGGCTCGACGGTTGGCACCCTCCCTGGTGCCCCTGCTGACCGCCCCCGCCGGCCTCGCGTGGGTGCCTGACCCTGCGTTCCTGATGCTCGTCCGCGCCTTCCGCGAGCCATGAACAGTATCTTCTGCACGGATACACGCAAACGTTCAGTTTGCGAACTCAAATAAAGGCGACAAGTTCAAAAACGCCAACGCTCACACGGTCTAAGTTTACTCTATCGCGTATGTCACTAAAGCGCCACACCGCTCAAGTTAAACACACCTTATATATAGTATTAGTACACGAGACCACACCGACATATACCACACAAGCGACGACAAACCAACCAGAGTCGAACCTTGCCCACCGGGCCAACCAAAATCAAACATACGCCCACATGGCTAATCAAGTTCAAGACATGCCAAAAGGGCCAACAACCTTAAACCTTTTTCCACTTCATTAACAATCCTCATTTCTTGGCATCAGGTGGTTACAACCCCGTCCAGGCGTCCCCGAACTACGTTGTGGCCACTTGATACCAACACCGTCACGCTCGACCACATGAGCGCTCCTGAGTCGAGTCGCGACAGTTTAAAAACGTTTCACGCAGCAACACACAAACATTGTGCCAGTAGCCCCGTACTGCACAAGCACAAAACAAAACAGGACTCAAATCCTAACGGGTCTACACCCGAGTTCCGACTTGCGTACCCAACGCAGGACGGGACTCCACCGACTCGACTCTCCCACCTAATTGACGTGTAGTCCGAGGTGTGAAACCTCGCGCTCTGATACCAAGCTGTCACGCCCCAATTTCAGCGAACCGAAACTAGGGACGCGAACGTTTAAAAAGTTACAAAACTGAAACCTGTTTTCGATAAATCACCTAAAGAGTCAGTTTAGTTCCACAAAAGAATAATATTTACATCTCAAAATAAAAGTCCCACACTTGGACAAAACGAGATACACGTCTCTAGACTCAAACACCCAGCAACCCGCTTCAAGCTCTTCAAGCTTCAGAAGCTCACCTAGTCCAGACTACGAACGGTACCTGTAGGAAAAGCAGCTAGGGGTGAGCGTTCGCTCACCACCACAGATAACATACTGACTAGGCATAATTAGTAGACAAGGCCGATGACACCAACAACGACTCAAGACACACGCACGATCAATACTTTCCTCAACCGACTCAACAATCGGACACGTTATGTAGACCCCACACTACGATCGACGACCTCCTCCAAGACACGATTGACCACACAATACCAAACAAGATCACAAAGGATCGCAAACCGGCTGCTCAGTAACCAATCTCTGTCTCTCGCCCTTTACCGATCATAGACGTGGTCAGGCGGTCGACCTGTCGCGCAACTTCTCCCGATCCCAGTCGGGAGGCTAACCCACAACCTCTCCGCTTCACCCGATCCCAGTCGGGTGGTTAGCCACACCCGCGCGTCCTTCCCCCGATCCCAGTCGGGGAGCTAGCCCGCAACCCCTCCGCTTCTCCCGATCCCAATCGGGAGGCTAGCTACACCACACAACCTCCACCAGTAACCAGTAACCAATCACAATCACAAACAAGTTCAAACAGACAGTAACGACACCGGTGACAACTCCACAGACACTCAAGGCCAACAGGACACCAACAACCAAACACAGGTTCAACAACCCTACGGGCCCTCATGGCCACCCAAGACATCAACGGTAAAGTACGGGTTCACAACCCCACGGGCACTCACGGCCACCCAAAACACCGAAACGACAACACGGGCTCTCATGGCCACCCAAGACTCAGCAATGAAAAAATACGGGCTCTCAAGGCCACCCAACTCAACAACAAATAACACGCAACAACCTCCGGGCATGGTCATATGCCTCCAGTGAAACAGTTAACGCTAAGTTCTCTGCTCCTACGACACTACTAAGTGTCACATGCACTTTCAGTAATCGCTACGTTCCCGTATCATGCATTCCTAATATTCGATAACCTAAATAACCCACGACACCCCGGTGTCACATGCAATTCTACACCCAAGTGTCACATGCATTTCCAATTCTACACCTAAGTGTCACATGCATTTCCAATCTTCGATAACCTACTTAACCCACGACCCCAAGTGTCACATGCATTTCAAATATTCGATAACCTACTTAACCCACGACACCCAAGTGTCACATGCATTTCTACAGTTAACTTTCCCTAGTCAGGGCCGAGATCCGGCTACTTTTCCCTACCTCGTAAGCAACTCCAAAAACGCTCCACTAAACCTGAGATGAAACGCAGTCACTCGCCGAGCCTCCCTTTGCCTCGGTCCGCAGCACGATCTAAAAGAACACAGATTTTAACTCACTTTTAAGCTAGTACGAACAGGTCGAAAATTTAAATAACTCAACGCCCAAAAATTAATAACGGTTCCGCCGTTAAGTTAACGGCTGCGATTTGTCCATTTGAATTCGACAGTTGTCGTTTACACTCGAGCGGGATAAAAGTCGGGTTACAACGGATCGGGTTCGAGCACCTGCGCACCGAACCCGGGTTTGATCTAAACCCAGTATAAACCCCTTTTTAGCTTAAAACCGTCTTTGAACTCCTTTGCTTTGTTTAAATCCGACTTCGACTTGAACACAACGGTTTCCTTCCGCTCGTTTCCAAACTCGATATTTTTGGTTCGAAACCCTTCTAAAACCGATTTGATTTCGTTTTCCCTCCTTTTTGATTTAACTTAACTCAATTTCGTTTAACGACCGACCTTCGTTTTAAGACCCAAATAATCCAACCGATCTAGTTTTAACGATAACTAATTTACGTTCGAAAAGCGAAAACAAACTTTTAACCTAAATCTGATTTTTTTTCAACGTAACGCTCAAATTAAACCCTTTCTTCTTCATCGTTAACCAGATATGAGATTTGTTCGAAAATAACAACAATAACATAATTTTGTTCAGCTTTACAAACTCCGATTTCATCATTTTACAAAAGTCCTTTAAACAACACCGGATCTACGTTTTTCTGTTCTGTTCCCTTCCATTTCGGGAGCTCCGTTCCATCCCGGCCGGATCTGAACGAACTCGGGAACGGGAAAGCAAAGACGAAGAAGAACGGGGTCGGTTAGGTGCGGCCGACCACCAGCGCCGGTCGACCGAGATTCCACGGACCGAGAACTCACCGTAAAGGGGACGGTGGCGGGCGGTGGAGATCGGCGGTGGGAGCGGCGGTGGGGGCGGCGTACAGCTCGGGTCCGGACGGCTCGTCCCGTTCCGGATCTGACGAGCTCGCCGGCGACGGCGGGAGCTCGGGTCCGTACGGCTCGGGACGGAGAGATCGGAGGCGGCGGTGGACGGTCGGAGCTCGGGATGAGACCGGTGGTGGACGGCCGGTTTGTGGACGGTTGGAGCTCGGGATGAGACCGGTGGCCGGAGCTGGTGAGGAAGACGAAGGAGGAGGGTGAGGCAGGGAGCTCGGGGACGGGGTCGGGATGGAGGAGGAAGAGATGAGACGTGGGTGGTGAGGGAGGCGGCGGCTGGAAACGATGGTGGCTGGTCGGAGTCCGGCGAGGGAGGTGAGGGAGATGAGGGAGCTGGATCGAAGAGAGAGAAGGATGAGGGTGGATGGAGGCTGTGGAGAGAAAATGAGACTGAAACCCTAGGGTTTCAGTCTTATAAAGGGGGTGGGTTTTTGGGCCAGCCCTTTTTGGGCCTCAGGGGACAACCGGGCCGAGAGTGGCTGGGCTGGGTTGGGCCTGCGCGCCTGGCCTGGTCCAGACCTGCTCCCTTCAATTTTTTTTTTTTTTGCACTCGTTTCAAAAACTTACCCTAAGGTTTTCGTTTTCAAATTAATACCTTAAAGAAACGAAGCGGGTTTTACAAACCTTCCCGTAACAAGAAAAATTGTGGGTTTTCGTATTATTTAAAATGTTTTCGTGTGTTTTTGGAGTTTGTCTCCATTTCTTGGGAATTTTTGGGAAAATTGCTCCATTTAATGGTTTTGTGTTTTACCCAAAGCCCACATCGGAAGAATGAGACTCTTTTGGAGAGCTTATAATAGCTTCCTTCCTCATTCTTGTAAGAACCGCCCTCGGTCGATCCCGGTCGAACAGGAGGTTTTTGGCGAAAGTCGACTCTTTACCGGAAAAGTCAACCGATGACTCCGCGAGTCATTCAGGACCTTTTCGGGACCCAAAAAGCTTAGCCGTCATTACAGTTAGCTTAGTTGGGTCATTTCCTTTCAAATGACACTTTTGGTGAAAAAGTCAAACCCGGGTCAAACTAGGTCGATTTTGGATTATTTAACGAATAAAATAATAAGAGCTGAGATATTTTGGGGTAGGAGTGGTCCCCACACGGACACCTGTCCGTGTTAGCTTGTAGGGGAAGAAAAGTGGGTTAAAAGACCAAATGGTCTCCACATATGGACAAAATAAAGAGAGATGGACTAAAAGACGAAATGGACTTTTCCACTTAGAGGATAAGATCACATGGAGCAAAAATTCTGCCCATTTTCCTCATGTTGGCCGAACCACCCTAGCTAGAAGAGAGAGAAACTCTTCGTCCATTGAAGCTTGAAGAAGAAGCAAGAGAAACGAAGCTCTTTTTTGGCCATTTCTACACCAAATCTTCTCAAATTTGCTTCATCTTCTTCATCTCTTCATTTCCTAAAGGTTGGTATGCTTTATTTCCTCATTTGATGAAATTGATGTTGTGGGTTTGAGTAGAGATGAATTGAACTAGTGGGTTGTGGGTGTTGGAAGGTTTAAATGTTGATTTGTGAAGAAGAAGTGGAGTTGAATGATGGAAATAAATTGGTTTGAGTAGTTTTTGATGAAACTCACTTGGGTCTTGAAACTTTGGATGATTTGAGGTGAAAATTGAAGTTCTAAAGCTTAAAAATGGTGTTTTGGAGAACCTAGAACTAGTTAGGAGCTTGTTGGAGAACCTAGAACTAGTTAGGAGCTTAAAAATTAGTTTGGGTATTTCCCTCTTTAATTCACACTTGAATTAGCATTAATTCTTGTATTGCTTGTAATCTTAGACATTAGACCCGAGCGTGGCGGAGGAGGAGACTTTTGGACTTCGTGAAGTGACGAGGAGGAAGCTAGCCAGGTCGTCCGCTGCGGGATCAGATTACTTTTGAGGTAGAGAAAGTAGCGAATACCAGTTTAATTGTGGAAAGTTACTAGTATGCATATAGGTCATGGTTACTTGAATATAATTGTTAGAATTGCATGTTAAGATGTGAGGAACGAGTGAAATGAGGGATAACTTACGAGCCATGTCAAGACGTAAGTTTGGGATTGCCGTGCTGTAGAAATGCACGCGGGCCATGTCGAGCCCTTAGGTTGTGTGTTGATTGAAATGTCATGATCTTTGATTGAGATGCATGATGTGTGATTTAGCTGTTGTTGGATTGAGAATCATGTTATGATATACTCGGTGTAGCATGTTGTTGCTATGTTTGGGCAAGTGTGTCATGCGTGATGCGATGTGAACCATTGGTTGTGATATGATCGGGTGATTGATAGACCGATGTGATTGTTATGGTGAATTGGATTGGTTGGTATACCATGATCGAACTATGACATTATGATGCATGTTATTCTCTTGATGTGTGTTCCAAAAGGATGTGAGTTCGGTATGATACCTACACCGAGGGAGAGTTCCGGTGTAGAGTATCGAGGCCAAGGATGGCGTGATCATTACCCCGAGTTTGTGTGACGGGAAAACGTCCGACTGAATGTATTACTGGTCAAGGATGTGCCCCGAATCTAAGTGACGGGAAGATATCGGGGCCAATGATGTGTGGTCCGGTACGATATAAGTGGGCTGTGTGCAACTGGTGATGTTGGGGAACTGTCGTGCGGGACATGTGTTGTTCTGCTGTGTATTGTATGCTTGATGATTGGTTGTGTGCGATGTTTAAGTGTGGTTATGGTATGGTGAGAGTGTTTAGTGGTTGGTAAATTCCCGTGGACATTGTTAGTTGTTATGCCTTGCTAGTATGCCCTAATTGGACGGTTACTCGTGGTGGTGAACGGATGTTCGTAACCTTAACTACTTTTCCTACTGAGCGAAAGCTCACCCCTTTACCTTGTTGTTTTACATGTCTTGAGCGCGATTTGTCCTAGCGGGATTCTCGGCACTTGGGAGCTAGCGAGGGTCTTGTCTAGTTGTCTAGAGACGTACTATTATTTTGAATTAAACTGTTTATTTCTGGATTTATGAGCTGCTGACTCACTTTTATCGGATTATTATTATTGTTGGAACTCTTTTCTTTCAAAATTGTCTTTTATTATTTATTACTTTAAGTTCACGTCTCGAGTCCGGTCAAAACCGGGTTTGGGGCGTGACAATTCTTGTTCAAGACTAGTTGGTGGGCTCTATGGAGCTGGGCCAGACTGGCCCTCATGCATCGTCGTCGTCTGTCTGAGTCAGGACGGGCCGGGATCGAGTGATGTCCCTCTGGGGCGGGTTAAAACAGGATAAAATATTATTTTTTGTACAAATTCTTTTTCTAAATTCTGTTAAAGACTTATTCAATTTCTCAAACCTTTTTTAATGAGTCATGACGTTGAGGTCAAAGTGGTTTCCGATTTTCAGTGGGCTTTTCCCAAAATAGGAATCGTTAAAACTGATAGATATTTTGAAATCTGTTGCGTTTTTACTTTCCTACCCCTATGTTTTCAGCCTCTAAATACCAGGCTTTGGCTCACTTCTTTTTCACGTTTTACACAACATACAACCGAACTAATACACTTTTCTCTCCCAAAATTTTACTTTGTTGTCCCCGTTCTGGTTACCGTTGCACTACTTTTACATCCAGTAGAGTGAGAGGGCGCGTTGTTGGGTAGAGCTGTGTCAATCTTAGGGAGCAACCGTTGTTGATCGCCACTACAGTCATGTCGGAATTTTACTTTCAAGTCAGTGACTTTTGTTGTCACGCCACAACTTCAGCTTTCGTTTCTGCACGTCAACCCAGTTGATCAATTTCAACTCATGCTTTGTTTATTTTATTTAATTTTGTTCTACAAATCGTTTTAGTTATGTGTATATTAAACCAACAAGGACAGCATTTATTTGGAAACGATGAACTACTACATATACGGACCAACCCAGCCTTTTATAGGGTTTGATCTTTGGAACCAAGGTTGCTATATTTGCGGTCACGGACACTGTAGAGTAATTTATCTATTAACCAACAAACTGAGATCTTCCCTGCCTTCCCCGCTTCTTTCAATAAACCAGTAAATATGGGAACATAATCAAAACAATAAGATTAATATATAGGATGTTAAATTAAGTCAGAAAATAATAGGATGTGAAATTAAGTCAGAAAATAAAAGGATCGTACGGAGATCTGAATTTTATGGAAAATCTCTCTCGGGCTCACGTCTTGAGACTTCTCCCTAACCCTAGCTACACCGTTATGGAGCTTCCTTCTACCACCGCCGCCATATTGGTCCTTGTGCCGCCGCCTGTTGCTTCTGTCGGCCGCGTCACTCATGTGTCCCCACGTCCCATCAGGCATTCTCCCTCGCAGACCGTGCGTGGTGTGGGGGATAAAAATCGAAGGAGGGGACGAGGATTGGTCCAACCGCCTTCCTCTTTCGTCTCTCTCCTGGCCCATATTGCTCCCCACGACGCCTCGTCAAGGTTGAGTCCAATCTCTATGGGAACCTGGTCTCCGTCGTGGGCCTCGCCGTTACGACAGGATGGCTACACCGCCATGCGACCCCTTTTCCCTCCGGTGACGTCAATCCTAGCCCGTTAATCTCCCGCCCTCGCCACGACCTTGCTCTGGCCCTGTGCGGCGGGTTTTCTAGGGTTCCACAACCTCGGTTGTTTCGCCCTCCTCGGGCCATGCTTCAGCCTCCTTTGGTCTTAGCTCCGCTATTGGGGGTGATTATGGAGGCGGTCTCAACCATATCCACGACCTCTAGGGTGTCGAGTCGCACCTACCACCTTCCTCATGCCGCTTATGGTAGGGCGCGAAGGACGGTGGTGACCTCTTCCACACAGACGATCTGCCACGACTATATTCGGATGCGGGCATTGGTATCCGCAGATAACATGGCTCCCCGTCCCATGCATGGCTGCGGCTTCTCCAACCGTGCTCCGTTGATTCAGGGGAAGGGTCCATTGGGCTCTGGTAAGCCGGTACCCTGCATTGGCAAGCAGTGATATTCTGCTCAGGGGGTAGCCACACAACCGCTCCAGAGAAGGGATCAGAGGCATCTTCTGACGTCTCAGAGGAGCTTGTTGCGGCGTACTTCGGCGATCGGTCCTCATCCCCGGGTCGGGCGAAGAGGGGCTCACCCACCCTCGATGCATCGATCGTCCCGCGAAAGGGAGCCGGGGATAGAGAGTGACGTTTCGGTCCCGATGATCATGGGCCCGATACCTAAGGCCGAATTGTCTCGCGGATGGGAGGCCGACGTAACCATAGAACCGATACCTAATATGGGGGTATCCGATTCCATCTGGTACTTCGACCATTCATGGCCGATAAGCCTTCCTGAGTGGTCGCCCGCTGGCCCTCAGGGTTTTGTACACGCGAAGATTCGCCCCTCAGGGCTTTGAAAGTGGAGGCCGACTACACTCGGGAGTGTGGCATGTCAGTGCCCGAGGCTCCCGGTCTGGATGTGGGGTGCGCGTGGCTCCTGAAGCAATGAAGAGAGTTGCAGCTGAAGAACCTCGGGCGGTAAGCATCCCTGCCGGGAGGTTTGATGTACCGTTGAGCATCAGGGATTGGCCTGGGAGGGGTCCGTTGATGATGTTGTGCCTCCCACTTCTGGAGATCTCCTTGGCCAGGACTGATGCGACAGTTGTTAAGAGTAGGACCTCTAGTTTCATCTTTGCACTTTTTGTTTTTGTTGGCCAATATGACATCCAAAAACCGTCAGTGGTGGTTTTTATAAAAAAAAAAAGGATTGGTGAATTTTGGTTCCGTACTGTCCTTGTTTAGTGGTCAGGGAGTTTGTTTCCTAATGCACATCGTTGTTCAAACATTTGAAGTTTATTAAAATCTACTCCCTTAGTTCAAAAAATATATATAAGGTGTTACATAAGGAGTCAAATCAGCATGTACTAATTAGCCTCTAAAGAAAACAAGAATACACAAGAGTATATCCAATTGTAAGTAAGGGCGGTAGGAAATATGGACCGCTCTGTTAGGGTTTCCCCCTCTTTTTGTTGTAGTCTGTCATGGTCACGCCGCTTATGTTCCTCCTGGCCTAATTTCGGTCAGATCTATCCGCCCACCGTGCGTAGTCCTCTAGAACCCCTTGCTCATCCCTCGTCTAGCCCCGGATTGGAGGAGATCTCATCCCAGAGGAGGATCGATGCCTTGGCCCTTTATCTGGTGATTTCTTCTACTTCTCCGGTAGTCTCGGCTTCTTCCGCGAGGACCCGATCCCAATCTCATCCCCGTTCAGCAATTTCCCCCATTCTCCACTATCCCATCCTCTCTCATAGACCTGCCGAACCCTATCATAAATTCCTTGCCTTAGGCAATACCTAGATCCCCTTTACATCACAATTGGGATCCAGGATTAGGGGTTCCCCCGTTGGCACCTGAAAAACTGGACATTCGTATCCTGACGTAGAATTGCCAAGGTATGGGATCCCGACTACATAAATAGCACTTACGCCACGTGCTACGGGACCATCGACCACACTTGTTGTTCCTCTCGGAAACCTTGTTGAACGATCAGAAGTTTGCATTGCTCTCTCGCTCATTGGGTTTCCAGGATTTCCTCTGTGTTCCGTTCTTGAATAATCAGCAGAGACTGGCATTATTTTTTGTTCTAGGGATTGATGTGATGCCTCAGATGTTGGTTAAGCACTATATTGATGTGGAGGTCTCAGCACCTGGTCATCGGACATGAGATTAAATGGTATCTATGGAGAAACTCGTTAGGAGCATAAGCATCAGATGTGAGATATGATACGCCGGTTATACACACCATCACATCCAAATTGGATTTTGATAGGGAACTTCAATGATATTCTTGACCCGGATGAAACTACAGGTGGAGGCACGTACCATGTGAGCCTTATAGAGGACTTCTGTTCCATGATTGATGAGTTGAATTTGGTGGATGTTACGCCGAACGAACACCAATACATTTGGTTTAGGGGTCGGAATCACGATCAAAGGGTTCAATCTCGTCTGGACAGGGCTTTAATCTCTAGCCAATTCTATTCTTCTCTCCCTGATCTAGATTTATGTACTACTGGTATAACCATTTCGGTTAACTGACCTGTCCTCCTATCCCTAGCTCATAAGCCCCCTCACCGGGGACCTCCGAAGTTCAGATTTCAGTCGCAATGGATACCGGATCCGGACTATGGATGAGTGACTCAAGAGCACTGGGATAAACGTCCGTCAAAACCTATTGCAGAGATGATTCGTAAGGTAAGGACTACTCTGAATGATTGGGGACCATTTCAGGAAGAACGTCAACTACATTAAGTGGTACCAATGTCGTATTGCGGAGTTGAATGGAAGGACAGATGTGGATGGGGTACACCGACGGGATACTATACGAATTTAGTACAAACGGGACCTCGGGGAGGAAGAGGCATTTTGGAGACAATGGGAAAAGCAGCATTGGTTGGCTGAAGGGGATCGGGATACGAAGTTTTTTCAGGCTGTTTTCTCTAAGCACCGACGGATTAATGTTGTAGTGGTGTTGAAGAATATTACGGGTGACCTAGTTACGGGGGATACATGCATGAAGGAATTGATTATGGACTATTTTGGTCATCTCTTCCTGAGTAGTCATCCGGACCTTAGAGATTTCCCTATTCACTTACCTCGACGTATTATGACAGATAATAATGTAGCTATCTTGTCTCCAAGATTAGCCTCAGAAGTGAAAACAACGGTGTTCCAAATAGGCCCTGATAAATCCCATGGGCCAGATTGCCTAACCCAAGATTTTATCATCACTACTGACCTACGGTAGCGGATGAGGTGATCCGTTTTATCTAGAAGGTATTGGCAACAAGGGGTTTCGACCACACATTGAACGACACCTCCATTGTTCTAATCCCCAAGAAGCTGGACCCAGATGTGGTAATGGACTTGTGTCCGATTGCCCTTTGTAATGTGATCTTCCAAATTCTTTCTAAGGTCCTTGCTAATCGGCTACGCCCGCTCCTGCAAAATGTCATCTCTAAGACCCAAGGGGCTTTTATACCAGGTTAATGTATTCAATATAATGTGCTTGTTGCCTCCTGTCCCGGTACCTTTTCCTCATTTGTATGGAAGGCATGTCTTTTTTACTACATCAAGCTCAAGACCCATGACACATTAGAGGCGTCTGGATTGCGAGAGGACCCCCATAAATTTCTCATATGTTCTTCGCCGACGATTGCTACATATTTTGTAGAGCCACCTCTGAGGAGGCCGGTCATGTCAGGGTTATTCTAGGTCTGTTTGGACATCTCTCCGACTAGATACTTAATCTCCAGAAATCTTCAGTCTTCTTCAGTAAGAACACGACCGCGGATGTTAGGCAGGCCTACTGCCATATCCTAGCTATTTCATAGACGTCGGCCACATCTATGTATCTCAGGGTCCCAAATATGATAGGAAGGAATCGAAATGCGACGATTGCGTACTTGAGGGATCATGCTATCAAGCATATTCGATCTTGGGACGGGAAGCTGTTATCCCATGCAGGTAGGGAGGTTATGATCTGTTCATTTCTTACATCCCTCTCGTTATATGTCATGTCCTTCTTCTGTGTACCTCACAAGATAGACGCTCAGAACCACATTACTCTAGCCCGGTTCTAGTGGGGGGGGGGGGGGGGGGGGTAAGTCGAATCGACCTATTATATGGCAGGACTGGGATAAGTTGTCCATGCCCAAAGAGACGGGCGACATGACGTTCATGCATTTGACATATGTTAATACAGCTCTGCTGGGGAAGCAGGCGTGGAGCTTAATTCATAGACAACAATCTCTTATGGCCAGGGTGTTGAAAGCCTTTTATTTCCCAACAACAAGTTTTCTCGAGGCTAACATAGGAGTTAATCCTAGTTTCAAATGGGCCAGTATCTTCTCGATGCAAAGCTGATCCGATGAGGACTTCGTATTGCCATATGGGATGGTCGGGATACACTGATAAGAGGGACTCGATGGCTATTAGGACCCAATCCTGAGATAACCTCCACCCGCCCTTCCTTAGAAGGGGCCACGGTGGTAGGATTAATGATTCCAGGATCTCGATGCTGGGAAAAAGCTTTAATATCCAAGATGTTTGACTTCGAGGAGATGAATCAGATCCTTCAGGTCACGCTATCTACCTTGCGGCCCGCAGGCACTTGGTACTGGAATCTGATCGACATGGGTTGTATACCACGAAGGCCAACTATACTATACTAGCAGCAGAGCGACATGCGGCACGTCAGAATACATGTATGGTGGCTTGGACGTCACTGTAGAATATTCCTGTGCCACCACGCCTTCGGTTCTTTTGTGGAGATGCCTTATGGATACGTTGCAAGTATCCACAAATCTTAATAGGTGGTAGGTTCATGTTCTACCTACTTGTGATATCCATGGGAGGGCCCCCGAATCTGTCGATCATCTCTTCCTAGAGTGTGGCTTTGCGAAGAAGTGTTGGGACCAGCTTAGAGGGTTATCCCCTATTATCTTATTATGCGATTTATGTAGTGGTGGGAGGATGTTAACACTACAGGCCCGAAAGACAAGGTGACCGGTGTTCTATCCATCCTTTGGGAGATATGCAAGGCTCGCAATGAGTTGAAATGAGGGGGGGTGTCACACCCCAAATCCGGTTCTGACCGGACTCGAGACGTGAACTTAAATAAATAAATAATACAGACAATCTAAAAGAAATAAGTTCCAGCATAGTACTCAGAAAAACCATAAATACGATAAGATGAGTCAACAGCTCATAAAAATCAGTAAATAGGTGTTTAGTTTAAAATAAACAATACGTCTCTAGACCACTAGACAAGACCCTCGCTGGCTCCCAAGCGCCGAAAATCCCGCTAGCACAGATTCCGCTCAAGACCTGAAAAACAACAAGGTAAGGGGGATGAGCTTTCGCTCAGTAGGAAAAGTAGTTAAGGTTATGAACATCCATTCACCACCACGAGTAACCGTCCAATTAGGGCATACTAGCAAAGCATAACTACTAACAACGTCCACGGGAAGTTCCCAACCACTAATCACTCTCACAAGACCATAGTCACACTTAAACAACGTACACAGCCAATCCGCAAACATAAAACACACAGCTGAACAAACACATGTCCCGTACAGCAGTTTCCAATGTCACCGAATGCACATGGCCACTTATATCATACTGGACCACACAACATCGGTCCCGATATCTTTCCGTCACTGAGACTCGGGGTAACATCCTCGACCAGCAATACATTCAGTCAGATGTCTTCCCGTCACACAGACTCAGGGCATTACTCACCATACGTACCGGACCGGCACACACCTCGGTCGGACATCTTCCCGGACCACAGGTCATCGGGGTACTGATCACGCCATCCTTGGCCTCAATACCCTACACCGGAACTATCCCTCAGTGTAGGTATCACATCGGTTACACCTCCTCTTGGAATACACGTAAAGAGCATAACACGCGTCATACTGCCATAGTTCGACCACGGTATACCAACCGAGCCAACTCACCATAACACACATATCGGTCTATCACTCACCCGATCATATCACAATCAATAATTCACATCACATCACGCATGACACACTTGCCCAAACATAACAACAACATGTTACACCGAGTATAACCTATCATGCTCTCAATCTAAAAACGGCTAAATCACTGATCATGGCATTTCAATCAACACGCAACCTATGGGCTCGACATGGCCCGCATGCATTTATACAGCACGACAATCCTAAACTTACGACTCGACATGGCACGTAAGCTATCCCTCATTTCACTCGTTCCTCACATCCTAATCATGCAATTCTAACAATTGAATCAAGTAAATACAACCTATATGCATACTAGTAACTTTCCGTAATTCAACCGGTATTCGCTACGTTCCCTACCTCAAAAGCACTCCAATCCTAGCTGTGGACGACATGGCTAGCTTCCTCCTCCACTTCACGAGATCCAAGGGTCTCCTCCTCCGTCACGCTCGGGTCCAAAGTCTTGGATCACAAAACAAACCGCGAGTCAAGAGTAATTCACAAAGGTTTAAAGAGGAAAACACTCCCAATTAACCCTAAAAAGACTTGGTTACAGATAACAGTCCCAATTACTCAAGATTCAACAAAATGGACCTAAAAGGCCCAAATTAGGTCTGTCACAGTTTTGGTCACGGATCCTTGATGGGCTCCGCCACGGATATGGTCACGGATCCGTGGTCCAGGCCGTCACGGTTCTCCTCACGGAGCCGTGACTAAAGCCGTCACGGTCTCCCTCACGGAGCCGTGACGTCTCCCGTCACGGATCCGTGACAGGTCTGGCACTGTTCATCGTCTTCTTCCTCCAGCTTCGGGTTTCCACGAAAATTAACCACAAAACCTCCATTGATGACCTTCTAAAGCTCCAAAACAGTCCCTAGAACGTCTCTACTTCAAAACCCAACATGGGTCTTCATCAAAACTCCACAAAACCAAATTAAGTCCATCATCCAATCTCTTTTTCTCTCCAAAAATCAACATCCATCATCAAACTTCAAATACACAACTAAGTTCATCATTTCTCCTCAAAACCCATGAACCCAAATCACCAAAAACGAAAAAGGATTAGATGCTCACCTTGGAAATGGGGAGTAGAAGAAGAAAATAGAAGAATCAAGGCCTTTGATGAAGAAATGACCCAAAAGCTCCCTTATTTCTCTCCTTTCTTCTTCTTCAAGCTTCAAGCTTCACTCTCTCTCTCTCCACCCTCTCTCCAATTTCGGCCAAGCTTGATAAAATGGACTGAATTGGTCACCTATTGATGCTTTAAACCTAAAGGAGCTAAGACCAAAAAGCCCCCAAGTCCAGGTGTCTCTCATGCCCACCTTCCAAGGGTAAAAGAGCTGAATTACCCCTTTTCTTCCCTTCCAAGCTAACATGGACAAGTGTCCATGTGGAGACCACTACTACTCTATTAATTCTAGCACAATTAATTAAATAGATTTAGTTTCTAATCGTCCTGCGTTTGACCGATAAAAGGTCCCGGGTTGACTTTTCCTAGTAATACAGTCATTGGAAAGGAAACGGCCCAACTAAGCTAACCGTAACGACGTCTAAGCTTTTTGGGCCCCAGAAAGGTCCTGAATGACTCTCGGAGTCATCAGTTGACTTTTCTGGCAATAAGTCAACTTTCGCCAGAATCCACAGGTTCGACCAGAATCGACCGGGGGCGGTTCTTACAATCTACCTCCCTTAAAAGAATTTTGTCCTCGAAATTTAAAACGGACGTACCTCAAGGGTCGAACAGGCTGGGGTACTTCGCACGAACCTCATCCTCGCGCTGCCAGGTCGACTATGCTCCATGATGCTTCCACTGCACACGTACCAGTGTGATAGTCCTGCCACGCAAGGCCTTATCTCGCCTATCTAGAATCTTGACTGGTTGCTCCTCATACGAAACATCCTTAGCTACCTTGATTTCCGTCCACTCAATCACGTGGGAGGGGTTTGTAGTGTACTTCCGCAGTTGGGATAAATGGAAAACGTTATGAACGTTTCCGAGCTGTGGTGGCAATGCAAGGCGATAAGCGACAGTTCCAACTCTGCCCAAAATCTCAAAAGGTCCGACAAACCGCGGGGCCAACTTGCCTCCGCCACGGTTGAACCGTAATAGGCCCTTCTTCGGGCTCACCCTCAGAAACACATGATCACCAACCGAAAACTCAAGTGGCCCGTACCGTCTATCTGCATAACTCTTCTGACGACTCTGAGCGGTCCTCAACCGATCCCAAATCAGTGCGACCCTCTCGGTCGTCTCCTGCACAAGCTTCGGACGAAGTAGACTCCGGTCCCCCACCTCTGCCTAACACAAGGGCGATCTGCACGGCCTTCCATACAACGCCTCAAACGGTGCCATCCCAATACTGGCCTGAAAGCTGTTGTTGTAGGAAAACTCCGCTAATGGGAAGTGGTCCTCCCATGACCCTCGGAAGTCCAGCACACATGCTCGCATCATATCCTCTAGTATCTGAATGGTGCGCTCTAACTGACCGTCGGTCTGTGGGTGATACGATGTACTAAGCAAGACCTCGGTCCCCAACGGCCTCTGCAAGCTCTCCCAAAATCTGGAGGTGAATCGTGGATATCTGTCGGACACCACCGACACCGGCACCCCGTGAAGAAGGATAATCTCCCGAACATACAAACGGGTCAAAGTGTCAACCGTATCCGTCATCCTCATGGACAAGAAGTGTGCCGACTTGGTCAGTTGGTCGACCATCACCCAAACTGCGTCGTGCCCTCTCGGCGACCTCGGCAAGCCACTCACGAAGTCCATCGTGACGTGCTCCCACTTCCACTCCGCGATCGGTAGTGGCTGTAGAAAACCGGCGGGACGCTGATGCTCGGCCTTTACATGCTGACGGGAAAGGCATCTCGAAACGAACTATGCAACTGCTCTCCGCATCCCGCTCCACCAGAACTGCCGTTGGATATCCCGATACATCTTGGTTCCACCCCGGTGCACAACAAGACGGAAGTGATGAGACTCTCTCAACGCATCATCTCTACAACCATGCGGCACAAACAACCCTCCTCGGTATCGTAAACCCAAATCGGTACCCTGCTCCCAGCCCTCGGTGTCAACAACGCTGATAGTCCTCTCCCGAATCTCTGCCGCCTCGGCATCCCCGGCCTGTGCCTCCAGCACACGGGCAACTAGTATGGGCTGCGCCACCAACGAACACATGGCCACGCCATCGGTGATCTCATCGAGTTCGAGCCGAAACGTGCTCAACTCCTCCATCATGTCCCACTCTCGGACAGATATGCTAGCAAGGCTGTGAGTCGACTTCCTACTCAGGGTATCGGCGACGACGTTTGCCTTGCCCGAGTGGTAGAGTAGCTCGAAGTCGTGCTCCTCCAACAGCTCCATCCATCGCCTCTGGCGCATGTTCAAGTCGCGCTCGGAGAAGATGTACTTGAGGCTCTTGTGATCCGAAAACACCCGGAATCGTTCTCCATACAAATAGTGCCTCCAGCTCTTCAGCGTAAAGACAATTGCTGTCAACTCTAGATCGAGGGTCGGGTAGTTGCGCTCATTTGTCTTCAATTGTCTGGCGCCATATGCAACTACCTTCCCGGACTGCATCAACACACATCCCAGTCCCTCGCCGGACGCATCACAGTACACGTCATAACCGATCCCGCGCTCCGACACTATCAACACGGGCGCGGTGGTCAAACGAGCCTTCAGCTCGGAAAAGGAGTGCTCACACTCATCAGTCCACACAAACTGCGCTCCATTGCGTGTCAAGGCAGTCATCGGCGCGGCCAGACGTGAGAAGTCTTGGACGAACCGTCGATAGTACCCTACCAAGCCTAGGAAGCTGCGGATCTCGAAGACACTCTTGGGCCGTGCCCACTTCGAAACCGCTTCGATCTTCGCCGGATCGACGAGTATACCCTCTCGGGACACAACATCCCGAGGAACTTCACCTCGGCGAGCCAGAACTTGCACTTCTCCAGGTTTTCGTACAACTGGTGAGTGCGCAACAATGTCAAAATTGTCCTCAGGTGCTCCTCATGCGCCTCCTCACTCGGTGAATAAATCAGAATGTCATCTACGAACACCACGACGAACTGGTTAAAGTAGGGTCAGAAGATACCATTCATCAAGTCCATGAACGCTGCAGGTGTGTTCGTCAACCCGAACGACATCACCAAGAACTCGTAGTGCCCATACCGAATCCGAAATGCGGTCTTCTCCACATCCTCCTCCCGAACCCTCAGCTGATAGTACCCTGATCGAAGATCAATCTTCGAGAAGCACTTTGCTCCTCTCAGCTGATCAAACAGGTCATCGATCCTCGCCATCGGATAGCGGTTCTTCACTGTAACCCGGTTCAACTTCCGGTAATCGATGCTCATCCTCAACGCTCCACCCTTCTTCTTCACGAAGAGGGCGGTGCTCCCCACGGCGAAACACTCGGTCGGATAAAACCCTTCTCCCGAAGCTCCTCGAGTTGTCGCTTCAGCTCTACCAACTCGGCTGTTGCAAACCGATACGGGGCCATAGATATTGGCGACGTACCCGGGATCAGGTCGATACTAAACTCCACCTCGCGTGCCGACGGTAATCCTGACAGCTCCTCCGGAAAGACCTCCAGGAACTCGCATACCACTCTCGGTAGCTCTCTACTCTGCACGGTCTCCGTCTCATCTCCCACGGTCAATGCAGATAGGAGAACTCCGCTCCTACTGCACGAGACGCAAGTGACGATGGTGTCGCCTGATACTACGGTCACCTGCCAACGATAACAGTCGATCGATGCCCGATACCTCGTCATCAAGTCCATCCCCAAAATCACGTCAAAAGCCGTCATGTCCAACACAAGCAAATCGCCATAAAAGGGCAATCAGCCACCCGAATCTCACATGCACGACAAACTGTACTCAAAACTACCTCTTCTGTAACCGGGGTGTCAAGACATAAAGGTCGACTCAACGACTCCACCCTCAACCCCAACATACCAGCGAAAGAAGAAAAGATGAAAGAATGAGATGCTACAGTATCAAACAAGAAAGGTGCCCAAGAATTATAAAGCAAGCACGTACCCTTAGTAGCCTCATGGCCGGAGTGACACCTCTCAACTCGAGAGTCGGTGACAGCATACGCCCGGCCCTATTGTGCTTGGGGTCCGCCTCTCGGAGGTGGTGGAAGTGCCACCTGCTGCGCAGCTCTCTGCCTCGGCGCTAGCGCGCTCGCTGCCTGTCTCGGTGCTCTCTGCGCCTGTGCTTGACGTTGTTGGAACTGCGGTGACTGCCCAGTCTGCGACTGCTGTGGTCGCGGGGCCGACGCCACCAAAAACTGATCGGGGCACATGGAAGCGAAGTGTCCTGGCCGACCACACCGGTGACATAGCGATGGCCCGACACTCGACCTCTACTCAGGTTTGCCCGTCGGACGGTCTACTGGTCTACTACTCCCCGGAAAGTCTCGAGCCATATGGCTCGGCTGCCCACATCGGTAGCACGTGCGCCCTGACAAGGCAGGTCCAACAGATGCCACAGACCCGACCTATTGCGGTCCTCTCAGCTGAGTCTGGGACTGGAACGATCTTGAGGTCCTCTGCCTCCTCGGATCACGATACTCGGATGGCCTCAGGGAGCTGCTCGGCCTCGGCCTAACCTCCCGAACTCTGGCTGTCTCACGGAGGCGTCGCTCCACAGCCAAGGCCTGATCCACCAGGTCAGAGTACACCTAGGTCCTCAAAACAGCGACCCGATCCGCAATTGCCGGGCGAATACCTGCCTCAAAACGTCGGCAACGGAGAGCCTCAGTCTTTACCATCTCCTGAGCAAAATGAGACATGGAGGTGAACCTCGCCTTGTACTCAGACACTGACAGACCCTCCTGTTGTAGCTCCAGGAACTGTTGATGCATGTCGTCCAGTACTGACTGTGGAAAGTACTGCTCTAGAAATCGCTATCCGAACATCGCAAAGTCATCTCCAACTCGCGTCCCCACCAGTGGTAGGCCTCTCCCTCCAGATGGAAAGCTGTGAACGATACTCTCAGGCTACCACTCAGGACCCATGATGTGTCCAGGTTGCGGGTGATCAGCTCCAGCCACCTCTTGGCTGCCTCGGGGTCTGGCTCCCCGGAAAACACAGGTGTGCCTAGTCTACTGAAGTCTCGTAACGCCTGCGCAGTGTAGCTCTCGACCTGACTAGGTCCCTCAGTGGATGCTGCAGTGGCAGCGGGCACAACCTCCGGTGTCGGAGCTGTAGCCTCTCTCCGGACAAAGGCTGCTGCTAAGCTCTGAACAGTGCGGGTCAGCTCCTCCAGAGCTGCCGCCTGGGTAGTCTCAACCCTCTCGTGCCCCTCAGCGGGTGCACCCTGGGCACTAGTCGCCCCTGCCGACTCAGCAGTCGATGGCTGTCCTCGGCCTCTAGCGGGCCGTCTCCTGGTGCCTCGTGGAACGTAAGTCGGTGCCATGTCGTAGATCCGCTGAACGGATAACGCTCGGGTTCAGTTTCTTACTCTTAAAGAACGACGCGCTTAAAATAACTAATGTCACACACAGTCCACCTCATTAGTACTCAAAGTAATATTATACTCAGTATAGTATAGTCACACAATTTTCACACAACAGTGCACATATCACACAATCAAACAACGAGATTTCACACAGTCAAACAACGAGGTTACACACAGTCAACCACTCCACAATGCACTCACCACACATTAATTACACCTTAGACAACATCAATTTGGATTTAAATTCTTAACACGTACTCTTTCTAACATAACATTCATGTTCTGTTCATCGTCTTCTTCCTCCAACTTCGGTTTTCCACGAAAATTACCCTCAAAACCTCCATTGATGACCTTCTAAAGCTCCAAAATAGTCCCTAGAACGTCTCTACTTCAAAAGCCATCATGTGTCTTCATCAAAACTCCACAAACCAAATTAAATCCATCATCCAATCTCCTTTTCTCTCCTAAAATCAACATCCATCATCAAACTTCAAATACACAACCAAGTTCATCATTTCTCCTCAAAACCCATGAACCCAAATCACCAAAACCGAAAAAAGATTAGATGCTCACCTTGGAAATGGGGAGTAGAAGAAGAAAATGGAAGAATCAAGGCCTTTGATGAAGAAATGACCCAAAAGCTCCCTCCTTTCTCTACTTTCTTCTTCTTCAAGATTCAAGCTTCACTCTCTCTCTCCACCCTCTCTACAATTTCGGCCAAGCTTGATAAAATGGGCTGAATTGGTCATCTATTCATGCTTTAAACCTAAAGGAGCTAAGACCAAAAAAACCCCAAGTCCAAGTGTCTCTCATGCCCACCTTCCAAGGGTAAAAGAGTCAAATTGCCCCCATTTCTTCCCTTCCAAGTTAACATGGACAGGTGTCCATGTGGGGACCACTACTACTCAATTAATTCCAGCACAATTAATTAAATAGATTTAGTTTCTAATCGGCCTGTGTTTGACCGATAAAAGGTCCCGTGTTGACTTTCCCCAATATTACAGTCATTGGAAAGGAAACGGCCCAACTAAGCTAACTGTAACGACGAATAAGATTTTTGGGCCCCGGAAAGGTCCCGAATGACTCCCGGAGTCATCGGTTGACTTTTCCGGTAAAAAGTCAACTTTCGCCAGAATCCACCGGTTCGACCGGAATCGACCGGGGGCGGTTCTTACAGGGGGACAATGTCGGTTTCACTTAGGGTGCTATCTGCAGCTAAGGCGCATCTCACGGCATGACGGGACGTGAATGCCGCTACTATACAGACTTGACCGCATCCCCCAATATGGCCCGCTAAGTGAACTTGACCACCACAAGGAACCACGATTATCAATGTAGATGGTGCAATCTTCTAGGAGACTAACCAATCAGCTTGGGGCCTAATAGCCCGGGATGCGGATGTGATGGTTTGTTTGGCAGCTAATGGTCTCCTACTAGGTTACTGGTCCCCGATTATGGTCGAGGCTTGCAGCCTAGCGACAACACTTCGAAATACTCATCGTTTGGGAGCGGGTTCTTTCATCATCCGCTCTAATGCTCAAGTCCTCCTGAATATGGTCCTGCAAGGGGAACCCCCTGCCTCTCCAGTCGGTACCATCATTCGAGATATTCGTCTTATGTTTTCTCACAATGAGGGGATTACTTTTCAATTTGTAAAAAGAACCGCAAATAGAGCTTCTCAGCAGTTAGAACGGGAAGCTCGTTTAATGACTGTTCCTCAATGATCAGGGACATTCTTTGATACACTACAATATATCGTTATCTTTAATATCTAATAGAATTTTATAACTTTTAATTAAAAAAAGTCAAATCAGCTTAACTTGTCCCAACGTATAATTTATTTGGACATGTCGCAGCACATTTTCAATTTGTACACACCTATATCTAGCATTCAAATGGAGCACAAATATTCTCAACATTTCAAATATTTGATACAAGGTATTGTATCATTTTTCAA
This sequence comes from Erodium maritimum, assembly GCA_963921825.1. NCBI lineage: Eukaryota > Viridiplantae > Streptophyta > Magnoliopsida > Geraniales > Geraniaceae > Erodium > Erodium maritimum. Next base: position 55,246,293 of record OY997594.1, read on the forward strand.
CATGAATTTATTAAGTAAGCGAGTCGATCACGTCAGTTCCTCTTGCACCTAACACTAGCTCTGTAGTTGTACCGTCAATTAATTTGATTATAATTGTATCATCAATATTATAAGACATTTAATATATTCTTACAGTGTAAAATAAAATTGAATAGCTAGGGAAATTCAATGGGTGTATTAATCGGGCGGACACTAGTGAACATGCCCTTGTTAAAAGCTGCAGTAATGTGTAGTGGAGCTGACCCTAAACTACATGAAACATATGCAAGTTTGGTCCGGCTAGTTAAGAATTCAGGAAATGAAACACCGATAGTTTGGTCAGGCTTGTTGCCTACGAATTGCAACTTCTCGAGAATTGTTCCAATAAGTTCAAATTGTAAGAGGTGTGGGAGACTCGAGAATAATAGTCATGTTTTGTTTGAACGATCAGATACAACTAGAGTATGAGAGAAATTAGATATGACCTTCTAAAATTCAGTGGTGGATTCTCGTGATTGTTTGCTGGAGCTTGGGTAGACCCGATTTGGTGGAAATGGTAACGGTCTTGTGGTGGGAGATTTGGAGAGCTAGAAATGCTCGTGTCTGGAGACAGGAGATGATTGGGCATGAGGACTTATGGAGGGGGGTGAGGCTATGATTCGGGATTGGAAAGGAGCTAGACCGAGACACTCGGGTGGTGGTACGGGGGAGTCGAGGCATGATCGTTTTTGGTCGAGGTCGGGCCGTGACACTGTCAAAATTAATGTTGATGGTGTTGTATTGGGAGTGGGGAGAGGGGGAGGTGGTATGATCTACAGAAATGAGATGGGGTGGGCGACAACTGCAAAATGTATGGTGTTCCCAGATATGCAGAATCAGGAGTTAATTGAGATGATGTGTATAAACGAACCGCTTTCGTGGATATTTGAGGCAGGATGACTCTCATGGACTATTCAGTCTGATTGTATGAGTGCAATCCAAAGTATCAATGGAAGCAAGGTAATATTGTCTCCGATGGGTTTGGTAGTTATGGAGTGTTGAATAAAATGGAGTGTTTTGCAGAATTTAAACTTGTGTTCATTTGTAGAGAAGCTAATAGAGCTACTCATTGTTTAGCTCGTAATGCTAGTGATTGATGTACTATAGATTGGAGCGTTACAGAGATCCCCCCGACTCTGCATGACGTGTTATCCAATGATTTTATGTATTAATGAGAAGTAGCAATTCCTTTCAAAAACAAAATTTGACTGAATGTTAGTATTAGGAGCTTTTGTAGTCAGCCGAGTTTAGGCGTTGACGTTTTGATGATGCTGACAAAATCGTCATGGGCACATCGATTTATTTGGCGTTTTCTTTCAACGTGATCAATAGCGTGTTGGAAAGCGTCGGCCTTAACGGTTATTTTTTCTATTGACTTTCGGAATTATCAAAATATTATTGGAAAAATCAAAATTTATGACAACATATTAAGTTAATTGGGTAGTCCTTGGAAGGAGGCCCTTCTTAAACCCTTAAATGTTAGGGGTCGGTATAGTATTAAGCGTACATCCTCTGGTAATATGGTCTTTACATCTAGGCCGACTACTCGTTCTATGAGTCCTGAGCATGCTCAAGAAGCAGCATCTTCGGCTGCGTATGTGTGGAAGCATGGGGCTCAGAAGGCTTTCTCTGATCACGATTCTCGTTTAGTTGCTAAGAAGAAGGCTCTCGGTGGAGGTTGTTCTTTTTATCTTTTTGGAATTGTGTTAGGGAGGTGAAATCGGCTACAAACCACTCTTAACTTAAGAACCGTGAGAACCAATCCTAGCCACACACACCTAAGATCTAACATTCACCATGATGCCACATCATCACCCTAATTCCACCCAAATTCACGCCACTTTCATCTTTTCTCAGACAAGTAAGGGCATAATTGTAATAGCATGGTGCCATGTGGACAAGTGTCCATTTTTTTCTTCACCAATTTACTAATTTAATATTTCCCGATTCGTTTGAACTCCGATTAGCTTCAAACTTGCGCCAATATTTTTATTTTTTTCAAGGGCTTTAAATCAAGATCAATCATGAATATATTTTGAAGCACGAAAATAAAAAAGGTATATCGGAGTGATAAAAATAATGTTGAGTGTTGATAAATCTTCACTAATAAATGTTTTATATCGGAGGTATCAAACTAGAGCTAAATGTTGATAAAAACATGTACTGAGGTGATAAAAATCATGTTCAATTTTGATAATAAGTGTGATAAACTAGAGTTTAGCGTTGATAAAAAAACATGTGATGAGGTGATAAAAACACATGTAATTTAATGATAAACATAGTGTTTAGTGTTGATAAAACTAGTGTTCATAAAAACACGTGATGAGGTGATAAAAATCATGTTCGGTTTTGGAAAATGAGGTGATAAAACTAGTATTTAGTGTTGATAAAATCAGTGTAAAGTGTTGATAAAAAGCAATGTAAAGTGTTGATAAAAATTACCTAGATATATTTTTTTTTAAATCAGCCCTGAAATAATTCTTTTTTCGTGCTTCAAAAAAAATATGTGATGTGGGTGATAAAACACATGTAATTTAATGATAAACCTAGTGTTTGGTGTTGATAAAACTAGTGTTCATAAAAAGCACGTGATGATATGATAAAATCATGATCAGTTTTGGAAATGAGGTGATAAACCCAGTGTAAAGTGTTGATAAAACCAGTGTAAAAGTGTTGATAAAACAAGAGTAAAGTGTTGATAAAAATTATCCATGTATAATTTTTTTTAAATCAGCCCCGAAATAATAAAAAAAATCGTGCTTCAAAATATATTCATGAGTGATCTTGATAGAAAACCCTTGAAAAAACAAAACTAATGCGCAAGTTTGAAGCCAATCGGAGTTCAAACGAAGCGGGAAAAATTAAATTAGTGAATTGGTAAAAAAAAGTAATATGATAGTTTTACTAAAAAGTCATTCCCACTTACTAAAAAACCTTCATTCTTAAAATAGATGGCTTAGATTGGTTCTCACGGTTTTTAGGTTAAGACATGGTTTGTATTAGATTTCTCCTCTTGTGTTAGGTCTTGTTTTTTAAAAAAATTTTGGCTTTTAGCTCCATTGGGAGTTTTTTTTGTAATCGTTGTTTTGGTCATTTGACCTTCAGACGCTTTCCATCCTAGAAAGTTTGTCTCTTTTTAATAAAAATGCACTGATAAAAAGAAGTTAATTGGATATAAATTAGTATAAATAGAGGTGAGTTTGAACATAAAAAAAACACAACTATCTATTCTACTCTTCCATCCTCAAATTGTTGTCCTACATTTTCCTCTTTAAGTCAATATCGAACTTTTCTGAGCACAAATCGAACATACAATTGCATGTGCAATTGTAAATAGCATAATGAGTCCATCTCGCGAAATACAAATGTTGTTTGATCAAGCCATGAACCCATCACCCGCGGCGCCGCCCTGTGAGAAAAAAAGATTACATCATGAGAGATCATGTGGCATGGCATGAACGTCTAATGCATGACTACTTATGTGACCAACCGGTGTACAACAAGTTGTAATTTCGTTTCCGTTTCCAAATGTCGGAGAATGTTTTCACTCGTATTGTATTTGAATTGCCAGAACATGACAAATACTTTCAACGAGGCATTAACGTCTTGGGAGAGGTATCATTCTCTCCACATCAAAAATGTACTGCAACTATTAGGCAATTGTGTTACTGATCCGCGGGTGTTAGTATCGACGAGTACCTCTAAATGGGTGAGAGTACGACTCTTTAGTGTGTGAAACGATTTTGAAAATGAATAATTGAGTTGTTCGGTGCGACCTATTTACACAAACATACCCAGGCAGATATGAATAGGATTCTAGCAGTTAACGAGGCATGTGGATTCTTCCTTATGTTGGGTTGTCTTGACTGCATGCATTGGGAGTAGAATAATTACCCAACAACTTTGAATGTAATTTACTCACAGATGGATGACGGTAATGTCGCGATACTGATGCTCGAGGTCGTGGTCACGCATGACTTGTGGTAATGGCACACGTTTTGTGGTATGGTGAGGTCAAAGAACGACATCAATGTGTTTAACCACTCGAGTTTGTTCTCAAACGTCGTCAATGGTTAGAAACCACAAGTGAATTTCACGGTAAATGGACACCAGTATAATCTTCCTTATTAGTTGGTCGATGGTATTGATGTGGACATAAAATACATCTATTTTAGATGTCATTAGCCCACATTTATGCTCTTTTTAGTCCCGAGTTAATATGAAATGATGCATTTTACTCTTGTATTGTGTATTTGGTCTTGTTTCAGGGTTCATCAAGTTTTCGGGGCAAAAAGGGGTAATTCGGGAGTGAAACGGAGCAAATTTGGAAGTTGGACAGAAGTGTCAGCAACATGCACCAGTTTCTTGCACGCCATGCAACAATCTGGTGCACTCAGGACAGAGGAGTCAAGAAAATGTACCAGTTTCTTGCACGGCGTGCAAGAAACCGTGCAACTTAAGTGCACCAGAAACTTGCACGACGTGCAAGCGACCGTGCAAGCGTCAAAAACGCGATTTCCAGCTGCGTTTCCTATATTTTATCAGAGTTAACCCGTCATATAAAAGGGAATTTAGGTCAGATTGAAGGGGATCACGAATTGGAGGAGAAAAACACACTTTGGCGCTTGGAGAACTTGAAGAGAAGATCGAAGCAAGAGATTAGAACATCAAGGTTTTGTGTAATTGGATTGAAACTTGATATTGGTATTACTCTTAATGTTTAATATGAATCTCAGTGTTTTATTCATCTCTATGTGTTCTTATTCTCATGCTATGAACTAAACTCTCATGATCTAGGGCTAGAGGTGAAGATGTGATGAGTGGAATTAACTTGTTTGGGTTATGCATTTGTTAACTAGTATTAGGATTTCGTTTATTTAATTCCGTTCGTAATGCTACATTGCCTTGATCACGTATACGTATGATTCAATCTTGTTAACCAACAATTGAGAAATGAGGTTAGGAAGAGGAAAAAGGAATTAAATAGCTCGGGTTTTAATCTAAGCCAGAATATGGTTAGACTGACACGAGTGCAATAGCCATAGGAGTAAAACCCGAAAGTTAGAGGAATTCATAGAATATAATGCTATATACCGCTCTACACCTAGATTAGAGATAATTAGGTGGACCGAGTATGTTAGGGTCCTAATACGATCGAGAGATGGTTAGGACTATACTTAGAGAATTCCCGTTTCCCTTAGAATAATATTAGTTGCAAATGTATACCGAACTCTGTTAAGTTGTTCATCACATTCGAACCCCGTTAATGTCCTAGATCGCTTTTTTATCTCTAATTTACAATCCCGTTGTGATTTGTGCTCTGTTGTCGAATCATTTATATTCTCAGTACTTGAATGAATTTAATATTTTCTGAAACAAACCAAACATCGTTATAGGAATAGTTTGACCATCGAATTAATTATCTAAAGTGCTTGCTTAATTGCTCCCTTGGGTACGATATCTCAGACTTAAACCCCGAATACTACTTGACGACCGGTACGCTTGCCGTACCATTCTGAGGGTTAAATCTCAGAGTGTCAGGTATTTACTCCTCGTGGCCAGTTTTTATGAACACAATCATGTTGCCTCAACTCCCAAAGCACAAGAAATTTTCTTTAAGTACAGGAAGCTTACAGGAAGGATGTGGAACGAGCATTTGGGGTCCTCCAATCTCAATTACACATTATCACCAGCCAAATATGGAAGCCCTCATCATTTAGGTTAATCATGAATGTATGTGTTATCATGCTCAATATGATTGTGGAGATATTGACCAAATAGATAAAGATGGGCCATTCGAACCAAGATTCAATTAAGGAACATCTGTCCCTTCCCACACCATACTTGCAAACAACGATAGGGTGAAGAATCACTATACTCATAACATATTGAAAGAAGACCTCATCGAGCACACATATCCATGTTTGGAGACGATTAATTATTATCCATTGTATGACCGTTTTCTAATTTCATTTCAATTGTTGTACTGTAGTTTTTCAATGTAATGTGTTTTCTTTAAAGTGAAATGCAATTTTAATTATATTTCATTTTCTTTAAGTCCAAAATAATAACATTTGGCCTCATCGTTTAGCCTATATCAGACTTAAGGACTGCAAGTGAAATTATATTAGCCAGACTAAAAGAGGAGAGAGAAACATATTTCACCTTTTAACCTCAACCTTTGATCCTCAATGAGGCTAAATGACTACAAATGCTTTAAGTCCACAAAATAATTCAAAAATCCAATTAAACTAAAATTAAGAAAAGAACCCAATTTGAACAAAACAAACATTTTATTTACAAATATTTAGTGATTGTAAAAAAACACAACCATACCTCCTTTCCTCTCTTCAAAATCATGTTAGGGTTTTCAAGAGAAGTGTGACAGTTTTCATGACAAGCGGTCCATCGTCATTGATGCATCCAACATTTTAGTATGCCGAGGAGGGTCTCGAACTTGAACGATTGGAAGCATGTATGAGAGAGAGAGAGAGAGAGGAAATGGAGAGCTCGCCAAAAAACTTCGAGTGCCCGGATGGTCGGTTGGAGAATGCATTGGTCGGTAAACTTATAACCTCCAAGTTGTTCAGGCGGGTGGTACCTATAGTGGTTATGGAAAACTCTTGGAAAATCCAAGACCTCATCGTCAAACATATTGGAGAGGGGCTTATGGGTTTCTTCTTCCCTTCGGAAAACAAGAATACGAGGGTCCTAGATTCAGGTGGCGAATATGTTCTTCTAAGGATGACTTGTTGCCTCGAACTACGAATAGGGAACACAGTGTGAGAATAATTAAAGGCGGACGATGGCACATCCACACATTTTAAGGCGATTACATGTGAATACGATTCCGCCTGGACATTGTATGAGCACTTTATCTCCAACTAATTCTGTAAATGATAGGAGATGGACTTCGAGACACCTTCGATCAGGCGTTTCATTATGGTTGTTGGTTAGTGACTACTCTATTACCATTGGGTTATGGAACTTGTAGAGAGATTTATTCGAGACGTTGCTCCGAGTTGGACTTTTTTAGAGGAAGACTATGTATCTGGGGAATGATGGGAGCCAAGAACCCCATACATGCAAGGAACTTGAAAAGAAAGTTGTCTAAAGAGTACCTCGACCATATTTCCAAGATCATAGCCCCTCCCGATTAGGGTCGAGTATCCATCTACTATTAGGAGGACCTGTTCAACCATGCCCCTACCCCATACATCATCAACTATCGTATCGACCAAATCCAAGTGTCTACCAAACAGCATCACATTTGCCTACCTATGTATTATATACCTCATCTTTGGCTAACACTCACCCCCTTCAGTAAGAAGGATTCCTGAACATCACACCCCAACACGCTCTGAAACTCTCGCTATCGCAAGAACGGACATATAATGTCATGGAAATAACATACACTCTAAGATAGTTTTAGTGATCATGGGAAAAATGGGCAAGACAACCCCCAACCGAATCGGGCTTCTTAAGAAAGGACCAATCCCAATAAATCACCCAGACGAGTGAAGCAAATGAAGGTCGAAGCGAGGGACAATGGAGCTCATCGAGATACTTGCTTACTGGGTAAACGACCCCAAGTGGAACTCGGGGATTCTGACCCATAAGAACAAATCATGGTTATAGACGACATATTTAATAGACAAACGAGGAGTGGGAAACACCCCCGCCTTTTCCCATTAGTTCTTCCAAGAGATTATCTCTCTAGTATGGTCTTACTTTATCGCATTTATCGGGGACTAATTGCACAATAGAACTTATTTTACATAAGGCTTCCTTTTGGCAAGATTTCGTCTATTATCTTGATTAGCTACTCTCCGAGGAAAGACATGGTATATTTTCATCATCCATGGTTGTTTGTGCCAAAAAAGAATTATCATCTCAAAGAAATTTTATTAATAAAAATCTTGGTTCAAGCAGAAACAAGACGACAGAACAACGATCTCAAAAAAGCTAAGGGACACTCCCCGAAAGGTAAAAAAGAAAACAAAAAACTCTGGTCGATGAGTACATTCTTGCCTTGTGTCTCTATATACGAGCCACAGTCTTCTGCTATAAGACAAGAACGACTTGAACCAAAAATTTATATGTCCGTCTTTCTTACACAGGTCAATCATGTGCACAAACTATTTTTCTCCTACACATTTATTAGGATTTTACTTGACTAGTCAACCCCATGACGCAGGATACCTTGAAATTGTTTTTGTACTTTTCTTTGATGTTATGTTTATTTCTAGTTTCTATTCGGATTTGCGTGTTGCCAGCCGCTTTTCCGGTATAAATGAAAATTACTTCTATCAACAACAAAATATTTGAAGTATAACTTCCAAATGAACAATATGTTGATGGTGATTAATAAAATAGAAAAAATGTTTTTAAATGGATCCACTTCTTCTCATTAAACGAAAAAAAACATACAACGGGAATACACCTTGAAAAAAAGTCAAGAATATAGTCTGAACCCCCAATCAATGATAGGTGTCCCAGCACTCTATGCTGACCAACACAACCCCTAGTGGAGGGACGGAGGGGCACGACCAGTGCAAGACGGGGTTCGGACGGCGCATGGTGGTTGGGCTTGGGTTGTACAAAGACGAGGCTCGGGAGGGGACTAACGACTAGGTTTTTTGACGAGGACGGGCTCAGGCGAGGTAGGTGGCTGGTGGAGATAGGCGGGGGTAGGTTTGACTGGACGAAGGTTCAATGGAGGGAGGAGGTCGAAGGAAGAAAGGGATTTGAAGGAGGGTGTTGAAGAGGGGAAGGGGGTGTCTGAGTTTAGAGAGTGAGGAGGAGAACCAACAACGTTCAGAAAAGGAAGGAGGTCACTGGTGAAGGAGAAGTCGAAGAAAGAAAGGGGTTGGGGTGGCGACGGGTTGACATATAAGAGGAAGGGTTATGCTTTGTGTAAACAATTTTGGCTTTTCATTAATTTTAATATTTTTTTTAATCAGAAAGAGAAATGCATTAAAGAAAAGTAATGAGGTATGAGTCCTGGGATATGAACAACCCCCCCCCCCCCCCCCCCCCCCCCCCCAAAAAAAAATACCTAAAGGGGACCACATGGGAACCTCAGCGGGACTGGTGAACAATACCACAGAGGAGTGCACGGGTGAATCCTCTACCTCAGAAAGGCTAAGTAATTTGCACCCCTCCACCCAACAATGGATGGATCAACCCCCATCGCGACTCCAGAACAAGTACTCACCGGACCTGATCAAGGAGTAGAACCTAAAATGTGCCCTGAACAAGCACTCGTAATACCTGACGGGAGAGGAGGCAATCACCAAAAAGGACCAGGGTACTAGGTGCAAAACTTATCAAAGATAGAACCACATCACTCGGAGACTCAATCCAATCTAGTAGGCTAAACTGATGGTAGGTCACCCTCAAGATGGAAAAGGACTCGTGTTGAACCCTGGCGAGAAGGAAACTAAGCTCGATAGTAGGAGACCCGGAGAAAACGCATCAATTCCGCTCAAGCCAGATATACAATAGACATAATAGTCATTGCCACTCCACTCGGACCTCAACCGTCACACCCCTAACAGAGACAACAACGACTGTAGAAAGAGTGATGGCACAAACGGCAGAGCGCCCACGACACCCCACCTATCCAGATCAGGGACCAAACCCTCCAAGACCGCGAGCAAGAGACGAACATATGACTAATGTCCTCTCCACCGGAATCGCACATTACACACCTCCATCAACCAATCAGGAGGGAAACCCCTTTATCTACCAGGAAAAAATAGTGAGAACTCCACCATGGTCTAACAACCAAGCAAACGACTGAACCTTGGGCGGAACCGGGGCAGACCAAATCACAGGTGCCCATGACACACTAGCAACACCTTCCCAACCTAATAAGACCTAAAAAGTTCTAGTCGTAGGGAAACCACCCGAGGCCCAAGATTAGACCAACGAATCAGCACGCTCACGAGCCAACCGCGGCTTGATCATATCTAACTCCTCGATGCCCCAAATCCGAAGAGATACACTAACTGGTGTGACCCACTCCCCATTTACGAAGAACCAGGCAACCGAATTCTGATGACCCTCCGCTACCCTATAGAGGCGAGGAAATCGAGTAGCCAACACAACATTAAACAACTAAGGATCCTCCAAAAATTGGATTTTGGTCCCAATTCTGAGATCCCATCCTAACGTGTCAGGCCCAAATACCCTATCAAATGATGGGTTTCTAGTCAAGCACACCACATGCTTAATAAAAGCCGAATTAGTCATGCCCTAAACCATTTTTTTTTTACATTTTCCTCAACCTTCTCTCTTCAATCTTCTAACCCTAGTTCGACCTTTTGTGGCCACCGGTGATTTTCTCGGCAATACTTGTTGGCAATGGTCGTCTTCTTCTCTCTTTCACCCTTTCATCCCTTTCCCGTTGTGGATCTTTGGCTCTCCTCTTCTCCCTTATCTTCCTGAATCCCTAAACTACCTCAGATCTACTCGCTGGTGGCTCAGAGGCCAGTCCCTTCTTCCCCCTTTCGCTCTAGTGATCGAGTTGGTTTCGGCGGTGTCCGATAGTTTGGTGTCGGTGATGGCACCGGAGAAAAAGCTCTTGGACTACGTTTGGGTTCATGGGGTCAGATCTGTTGGTGATGGGGTGTTCTGAGTTTTTTGCCTTCCTCTGTTATGTTTCTCTCGATTTCCCCTCAATTCTTAGTCCCTCTACCTACTTTTGCTTTGAGCAGAGGAATCTTGTGGTTGGGAGGGAGTCTAACTTTCCTTAGTATCTTCGAAGATGTCGGTCTCCGGCGGGTTACTTTGCGGTAACTGAGCAGTGATGTGTGGGTTCGCCGGGATTAACTTTGCAGTTCCAGTGGCGGGGCTTCCTTCCTCTTCCGTCGTCTTGTGGTGGGTCGTGGTGTTTTGTAAGCGTTTTCCCTCTTCTTCGTCTTTTATGGTGATGAGTTGTGGGTTTTGCGTAGGAGCATTTGTTGGGTTTTGAGGCGTGGTGGACTCGAGGACGGTTTGCGGTCCTTTTTCTCTTCACTTTTTTCTTTTTTCTAGTTTGGATTCTTGGTGAGTTTAGTTTTCAGTTCTTGGTTTTTGTTTGTTTGGTGTGGTTCAAGTTGATATTTTCCAGTTTTTAGATTGTTGTGGGGGCTCTTGAGGTGTATCTCCGACCCTTAGGTTTTTGTTATGGTTCGGGTGTAGGCTTGATTTACCCTTATTGGTTTAGGTGTTCTTAATATTGGTCATATCTACTTTGGTAAGAGTCTTATAACAAGCTCTTGTATGGATTAATTTGGTTAATTTGGTACCGGTGTGTAATAGTAATAAGCTGCAAAGGTTGTCATGCTCCTTTTTCTATTTCGGACATTTAAGTCTTTAATGAAACAATTGCTGATAAAATAAAAATAACATTAGGACTGAGTTTTGAATGGAGGACCCTAAATACAGGTTAAGATGCAAGTTGATCACCTGTTTCATCAAAGCAGGCATTGATCACTCCATTAATAAATATGGATGATACATTACGAGTGTTGAAATCTCCTTTCACATTGTTCAACGGGGAGATAAAATAACAACTTTTAAAGTATGTATTAGGTTTAAGTATTTGAATAATTAGTTCAGACCCGATCATCAAACCTATATGGGAACTAATAAGGATTAGTAAAATGACCAATAATTCAGGGTTATACGTATTGACAAGGAATGACGGACTCAAACTTTGTTTTTACTCTATTAAATAAGTTTCAAAAATCTTGGAATTCTTTGCCCGTCTCTGTAGCCTTTGAAATCAAGAGAAATGGATTTGAACCAAAAAAATAAACTACTGAAATTTTCCGCAAATAATGCAACAAAATAAAGAAGCAAACAAGAAAAAAATGTCTTATAAAAGAAACATCAAGAACGTCATAATCGTTGTTAATTTCTCTAAAATGAAATGGTCACACAAGTTCAGGCAATGATCTTGTGCGACCATATTCATACAGTCGCATAAGATATGTGGCTTAAATTTGTGACCGTATGTATACAATCACACACGGTCAAGTATTGTCGTTGTACTAAGTGACATGAGGGGCAATACTTTATCATCGATATAATAACCATCTACAACTGCCGCATAAGAATGAATCTCACGAAAAGGGAACGACTGGCGATCAAAACATTCGCAAGAAAAACAAATGTTTGACGTAAATGTTTGTGTCAAGAACACTTGGATGAATCTTTTCTAGTAGATATGCGAGTGCTGAATTTATATAGGCAACAATAATCGTTCAAATACCTTTACGAGAGAAAAATTGAAATGATTGAGGCACTGTGATGCTCTCGCTTTCTATGAAATTGTTTGACCTTAGAATCTGTGGTGGCAAGCTGTCTAAACACGGATCACCGCATCGGGCATGCTTTTCAGCAATCTTGGCTGTCCAAACCTAACCCCAAATATTTCAACACCAAGCACGTAAGCCACGTGGGGAGTATCAGATGGTCAACAGAGATCCTAGTCAACTCTTGTCTCTTTTCTCTGAGATCAGCTTGGTTTGGTTTTCTTAATTAATACTTATCGGTTGGTGCCACCAATCAAAATATATGTATTTGAATTTTTTTTGTAGTCTCAGTCTATGCTATGATTTAACATACATTTTAGTTTATTTTAGACCGAGCATCACACATTTGACTTTTGATGGGTAAGGAAATGGCATATTCGAAAATGATGCCCGTCCCAGGCTTGAAAAAATATATATATAAATGGAGTGATGAGCTCGAGTTCTTTAGAAATTGTTTGAAAGGAATAATTATTTTCAGAATAGCAGGTTCGAAGTCGTTCCATTCACTGACCAAAAAACAGAAAGGAAAGAAAAACATTGTTAGAAAGTAGCCCATAGACTTATTTATGAGTGATTATTAGAGTTTCATGCCCAAAAGACATTTTTTTTAGTAAACATGCCCAAAAGACATGGATTGTCTCATCACCGGATAATCTGATATTTATAAAATTAGTTTCTTTTTTATTAATAAAAATTGGGTTATAACGTGTTTTTAAAGTTTGATGGCCTTGTGAATGATTATTTGTTTCACCTACAAAATTTCACGTAATATAGACAAATATTTTTTATCCGACTTTTATTCGTTTAAGTGAAAGAACAAGTGGCAAACTTGAATATACATGCCTTCTTAAGTATAAGGAACATTTTATTCATAAAAGCATATTATATAGGACGAGAAATAGGGGGAGAAAAGTGTATCCAAAGACAAATTACATCTAATCCTTCAATTGAACTCGATGTATTGACGGGTTTTTGAGTGACCAAGCAATTTAGATTAACACATAAAAAAGTAAGGAAAATCAAAACTAAAAACTGGAATTAAAGATACGCACGACAAGACTCAAAACTGCTATTAATGTAAAATCCAAAAAATCATATCCGGCTCGACCTGAGCCCACCCATCATAATCTTGAAACTTGTGGGTCCGCCAACTAGGACCACTAGATGTAAGGGAGATGCACGCAGTCTGGGAATGGATCATGTGATATGATGGAGAGACTCCTAGATGGGGCGGGTTGCCCTTTCTCCAATGCAGCCCAATGCAAAAAGGCCTCATGGGCCGGCGAGGGTGCACTCTAGCTCTCGCCTGAATTCCTTTCCTTCCTCCCCACACATCCTCTTTGTCATACTTCCAAGGGGATTGGTTGCTCTTGTGGCCCCAAGAGAAGCTCTAGATATTCTTCCGGGGACCGATTGCCTATTTCTTATTCATTGATTGGAGCCTTGATGATAGTACACAAGCAGAACGTCGACCATGTGCTTCAACGCCTCATTGATATATTCTAGAAGAGTCTCCTCATACAGTCGTCAAAGCGGAGCATCGCGCATTCACAACGGAGGAGGTCATCGTCAAGGCCACGCCAGGTACGAGACCAAGTGAGCTACCATCGCAATGCTCTTACGCGGTTGTACAGACAACGGGATTGAGAACCACTGGGACTTGACTCTCAAGCTCAATGTTTCGGCTTGTATGGCGGAAACAACGACCCTTTCGACGGGCGGCGGAAGAGGAAGTCAATGAGTGACGATGCTGGATTTTAGGTGACTGTCTCGTGGCACTGTTATATCCCGAGTTGTCCTCCAGGAACCGATATGGGCGGCTCTTCCTTCCCATTGGGGTTTGGTTCGATGGTAGTGAAAGGGGATGATTATCGGGGGTTAATCCCCAAGGACCCTATTTGCTTTCTGTGGGGACTTCAGCCTCTTATGCGCTTTTTGATGTCGTTGTTGCTAAGACTTGGTCCCTTGGTACTGTGTGCGTTTGGTTCTTCAGGGTTCCAGAGCTTTGGTCTTTCAATAAAGAGGTATAACGTCTTTTTTTCTTCTTTGTTTGGCGTAAAGCTTAAACTAGTGATGGTGGAGGGTGATGAAGGATCTGAAGCAAAGAGGATGATGACGGGGGAGAAAAACACGTACGAACTTGTGCAATGAAGGCCGACAAGGTTGGTGAAAGGTATGCAAGTATCACCGCCTTACCGATCGTAGAATGACAGATATTCCACATAGTATCGGCATGGAACTCCTCTATCTTCTTGGGATCCATTATTCTCGTGTTTTTTGATCCTTCATCTATCATCCGAGGGAAGATGGCACACACTGGAACCCTGGCGAGTACTTAGTTTGCTAAGGCGCCATCTTTATTCCAACAATGGGCCCGCTCTATCCTAGATCATCGTGTTCAACAATTGACCCTTTTTGATTTTATGCCTACGGGTGTTTCTATTTATTAGTATATTTGTTCTTTGTTTTAAAAAAAATCATTCATTTCATCAAAGTTTTTTTAATTTTTTTTTTGAGCTTTCCATCTTAACGTTTCAAGGGTACCGTTGTATCAAAGAGGTACGTAAGAGGTGATTTTATACCTAAATATTATTATATATATGCATAAAATATGTTTCATGTAAACTCATTACTTATGTTATAAACAAAGAACTCGTCTTAGTCGTTGGATCGTCAAAATGAAAGACTTATATTTTAAAAAACATCATAAATGACATGAATTGTAAATATGTAGATTTTAAAAAATATAATTATTTTATTTGAAAAACACCCCTTTGTTGTATTGAAATGGATTTATTAAGGTTTCCAACATAACACGACTGAAACATCGTTACGACTTTAAGAGACGACGATACAACTACCTTAAGGTTCAAAGTGTAAAGCCCTCTTGGGAGTCCTGTTGCGTGTAAGATCTTAGTGAGTCCTCCTGGTTTGGGCATCCTTGGTGTTGAGGAAGGAGGAGGGCCCCACCATAGGACATGTTATGATACTAGGACACGGTGGCAAGATGGAACCGCGAGATTCGGCCTTCTCGATTTTAGATATTGCTGATAGTGGAAGGGATAAAGGACCTCTCTACTCCCGGAGCAGTGGAGGAACATGGAATATGAAGGGCAAGAAATCAGCAAGTAAATCCCCGGTTGTTCTCTACCAAGGCTAGGACTTACCCTAACAATGGCGTGGGACGCGTCCCGACCTTACATAGGTGTGCCCGACCGCAATCATGTAGTTACGACATCGTGGCTGGTCTTGGAGGAGATATTGGCCTACTCTAACGAGGGGCATGACTATCACTACGTTTGGTACATGAAAAAAATGTGACTGACGCATATAGGAACCATATGTGGTAGGGAGGTGCAGGTGGCTCTGTAAACACCACCAGATCAGGCGAGGGCTACAAAGCAGCGTTGTTAGGATCAATTAATACTCGGGCCTTCGTTTAGGGATCTGTGGGTACTTCCCCCTCAACGACCATAGGGTGGCATCAGGTCCACCAAGTATCGACGCACCCCTCTCCTACCAGTATGGGGGCCAATATTTTTATGTTTTTTGAGGCCCACAGCTGGTTCCTCGAGAAAATTCTTAGTCTAGTTTTGCTTATCTCGTGCCATGGTAAAAGGCTTGCCTGACCTCCACCCTCAGGCATCAACAACTGTATCGTTTGTCTCGGCCGCTAAAACAATATCATTCTTGAGTCCTACCCCAGAGTTGTATGACATCCTTTCTGTTCTTTTATTTTTTTTTAGTTAAAGTCATGTTTCTCTTGTAGTTCCAAGACACTCGGACTTTCATATGTTTTTGTTTTTCGGCTTAGTTACGATTTCTAGAATCTTTTCCGTTGATCGTTTTCGAGTATGTGCCTTCGAGCTTTTATTATTAATATATTGTCTAAGTTAAAAAAAAGTAGATAGGTAATTTTTTAGTTTATTTTTATATTTATTTTGTAATAATAATACATAATAACTCTCCCAAAAAATCAAACGTTGTTGGGTTTATTGATTCATAAGTGTTGATAGGTTTTACACAGAACAAACTAATTACTCTGGTACCATTATATGCATTATAGCTGCAGGTATGTGCTCTGCTAGAGTTTCAGAACCTTTAGCTTAAACGACGACTTCTCCCCAAGGCTGTTGTCGCTTCTCTCGGCCTTCGTCTGGTACTGTTTCTCTACCGATATGGCGTCCATCCCCTTCATCTTCTCCTACTCGTCCCCTATCCACGAAAGTCATCACTACCCGTTCCCCGATTTCCCTAATCTCACCCCAACTCCCATCACCATGATCACGTTACCACCGACATCACCTGTTCCTTTCCCAACTGTTGGGGGGGGGGGGGGGGGGGGTTCTCGCCTGCTACTACCTCTTCCCCGATTGATCTCGGCGGAAATTCCCTAAAGCCTCTATCGCCGTATCCGCCGCCGTCTTTAAAGATGTTGCTGGCACGCCCCTCTCACTGGCCTCCACCACTGCACCCTCCTCGACCCCTCTCTCGATCTGGCTAATCGAGTGGGTCGTTTTTATTTTATCTGATTTTTTTACAGGGTCAATGACGAAAGGAATTCAGTGCTTCAGGGACTGGTCCTAGGAGGGGTCCTTGTAAAGAGATATGCCCCCCTTTGAGATCAATGATTGTAGTTCGGTTTAATACAACGAATTCAGCATGAAGGATACACCTTGAGTAACAATCATTGTTTTCATCATAGTTTAGGGTTAGCTTGCCTATATGATGCCCCATCAAATACCATAAGGGACAGTTATAGTATAGCAAACACTTTGTGTTATTTATCTGTTTTTCGTGGTCAAAGATTTATTCCTAATGCACTCCAATGTATTTGAAGTCTAGTTTAATGAAATTACACCTTTCTTCCCTACGAAAAAGAAAAAGTGTGGATAGGTTTTTATTTTATACTAAAAGAATGGTTTAATCCAAATATATATGGTTTAATATAAAACTATATTTGAGTTCACAGATGCATGCGGATATCTAATGTCAGCTGTATTCATACATGAATGGAGAGTTTTATAAAGAAAACGCATCCTTCCTTTCTATCTGAAACTAGGGTTTTGCGATTGTTTTTGGTGAGCGGCGGCGATGTCTTTTTTGCCTTAGTCCGACCACCAACAACGTGGGAGCAAGAATGAGAGCAGCGAGGGATCCACATGGTCTGACCGGCCGGCGAGTTCTCCTACTCCTGAATGAGTTTTTTCCCGATCCGCTTCCTCGAGGGCGTCGCTGGAGGAGGGTAGGATTTAGTTCTCTGCTCGAAGGGAGGAGGGGGAGCGCTCTGCGATGGCCCGAGGATTGAGGGGAAGGTCGCAAGGGAAACTGATGGAGTACATGCGTGGTCTGGTGAGGCGAACTCCAACGTTTGGGCCGCAGCCGCGCCAGGGTCGCGTGGAGAAGATGGTGGAACTGCCGCTGAGATCGGGCTCCCCACCAATGGGGTTTCAGTGGGGCACCTCCATGATAGGGGTGTTGAAGGCGGTGGACGAGACGGGGCTTTTGGACGTGTCGAGTGGAGACCGAGTTTAGCCTCCAACACGAAGATGGGACAACCAGTGAGGGAGCTGCCGGAGACGATGGCTACGTGGAGAAGGCGGCCGAGCAAGGAGCCGACTAGGGATTCGCAGGTCAAGGAGCAGCATGGGCCGGTGGACTCGGGCCTATTAGCCGATGCACAAAGGACCTGGAATGGGCTTGGGGCGAGGGACGACCCGTGGGACTCTGTTCGGCTTGTCATGGAGACGAACTTGGGTAGCAATCCAATGCCCGCACTGATGTAGACTGATGCGAGTCATGTGGGACATCGTTCTTGGCTGGTGGGTGTGCCCTACCGGACTGGAAAAGAGATTGGCCTAGGCCTGAGCGCCACGCCGAGAGCTGGGTCAGGTCCATTCGGCGGGCGTGACAAAAATGTTGGTGGGTTGGGGGAAAATGGGCGAGCTGGGCTTTCTAAGGGTTCAGACCCAATTGGGGGGCGAACCGGGGATGAGGGTCGAGGCGCGTTATGTATGCGGGGCGGGTCCAAGAGTAATCTGAGCCATGTTCAGGACAACCCGAATATGGGGGTTCTCGGAGCACAGATGGGTTCCATGCAGATCAAGGAGGTCGTCATTTCTCCCTTAGAAGTTTAAGGACGAGGGCCGAATTTTTGCGTTCGCCTTGGCTGCAAAGGTGCTTACCACTCGTACGTTCTACTAGAGGACTATGGAAAGCCAAATGGAAGACTTGTGGGGTATGAGAAACATGGAGACCAGACCGTTGGAAGACGGGGTCGTGACGTTCTTTTTAGGACGACCAAGGAACGGAAAAGAGTACTGGCTGAAGAACCGTGGGCTTTTTGGGACTCACAGGTCATTTTGGCTGATCTTCGGCCCACATGCGACCGTGGGACATGGCATTCACCCATTTCTCGGTTTGGGCGAGAGTGTCCAATCTTTTTTTTGGGCATGGAACAGAGAGGTGGCGTTCCAACTGGGCAATGCCCTAGGAGCTTTTCAGGCAACGGACACAGATGCAGAGGGGATGTGCTGGGGCGATTTTATGAGGATTTGAATCCGGGTGGATATTCGAGTACATCTCCAGCGAGAATTGTGGTGTCGACTATCGAAATCTCAGGTACGTACTTTGCTACACATCTCATATGAACACCTACCAGATCATTTCTTCGGATGTAGCTATGCGGATCACCTATTTTCGACATGTCCGATAAGTGGTGGAACAAAGGGAGCCTCTTTGAGATCCTTGGCGGATTCGCGTATGGCCTTAATGAAGGCCAAACATGGAAAGGCGATCCCGGGGACGAACTGGGCATATCTGGGTGATCGTCTGAAGTGCCATCTCACATATTTTCCCTAGTGGCTCCAGGTAATAAGAAAAGGGAGACCAAGGAAAGAGGCCTAGGGACAGAGGAGGCACTAACACGGGAGGATCGCTCCTTCCTAGATCGTTAGGGGCAACCAAGAGGTCAGGCAGGTCAATAGAGAGAACCCACGTCAGTCTCGGCAGGGGGTAAGAGATTGGTGAGGGATGACAAGGAGGAGAACTCGGAAGGCTCTACCCGATCGGATGGAGCATCATATGCAGCGGCGGGGGGCAATACGCACCCTCTCCTCATAGAATGAGTCCGAGGTGGTCCAGAGGGGAGTCGTCCAGTTACACCACCTCTCTGGATGTAAGGCGGCTGCGGTACCACCAAGAACCAGCAAGGTACTTCCCTACCAGCTCGGAGGTCAACAATTCCGCGTTTTAAAGCCCTACCACTATCAGTCAAGGGAGGACGATGCACGCTGACATCCTGGGGGAGTATTTAGTCCACCAGTATCTATATCCGGTAAGGGGTTAGCTCAATCCTAGCTTTCGTCTGTCTAGACTCGTTGTATCGGTGTCGTCAAACGTTGCAGCAGTATCAACCTCCAGACGCCTTTAAGAGGTAGTCGGAAAATTGAGTTCTTTATTATTCTGTCTGAGTATCCTCTATCGCGGGAACTCGTTTCATTTGGATTATTTATTTTCAGTTATATTTGGTGTTTTAATACTTTTTTGTCTTATAAACGCTGTTTATTATTATTAATAATAGATCCAATCGTTTATCTTAAAATAAATGGACGGAGAGTTTTAAATTAGTTAGTTGAAGAAGATGAATAAGAGTTGATATATGCATTAAACTCAGGGTTTAATACCTAATAGTTATTTCACTAGTTCGCATACGCGGAGAGAGATTTCATGTATATCACTAAATTTATCCACACAGTTACATATAATAGAGAATGTATAGAACAACAATATAACACGTTTTAAACACCAAGGTCATTTAAATTAGTAAAAAAATAACATATTTATCCTAAAACTTTTTCAAGAGAATCTATAACATGCAATCGATTTTGTAATAAATGTCAAAATGATCTTGTTTTCTACATATGGGCAGTCATGTTTGAACGGAAAAGTGTTGTACATAATATATGGTGTCTTGGTTGGTACCACTTTTGTCGACCAACCTCATCATCAATTAGCTGTGTGAAAACTTGCGGACAAATCTGTTTTCCAAAGTTTGCAGAAAGAGAAGTTCCTGAAAATGAATAGTCCATGGTCAAGGTAAAGAAAGGTTGCTGAAAATGAATAGTCTTTTTGTATGGAAGAAAATACAAGTAAAACAGATAGGACGGATCGATGGTTTAGGAAGACTAATAGACATATAGATGCCGATGGAGCCATGCACTGATATGCATGTATCATCACGCAACGTCTACGCACATAAATTTATTCACGTACCTTGTCTTCATCTTTGGGTTACGTATTTGGTTTTTGCTTTAGTTTCCTCCTACGGCTGCTGCTTTTCAAAACTTGTACACAAATTCAACAACTTCATGTTTATGCTATTAGAGACTTCATTGACAAATATGGAATATATTTATGTACGTAAGCCTTGAACGGCTTGAAGCTGGTTTTAATCATTAAGTATATATTTATGGTTAAAATTTAATACTTTTTTTTGAAATATTTTAAATTTGACGGGATCCAAGGTGCCCATACGCATACAGGTAACAAAAATGTGCCCGCTCCTCCAACCAGTATTTCGGGATCACTACTTACAATGGAAGTGTGAAATAGAAGCAAGTCCAAGTCTAAATTTGCAATGTGCTTTTGAATGTTCAAACATTCTATAATCGGTCTAGGTTTGAGCACACCTTATTTTCACCCGAACATTTCTGTACCTAAAAATATTCTAAAATTAAAGTTAATGAATTTCTATCCTCTCTATCTTTTCAACCCGCCGTCACCCTCACCCTCTCTCCTTCATCGTTTTCTCTTTTACCGACGGCCTCCCTTCGTTTAGAAAGGTCGTCGGCCCTTCTACTCCCTCTTTACTCGATCTCACCTTCTCTTTTCCCTCTCCTCTGTTGAAGTACAAGTCCCACATAGAAAGTGTATGGATAAATTGAATGCTTGATCAGCATATTAGAGTCTCCACCCATAAGTTCGAGCTTTTGGGTTGGATTGAGATTTTACATGGTATCAGAGCTGGTTCGACTTACGACCTGTTTGTCACCTCTACCCTGTGGTCTCCGGTCCATATGCAGATGTCCATTCCTGCTATGGCCCACGTGTAGATGTCCAGTCCTACACGTGACAGGGAGTGTTGGAGTATAAGTCTCACAAAGAAAGTGTACGTACAAATTAAACGCTTGATAAGCATATTAGTGCCTCCACCCATAAGTTCGACCTTTTGGGTTGGATTGGGCTTTAACATCCTCTTCTATCTTTTTCTTCTCCCTTCAAATCGTCGTACAACCTAGCCTTTTCGAACCCACCCCGACGCGTCTATGCCTTTTCCAGCCACCTACCTCGCCTGAGCCAGTTCTCTCCCCCCGAGCCTTGCCCTCCACCTCACTCCCCCGTTCCCCACCTCTACCATGACAGTCCTGTCGTCGGCCAGGCCAGTCCTCCGCCCTTCACTGCCCCGTCCTCCGCCTTGATATGGTCGATCCTCGTCATCCTCTGTTGTCCGTTCCCCGTTGCCCTCCTTCGTTTGAGTCACCGTCGGCCCTACTGTCGTTTGAGTCACTGTTTGCTTCAGTCCGTTCCCCGCCGCCGTTCCATATAGATATGTATTTCGTCATCTCTTATCCGGGAGTCCTAGATGTTGCATATGCCTGCATAGCTCTCCCTGGTATTCTACCCAAATGGTTGGTTTTTCGGTCTCGGTTGAGTCGGTGTTCATCATAACAAATCAAGACAACCCTCGACAGGCTTCTAGAACCTTGTCTCTGTTTTATTGTGCTAACCTGATGCATACGTATTCGTGTTCGTGTATTGTTCTCCTGCTTGTCTACATGAGTTTGTTTAGCGTAAAATGTTGGTACATCTATTAATTAATTTATGGATCTCGAACATATCATCGTCTTTTTTGAATGTATTTCCAATTATGTTGAGTGTATGTCTGATTATATATGTTGTTTGACATTATTAAAGAAAAATAACAGAGCTTTTTGAAAAGAAAAGTAATTAATCTCATTGGTATTGCCCTCAATTATGATGATACAAAAATGTAAATTATAATACAACAGTGAAAAAGTAATTAATCTCATTGGTATTGCCCTCAATTATGATGATACAAAAATGTAAATTATAATACAACAGTGAAAACTACCTAACATCTATCATTCCTATAATAAGGTTGAACTAGAGCCACATGGATTATTTAATGTCAGTAAAAATCTAATAAAAAATTTAAGAGAATTAAAATTGAGTTTAATCGTTCAATTAGTGATGTAGAAGAGGAAAATAATTATTTGACAATAAAATAAAATAAAAAGGAAAAAAAAGAAAAAGGAGAGGAAGAAAGAGCAAAGGACTCGGTCGCACTCGCATGTGGGAGTGAAGAGTCAAGGTGAGACGAGTCGTGGGGGCAAAGATGAGAAACGTGGAGAATGGTGGGCCACTTCAGAGACTTGGAAACTGGCTCAGCCGGTCGCCTGTCACAGAGCCGGGCCGTCAAATTCGTTGACTCGGCTTTAATTTCTATCACGTGGAACCCGCCGCAGCTTTCGGGGCGGTGGTATTCATTATTTTCTTTATCTTTTATTTGAACTATTTTCTTGACCAATTGAAGACGAAACCTACTTGTTTCATTTTCTTTCCTTACCTCCACATTTCCTTCTCCACTCTACTGTCCAAAAACTCCACACCCTTCCATGTCTCATCCCACCCGACCCGACCCGGTTCTAGTTCAACTTTTTTTCTAAATTATTCAAAATCATAAATCTATTTCTAGAAAATCTTTTATTATTGAGAGCAAAAAATATGTTACTGAAGGATTATAGTTTTTCTTCTCCGCTTCTACAATAATGGGCCTCGATATTAAAACAGGAAAGTAGGTATGAAGTATAATTTGTTTTCAAACTAACTTATTTGTTGATTTTGATTTAGTCTTTCATGAGTAATAAATGATACATTCTAGGGTAAATTACAAATGTATATCCTAAAGTATGCACGTTTAACCGATAATTATCCTGAAGTTTAAAATTAACTGATGCATACGCTAAAGTTACGAGTTGTAACTCAAAATCCCTTATGTCAGCTAAAATGACGAAAATACCCTCAATGATCTTTTTAAAATATAAATGAAGTGATTTTTTAAATAAAAATGAAGTCATTTAATAAGTAAATATATATATATAACAAAAGTGATTTTTAAATAATTTTTTAACATAATTATTGAAGTGTAGCTGAGAGTATTTTCGTCATTTTAGCTGACGGAGGGGTTTTGAGTTACAACTCGCAACTTCAGGGTATGCATCAACTACCTTTAAACTTCATGTAATCATCGGTTAAACGTGAAAACTTCAAGGAATGCATTTGTAGTTTACCATACATTCTAATCTAATTTAAATCTTATTTTTTTTGCAAGCATCCAATCTTTTACTGCAGCATTGTCATGGCGTTATAAATGTGAGAGTTTAGTAGATCAGATTTACCATTTGTTTTTTTTTAAACGAGTAACTGGGGAAATGTATTATTGCGAAACGTAAACCATACAAAGTAGGACGTAAAAGCCCAGGGTTCCAGATATATGTCCAGTTCGACAGTTGTTCACTCGACGCTCATGGACCTGTAGAAATTGTCTGATTTGGGCCGCAGACATTAACTCAGGACATCCCCTTACCGACATTTCAAAGGTACAAGACAAAAAATAAATAGTCCAACAATCGAAAGGAACTAACCAACCCAAACTAAAACTATAAAAAACATGAAGCAAACTTGAAACGAGTGCTCTGAATGTAACTTTCCCGAGATCACACAGCACCGGTAGTCCCGGGTCTGTGGGTATAGTCCGTAGTCGGACCCTCCCACCCCTACTGGGTCTTCTCATTCTTCTGAAGGAGTCTGGAACGCCTCCGTCTGTGGATCTCGGTTTTCCTCATCGTCCCTTAACTGCTTTTCCCCTGTCTTTATGGACGAGGGTGAGTTTCCCCCGTATACATCCCGAGAGCGGACGTCATACACGGAACTGTTCCCCGAGCTCCTTCCCTCGTTCGATGTCGAGGTCCTATCATCGGGATACGATGCAGTAAACCCTTAAGATACGCCGACAGATGCGCTTGCTTGTAATGACTATGTAAAACCCTATAGACCACCCGTCGATTTTCGCCCCCCGCTGGTTGTTTATTCCCACCGAAACCCCATATTCATCCGACAAAGATTGTGGGTGACGACGGGGAGGTTCCGGCCTATCCTTCAGGTCTGCGCCGTTTACCAAAGTGTCATTGGGTTGGCCTTCAATCACCGTGATGGGGATCGGCGAGATCGAGTCCAGGACGACGATAGCCAACGGGGAAACGAAGGTTGCCGAAAGCACAATTATGGTGCCTTTGTTAAGCTGATTATAGTCCACGACGGGATTGAAGACCGTGCTCGGGGCGTTGGTTTTCGGGGATCTTGTCGTGGTGCGTTGGAGTTGGTGATCGAAGGTCATGGAGGGATTACCGACCGTGTCCGAGAGGTGAACCTCCAAAGAAAGGACGGTGGTTGTCAGGGACCCGGTCATGGAGCGTTGGAGGTGAAGATCGGAAACTATGGATAGCCGAAAAGTCTTCCACGACGACGAAGTTGGGGCGATAGGGTAGAAACCCTAAAGTTACAGGAGAGACGCGGACGTCCAAAAAATAAAATTCAATACTCTATGACATTGTACCATTTGTTAGTATGTGGTGAATTTTATCCAAATTGTGTGTATGCATGATAAATAAAAATTAATAAGTGAAGATTGTAATAGAATTAAATTAAATAAAAGAAAATAACTGTAATTAATTAGCTATGGAATGTAATAAAAGAAAGTAGGATAAATTCGAAATGAAGTAGAAATAAGTGAGAGTAGTGAAGACGTGACGCAGCAGATGACGGTATTAATCGAATCCCAATCCCAATCCCAATTCCGTCAATTGTTGAAAAATCAATCTAGTTTTGGTCTTCGTCCAAACCCTTTTTATAGGCTATTCCTTGGCATTGGTACAAGCCTTTAGCCTTCTCTATCCTCCTTTCTTAAAACTCCCTCTCTTCTCTTCCATTTTCGGCTCTCATTTATGGACAAAGGGTGGGGTCTCACCCTCGATTCCAATATCGGCTTCTTCCCCAACAAACCTCCCCCTCCGCCTCCTCCCACCGTCCTCAACTCCTCCCTCTACAAGCCCCACATGTTCTCCGCCGCCGACGATACCCGCGTCCCCGTCGACGAGGTCGACTTCTTCTCCGATCAGAGACGCATCGCTGACGACGACAACAACAAGAGCTCCAGCGTCGGCCTAGTCAAGAGGGAGCGTTCTGTCGACATGGACGTCAATGTAAGCACTAACTGAATTACTTCACCTTGTGTCCTCTTCAGTTCTCTTTTCATTTTTATTAATTCCGTTTTCTATAAATAGACGGGTCTGCATCTCCTCACCGCCAACAGCCGGAGTGACCAATCGACGGTCGATGATGGGTTTTCGTCAGATGCGGAAGATCGAAAAACTAAAAACGAGGTAATTAAGAATCGATACAAAGACTGAATACTAATTATTACATATATATGATGTTAGAATGAACATATGGTGATGATGATGATGATGATGATGATGATCAGCTTGCTCAATTGCAAGTGGAGGTCCAGAGGATGAACGGTGAGAACCAAAAGCTGCGAGAAATGCTGAGTCAAGTGACCAACAACTACACTGCCCTTCAGATGCATCTCGTCTCAGTAATGCAACACCAGCAACAACACCAACAGGTTGTTGAAGCCAAATCGGAGTCGAAACAGCTCATGGATTTCGGGCTGGTGGCCGGTACCGACGGTGAAGATCACGATCATGATGAGGAAGGCGCAACCAAGAGCGGTAATAAGAATGAGAGCTCCAATTCGCTCGACAAGGACAATTCAGGCAAGAGAGTGGTGAGGGAGGATAGTCCTGACTCTGAAACGCAAGGATGGGCTCCTAACAAGATGTCCAAATTGAGCCCACCTCCCAAAACCAACATCGATCCGGCCACCATGAGGAAAGCCCGCGTCTCCGTCCGCGCTCGATCCGAGGCTCCCATGGTACTTTACTATTTTACTTCATCAATTTTAGATTATAATAGGGAAAACGCCGGTTCTTAACCTGTTTGAACCTTTGATTATCACATCCGGACTCAAACCAATCTTTAGTTACAATTTCATACATGAAAAGTTAACGCGATTTAGGGGTAGTTTCGATTTTTCTTTCCCCCAATAAACGGAATCGTTAAGTTGGGCGTCTGTAATACATGATATGCTTTGATCAATTGCAACATTTTAATATGGTATTAACTTTACAGATCAGTGATGGGTGCCAATGGCGGAAGTACGGGCAAAAGATGGCGAAAGGAAACCCGTGCCCGCGAGCCTACTACCGTTGCACGATGGCAGTTGGTTGTCCCGTCCGCAAACAGGTTTGTATACGGACGCTTTCATATATTTGCAATCGGATCAAAGATGTTTGAGATAATTAATTAAAGAGGTTATTGTGGGATATATTTAACAGGTTCAGAGGTGTGCGGAGGACAAGTCGGTGTTGATCACAACTTACGAAGGAAACCACAACCACCCGCTCCCTCCAGCAGCAATGGCAATGGCCTCCACGACAACGGCGGCGGCGACCATGTTGCTGTCGGGGTCCATGTCGAGCGCCGAGGGTATCATGAACCCCAATTTGCTCGCCAGGGCTATCTTGCCTTGCTCCTCCAACATGGCCACCATTTCGGCATCAGCTCCGTTCCCGACCGTGACGTTAGACCTCACCAATACCCCCAACCCGCTGCAGTTCCAGCGACCCACTTCCCAGTTCGCCGTCCCATTCCAAAATCCTCAGCCGCAGGTGTTCGGCCAAGCCCTTTATAACCAGTCCAAATTCTCAGGCCTTCACTTGTCGTCACCCCAAAACCAGCTCCCGCCTCCACCCGTCTCTGACTCCGTCAGCGCTGCCACCGCGGCCATCACCGCCGATCCCAATTTCACGGCGGCTCTAGCTGCGGCCATATCATCAATCATCAGCGGCAACCACCAAAACGTCAACAACAATTCTGGTGCCGCCGCCGATAACTCCCCGGGCAACAAACAATAATAGGAGTAATAAAAATCAGGGTTCAACGTGTTTCTTCTTTCCAACAATGTTCATCTTATTTTTGTTGTGGGGAGGCGTACAACTTACACAACACCACGATTTCATTCTTTATTCTTTTCACTTGTTTTTGAATAATTTTTGTTATTCAAACTTTCCCGTAAATACAAAGAGGCAAGTTTAGTACGTACCAATAGTTTATTGTATTTTTGTTATTACATTTACCTCTATTGTATTTATTTCTTTAAATTTTGGACCAACTACCCCAATTTAATGTTGGGTGATCCATACTTGATGACAAAAACAGTATCATATTCGCCTTCAAACAAACTTCGAGACAATGTTGAAAACAACGAAGAGGACATAAAACATTAAATAGGAGAATAAACCATATTTAGACGTATTGTAGATTATTTAATGGATGTAATTAAGCGTGGATCATAAGAGTCAAGAAGTACGGCTATGGTCGTTTGACACGTAACGTAAGGATGAAGAGAGAAGCTGGAAACAGTGGACTTCAAGGCGACTTCGGAGCAACTACGTGTGTGTGTGTTAAGTGTGAACGTGGCTCCGAATAAACAAGTGGTTTGTGGTCGGGATCAGCTTTTTGTTTGAATCGGTGAGTCTGATTCGTTTTGTTGACTTCCCGTCCATCTGCATTGACGTCACGTAATTGGGAAATAAAATGGAACGTGGAAGTATATGTACCTCATCCACCGTACAAGGATCCTCATTGTTACCATTACCAACGGCTATACTGTCGTTTTATGAAATCGCCACATGCTTCCATGTGGTTGGACAACAACCCCGTTTTCTTTTGTCTCCTATGCTCTTCACTTAAAGTCTTCTTTTGATGTTGGTAGGAGAAGAGTTATCGGTCATGGTTTTGAAACGTTCAACTTGAATTTTAATTTAGAGGTTTTTGCTCGTATTCGGTAGAAATACTGGTTCTTCTTTTTTGAGGCTTTTCTTGATGTAGTTCAGAATTGGGTTTCGGAGGATCGAGTTCGAGCTCCACGGTCTCAATCGAGCTGACATTGAGTTGTAGTTGACGATCGGGTTTATTGCGTGCTTTGGGCCTGCTGCACCTTGGGTCGTCGTGCTCTTAGCTCTTAATGGTTGGAAAATCTAGGTACTAAGACCTTTTCATTTTCATTATGAGCGTCATGGTCGGAAAATTAGGGTATTAGACATCTCTTACTGTTTTTTCATGCTCTTCAAGTTTGTTATATCTGGTTAGTAAACCTTGTTTATCTTGTTTGCACCCATGTTGGGTTGTTGTCTGTGGTTGTTGATTTTACAGGTCTGTTTAGACCATTTCATTGTTATTTCCTCTAATTGGGATTGTCATGAGCCTGAGCTAGGGGTGTTCGCGGTCGGTTTAACCAACCATTACATAGATTTTGGGAACCAACCGAAAACTTCACCGGTGTAATTTTTTGCAACCATCACCGCCACCATAAAACACTACTCCGGTTGGTTTTCACCAGAATAAATTTCGGTTGGTTACCGGTTTGAAACCGGGCCAACCAATTGATTGAGCCTAATAGTTAGGCCCAAACTTTTCAACTCAAAGCCGATCGAATTAGAATCAAAACAGAAAAGACAAGTATTTTTCACAAAAAAATTAGGCTGAAAACCATTAAGGATGAATCAAGGAGGGCTTAAAGCACTTAACTTGGTCCATCCTTAATGCTCAAAAACACCCTACTACCGTAAGTTTTATTGAATGTAATGGAACGGTTACAAAATGATTCAAACTAATTGAGAGATACAAAATGGTTTAAACTAAGCTGTTAGAATCATTGATAGTTAATCTTCCTTTTAGTGTCTTACCTTCATATCCATGACTTTACAGTACCTATATTGAACAATAGCAACAAATTAAAACGGATTTGGATGGAGCCCAACTCAAAGTTTCAGCATATCTTGACCAGTCTGGTTCTAACCGGTTAATCGACGGTCCACCTATTCCAAAACCGGAACCCAACCAAAACGTCACCGGTTTGATACTTTTCCGACCGCCGCCGAAGCCAAATCCGCCGGTTCCGGGTTCTCCGGGTTATTTTCCGGTTGGTTATTGTTGGTTTGGCCGGTGATGGTTATTTTTGAACACCCCTAGCCTGAGTTGTCATGCCAGCGTTCGAGTCTATTTCTTATTCATTGATTTCACTTTAAATTTGTAGACAGACCATTTTGTATTTCTCTTTCACTTCTGGAGAGGTTTTAATTTAAATTTGTTTCGTTGATAAGAAAAAATCTCTCTTGGTCTCTTTTGTTTTCCTTACTTCACACTTCACTAATTGGCTTGGTTAGGTGACTTCATTCAATAAAGCTTTGGGATTTTCAAACCGACAGATAAATTTTAGGTGTAAATATTTAAGTTATATCAAATGTTTTGGAGCATAGTTGAGATCTGCATTTAAAGTTTTACATAAATATTATAATTTATTTTTCAACTTAAACTTAACCATCAATGTTATATTTACTATTTAAATCCGAAAATCTTACCTATTGTGAAAACTATGAATTTACATATTCGGTAGGGCGTACTAACATTCTACTTCCGAAAGACATAGGTTCTTAAATGGTTTGTGAGTTGGTCTAATAAACGTTAAATAAAAGTAAGAAAGTCGCCAACCCTGGAGTATGTAGGGGATGAAAATACTCACGTACACGAGTGAGTTAGGCAGAGGTTGAGGGCCATGGCCTTCAAGTCTAATACTTTAGTTAGTTTCTGAGCCACTAAATTATTTTTATTGGTGGGCACAGCCGTGGACTTTACCTGTTACTCAACGCCTTTCTGGATGATGCCCATTTTCAATGCTGAGCTGAGGATGTCTACTCTGGCCCATTAATGGTTCCTGGACTTCAATTGCCCTTTTTAATGGGCTTCAGCTTCACTTCACCTCGGTTTCATTTCCCATCTCCTCTCTTACTCGTAAGCCCATGTCTCCTGTTGTGAAAACGAAGGCCCAATATAGGGTACTGGGAAAAGCAAGTTCCCTAAAAAAAATTGAAACAATAATGGAAGATTCCTACTTGGAAAATGTCAATTACTTGTGATTCATGTGTCAGATTTCGGTTTAAGTTTTTTTTTTTTGGAGAGGAAATGGAAATATTATTAATATAAAATAACTTGGTGATCCCACTCATGAAGATCACCGTACATAAACCAAACTAACATAACTGGAAAGACAAATACCGGAAACGTAAAAGCGCTCTGTAGCATAATTGCGGTCGGGGGGGTGGGACTGTAGTAGCATCCAGGGATACCGATACAGTATACCCCAACCAGAAGAAACTGACCGAGCAGATCAGAGGATAAACGAACAACGGTGGACCAATTACTCCCCCGGTATGTCAGCGTGCGTCGTCCTCCCTTGATTGATAATGGTAGGGCTCTCGAACGCGAGAATGCTGACCCCGAAGTGGTAGGGTAGTAACACATCAGCTGTTGGTGATACCAATGCCACCTATACACCAGGGAGAAGGTACAACCGACCAAACCCTCCCTGGCCACTTGGTGACTCATTCCTGGAGGCGAAGGTGCTTAAAGCCCCCCGCCGCTGCAGATGACGCCTCATTTGACGCCGCCGAGTCTTCATCCTCCTCGGGGTCCTCCCCCCTCATGGTCCTCTTGGTACCCGATAGTGTTGGTGTCCGGTCCCTTGGTAGCCAGCCCCTCGACCCATCCTCCTCTTCCACTTCCCTCTGACTCCACCACCCTGTCCCGTCCTTCCGTGGTGGCGTCTGTGGTGCTTCCTTCGGCCGGCCCCCCTTCCCAGAGCACCCTAAATACGTCCAGTTCGTCCCTGGCGTAGCCTTTCCATGCTTAGCTTTCTCTAGGGCTGACCTCGGATCCCCTGGTGCTTTTAATGAGGATCCCCTGACTCCTCCCACAACCGGGCAGACCGGGAATAGATGCCCCGCACAACAACAACCAAAACAATGTTAAGGAAGATGTTCGTACGAGATGTACAAGCGTGTGCGTACATGTGAGACAGAAAGTCGGAACCAGAGTTGGCTCTGTAGTGGGACTCTGATATCTGCCCGGATCCGGACCTTCATAAAATCTCCCCAGCAAAGGCCATCCTCATCCACATCCATGCCTTGACAGACTCCCAGCGTGTTGCCCACTCTAAAACCCACATCCCTCGTCCAAGCTCCAACTGGCAAGTTCGACACCCTCGCCCAGACCGAGAAATGATGGAATTGCAGGTCCTTCACCTGCATGTGGGCTCTCATATCCGTAAACAGTATCAGAGAGTCCCAGAAGGACCAGGGCTCCCCCAGCAGGACCCTCTCCCTCTCCTTAGCAGTCCTGAAGAAAAAGGCAACTAGGCCCCCTTCCAAAGGTTTAGCCTCCACCTTCATTCCCCAGACATCCTCCATTCGGGCCACCACCGACTTCCAAAAGACCCTCATAGTGGTCAGAACCTTGGCTGCCAGAGCGAATTTGTACGAGCTCCCTCTACTAGTGACCTCCTGGACCGGCACCACTACTTCTTTGATCCTCATCGCTCCCATTTGGCAGTCCAGTGCAACCTGATCCCCACGAGAATCCCCACCTCCCGAAGATGAACCATTCCAGAACCCTGGACCCCCCCTGACCCGACCGGACATCCCGACCAACCGGGTTCGAGGCTCGTCCGCACACCCGACCCGTTTCAGCGTCCATCCCGACCCGTGGTCCATCCGGCTGGGCTCGACCCGAGCCGAACCGTGCAGCCCACTCCGCCACATCGCCCGCCCTTCCTCGGGGCCAGCCCAGATGTGATCTCGGCCCAACCCGAGGTCCATCTCCAGCCCATCTAGCGTCGCCCATGAAGCCCCGGCCCAGACCCGACTCCTCGGCCCGAAAAGGGGAAACCCTAATCTCCTCCACAACCGGCTCCTTCCCCTACCTTCGGCTCCAAGTCACCTCTGTCGGCGCCTCCACCGGCTTGATTTCCGATCCCGACGAGATCTGTATCGGAGTCACATCCTCCCCTGCCCGCGCCGGCTGT
This sequence comes from Erodium maritimum, assembly GCA_963921825.1. Lineage (NCBI taxonomy): Eukaryota > Viridiplantae > Streptophyta > Magnoliopsida > Geraniales > Geraniaceae > Erodium > Erodium maritimum. Next base: position 55,278,741 of record OY997594.1, read on the forward strand.
TCCGGGACACAACGGGCTACCCCCGTGTTCCCCCGCCGTGGTCGTGGGCCACCCATCTGCGTTCGACGTAAGGTCGTCGGACTAGAACGAACACGACCCCCAATCACCCACCCGGCCTCCTCAACACGGTTGGCCGAAAACCGCATTGGCGATCCCGACCCACGGGGCGTCATCACCCCCGGCGAGAACGCCAGCGTAATCTCCCGCTCCCCCTCCGTCTCCGGCCACATGGAGCCCGTCTCCTCCGAGACGTCCTCCGAATCGACTTCCTCCCGATCGTCCCCCGACCACGCCTCCTCCACCGGCGACGTCTCGCTCGTCGGGATCAAACCCGGATGCTCCGAACCAGCCACCCAGCCTCCGTCTCCTCCGACGAAAGCCCCGGCCCCAACGTCCTGCTCCGATAGTCGCGAGCCCCAATGGACCCCGCCGTCACCACCCACATCTCCGCCATCCACTGTACTCGAGAACGCCATTGAGAAGAGTGGAATCGCAAAACCGAGTCTAAACCCTAGCAGAGGGGTTCGAGAGGCTGCACACTTTTTGTTTTGTTTAAGTTAGTTCTATAATAAACGATGCATGCTTTCTCATAGATAAAATGATTTATTAAATTTAAAATGAAAAAAGAACGAAAGATTCTTACACAGCGCCTTCTTCTGCACATAAGTGTAAGAATACCCACAGTGGTATTAGGTCGATTCGATCTAATCCCGGTCTAAATAGATTAGTTTAGGGATAATTTGGAAGAGACTAGACCTGATTCATGGGTCTAATGTGGGTCTAGTGGTATGAACATCGCAGTGGGAATATACCGATTCGTCTATTCCTAGTTTAATGTGGTGGAAAAAAGTCGACACATTTATTCTGAACGGTGTTATCGAAAATAACGTTGTTTAAAAAACAAAAGACGACCCGATCCGACACATACTATTGTTTCTTGAAATGTTTGAATGAAAATACAACGCAATACGAGCGACATGTCATCTTCGTCAAGTTTTCTACTCGTGTCATCACATTACACCTTCAAAACGAATTACAAGTTGTTGGCTATCGGAAACATGATGTACTTTTCCGGTCATAATGGCTAGGAACACAACCAAGTTCCCGGAGTTAATTACTAACACCGGGGACCGGGTTGTGTCCCCGGGCAATACGACTCTCGACGATCTACGTGCCATCTTCTTGGATATTGAGTAATGAGTCTGGGGGTGTAATATAACGACACGACTTCTAATTTTAGTCCCAGTATTCCATAATCAAAGATAGCAAGTGGCATGGAGGCGGTACTATCATTGTTCCAAGAACATGACAAGTATTGTCATGTGATGATGTTGAAAATACGGTAACGTGATAGTACTTGCTATGTTCATGTAGCAATGACACTACCGCTTCCACGTCATTTTCTATCTTTGATTATGTAAAACTAAGGTACAATTTGAAGTTGTGTCATCACATTATACTTCCATAATCCATTACAAGTTGTTGGCCGTCGGTTTCGGACCTTCCTGTATAACCTGTATGACTATTTTTTTTGAAACCATATTCACGTCACTTGTCAGCTTTGACTGTGGTTGTGTCTACGACTCCATCTAGCAGGGATGGTCCCTCACGAGAATCCATCAATTGTGCTATACGAAGTCGTGCTCGTATCTCCCAGCATACACCTCCTCTACAAGATCCATGACCTGTGCGTCAGATCAGTCGGGTTGGTAAATGATCTTCAGCTTCGACCAATACACATTGAACGACTTCACCTTCCGATTAACGACGGTCCAATGACATTTGCAGTTCTTGGTGGACCGCTCGGTCGCCGGGGTTTGATGGGTCACGTGAACGAGCTCCCTGTGTATGCTATCCCAAAAGGCATCGCCGATTGGTCACCTCCTTGCTCTGCCATTTTGAGCTACATACACACCAATGTAACCTCCTCGGGCAGACTCCATTTCCGGTACATATGAAGTATCTTTTGCGGGTTGACATTAAGTCGTGCATAAGACCATTAATAGAATCTGTGTTCTCGGTTCCAGCTGCCCGTGATACGAGGGTGTTGAGCTTGAGCCCAGCTCCATCGACAAGCCTTCAAAGAGGGAGTTGTTGACCAATGGTGGAGAAACGGAGCTGGGAGACATGGCTTGTGGAGAAACGGGGGACGGAGGTACTGCTGGTGGATAAACGGAAGTAGAGATACGGTGGTGGGAGACAATGCTGGTGGAGAAACGGCGGTGGGAGACATGACTTATGGAGAAACGGGGGACGGAGGTACCGTTGGTGGATAAACGGCAGTAGAGATACGGTGGTGGGAGACAAGGGAACCGTGGGGACTGATGGTGGAGAAACTGCTGTGGTTGAAAATTTGGAGGGAGAAACGGTGGTGGTGGAGAAACGACAAAGTTTGAATATGACGAAGGAGACAAAATAGTGAAGAAGACGAAATGTTTGGTCGGAAGTTATAGTTGAAAGGTTGTCCACGTTTCATTCCCTGTTTCGATAGGTATGGACTCGGCTGAACCTGAATCCGTTGAATCGACTTGCGGCAGAATGATGTTTTTTTTTCCAGATATGTCAGATTGATAGGCCCATTTACAAGATGTTTCGCCCTCCCCCGTAGGTGGTGTAAGAGTGCACATATAGGCAAGCCGTATACAGGAAAAAAAACGATAGAGATATCGATAATGGCAGTTATGATAACACCTTCATTTGTCAATTCCTCTCCTAATTAGCAGAGTGTTATGTGGAATTATTGTCATCGTCTGTTTGTAAAGGAGAGATAACGTGACGGTTGAGGTGTCTCCGATCCTCGTTATTCACATGAATTATAACATAATTCATGTCGTCTTTCATAAAACGACACTGCTCTGCCTCTGATGCTTTGAAGCAAGGTGTCGCCTACTCAGCTACACTACCACACCTTGTTTTTGACACCTATTTCTACAATCTTCCGCGCGTCACTTTCCCGCACGCTACCCTATATCCCTCTCAATCGACGGCTCGATCTCTACGGAGCAGAGGCTGGACGGCCCAGATGATGGATTAGAACCAAAACAACAAGCTGAGTTTTAGAATTTTTTTTACTAGGCTTGTTTGTTTCCGTTAATTTCCATTTCTCTCTATATATTCTCTCTTGTATCTTCTTCTTCACCGTAAGTGTGCTTCCTCTTCTCCTCTATCGGTCACTGTAAGTGTCTCTTTCTCTTCTTTTTTCATGTTAATTTTGCTTTGATCCATGATCGATCTAGAACAAGACCACCTTCTTCTTGCTATGTCCTGTTAGATAATTAAAACCAGTGTTATATTTTTCTTCAATCAAGTAGTGTGAAATATGATGAACTTTGTTCCGATTCTTAAATAAATTGCATGTTGTGATCAATACCTTCATGTACATATAGGTCATGATGGGAAGTACATGCAGAGGTTTTATCTTGCTTGCATCTCTCTTGTTTGCTGCCGCTTCAAACAATGAATTGCCCAGGATTGGACTCAAGAAACTCAAATTGGACCCCAATACTAACCGCCTAGCTGAATCCGAGCCGAGGAACTATTATCTCCATCGGAAACTGAGGGACACTGATATCGTGTCGTTGAAGAATTACATGGATGCTCAGTACTATGGTGAGCTTGGCATTGGCACTCCCCCTCAGAACTTCACTGTCATTTTCGACACCGGTAGCTCCAACCTTTGGGTCCCCTCATCCAAGTGCTACTTCTCTGTAACATTCTACACCCAATCTGCTTCTTCAATAGTAACTACACATTTTACTCAACTACTCTTGTCTCTTGGGTGCAGGTTTCATGTTATTTCCATCCCAAGTATCAAGCAGCTCAATCGAGCACCTACCAGAAAAATGGTTTGTTTCCTCAACCCACTTTACTATGTTTTCATGCCATATTCAAGCAATGGTCTTTTCTGCAGGAAAATCAGCGGCCATTCAGTATGGAACTGGGGCCATTTCTGGCTTCTTTAGTAACGACAATGTCAAAGTTGGTGACATAATTGTACAGAATCAGGTACCATTTATTTCTATTTATCTTTGATGAACAAGCTTGTATGAATTAGCCTATTAAGCATAGTAAATCTTTATCAGGAGTTCATAGAAGCAACTAGAGAGCCTGGTATCACATTTCTGGTGGCTAAGTTTGATGGTATACTAGGCCTCGGTTTTAAGGAGATCTCTGTTGGAGATGCTACACCAGTATGGTATGTCTGAAAATGAACCCTCATTCACTGATCACTATGTGCTTAAATATTTATAGGTATTCTTTGCTCAAGGAATGTTAGTGACTTGCAGGTATAACATGATTAAGCAAGGTCTGATTAAAGATCCAGTATTTTCCTTCTGGCTCAACCGAAATGTAGAGGAGGAGGAAGGAGGGGAAATCGTGTTTGGCGGGTCTGATCCAAATCACTACAAGGGAAAGCATACATATGTTCCTGTCACACAGAAAGGGTATTGGCAGGTCAGTCATTTTAAGAGCTCTGTTGATTTGCTCTCCGGTCTCATCTAATCACTTGTAATTGGTTTTTGGTAGTTTGACATGGGTGATGTGCTTATTGGTAACCAACCAACTGGTAAGATCGAGTTTCTTTTCGTTATGTTGCCAACATATAACTTATCAATCTCCATGTCTTGACATGTGCAAACTACATTTCAGGGTATTGTGCTGGTGGATGTTCAGCAATTGCAGACTCTGGAACTTCTTTACTAGCAGGTCCAACGGTATGTATTACAAGTGTGTACCAATATTCTGCCGCAGGTTACGGTAGTGTACTAAGTAGAAACTCTGTTGGTTTATAGTAGAAACTCTGTTGGTTTATATTGTCTTGCAGACTGTGGTTACAATGATAAATCACGCCATTGGAGCCAAAGGAGTTGTCAGCCAGGAATGCAAAGCAGTTGTTGAGCAATATGGAGGATATATTATTGACATGCTCATAGCTCAGGTAAACATAGCTTTATACTGGTCTAAATATCTTTTATTCCGTTCTTCACCAAAATATGGGCTGTGAGTGTTTTATATTTTGTGATCATACATGCTTGCAGGCTGAAAATGCATCTTCTTTTCTCAACTCACTTGTGTTTTTTCTCTTCTTTCTACAGACACATCCGAAGAAGATTTGCTCCCAGGTTGGGTTGTGCGCATTTGATGGAACACGTGGTGTTAGGTGAGGTTATGAAGATGTCTTGTTAAGGTTTCATAGTTGATATTTAAAATAGTGTTAGTGCATTTGAAAGCATTGATTGATGTAGAGGTTGATTGAATTGTTTGTGTAGCATGGGCATTGAGAGTGTTGTGGATGAGAAGTCATCTGGTAAGCTTCATGGTGCAATGTGCTCTGTTTGCGAGATGGCAGTTGTGTGGATGCAGAATCAGCTTACTCAAAATCAGACTGTTGAAAATGTGTTACGCTATGTTGATGAGGTGAGAGATATATCATATACATGTTAATTGTGGGTTAAAGAAATAGCATCTGCTGATGATTAGTGGTAAGAAATTGCAGCTTTGTGATCGAATGCCAAGCCCGCTGGGAGAGTCAGCTGTTGATTGTGCAAGTGTTTCTTCCATGCCTAAAGTTTCTTTTACCATTGGTGGGAAATTGTTTGAACTATCTCCGGATGAGGTATGGTACTATTGCTTGTATTTGGTGAACACATTTAGATCATAAAATGTAATTGTCTGGGCTGGGTTGTTTTCATAGTATATACTGAAGGTGGGCCAGGGGGCGGCGGCTCAATGTATCAGTGGGTTTGCTGCTCTTGACATCCCCCCTCCTCGCGGGCCTCTCTGGTACTGTACCTTATTTATACTTATAAGCTTTTGGTTATGTTCAAGTGGTTGTGGTCTGTGGTGTATTTAGAATGGAATGTGTGTACTGTGATGCAGGATCTTGGGAGACGTGTTCATGGGTCGGTACCACACTGTTTTCGACTATGGGAAGCTAAGGATTGGATTTGCTGAGGCGGTGTAGAGGTAGGGAGCTCTTGAATAGCCAATTCCCATATGCTTAGTGAAGGTGAATGTTGTGTACATGTTTAAGTTGCATTATGTGAGACTGAGATGCAACCCTGTAATGGAGATTTGGCTACTTTTAATTTGCTACAATCTGGTGTTGTTTACTTGATAGTTGTTGGTATATCTTGTCCCTTGCATACAACGGTTGCATCTAGGAAGGGGTAGTGAGTATTCACTACCAACTTATCAAACAAGATCCCACTTGCCTAAGAACCTTTCAGATGAACCCGACAGTTACAGCATTTTGCAACTGCTGCTGCAGTGTTTGTGTTTTTTTATAGCAAATTTAAATTAAAACCTCTCAAGAGGTTTGAGAAGAGTACAAGCTGGTTTGATTGTCAGGCTTATGTGCCTTGTTTGGTATTGTATTTTAGCTTCTGCTGGATTGCATTTTAGCTTCTGCTGGATTGCATGCTCCCAATTCTGTAACCGTCTCAAGATCCAATGATGTCTTGAGAATAAAACCTACTAAATATTAGACATGTAAATCAATGGACTCTAGGAGGCTGTAATAAGTGCTTGAACTAAAATCGAAAAATAGAAAGACAAAATGAAGGATTTGATTGATAACTAAGAAATGCTTAGGGTTCTAGCGTTCCCCTTTACAAAATTCTCTCTAGGAAAGGTAAATTACAGACAACATCAAAGACAAGACATCCAACATGATTCCTAGACATTTATCCCTTTAATTCGCTGCACCAACACGTTAGAAGACAACAAACGCCATTAAGAACCTGCAGCCAACTCTGCGACTTGGAAAGGTCTGCACTGTTCAGACGACCTGCAACGGTCCTTTGACTTTTGCTTTCGCGCCAAGACAAGCCCCAAACAGTGCGTTTCATCAAACAACTAACTTCCTTCCAATTCAAAAGAGTTTCAGAGTCGCCATCTTGCACCTCAAGACAAGCTCATGTGACAGAGCTCCCTCCTTCAGTAGGATTGTCCTCAAAACTGAGCATGTCGCAGCCATTTAGGAAATTGGCTACGAATCACACCTAAATCTTCCTATGTTGCATCTTCCCTGGTGGACCTCTCCCATTGGATCAAGTATTGGAACACGACCGCATTGTTCCTTTTAACCATCCTGGTCTGCAGCAAGTGTTGGGGTTGTAACTTCAAATGTCCCTCCTCAACAACCTCAAGTAAGCTTGGCATGAGTCTGTTTTTATGCCCCAACTGTTTCTTCAAGAGTGACACATGGAATGCTGGATGGATTTTTGATCCTTCAGGCAACCTCAATTTGTAAGCTACCTTTCATTTCTTCTCTACGATCTGATATGGGCCATAGTACCTAGCTGAGATCTTCATGTTCTTCCTTAGGCTTACTAAGCTTTGCCTGTAGGGCTTTAGCCTCAAGTAGACCCAATCCCCAACTTCAAATTGCCTCTCCGTCCTTCTTTTATTAGCATTCTGCTTTATTCTCTCTTGTGCCTGCTTCAAATTTAGCTCTAGCACTTCTTTCATCTCCTGCCTGAGTATGATCAAGTCCTCCACAGATTGCACATTGAACTCTCTGCCTGTAATTCCCATGATAGGAGGAGGATAGCCAAAAAATGCCTCAAAGGGTGACATTTTTAAAGAGGAATGATGGCAAGTGGTGTACCAATGCTCAGATAATGGAAGACGCTTCAACCACTTCTTAGGAGCCTAGTGAGTCATTGATCTGAGATATTGCTCCTAACATTGGTTCACCCTCTCAGTTTGACCATCACTTTGAGGGTGATAAGCAGTGGAAAGACTGAGCTTCACTCCCAACCTGCTGAATAATGCTTGCCAGAAATTGCTAATAAATAGTTATCTCTGTTAGATACAATAATTTCTGGTAACCCATGTAGTCTATAGATTTGATCCATGAATTCTTGAGCAACAATTACTGCAGAATATGGATGTTGTAAAGTTATAAAGTGGGAGAATTTAATAAACCTGTCCAACACCACCATGATGCAGTCCTTCCCATGAGAGTTAGGCAAGCCTTCCACAAAGTCCATAGAAATTTCTCTCAAGGGAAACTTGGGAATGCTCAAGGGTTGCAAGAGACTTGGATAATTGCAATGCTCTCCCTTGCACCTTTGACAAATGTCACATTCTTGGACCCACTTGTAAATGCTTTTGTTCATCAATGGCCAGAAGAAAAGGCTCTTGATCCTCTTTGTGGTCACTTCTATACCAGAATGCCCCCCCAACTGCTGAATCGTGCATGAATTCTACTATCATCTCCCTTACCCCATTGCCAGTTCCCAAATACACCTTTCCATGGACCATGATCATCCCTTGGTGTAATTTGTGCTCAGGTAGAGAATGAGGGGCTAAGGACATCTGCAGCAACAACCCTTCTACCTCCTCATCACCTTCATAGCTACTCAGAACTTCAGTTACCTAGGATGGTACACTAACAGTGATTTTCATGCATTTTTCTGCTCTGACCCTTGACAAGGCATCAACAATCTTGTTCTCCTTTCCTTTCTTGTACTCAATAGTGTAGGATAACCCCATAAGCTTGGCTAGCCACTTCTGTTGAAATGAGGTGGTAAGCTTCTGCTCCAACAAGTACTTCAGGCTTTGTTGATAAGTTTTTATCACAAAGCTTTGATTGGCTACATAATGTCTCTACTTTTGTATAACTACCATGATTGCAAGCAACTCCTTCTCATATGTGGACAACCCTCTGGCCTTGACTCCCAAAGCTTTACTCATGAAAGCTATTGGCCTCCCTTCTTGCATTAGAACTTGTAAGAACCGCTCTCGGTCAATCCCGGTCGAACCGGTGAATTCTAGACAAGTTTGACTTTCGGCAGGAAAAGTCAACTGATGGCTCAGGAAGCCATTCGGGACCTTTCCGGGTCCCAAAAAGCTTAGACGTCATCACGTTTAGCTCAGTTGGTCCGTTTCCTTCAGTTTGACTGTAATATTGGTTAGGTCACATTTCGGTCAAACTTGGACTTTATATCGGCTATTTTCCGATAAAATCTTAGAAAGCTGGAAATTAATTAAGTGAAAGTGACCCCACATGACACTTGTCATGTTTGGCTTGGAGGATGAAAAAGGAGCTTCAATTGATTCTTATACCCTCCCAACTTACCTTTAAAGAGATATGACCTTAAGGGCCTTTTGGTTTTTGGACAAAATATGTCATTTAAAGCAACATGAGCACACAATTCAGCTCATTCCTTATTGTTGCAGCCGAAAATCACAAAGAGAGAAGAGGAGAAGAGCTCATTTCTTGAGGAAGAAGAAATGGAGGAAAGATAGCATTTTGGAGCTTGTTCTTAGTCCTTTTGCCTCCATTTTCCTTCCATCTTCATCATCTCACCTTCCTAGAGGTATGGATGCTCTCAACTCTCCATTTCATCTACTCTCCAATTTGGGTTTTTGTGGGTTTTTGGCTTGAAGTTGAAGAACTAGCTTTTTGGTTATTGCTTGGAGAAGAAGTAGTGAAGTAAGTTGCTTGGATTGTGTTTTTGGTTGAAGTTTTGATGAACCCATTGAGAGTGTTGATGTTTGGGAACTTTTGATGAACATTTTGGAGTTAGAAGGACTTGGAAATGTGGTTTTTGATGTGATTTTCATGAAACTCGAGCTGGGGAAGAAAGGGGGAGAACCTGGACTGGTTCGCTACGGAGCGTGACCCGGACTGGGCCCTGTGCCGGCATGGAAAGCCGCACGGAACGGGCCAGGTACCGGCACCGCGTGCTGCGCGGACGGGCGTGAGTCTGGCACGGAACCTCGCACGGTCCGTGTCAGACTCCGGGCCGGTGCGCCGCACGGTCCGTGCTGGTTACCGGGCCGGTCTGTGACACGGTCCGTGCCAGATTCCGGCACAGCCTGTGCTACGGTCAGGGCCACATTCCGGATTAGACCTCCAGATCCAAAAACCCTTCCTTTTAGCCCATTTTGATGTCTAGATCACTTCTTTGACCTTGTTTCCATTACTTGAGGATTGTTCTGTAATTTTTGGTTGAGGAACACTCCGTTGGGTTACTAATTTTTGGTATTGTTATGGTCCAAGACCGTGATCCAGAGCTCAAGAGAAGGAAAGGCCTTGGACCCGAGCTAGAGAGACGAAGATCACTTCGGAACCCGTGTGAAGAACGGAGGAGAGATTAACCGGCTTTACAGCAGAGTTTTAGAGGAAGACCACAAGGTAGGGAAAGTCTTAACTACTTGAGTTTTTCATTGCTAGTATGCCTATTAGGTTAATAAAATCGGAAAGGTCCTAGAATTGCATATAGGATGCGAATAACTAGAATAATCGTCTTTCAATTTCTAATAACCGGATGTGTCTAGTATGCATGCACAGGATGATAATAACTAGTGTAACTCGCTTTCAATGTTTGGGAATTGTTTTACTGGTAGAGAGGATGTGATGAGCCCTCGGATTAGTTGATGTGTTAGGTTCACATGCTTGGTTGCCTAGCTTGGATAAGTTAAGAGTCTAACGAAACTAGCTAAATCGCATGCTTACTTGAGTGATTGAATGTTTACATGATTGGTTGATTGATTGTATGTCGAATGGTTGAATGCTTGAACGGATGATCGAGTATGACTGATTGTGCCAAACGGTACGATCAGGTGATCGATGGACCGATGGATCGTGACAGGTAAGTATAACGGTAAGTGTGAGGATTAAATGGATGTCTTTGGTGTGTTGTGGTGAATGTGTGATTTGATAAGCGTTGGTTGGTTGATGTGTTATTTTGTGTTTCCCTTATTCTTATTTTTAAGATGTTTGGTTGTTCGGTATGGTACTTACACCGGGGGGGGGGGGTAATCCGGTGGTGTTATAGTCGTTGGTGTTGGCAGATCCTGCAGGATAATCATTGGTTATTGGACCTAGCGGGGCATTGATTATTGGAGCCTGCGGGCATTGACTATTGGAGCCTGCGTGCATTGATTATTGAACCCTGCGGGGCGTTGACTATTGGAGCCTGCGGGCATTGATTATTGAACCCTGCGTTGCGTTGATTATTGGACCCTGCGGGGCATTGGTTAACGAAGCCTGCGGGCAATTGGATGGTTTACCCTGCGGGGAAATGGTTACTCGTGGTTTCACCCAAGTGTATGCGTCCTACGGGAGCACTACCTTGGTTCCCTATGACATATGGTCCTTTGGAGGCATTTCCGAGAATTCCGACGATAAGCGCCCCTTTTGGGATTGTTTCCGGTGCCCCGATGTATGTGCCTCCTCTGGACCGAGGGAAAATCTGATATGATATGGATACTCTGGTGGATCGGAATATGGGAACCGATGTGACACCAGAATCTATCCGTGGATCGGAGGCTTGAGAAAGCAAGTGGTTGGTGTGATATTATTTGTTCCCATTTTAGTAGTTATGATTCGTTTATAGTACTTTTCATGGAATCTTTTAAGTTACTGTTATCCTTGAGAATGCAGTACTATTCTTTATTTATTCTGATTATTAGTATTTCATTGTGTATCCGTTTTTGAGCTGTTATTTGCGTTGTCATGTTTCATGAGTAAACTAAAGATTAAATTGTTTACGATTTTTCCTACTGAGCATAAGCTCACCCCTATAGCTTTCATACTGTTTTTACAGGCGTACCTGATGTCTAGTGAGTTCGAGGCTCGCGAGCTTCTGGACGTCTTGGGGATCATTCTAGAGTTGTGTTGGTCTTTTGTACTAGTCACCATTTATCTTGCACTTTATGTTGAGCTTTGACTCATCTTTGAGGTTTTCGAACTATTTATATATGAGGATTTGATGGAGTTTATTTGAGTTGTTAAAAGATTTATCAGCTGTTTGTTATGTTCCATTATTAACTCAGGTCACGTCTCGAGTCCGGTCAAAACCGGATTTGGGGCGTGACAATTTGGTATCAGAGCCTGGTTTCATTTGAAACTAGTTTAAAATTTTGAACTTGTTCTCAAAACCTCAGACCAACGTCAATTAGGTGGTTAGAGTTACAAGGTCTAAGTCGCGTACTCAGTGACGCAAGTTGAAAACATTTGATGCGTAGAGTGGGAACGACACGAGTCTTGATTGTTCAATGTTTCTTAAGTTTGAATCTCTTTGTTATAATGGTTACATTGCTTGATTGGTATCCTTACCCTAATGACTGTGAGATACAGTGATCGGTGAAGCCAAACTGTTGAGATCGGTATTGGGTTAACGAGCAATGAGCGAGCCGTTATAAACCGGTCGTTGAGTAAATTATTTGTTAGGTGTGTGACCGCCGTGGGTGGTCGTTCCATGATCGATGAGGTTGAAATGTTGATTTATTGAAGTGTTGACTTAGTGAAGTATTGACTTATTGAAGTATTGACTTCTTGACTTATTGAAGGGTTAAAATATTAAAGTGTTGAATTGTTGGGGTGTTGACTTGGTTAAGATGTCGAGCATTGTTTAAAGAACCTAAGTTGAAAAGATGATCCAATCGGGATGACATTTGAGAGAAGAGTAGAAATCGAGTATTCTTGCACTCTCTTTACTTGTGTTGTGTACTTTGTGGAGCATGAGAACTCTATGTATTGAATACCTTGTGAAAAATTAATTGGTAATTATCCCGCTTAAGCGGAGGGTTAGTGGAAAATACGAACAGGTCATGCCGAATTTTCCGCAGAACTGAAATGTTTGCACTATCACGGGTTGACTCAGGGGCGCCACTGTAGTCGAACGTGATGGTTGGATGTCAAGTGGTTACAACAAGATTCGGGGACGCCTGAATCGGGTTGTAACGACGCGAGATCGACATGAATGTTTTGATTAAAGTTAAGGAGTTTAAGAAAAGAATGAAAACTTACGAGAAAGAGCTTAAGACTTACCTTTTCGAACTTAATGCTTCGTGTTTTGAAACCCAAGAAATGGGAAAATACCCGACCGAGACGTTTACCGGTCTGGTATGTTGTTGTGTGATTGTGTAATCTGTGCCTCCTGTGGGAGTTGGTTGCATTACTTGCTTGATGTGTGAGACGCACGAGGTGCGGACTTCTTTGTCTATATAAGTACTATATACATGACTTATCTACTTATCCTCGATCCAGTTAGGATCCTTCGAGACACATGAGAACGTCCCTTTTGCTTAAATCGATTCGATTGTGTTAAACTGAGTTACGAACTGTACGTATAACTGCGGCGATCCTACGAGATGTCTCGTGTTTATGTTCCGAGAGGTACCAGGAGCCGCCCAGCTGTGGGGCAGAGCCAGTCACCGGCCGCTGGACTGGCAGGGGCAGCAGGTGCCCAGGGTGCTGCTCCCACCGAGCACAAGAGCGTTGAGGATGGACCATCAGGGTCACCAGTTAGAGTGTCACGCCCCAAATCCGGATTTGACCGGACTCGAGACGTGACTTGAGTTGAAATAAATAGAAATCATAAACAGTTAATAAAACCTTAAAATTTTCATAAAAGCTCCCTCAAAAGATGTACATAAACAAGTAGTTCAAATCCTCGTGAGTCACAACTCAGCGTAAATAGTAAAATAAAGGATGTTCAATACACAAGACCAACATAACTCTAATAAAAACCCCAAGAAGTCCAAAAGCTCCCGAGCCTCGAACTCACTAGACATTCGGCACGCCTGTAACACAGTCAGAAACCAAAGGGAGTGAGCTTACGCTCAGTAGGAAAAACCTTAATAACTCAACCTTTAGGTCAAATAGTAAACTGCTTACAAAGGTAACTCGAATCCATAGTTTATTACAATTAACAAGGAAATAATAAAGGAACAGGAAATAATTACAAGTTTAATATTAAAACTGCTTTAATTCGATATCACAAAAGTATTTAAAACCCTTAGACCAAAGAATGTAATAAACAAATAAGAACTAACAATATCAATAGTGCATTCTCAAGGATAACGATAACTTCCCAGAGAATAGATGGAGAACATTATAATAAAAAGAAACCCGTCGTAACTAGGAACGAGTAAATACTATTAATCAAAGAAATGTTTGGAATCCGTTGTGATGGAATAATATCGATTTTTCAAAGATAACAGTAACTTAAAAGAAGTTCATAAGAATTACTTTGACGAATCAATAAGAGTAAAATGAAAGCAATCTATATCCTGTCAAACACTTGCTTTCTCAAGCCTCCGATCGATGGATAAATTCTAGGATCACCTCAGTAACCATAACCAATATCCCGTAGGATCTGCCGAGCCCCCTGGCCCCAATAATCAATGAATATCCCGTAGGATCTACCGAGCTCTCAGGCTCCAATAATCAATCAATATCCCGTAGGATCTACTGAGCTCTCAGGCTCCAATAATCAATGAATATCCCGTAGGATCTACCGAGCTCTCAGGCTCCTCACATCACTCATTGTCCCACTATATCTGTCCAACTCCAACCACCACAACAGCACCGGATTACCCCCCCCCCCCCCCGGTGTGGTATCGAATCAAACATGCATTCAAACATTCAGACATTTAAAGAATAGGAATAAAGGGAATAAGCATAAACATTCACCCATCAATCAACACTCATCGAAACACACTTTCACCACAACACACAAAGACGTTCACTTAATCCTCAATCTTAGAAGTACATACGTTCATCACAAAGAAGGCATCCAATGATCATCCCACACTTACCGTATACTTACCTGTCACGAACCATCGGTACATCGATCACCTGATTGTACCGCTCGGCACAACCAGTCATACTCGATCATCCGTTCAATCAACAATTAATCATCACTCAAGTAATCAATGATCATTCAAGCATTCATTAAAACTAAGAACAATCAAGCATGCATTCGATCTAGTTCCATTAGACTCTCGAATATCCTAATACTAGCAACCAAGCATGTGAACCTAGCACACAACTAATCCGAGAGCTTTCACAGCCTCTCTACCAGTAAATAAAATCCCAAGTATTGAAAGCAAGCTTCACTAAGTGTCATTATCCTAAACATGCATACTAGACTCATCCGATTATTAGTAATTGAAAGACGATTATTCTAGTTATTCGCATCCTATATGCAATTCTAGGACCTTTCCATTTTTATTAAACTAACATGCATACTAAGCGTTATTTAAATGAGAATTTAAGATTTTCCCTACCTCGTGGTCTTCCTCTCAACACTCTGTTGTCACAAGCGATGGTCACCACACCGTCCTTCACACGGGTACCGGCAAGGTCTACTTTCTTCAAGGTCTTCGTTCTTCAAGGTCTTGTGGTCTTTGATCACAAAACAAAACTCGAATTAGACTCCACTTGATAGTAACAAAAGGTTCCCAAAACCCCTCCGAAGTTCAGCTCCTAACCAAGATCGAAACGGGGGGAAAACCCTCAAAAACCCCTCTGAACTGGTCAGTCACGGACACGGTCACGGAGCCGTGACACCGACCCTCACGGAGGACGTGACGGAGCCGTGACGTGTGTTGTCACGGTCTCCCTCACGGAGCCGTGACGTCACCCGTCACGGGATCCGTCACGGATCTGTTTCACTCCAGGGCAGTTCCGCCCTTCTTCACCCTCCAGCTCTTTTTCTCCGAAAATCCACCACCAAACTCCATTTTTAACCATTTCCAGCTCCCAAAACCATCAAATACCTCCAAAACTCCTCTACCCATGGTAGGAATCAACAAATAAACAAATTTCCAATTATTCTCCAAATCACAATCAAATCAAAAGCTCCAAAATGTTCATCAAACTTCAACAAAAGTATCATCTCAACATCCTACTTCACTACTCCTTCTCCAATAGACAAACATAAGGCTAGTTCATCAATTTCAAGCCAAAACCCACATAACCCATGAACTGAGAGTAGATGAAATGAAGAGTTGAGAGCATCCATATCTTTAGGATGATGAGATGAAGGAGATGGAAGCAAAATGGAGTCAAAAGGATGAAGAACTAGCTCCAAAATCCAAACTTTCTTCACCATCTTCTTCCTCAAGAAATGAGCTTCTCTCTTGCTCTCTCCCCTTGTGATTTTCGGCTGCAACACTAAGGTGTGAGCTGATTTTGTGTCATCTAATACTTTAAAAAGATCTAGAGGTGTAAAAGACCAAAAACCCTTTAGTTCTTATCCCTTTTGTGGACAACTAGTGAGGGTAGAGATGACTTTTGAGCCTCTTTCCATCCCTCCAAACCATTAGTGACACTTGGCGTAGTGGGGACCACTCTCTTCCATTTAAAATCCAGCAGTCCAAAATTTAAATGTAAAGAGTCGATAAAAAAGCTCGATTTTGACCAAATTTGACTTCCTTCGATATTATACTTAAATGAAAGGAAACGGCCCAATTAAGCCAACCGTGATGACGGCTAAGCTTTTTGGGCCCCGGAAAAGCCCCGAGTGACTTCCCGAGTCCTCAACTGACTTTTCCGGTAGAAAGTCAACCTTGTCTTAAAAGTCACCGGTTCGACCGGGATCTATTGGGAGCGGTCCTTACAATCTACCCCCCTTAAAAGAATTTCGTCCTCGAAATTTAAAACGCACGTGCTCCTCTTGATCTTATCTCAGGGAACGTCCTGTTTACGACTCACAAGCAATGGATCCGAGGTGCACTCCCGCAGTTTGGGAATACGTGGAAGCTTCTAGGCAACGACTCTAGTCTTGCTTGAAGATCTCAAAACGTTGGATAAAATGCGGGGCCAACTTGCCTCCGACGCGGTCGAACCGCTAAAAGTTCTTCTTAGCCTCACTTTCAGAAATACGCGCTCACCGACTGTAAACTCCAGAGGTCTGCGCCTCCTAACTGCACAATTCTTTTGTCGGCTCTTGACGACCTTTAACCGTTTCCGAATTTACGCAACAATTGCATGAACACGCTTCACTTGATCATGTTAATTTCTCAAACGCCATACTTGGCGGTAACAAAACCGTCTCACCCAAATTCGCGAGAATACACGCAAAGTTTCGCCAACTCGAGAAAACCGAGTAACAACACAAGTCGAGTATCAACTAAACTCTTAAGAAAACTAAGGTGAGGATCTCGATATCCCACACCGGAAATTCCGTTGTCAAAGGTATCTTGCTGGAACCCTTTACAGTCAAACCAAGTCGAAACCACACAGAACGTATCTCAGTACTTAACAAGTCAAAACCGACTACAAACAACTTACAAGGGAGTGATACGCACTCCAAACAACAAACAAATGACCTCACTAACACCGAAGGATCTGGAACAAACGTTCGTTCATCCCATCTCGTGGAAAGGTAGGCGTACCTCAAACAAGAGAACACACAAAGCACCGAACTCTATTCGGAAGTCGGCACGCCTCAAAACGTACTACCAATAGAAGCTCACCTTATCCGATGTGCGGCATACGTGCCCAATTCTAACGACAGGTCACACCTGGTAAAACCGTTCAAGATTCTCAACCTGATAAAGATTCAACACTCAGCAAGCATCACGATCCTAGAATAAGGAGAAACCAACAAATCTCGACTACGGTCGATCCAGAAAGTTAACCAACTTGCTATAATTCTCTTACCGTCGATACCAGTTCACACTTCTGACAAAATCATCTTACAAGTCGCCTTGTATCAGTCATTGCATCTGCGAGACCACGGTTCTCAAACTTGGTGTACGGTTCCGTACAACCACGAACTCTACCAATAAATGTACAATAAATGCAAACGACAATGAATCTACAATCCAAAGTTCATCGATAGAGTTTGTCCCGATCGGTGGTAATCCTTATACCGCTGACACTCGTTCATGAGCTGTCGATCAAAAAAACTTACAGTCAAGTCCACCCAAGTCATCCCATAAGGAGTAATCAACATGCACTGCGATCTCGATACTTTGAACCGTTCAGAAACTAGCTCGATTCCTTCCCTGGTTCCTTGAACAACTCAAAATCAACAACGATTAACCCTTAATTCTCCCTGTGCCCATACGTGGCACAAAATCCGACCTACCACACATCGCTTCATTCAGTGCCATCGTGTTGCTGGCCTGGAAGCTTGTGGTAGTCGCCCCCGGCTATCAGTTGTCGGGTGTCAATGTGAGGTGCTCTCACTTCTATGGCGTAACCTTATGGTTATGCTTAGTCCTTGCGATACGTCTGGCGTTCGTTCTTCTCCTGCTGGCAAAGGCACACCTTGGTACCCGGTTCTCGCCTTCCGTGTTCTTCTCCGCTGGGGAAGTCGTTTGAACAACTCTCGATGTTATTCGCCTGTTCCGCGTGTACTGACGGCAAACCGTTTAGTCCCTCCGGGACGACCGTATGGGGCACAATCTAATCCAATCTCTTAAGTACGGCACACACTTGTGCAAATTTCCGCTCTTTAAGCGGGATTTTGAAACAAAGCTGTTTCGATGGTTCGGTCCTTAAAACTTAAATCTTTTAGCAGTGGTAGATGGAACTGTCGATTACGACTCCTGTGGGCATGGGCCCACCACACTTCCGCTGCGCTACTCTGATCTTATCGTTGCTCGGTCATCTCCGATGACCGGTCGGACCGTTTACTGGTCAAGGCTGTAGCCTTCCACTGCTTAGCGTCCGCTGCTGATGACATTCGATGAACGTCTGCTGTTTCACCCATCGGTTCTTAAAACTCGAACAGTACTCTCGATGAGAGAAAAGGACTTCCAGTACGACAAGGTCTGTTACTCCTCTTCCCAACTCAAAGTAGCACTTAATCGGTACCACCACACCTCTAGTCGGTGTGTTAAGAGACGGGTAGGATTTACCAGTTTTAATTTCGTTCCCACAGAAATTAACCATGCTAACAACACGACCAAGTGTAAAGCTCAAGTGTTAGAAAAATATCATCCACAATGTACATCGTAACCGGGCACTCTAAGCGATCTCAAGATCGGTATCAAGTCCCGCAGCTCGGGGCCCGACATTCTCGTATGCTCGGCCCTGTTGAAACATGAATCCTCCTCTCAGTGGTGATGAAAGAATCTGCTGCTGAAGTAGCATGTCCTCCTATCGGCTCTCGTAGGTCGACTTGCAGGACGGGTTGTGAATACAACATCCCATGGGCAGTTCCGGCCCAGATGTCCAAATTGTTTTGCACGAATGGTAAAACTGCGCCACCGGGGCAGGTCCAACCGAGGCTACTTCCCCAACCCGTCGTGTCCCATCGGACTGGGTCCGTGGTTGAAACAATCATGAGGTCCTCTGCCTCTTGGTATTGCGACTCTTTGACGGCCTTAGGAAGTCACTCGGCTTCGTCCTGTTCTTCCGCGCTCTGGTGGTCTCCTGAAGATGCTTCTCAACGGCTAGCGCCTGATCCACTAGTACAGAAAATCCTCATTCTGAAGGTAACATGTAAAACCCGCCCCAAAAAAAAAAATTTGTTTTGGGCTGGACCGGACTGACCCGAGTCAGACCCGGCCCAAGTGCTGACCCGGCCCAACCCAGACTTTATAAGCCAAAACCTAGGGTTTCAGCTGAACAGACCCACCTCCCTCTTCTGTCCTGCGCAGCCGACCCCTACACCCCTCCCTCTCTTCGTCTTCGTCCTCTTCGAACCCACCCCGACTCCCTCTCATCTCGCCGGAAACGGCAGCCCCGACCTTACTCCTCCACGCCGTCTTCTCCCTCACCGGAGTCCGACCACACCAGCACCGACCTCCCCTCACTCCTTCTCCTTCCTCGAACTCGATCCCGGCCTTCCTCCCTCTTCGATCCCGACCTCGCCAGCTCCGATCTCCCGCCTCCATCTCTGGCCAACGCACCAGCTCCGGCTCCCTCACCGTCCGCTCCCTCTCCTCCGTCCTCCCACGACCACCACCGTCTCCTTCTCCGGCCGGCCACGCCTTCACCCCGTCTTCTCCAGCTCACGTCGCCGCCGCCACCGTTGGCCGAACCCCTCCCTCTCTCAGGCCTGTCTCGCCGGAAATCACCGTCTCCGACCTCCGTTCAACCACGGCGAGCTCCCTTTTCCCCTCCGCGCCCGAGCGTCCCTGAGTCCCGCCGTCGCCGTGCACGGCCGAGCCGAGACGGACTCGCCGGCGCGGGCACAGATCCGGGACGGAACAGCCCGTCTTCGTCCGGATCCGAGGCGGATCCCCGCCGTACTCCGCCGTGCTCCACCACCCCGTCGTTTCCCTTTGTCCACGGTGAGATTCTCACCGCGAGGTTTGGTCGCCGGCGGCGTCTCCGTCGGTGACCGGCCGGTTTCAAAACCGAGCCCCTCATTTCAGTTTCCCGTGTAGTTCAGTTCGATTTAATTTGGATCTGTCGAGAGAAATCATATCTGTTAAACCCGTTAAAGAAATCGATTAAAGTGGAATCGGATTTGAAATTAAAAAGGAAAGTAAAACAAAGCAAAACGGTTTAGATTTGAGTAAGGTTTTGAAGGAAAAGATTTGGAAAATCAGATTGAGGTAAAAGACGGTTTTTGGAGTTGCTTCGGTTGAAATCGAAATCACGGTTTTGGAAAGAAAGGGTTGTAAATTGGAAAATCAAATTTAAGGAAAAAGGGTTTTAAAATGAAAAGGAATTAAAAGCGTTTCGGTTTTAAAAACGGTTTAAATCGAGGAGTTGTGAATCTAATTTGTAAACGGGATTTAGGAACGGTTGTTCAAAAACCGAACCTAATTCATTTTGGGCTCAAAAGACCGGAACAAAAACAGATTTGAAATCAAAAGGGAATTTGATTTAGAATAAAAACCGTTCTGTTTTGAAAAAGGGTTATTAATCGGATTTGGGAACGACTCTGGAACTCTGGGTAAAATGGACTGCTTTCCGGGTTTAAAAAGGAACAAAAGCGGACCGCTGAATCGGACCTCGGGATTCGTGCATTGGGACCGTGCCTCGCATGCACCGGTTTCGGTGCTCGGGTACTCAAACCCGATTCGCCGTGACCCCGCTTTTCTCCCGCTCGAGTTTAAGGGACAACCGTCGGTCTTAAAACTGGATAAATCATGACCTTTAACTTAACGGCGGAACTGTTATTAATCTATGGCTTTCGTGTTTCCTTTAGCGTCCGGCTTCGATCGAAGTGGAGCCCGGAGGTAGTAGGCTGGAACGTCAGCAGCTAGGAAACGTAGCGGTTGCTCTTCAGTTGAGGTAGGGAAAAGTAGCCGGATCTCGGCCCTGACTGGGGAAAGTTAACAGTAGAATTGCATGTGACACCGGGGTGTCGTGGGTTGAGTAGGTTTATTTAAATATTAGAAAAGCATGATACGGGATCGTAGCAAATATTAGAAAAGCATGATACGGGATTGTAGCGTTTAAGAGAAAAGCATGTGACACTTAGTAGTGTCGTAGGAACAGAGAACGTAGCGATAATTGTTCTACTGGAGGCATATGACCATGCCCGGAGGTTGGTTGTGAAACTAGTGATCTTAGGACTGTTGGAGGCATCGTTTTATGCCGGAGGTTGTTGTGCGTTATTTATTGCTGAGTTTGGGTGGCCTTAAGAGCCTGTATTTAATTGTTGACGTCTTGGGTGGCCATGAGAGCCCGTGGTATTTATTGTTGAGTTTGGTGGCCTTGAGAGCCCGTGTGGTTAAATTTGGTGTCTTGGGTGGCCTTGAGAGCCCGTGTATTTAATTTGACGTCTTGGGTGGCCTTGAGAGCCCGTGTGTTTAAATTGGTGTCTTGGGTGGCCATGAGTGCCCGTGTCTTACTGTCGGTGTTTTGGGTGGCAGTGAGTACCGTGGGGTTGTTGAACCCGAGTCTTGACCGTTGGTGTGTCTTGAGTGGCAGTGAGTGTCTGTGGGGTTGTTGAACCCGAGTCTTGACCGTTGGTGTGTCTTGAGTGACAGTGAGTGCCCGTGGGGTTGTTGAACCCGAGTCTTGACTGTTGAGGTGTCTTGAGTGGCCTTGAGTGTCTGTGTGATTGAATTTTGATTGTGATTGTGATTGCGGATCCCGGTAGGTTGCAAGCACTCTTTGGCTGGCCTGACCAAATTTGAGTATCAACGGGTTGCAAGCACTCTTTGGCTGGCCTGACATGGTTTGAGTAACACAGGTTGCAAGCACTCTTTGGCTGGCCTGGTCCGAGTTTGAGTATCACAGGTTGTAAGCATTCTTTGGCTAGCCTGATCCGTGTTCGTGTGAGTGGGAGAGGTTACTGAGCAGCTGGTATGCGATCCTTTGTGATTTTGTTTGGTGTGCGATCCCTTGAGATCTGTTCGGTGTTGTGTAGTTGTCCTTTGAGTCCTTGGAAGAGATCGTGATCGTTGTGTCGTGTCTTTGGAGGAGGTCGTCGATCGTTGTGTC
The DNA here is from genome assembly GCA_963921825.1 of Erodium maritimum. Classification (NCBI taxonomy): domain Eukaryota; kingdom Viridiplantae; phylum Streptophyta; class Magnoliopsida; order Geraniales; family Geraniaceae; genus Erodium; species Erodium maritimum. The sequence continues at coordinate 55,300,849 of OY997594.1, forward strand.
GGGTCTACTTACGTGGTTGAGTGTTGAGTCGTTCGAGGAAGGTCACCGTGGGTGTTTGTAAGTTAGAGTACTTGGGTTGGGGATGGTGTTTCCCCGGTGTTGAGTTGTTGTTGGTGTTACCTGCTTTGTCTGCTAATTATGCCGTAGTCAGTCTGTTATCCGCGGTGGTGAGCGAACGCTCACCCCTAGCTGCTTTTCCTACAGGTACCGTTCGTAGGCTGGACTAGGTGAGCTTCTGAAGCTTGAAGAGCTTGAAGCGGGTTTCTGGGACTTTTGGTCTAGCGACGGATACCTCGCCTTCTTTGTCCGCTTGTGGGACGTTTTTTTTGAATTGTAATTACCCTTTGTTGAACTAAACTGGGATTGTAAACTGTTTTAATGGAAGTGTTTGCAAAGTGTTTTCTTATTCTAATCGTTCGCGTCCCGAGTTCGGTTTACTGAAATTGGGGCGTGACATAACAACTTGATCCGCGGCGGGCGGGGTGAGTCATCTCTCGAACACCCGTGGCGGCTCTTATCGGTTTGCACCATCTCGGCGCGAAGCGGTACAGGAATGTGAACCCTACCTTATACTTAGAGACGGTCATCCCTCTCTACTGCATATCCAACTACTGCTGGTGTTGGTTCTCCCGGACATATCGAGGGAAAGATACTGTTCCAGGAACAATCTATTGAACAGTTAAAAGTCACCTCCAACCCTGATCTGTACATGCTGCCACCAATATCATGCTTCTTTTTCAAGCTGAACGGCCGCGAAAAATATTCTCAGATGATCATCCGCATACTCTCGAAGAAATGAGGTTGCGTGGAATCCGTTCCAACCATACTACAACTGCCTCGGGGTCCGAACCTCCGGGGTTGATTGGCGTACTCAACTTCTGAAAATTTCTGAGAATCTGGCCGTGTTGCTGTGCATCTGGCCTGGCCTCTCGATAATAACGGCGTCGGTCGTAGGCACAACTCTGGTGCCGATACTGCAGTCTCCTGCTGAGCGCTGCTGGTACTGCGCGAACTACCTCATCCATAGGGGTCGCCTGAGTCGACTCTGCGACTGAAAGAAAGCTCGATGGTGACCATACCGGTCTACCTCCCAACTCTGGTGTCCTGTGGGAGCCGCACCCTGGCGCTTGCTGTCCATGCCAGACCAACGGCTGGTGTTTGGCCCTGCTCCACAGTTGGGCGGCTCCTGGTACCTCTCGAACCGTAAACACGGAACCTCTCGTGTACTCGTAACTCAATTTAACTCAAGTGGTTTGAATTATCAAAAAGGGATGTTCTCATACGTCTTAAAGGGATCCCACTTGGATCGCTGGTACGGAGTCTCGTTTAGAACAACCGGTTCGATCAAAATACAAGGACGTTCACGCGCGTCCCACCAAGATCACATAATGACCAACCGCACTTAGGCTCAGTAGATAAATATATATACTTTATATATAGGCATAAAAGACCGCATCTTAGTGCGTCTCAAAACAGCAATCGCAGGTTCAATCAACTCCCACATGAGGAACAATCTCAATCAATTCACACAAATCACAAAGCAAAAAGCATACCCCTCGATTTGGGTCTCTTCCCAACACTAGGGTCTAGAATCGCAACACGATAAATCTCATAATGTATGTCCTCAACTCTTTTCCATAATCTCCATTCCTTACTTTTCTCTTATAACATTCATGTCGATCTCAGGTCGTTACAACCTGATTCAGGCGTCCCCGAATCTCGTTGTAACCACTTGACATCCCTCTATCACGCTCAACTACTGTGGCACCCTGAGTCAGCCTGTGATAGTGCAAACACTTCAATTTCTACCAAAAATTCGGCATGACCCGTTTGTATTTTCCTTTAACCATCCGCTTAAGCGGGACATTATTAATAACCTGTACACAGAGTCCTACCCGAAGGTGCATACAAAACATCTCAAATACATAACCTCTTGAACACAAAAAAAATAACCCATGCGGGTCTTAGCAAATAACTCAATACTACCCGATCAAATTAACTTTTCAGGTTTTACTTAACAATTAACGGCCGTCCAAAGCGGCAAATCCTTCCATAATTAACTAACCAACAAGTCATAACCAACCCGAGCATCGCTCGTTCATCCGATCTAAACCCGATCTAAATGTCAATCTCAATCTCTGTCTCGACATACTTTCCAATTCAATTTCAAATTTAAGTTAAGCTTCAGCTTCAAACTCAAAATTAATCTCAAACCCACTATCGATCTCGACTCAAAATTAATTTCAAATTCAATTCTTAAGTAACAGTGGGCACTTAAACAAGTTGACAATTACCAATTAATTTTCATAAGACATTCAAAACTTAGGATTCTCACGCTTCACAAAGTACACAACACAATCAATACACAAGGTGCACACCACAATCAATACACATCGTTCTCATACTCCTCAAATTATATACACAATCAAGAGGGTGCAAGAATACTCGGGTTCTATCCTCTTCTCCAAAGTTATCCCCATTGGATCACCTTTTCAACCTTGATTCCTTAAACAATTCACAACGTCATAACCGAGTTAACACTCAAACAATTTCAAAATCATAACAATTCAACCCTTCCATAAATCCACCCTTCGCTCAACACCGCTCCGACAGTAACACTCTATTGAAACCAATCTCCCGCCTCATCAACACCCCTCTCAAATAATCCCTCAGTTTAAGCCACATGAAACAACCAACCACAACGGTAATACATTTAACATACAAATACTTTACTCAACAATCAACATATAACGGTTCGGTCATTGCTTGTTAACCCAACACCGATCTCAACCATTCGGTTTCACCGATCACTGCATTTCACAGTCAATAGATAAGGGTACCACTTAAGCGACATAACCGTTATAATCAAATGAATTTAAACTGAATCAACAACCAAAACGGTAAGACTCGGGTCGTTCTCACTCTCTGCATCAAATATTTTCACTTGCATCACTGAGCATGCGACTTACACCTCCTAACTCTACCCACCTAACTGACGTTGGTCCGAGGTTTTGAAAACAAGTTCGAAATTTACAACCTGTTTCGAATGGAACCAGGCTCTGATACCAAATTGTCACGCCCCAAATCCGGATTTGACCGGACTCGAGATGTGACCTGAGTTGAAATAAATAGAAATCATAAACAGTTAATAAAACCTTAAAACTCTCATAAAAGCTCCCTCAAAAGATGTACATAAACAAGTAGTTCAAATCATCGTGAGTCACAGCTCAGCGTAAATAGTAAAATAAAGGATGTTCAATACACAAGACCAACATAACTCTAATAAAAACCCCAAGAAGTCCAAAAGCTCCCGAGCCTCGAACTCACTAGACATCCGGCACGTCTGTAACACAGTCAGAAACCAAAGGGAGTGAGCTTACGCTCAATAGGAAAAACCTTAATAACTCAACTTTTAGGTCAAATAGTAAACTGCTTACAAAGGTAACTCGAATCCATAATTTAATACAATTAACAAGGAAATAATAAAGGAACAGGAAATAATTACAAGTTTAATATTAAAACTGCTTTAATTCGATATCACAAAAGTATTTAAAACCCTTAGACCAAAGAATGTAATAAACAAATAAGAAGTAACAATATCAATAGTGCATTCTCAAGGATAACGATAACTTCCCAGAGAATAGATGGAGAACATTATAATAAAAAGAAACCCGTCGTAACTGGGAATGAGTAAATACTATTAATCAAAGAAATGTTTGGAATCCGTTGTGATGGAATAATATCGCTTTTTCAAAGATAACAGTAACTTAAAAGAAGTTCTTAAGAATTACTTTGACGAATCAATAAGAGTAAAATGAAAGCAATATATATCCTGTCAAACACTTGCTTTCTCAAGCCTCCGATCGATGGATAAATTCTGGGATCACCTCGATTTCCATGTTGCAATCCACCAGAGTATCCGTGTCATATCAGATTTTCCCTCGGTCAAGAGGGGGGTACATGCATTGGGGCACCGAAAACCATTTGGATATGCCCCCAAAGGACCATAAATCATAGGGAACCAAGTAGTGCTCCCATGGAACGCACTCACTTGGGTGAAACCTTAGTAACCATAACCAATAACCCGTAGGATCTGCCGAGCCCTCTGGCCCCAATAATCAATGAATATCCCGTAGGATCTGCCGAGCTCTCAGGCTCCAATAATCAATCAATATCCCGTAGGATCTACTGAGCTCTCAGGCTCCAATAATCAATGAATATCCCGTAGGATCTACCGAGCTCTCAGGCTCCTCACATCACTCATTGTCCCACTATATCTGTCCAACTCCAACCACCACAACGGCACCGGATTACCCCCCGGTGTGGTATCGAATCAAACATGCATTCAAACATTCATACATTTAAAGAATAGGAATAAAGGGAATAAGCATAAACATTCACCCATCAATCAACACTCATCGAAACACACTTTCACCACAACACACAAAGACGTTCACTTAATCCTCAATCTTAGAAGTACATACGTTCATCACAAAGAAGGCATCCAATGATCATCCCACACTTACCGTATACTTACCTGTCACGAACCATCGGTACATCGATCACCTGATTGTACCGCTCGGCACAACCAGTCATACTCGATCATCCGTTCAATCAACAATTAATCATCACTCAAGTAATCAATGATCATTCAAGCATTCATTAAAACTAAGAACAATCAAGCATGCATTCGATCTAGTTCCATTAGACTCTCGAATATCCTAATACTAGCAACCAAGCATGTGAACCTAGCACACAACTAATCCGAGAGCTCTTCACAGCCTCTCTACCAGTAAATAAAATCCCAAGTATTGAAAGCAAGCTTCACTAAGTGTCATTATCCTAAACATGCATACTAGACTCATCCGATTATTAGTAATTGAAAGACGATTATTCTAGTTATTCGCATCCTATATGCAATTCTAGGACCTTTCCATTTTTATTAAACTAACATGCATACTAAGAGTTATTTAAATGAGAATTTAATATTTTCCCTACCTCGTGGTCTTCCTCTCAACACTCTGTTGTCACAAGCGATGGTCACCACACCGTCCTTCACACGGGTACCGGCAAGGTCTACTTTCTTCAAGGTCTTCGTTCTTCAAGGTCTTGTGGTCTTTGATCACAAAACAAAACTCGAATTAGACTCCACTTGATAGTAACAAAAGGTTCCCAAAACCCCTCCGAAGTTCAGCTCCTAACCAAGATCGAAACGGGGGGAAAACCCTCAAAAACCCCTCTGAACTAGTCAGTCACGGACACGGTCACGGAGCCGTGACACCGACCCTCACGGAGGACGTTACGGAGCCGTGACGTGTGTTGTCACGGTCTCCCTCACGGAGCCGTGACGTCACCCGTCACGGGATCCGTCACGGATCTGTTTCACTCCAGGGCAGTTCCGCCCTTCTTCACCCTCTAGCTCTTTTTCTCCGAAAATCCACCACCAAACTCCATTTTTAACCATTTCCAGCTCCCAAAACCATCAAATACCTCCAAAACTCCTCTACCCATGGTAGGAATCAACAAATAAACAAATTTCCAATTATTCTCCAAATCACAATCAAATCAAAAGCTCCAAAATGTTCATCAAACTTCAACAAAAGTATCATCTCAACATCCTACTTCACTACTCCTTCTCCAATAGACAAACATAAGGCTAGTTCATCAATTTCAAGCCAAAACCCACAAAACCCATGAATTGAGAGTAGATGAAATGAAGAGTTGAGAGCATCCATACCTTTAGGATGATGAGAAGAAGGAGAGGGAAGCAAAATGGAGTCAAAAGGATGAAGAACTAGCTCCAAAATCCAAACTTTCTTCACTATCTTCTTCCTCAAGAAATGAGCTTCTCTCTTGCTCTCTCCCTTTGTGATTTTCGGCTGCAACACTAAGGTGTGAGCTGATTTTGTGTCATCTAATACTTTAAAAAGACCTAGAGGTGTAAAAGACCAAAAACCCTTTAGTTCTTATCCCTTTTGTGGACAACTAGTGAGGGTAGAGATGACTTTTGAGCCTCTTTCCATCCCTCCAAACCATTAGTGACACTTGGCATAATGGGGACCACTCTCTTCCATTTAAAATCCAGCAGTCCAAAATTTAAATGTAAAGACTCGATAAAAAAACTCGATTTTGACCAAATTTGACTTCCTTCGATATTATACTTAAATGAAAGGAAACGGCCCAATTAAGCCAACCGTGATGACGGCTAAGCTTTTTGGGCCCCGGAAAAGCCCCGAGTGACTTCCCGAGTCCTCAGTTGACTTTTCTAGCAGAAAGTCAACCTTGTCTTAAAAGTCACCGGTTCGACCGGGATCTATTGGGAGCGGTCCTTACATAGAGCTACCCTAGTCGCAGAGCCGACTCAAGCAACCCCTATTGATGAGGTGGTTCGCGCAGTGCTAGCAGCACTCAGCGCTCAGTAGGAGACCGCAGCACCGACGTTAGAGCCCGTGCCTGCTACCGAGATAGTCACTGTCGAGAGGTCATGTCAGTTGGATAGCTACACGGCCCATGCTCTCCGGGATTTCTGTAGGTTGGGTACACCGACTTTTTCTGGGAGTGCTAACTCCAAGGCAACAACTATATGGTTGGAGCGGATTACTCGCAACCTTGACACGTCTGGAGTTTCTGAGGGACGTCTGAGAGTCTCTTTCTCCACCTTCCAGCTTGAGGGTGAGGCTTATTACTGGTGGCAGTCTGTGCAGACCAGAGTTGTTGAGGATTTTCAGCTTTTCAGTCGACTGTTCCTGGAGCAGTACTTCCCTCGATCGGTTCGAGATGATAGACACCAGCAGTTCCTGGAGCTGCGGCAAGCAGGGATGACCGTTTCTGAGTATGCAGCGAGTTTCTTATCCTTGTCCCGCTTTGCACCCGAGATGGTGCAGACTGAGGAGAGTCGTTGCGGGCGGTTTGAGCGCGGGCTCATCCCTTCGATTGCAGATCGGATTATTGCTTTGAGGACAGAGGTGTACTCTACTTTGGTATACCAAGCCTTAGCAGTGGAGAGGCATTTTCGAGAGACCGCCAGAGCGTGGGATGTCAGGTCGAGGCCGAGTGGCTTCCTCAGACCGTCCGAGGGACGTGACGCGAGGCGACAGAGGGTTTCTGGGTCTTTCCAGCCACAGTTCTAGCAGAGTGGCATGCGCAGAGGAGCAGCAGTGGGGTCAGTTGGGCCTGCCCCGTTGGCACAATTTTGCCCAGTGTGCAGACAGTAGGGGCACTTAGCCCGAGACTGCCCGAGGAGTAGAGGACTCGCAGAGCGGCAGGTGGATCGCCCACAGTGGTTTGGTGAGAGACACCGGGTTGATGAGCGGACTTGTTACCAGTGCGGCCGACAGGGGCATATTTCATCTACTTGTCCTGACCGGGTTGGAGTTGCACCTCCACCGAGGCCCCGCAGGCACAGCCTCGCCAGGCACCTCCCGGCCGACCACGACAGGCACAATAGCAGAGAGCTCCGCGTCAGGCGGCGGGAGCGGTAGCCCCAAGACAACAGGCTAGGCCTCAGCATCAGGTGGCACTACCACCACCACTGAGAGGAAGACCACCGGCACGGCAGGGCCGAGTGTATGCACTCACAGATGCTAGAGATGAGAGACAGTATGCCGGCCATAAGGCCACACAGGGTACATGTTTACTTTTTAATTCGTGGGCGTCTTTTTTGTTCGAAAACTGGTGCATCCCATTCGTTTATTTCTACTTCTTTTGCTCGTTCTTTGGGTTTGAGGGTGGAGTTCCTTAGTAGACCGCTGTGTCTTGAAACCCCAGTTACGGGGAAGGTAGTGTTGGATACTGTTTGCCGAGAGTGTGAGGTACGAGTAGCAGACTGCCCCTTCATTGGTGATCTACTCATTCTGGAGATGACCGCTTTCGACGTGATCCTTGGGATGGACTGGCTTGCGAGATATCAGGCGATGATCGATTGCTATCGACGTCAGGTGACAATGAGGTTAGGTGACAGAGTTATTACTTGTGTTTTGGGTAGCAAGAGCGGAGTTCTTCTGTCCGCCTTGACTACGGGAGCAGAGACCGAGGTTGTGCGGGATAGCAGAGACCTACCGTGTGTGAGTTTCCGGACGTGTTCCCGGAAGAACTCTAGAGATTACCGCCGGCGCGCGAGTTAGAGTTCCGGATCGACTTGATCTCAGGCCCCGCATCGATCTCGATGACACCGTATCAGTTTGCGCCAGCTGAGTTAGTCGAGTTGAAGCGACAACTCGAAGAGTTGCAGGGGAAGGGTTTCATCCGCCCTAGTGTTTCCCCATGGGGAGCACCCGCCCTCTTCGTGAAGAAGAAGGGTGGTGCCTTGAGAATGTGCATCGATTACCGGAAGTTGAACCGGGTTACAGTAAAGAACCGTTATCCGATGCCGAGGATCGATGACCTGTTCGATCAACTGAGGGGAGCGACATGCTTCTCCAAGATTGATCTAAGATCAGGCTACTATCAGTTGGGGGTCCGAAAGGAGGATGTGGAGAAGACCGTATTCCGGACACGGTACAGACACTTTGAGTTTCTAGTGATGCCGTTTGGATTGACGAACGCGCCATCAGCCTTCATGGATTTGATGAATGGCATTTTCAGACCGTACCTGTACCAGTTTGTCGTAGTTTTGTTGACGTCATCTTGATTTACTCGCCTAGTGAAGAGGCACATGAGGAGCACTTAAGGATTGGATTAACTTTGTTACGTACTCACCAGCTGTATGGAAACCTGGAGAAGTGCAAGTTCTGGCTCGCAGAGGTGAAATTCCTCGGACATGTGGTGTCCCGGGATGTTATCTTAGTCGACCCAGCGAAGGTCGATGCAGTTTCGAAGTGGGCGAGGCCCAAGAATGTGTTTGAGATCCGTAGCTTTCTGGGATTGGCAGGATATTATCGACGCTTTGTTCAGGACTTCTAACGTTTGGCTGCACCTATGACAGCATTGACTCGTAAGGGAGCAGAGTTCCTTTGGACTAGTGAGTGTGAACACTCTTTCTCCGAGCTAAAGGTTCGATTGACTACCGCTCCAGTGTTGATTGTTCCGGAGCGAGGAGTAAGTTATGATGTGTACTGTGACGCCTCATGCGAGGGACTAGGTTGTGTTTTGATGCAGTCCGGGAAGGTAGTCGCTCATGGCTCGAGACAGTTGAAGGTACATGAGCGCAACTACCCGACCCATGATCTAGAGCTGGCAGCAGTAGTATTTGCGTTGAAGAGCTGGAGACACTATCTGTACGGTGAGCAGTTCAGAGTGTTCTTGGATCACAAGAGCCTCAAGTACATTTTCTCCCAGCGCGACCTGAACATGCGCCAAAGGCGATGGATGGAGTTACTTGAGGAGTACGACTTCGAGCTCCTCTATCATCCGGGCAAGGCGAATTTCGTTGGCGATGCTCTGAGTAGGAAGTCGACTCATTGTGTGGCTAGCATGGCTGTCCGAGAGTGGGACATGCTGGAGGAGTTGAGCTCTTTCAGACTTGAGCTAGAGGAAGTCACGTATGGTATGACTTTATGTGCATTAGTGGCTCAGCCCACGTTAGTTGCTCGAGTGCTAGAGGCACAGACCGAGGATGCCGAGATGGTAGGGATTCGTGAGAGACTGGTTGACGGTGATGATATCGAAGGTTGGGAGTTGGGTACTGATCAGAGTGTTCGCTATAGAGGTCGGTTGTTCGTGCCCCGAGGGTGTAGGGACACGGTGTTGAGAGAGTGTCATCACTCCCGTCTTGCCGTGCACCTAGGTGGCACCAAGATGTATCGAGACATCCGACGACAATTTTGGTGGAGCGGGATGTGCAGGGCATTCGCAGATTTTGTTTCGAGGTGCCTCACCTGTCAGCAGGTGAAGGCGGAGCATCAACGTCCCGCTGGCTTACTACAACCTTTACCGATCTCCGAGTGGAAGTGGGAGCACGTTACTATGTATTTTGTATGTGGACTACCGAGGTCGCCTAAGGGGCACGATGCTATATGGGTTGTGGTTGACCGACTGACCAAGTCGGCACACTTTCTAGCTATACGGATGACCGATACGGTAGACGTGTTGAGTTTGTTAGACTTCAGGGAGATTATTCGTCTTCATGGGGTACCGGTGTCAGTTATATCAGATAGGAACCCTCACTTCACATCTAGATTCGGGGAGAGCTTACAGAAGGCATTGGGGACTGAGGTGCTGTTGAGTACAGCTTACCATCCTCAGACAGATGGACAGTCAGAGCGCACCATACAGATTTTGGAGGACATGCTTCGAGCTTGTGTGCTAGACTTTCGAGGATCATGGGAGGATCACCTACCTTTGGCAGAGTTCGCTTACAACAACAGTTATCAGTCTAGCATTGGGATGGCACCATTTGAGGCTTTGTACGACAGACCATGTAGGTCGCTGGTGTGTTGGGCTGAGGTAGGGGATCGAAGTTTACTTGGGCCATTTGATTTCTTGGATAGAGTTGGAGCCGTAGCTTATCGGTTAGCTTTGCCACCGCAGCTTGGGAACGTGCATAACGTTTTCCATGTGTCCCAACTGCGGAAGTACACGGCAGATCCCTCTCACGTTATCGAGTGGGCAGACATCGAGGTAGCCGATGATGTCTATTATGAGGAGCAGCCCGTCAGGATTGTGGATACGGGAGAGAAGGTCATGCGGAAGACTACTATACCTTTGGTTCGAGTGCAATGGAAGCACCAGGGAGCCGACTCGACCGGGGAGCGAGAGGACGAGATCCGAGAGAAGTACCCCCACCTGTTCGACCTTTGAGGTACTTTTGCTTTTAATTTCGAGAACAAAATTCTTTTAAGGGGGGGTAGATTGTAAGAACCGCTCCCGATCGATCCCGGTCCAACCGGTGAATTCTAGACAAGTTTGACTTTCGGCCGGAAAAGTCAACCGATGGCTCAGGAAGCCATTCGGGACCTTTCCGGGGCCCAAAAAGCTTAGCCGTCACCACGGTTAGCTTAGTTGGTCCGTTTCCTTCAGTTTGACTGTAATATTGGTTAGGTCACATTTCGGTCAAACTTGGACTTTTTTTTTGATAAGCTCGAAAATTTTATTAGAATAAAACCCCATTCCAAGAAGGAACGGAGAAAGGATAACAACGATAACCAAGGAACTCATACAATGAGCTAAGGGCTAAGCCCGGAAAAACAAAAAACAGGAAGTATAGAAGTCCCAAGCACCGAACAGGCGTCCCACCGAGACCAATGAACAATGCCTCAGGGTAGACAGGTGAATCCTCTGGTCTCAAAGAGACTAAGTGATCCGTGCCCCTCCACTCCAAGAGTAGATCGACCCTTAACGTCCCCCCGGATGAGCACACATCGGACCTCAGTGGGCAACAAGCGTAACCTGAAAGGAGTTGGGAACTCTTAACTGTCCTGAAAAAACAAAACCAAAACCAAAAATAACCGAAGCAACACTACAGGGCCGATCCAACTCGTCTCGGCCGAATGCACCAAGCCGGCTTCCTACACCAGTCTGCAAAAGAAAAGCCAGACCTTATAGACCGAGAATTCCACATAATAACAAACGAGTGATTCTGAATCCTCCCAAACAAAACATCCCCGGACTCCATCACCTGATTAAAAACCGTTGCATTCCTCAACAACCTTTATATCGGCTATTTTCCGATAAAATCTTGGAAAGATGGAAATTAATTAAGTGAAAGTGACCCCACATGACACTTGTCATGTTTGGCTTAGAGGATGAAAAAGGAGCTTCAATTGACTCTTATACCCTCCCAACTTACATTTAAGGGCCTTAAGGGCCTTTTGGTATTTGGACAAAATAGGTCATTTAATGCAACATGAGCACACAACTCAGCTCATTCCTTATTGTTGCGGTCGAAAATCACAAAGGGAGAAGAGGAGAAGAGCTCATTTCTTGAGGAAGAAGAAAGGTAGGAAAGCTAGCATTTTGGAGCTTGTTCTTAGTCCTTTTGCCTCCATTTTCCTTTCATCTTCATCATCTCACCTTCCTAGAGGTATGGATGCTCTCAACTCTCCATTTCATCTACTCTCCAATTTGGGTTTTTGTGGGTTTTTGGCTTGAAGTTGAAGAACTAGCTTTTTGGTTGTTGCTTGGAGAAGAAGTAGTGAAGTAGGTTGCTTGGATTGTGTTTTTGGTTGAAGTTTTGATGAACCCATTGAGGGTGTTGATGTTCGGGAACTTTTGATGAACATTTTGGAGTTAGAAGGACTTGGAAATGTGGTTTTTGATGTGATTTTCATGAAACTCGAGCTGGGGAAGAAAGCGGGAGAACCTGGACTGGTTCGCTACGGAGCGTGACCCGGACCGGGCCTTGTGCCGGCACGGCAAGCCGCACGGAACGGGCCAGGTACCGGCACGGCGTGCTGCGCGGAACGGGCGTGAGTCCGGCAGTGAACCTCGCACGGTCCGTGTCAGACTCCGGGCCGGTGCGCCGCACGGTCCGTGCTGGTTACCGGGCCGGTCTGTGACACGGTCCGTGTCAGATTCCGGCACGGCCTGTGCTACGGTCAGGGCCACCCTCTGGATCAGACCTCCAGATCCAAAAACCCTTCCTTTTAGCCCATTTTGATTTCTAGATCACTTCTTTGACCTTGTTTCCATTACTTGAGGATTGTTCTGTAATTTTTGGTTGAGGAACACTCCGTTGGGTTACTAATTTTTGGTATTGTTATGGTCCAAGACCGTGAGCCCGAGCTCAAGAGAAGGAAATGCCTTGGACCCGAGCTAGAGAGACGAAGATCACTTCGGAACCCGTGTGAAGAACGGAGGAGAGATTAACCGGCTTTACAGCAAAGTTTTAGACGAAGACCACAAGGTAGGGAAAGTCCTAACTTGTGAATAACTAGAATAATCGTCTATTAGCAATTAACCGGACATTGCTAGTATGCCTATTAGGTTAATAAAATCGGAAAGATCCTAGAATTGCATATAGGATGCGAATAACTAGAATAATCGTCTTTCAATTTCTAATAATCGGATGTGTCTAGTATGCATGCATAGGATGATAATAACTAGTATAACTCGCTTTCAATATTTGGGAATTGTTTTACTGGTAGAGAGGCCGTGATGAGCCTTCGGATTAGTTAATGTGTTAGGTTCACATGCTTGGTTGCTTAGCTTGGATAAGTTAAGAGTCTAACGAAACTAGCTAAATCGTATGCTTACTTGATTGATTGAATGTTTACATGATTGGTTGATTGATTGTATGTCGAATGGTTGAATGCTTGAACGGATGATTGAGTTGACTGATTGTGCCAAACGGTACGATCAGGTGATCGATGGACCGATGGATCGTGACAGGTAAGTATAACGGTAAGTGTGAGGATTAAATGGATGTCTTTGGTGTGTTGTGGTGAATGTGTGATTTGATAAGCGTTGGTTGGTTGATGTGTTATTTTGTGTTTCCCTTATTCTTATTCTGAAGATGTTTGGTTGTTCGGTATGGTACTTACACCGGGGGGTAATCCGGTGGTGTTATAGTCGTTGGTGTTGGCAGATCCTGCAGGATAATCATTGGTTATTGGAGCCTGCGGGGCATTGATTATTGGAGCCTGCGGGGCGTTGACTGTTGGAGCCTGCGGGCATTGATTATTGAACCCTGCGGGGCGTTGACTATTAGAGCATGCGGGCATTGATTATTGAACCCTGCGGGGCGTTGATTATTAGAGCATGCGTGCATTGATTATTGGACCCTACAGGGAAATGGTTAACGGAGCCTGTAGGCAATTGGATGGTTTACCCTGCGGGGAAATGGTTACTCGTGGTTTCACCCAAGTGTATGCCTCCTACGGGAGCACTACCTTGGTTCCCTATGACATATGGTCCTTTGGAGGCATTTCCGAGAATTCCGACGATAAGCGCCCCTTTTGGGATTGTTTCCGGTGCCCCGATGTATGTGCCTCCTCTGGACCGAGGGAAAATCTGATATGATATGGATACTCTGGTGGATCGGAATATGGGAACCGATGTGACACCAGAATCTATCCGTGGATCGGAGGCTTGAGAAAGCAAGTGGTTGGTGTGATATTATTTGTTCCCATTTTAGTAGTTATGATTCGTTTATAGTACTTTTCATGGAACCTTTTAAGTTACTGTTATCCTTGAGAATGCAGTACTATTCTTTATTTATTCTGATTATTAGTATTTCATTGTGTATCCGTTTTTGAGCTGTTATTTGCGTTGTCATGTTAAGGCATGTTTCATGAGTAAACTAAAGATTAAATTGTTTACGTTTTTTCCTACTGAGCGTAAGCTCACCCCTATATTTTCCTTACTGTTTTTACAGGCGTACCTGATGTCTAGTGAGTTCGAGGCTCGGGAGCTTCTGGACGTCTTGGGGATCATTCTAGAGTTGTGTTGGTGTTTTGTACTAAACACCATTTATCTTGCACTTTATGTTGAGCTTTGACTCACCTTTGAGGTTTTCGAACTATTTATTTATGAGGATTTGATGGAGTTTATTTGAGTTGTTAAAATATTTATCAGCTGCTTGTTATTTTCCATTATTAACTCAGGTCACGTCTCGAGTCCGGTCAAAACCGGATTTGGGGCGTGACAGAACTCCCCCAATTCCAATCTCACTAGCATCAGTCCCAATGACAAAGAGTATTTTGAAGTTAGGTAGCCTCAAGACTAGAGCTGATACCATGGCTTCTTTTAATCTGTCAAAGCTTTCTTGAGCCACTTGGCTCCAACAAAAAGCATTTTTCTTCAAGAGCTCAGTGAGAGGCTTAGCAATTAAGCCATAACCTTGGATGAATCTTCTGTAATAGCATGTCAGACCCAGAAAACCTCACAACTCCTTGAGAGATGCAGGACTTGGCCACTCTACCATCACCTTGATCTGCTCAAGGTCAGTTGCTACACCTTGACCATTAATAATATGCCCCAATACTCAATTTGGGTACTCCCAAACTCACACTTACTCATCTTAGCCTAAAGTTTCCTATCTTTCATGGTTTGTAAAATTAACTCCACATGCTTCAAATGTTCAAAGCATGATTTGCTATAAACCAGAATATCATCAAAAAATACCATAGTAAACTTTCTCAAGTATTTTTTTAGTACCTAGTTCATCAAAGTCTGGAAGGTTGTTGGTGCATTTGTCAACCCAAAAGGCATGACCCTGAACTCATAATGCCCTTGGTGAGTCCTGAATGCAATTTCTCTTCTTCTCCTTCTTTGATTCTGATTTCATGATCACCTACTCTCAGATCTATCTTGGTATAGTAGCAACTTTCATCTAGCTCATCCAACAACTCCTCTATTCTGGGAATAGGAAATTTAGTTTTGATTGTGAGATCATTCAACTCTCTATAATCCACACATGTTCTCCAACTCTCATCCTTCTTCTTAACAAGCAATACAGGGAATGGATAAGGGCTATTGCTTTCCCTAATTACTCCATTGCTCAACATTTCTTGAATGATACCTTCCACTACATTTTTCTACTGAAAACTAAGTCTATAGGGTCTGACAGAGGGTGGTTTGCTACCTGGGATCATAGGAATTGAGTGATCACATTCCCTGTGAGGAGGAAGAGCTTTAGGTACCTCAAATACTTGAGCATACTTTGATAACAGCTCTTGTAATTCTGGCTGTCTACCCTCCTTGGCCTCATAATTTCCCTTCCCTTCATCATAAAACATTCCTATATAGAGGCTCTGTCCATGCTTCAGCTCACTCAACAAGCCTTGAACGGAGATCATTTTGCAGTTCCTTTGATCTACCTTCTCCCGCAGAACCGATAATCTTTTCTCCACCTGGATTGAAATGGATCTGAACTCATAATCAAGAGTTATAGAAGAAACAGTCTTCAACCAATCCATTCCCAGGACCATATCATAGTCTCTAATAGGTATGACTCTGAATTTCTACTCAAAGTTCACCCTATCTTGTATAAGAGCTTGTTGAAGGGTTTTGGCTGAGGATAGGTCTAAGAAACACTTGGTAGCCCAAGAGTCTACCAGTATAGAAACCTTGCTTCTTCCCATTGTTCCCGCCAATTTGATAGAAGATTCACTGGTTTCTCCCATTAGGGTTTCAAATTTTTCTAGGTGTAGGCTGCACAACTCAGCTTCTTCTACTACCTTAGGTTCTTTACCAGGTTCTTCCCCTTCTGTAACTTCATCTTCCTGCTCATCAAGAACCTCTTCAATCTCAGCTTCTCTGTCCAACAAGAACAACCTATTTTTGTTAGGGTAGGCATGGTCCCTTGTATACTTGGAATGACAAGTGTAGCAAAGACCTCTTCTAGTCTTCTCATCAATGCTCATGGGATTAACCTTGGTGAAAGGTTGGTGCTCCTTGTGGTAAGTCAGTTGCTTCCTCTCTGGTGGTGCTGGTAACCTCAAAGGCTGCCTAGGCTTGTATGAGCTGGTGAGAGTGGTTCTTGGAAAAATGTAGGCTTGGTATTGTTGTAACCTATTTTCCTCCTGCCTTGCTAGATACATGGCATGAACTAGGGTATGAGGCCCTAACAGTCTTACCCCAACTCTCAAATGGGACTTCAATCCTCCAATAAAGTTAGATATATAGTACTCATTAGGCAGTTGAGGATATTTGTTCATCATCAGCATCTTGAGTTCTCTAAACTGCATCTCTTACTCTCGCACACTTCCATTCTACTGCAAATGTTTGAACTCAATGGGAAGATCTTCATGACCCATGGTCTCAAACTTCCAAACCAGGTCATGACAGAACTGTTCCCACAAGATCAAACCCTTCCCCATTGAATACTCAGCAAACGAAATATTAGGATGGCCTATGTGCCTTGTTTGGTATTGTATTTTAGCTGGTTTGATTGTCAGGCCTATGAGAAGAGTATGAGAAGAGTACAAGTTGGTTTGATTGTCAGGCCTATGTGCCTTATTTGGTATTGTATTTTAGCTTCTGCTAGATTGGATGCTCCCAATTCTGTAACCGGGTTCTACTCATTTGCAAACCTTTTCCTCCCTCCTCTCAAGATCCAATGATGTCTTGAGAATAAAACCTACTAAATATTAGACATGTAAATCAATGGACTCTAGGAGGCTGTAACAAGTGCTTGAACTAAAATCGAAAAATAGAAAGACAAACTGAAGGATTTGATTGATAACTGAGAAATGCTTAGGGTTCTAGCGTTCCCCTTTACAAAATTCTCTCTAGGAAATGTAAATTACAGACAACATCAAAGACAAGACATCCAACATGATTCCTAGACATTTATCCCTCTAATTTGCTACACCAGCACGTTAGAAGACAACAAACGCCATTAAGAACATGCAGCCAACTCTGCGACTCGGAAAGGTCTGCACTGTTCAGACGACCTGCAACGGTCCTTTGACTTTTGCTTTCGCGCCAAGACAAGCCCCAAACGTTGCGTTTCATTAAACAACTAACTTCCTTCAAATTCAAAAGAGTTTCAGAGGCGCCATCTTGCACCTCAAGGCAAGATCATGTGACAGAGGTAACTTCTCAAAAACAAAAAAAAAACTTTGAGATACTTATAGGTTATGCTTGGACGCACAATCTTCATGAAATAGACTAGAGCATGTTTAGTGGGCTTGGCGTTTATGAGCACCGCAGTCAAATTTTTCTAACGCATCTTCGAGTTTTTGAGTTCAATTTAGCGTTGATGTCGTCGATATCAGTGGTGAACCAAGTAACTGAATCTGACGACTCTGCCAAACGTTGACACACTGCGACCAAGTCATCATGTCACGCTCCATGGGGTGACGTGTGGCAAGTCAGCACAACTTTTTGACTAGCTGATCACTTAGCACTATTCTAGTGGCGATCTGTGAATGATTATGTAATTTTTTTTTCTTTCGAAATGTTTTGCGTATAAATATCATGTTCATGTTTTTGTTCAACATACCAATTAGTTAAACCATGATCATGAGGAAGTGCATAAATAGACTCTCGAGAGATAAGTCGGTTTAGAAAAACATGCTTTCGAGATCGATCGAAATTCTAAATATCCTTCTAATTATTCCATTTGAAAGTCACTTAGAATTGAACTAAGAGTACGGTATCCCTTGGGTTATCAAAAGATACAAAGTACGATACAGTCCAAACAAGTATTAGTACTAGGGGAACATAAAATGGATACCTCGGGGATGGATAGACTTATGAACAGATTATGTATCCTCAATACATTCTGACAGAGCAAGCTCATTGTTGAAAAATTTAGCTCGAAATGGATACCAACTAGTACGAGCGAAGGATGACACAAATTCGGACTAACATGTACGAACAATACGTAACAATTGTGCAGACAGCGAAAAACCAGACGATTGCAAGGTTAAGAGGGGAATGGTGACATCAATACATTGTTCGAGGTTTTGACAAAGGGGATGGATGGCTTATGAACGATTATTTTGTTGAACGTCCCATATACAAGAATGTTGTTTTGGCGTCGGTTCCGGATGAGGTGCCCTATTTTCAACCGCGTCATGACAATAGTTGTGTAACAAAATGACTACTTTCAGCAAATGTCGGGATTTCGAGGAGTGTTGAGTTTAAATTCGTATGGGATGGACGACTTATGCATGATTATTTTGTTGAACGTCTCATCTACAAGAACGTTGTTCTTGCATCGGTTCCGGATGAGGTACCTTATTTTCAACCGTGTCATGACAACAATTGTGTAACAAAACAACTACTTTCAACAAAGGTCGGGCTTTCGGATCCTAACAGAATCTAACTACCTAGTTCTCCCAAATCTAGATGTAGGAATACCCAAAGCACTATGTTCTCTTACAATTTCTAGCTGTCGGTGAGAAACCTATATCAATTGCAATTGTGTTAATCTAGCTATCTCTAGTCTAGATTTAAACTCAAATTATATTTAATTTTATACCAATTTCAATCCTCGCCTCCGATGTTAGATTTAAATTATTATCATCTATCAAGCCTAGAAAGGGAGATAGAGCATTTAGTGCAATCAAACAATAAACCCTATGCTAGATTTAAGATTCACAACATTCATGGCATTCAATACAATGACATTTAAGCAGGCCCGACTCAGCCTTTAAGCCACTTAAACAGTGGCTTAAGGCCCCCAAAAAAGAGAGACCCCGTATTTTATTGTAATATTGCATTAATAATATCAGAGGCCCAATATATATAACATACTGTTCTGCTTCCCCATTTTAAACTAGGTGCAACAACCTTCACTTAACTCTCAATCTTTATAGCCATCATAAATCCAATTCCGGCTTTATTCGCTTTCTAACCCTAACAGAGGAGGCCTTTACATTGGCGTGGCAGATGGCCGGATTCTCTGGTAAGAGTGAAATTCTACTATCAATTCTCTGTTTTCAGTGTTGATTTCTTAGATTCCTTTTATAGGTTGTTATTGTTGTACTGTTTTGATTAATTACCAATGGAATCACTGACATTTGGGTGTGTACTTACATTTGGTCAAGTTCTACATGGAGTTAGCAAGATTATAAACAGATAAAACTTGTTTATGCTTAGATTTGTATTTGTAAGCATATTGTTAAAACTGAATTGTTCCATTCAATACCAGGTTGGAGATGCTGAAGTTGAGATATAAATTGTGATTAGAGAACTTAATTTCTGTGTGATATTAATATATTATTGTAGTACCAGGTTGTGTTCCACATTTGGTACCATTGTTTATGTTATAACACTGTAGTTATTTTTTTATTGGTAAAAATCATATTCTTAAAGGAACGATTGTGTTCGTCCATTTGCACCCGAATTGGAGTATGGTTACGGGAGTGCGAACATTTATTATGTCATCTCGTTAAGTTTTTTTATATTATATTAATAAAATTACAAGAATACGGTCTTTTTTATAAGAAAAAAAACATTTGTATAAAAGTTCGCTTTAGGCCCCCAAGTTTATTGGGCCGGCCCTGCATTTAAGTCTCTAATTCTCCATAATCTTAGATTATGGGGTTTACTTGTTTATGGAAATGGAGGAAGAAGACATGGAAAAGAAAACACACGAAATCATCAATTAAACAAAGTATCAACTTACAAATATCAATTCAAGAAACCTAAGATGTTCTATAAGCTACAATCCTTTCTCCACTTAAGATATCAACACTCCTCCCTTCTTAGACTCTCCAAAATATATGTTCTCCCTTTTTAAAACCTAATTTTTGACTTTTAAAGAGGGGAGTCTGAAAAGAAATAAGAAACATGTTATGTGCGCGTCTCGGTCAACCTCACAGTTTCGTGAGGGGGACCGTGCTAGACCACTACTCGGTACCGAGTAACACTCTGTATGGGGACAACACATTTTTGTAATTTTTCCTCCTCGGGCACGGACATGTCCACTGTTCCGGGACTTTGTCCGTGTCGGTTCCAGGCATGAATCCACGAGGCTCCAAAATCATCCTTTTGTCTCCAAATTCCCTATTTCCATTCGGTTCAATATCCGATTCTGAGAGGTATTCCGCAAGACACAAGTCGATGGCCTTTTGCTCAAGGTTCTAAAAGTCGTTAGGCGCTAGTCGGGCGGCTAGATCCTTCGGGGATTAATCGGGGACTAGACGGGGATTAATCGGATTTGTATTTTTTGTATTTTTAATAGATATATTATTATATATAGAAATAAAATGTGAATTTCATTATATTGAAAATGGTAACTAATATCTAAAATACCTTAAAAATTAACACCAAACAACTCAGAAGCACAACCCCTAATATCACCAACACCATAACCATATAATTATTTTAATTGAGTCAGTATACTACGCATAATTGTTGTAATCGCCTAGTCGGCTAGGCGGGTTGGCTAGGCGTAGGCGGGTGCCTAGGCGGCGTCCAATCGGGATTTTTAGAGCAATGCTTTTGCTTTTATATTGCATTCCTTTTAGCTCTGAAACTTGTTATCCATCATAAATATAGAAAACACATAAAATAGATCAGATTGAGACTAAAGCAGTGTAAGAACCACCTCCGGTCGATCCCGGTCGAACTGGTGAATTCTAGCGAAGTTTGACTTTCGGCCGGAAAAGTTAACCGATGACTCCGGAAGTCATTCGGGACCTTTCCGGGGCTCAAAAAGCTTAGCCACTATCACGGTTAGCTTAGTTGGGCCATTACCTTTCGTTTGACTGTAATATTGGATAGGTCAACTTTCGGTCAAACTCGAACTTTTTATCGGCTAAATTCGATGTAATTTTGGAATGCTGGAATATTATTTAAATGAGAGTAGCTGTCACGCCCCAATTTCAGTAAATCGAACTCGGGACGCGAACGTTTTAAAAACATAAAAACACTTGAAACCTGTTTTCATTAAATCACTTAAAATGCCAATTTAGTTCAACAAAATAATAATTACAGTTTAAAACACGTCCCAACAAGTGGACAAAAGTACACGGTATCCGTCACTAGACTCAAAATACAAAACCCGGACTCCGCTCCTAGCTCCACAAGCTTCGAGAGCTCACCTAGTCCGTCCCACGAACATTACCTGTAGGAAAAGCAGCTAGGGGTGAGCGTTCGCTCACCACCACGAATAACAGACTGACTACGGCATAATTAGCAGAAAAGCCAGTAACACTAAAACCAAACCCAACACCCGGACTACAGTCCCCAACTCAAGTACCTAACTGACCCACAACCCGTTACTTTCCTCGACAGAATCAACGCTCGATAAAGTAATGTAGACCCGACACAACTATCGACGACCTCCTCCAAGGACACGACAGAAAGACTACACAACGCCAAACAAGATCACAAAGGATCGCACACCAGCTACTCAGTAACCAATCTCAATCAGGTCAGGGTTCGACCTATCGCAATTCCTCGACACGAAGTCGGATCAGGCTGTCGACCTTTCGAACTCGCAATTCATCGACACTAAGTCGGATCAGGCTGTCGACCTTTAGAACTCGCAATTCATCGACACTAAGTCGGATCAGGCTATCGACCTTTAAAACTCGCAATTCATCGACACTAAGTCGGATCAGGCTGTCGACCTTTAGAACTCGCAATTCATCGACACTAAGTCGGATCAGGCTGTCGACCTTTAGAACTCACAACTTCAGGTAACCACAATCACAATCACATGCAAGTTCAATCACACAAGCACTCAAGGCCACTCAAGACACCTCAACAGTCAAGACTCGGGTTCAACAACCCCACGGGCACTCACTGCCACTCAAGACACTTCAACAGTCAAGACTCGGGTTCAACAACCCCACGGGCACTCACTGCCACTCAAGACACACCAACGGTCAAGACTCGGGTTCAACAACCCCACGGCACTTACTGCCACTCAAGACACCAAATTAAATACACGGCTCTCATGGCCACCCAGACTCAACAATAAATAACACGGGCTCTCAAGGCCACCCAAACTCAACAATTAAATACGGGCTCTCAAGGCCACCCAAACTCAACAATTAAATAAAACGCACGACAACCTCCGGCATACTCGATGCCTCTAACGGTCCTAAAATCACTAGTTTCACAAACAACCTCCGGGCATGGTCATATGCCTCCAGTAATTCAATTATCGCTAAGTTCTCTGTTCCTACGACACTACTAAGTGTCACATGCTTTTCTCTTAAACGCTACAATCCCGTATCATGCTTTTCTAATAATTAAATAAATCTACTCAACCCACGACACCCCGGTGTCACATGCAATTCTACTATTAACTTTCCCTAATCAGGGCCGAGATCCGGCTACTTTTCCCTACCTCGTGCGTGTTTTCCAAAAGCCAACCAACGAGCTCCGGTGTGATCTCAGTCACTCACCCAGCTTTCCCTTGTCTCGGTCCGCAGCACGATCTAAAAGAACACAAATTTAAGGCGCTTAACAACTCGCAGGAATAAGCTGAAATTCAATAAACTTAACGCCCAAACGTAACCCCGACAATGTCGATCACTCCCAAACTTCCTAATTACTCGACATTGTCGATAAGGGACCCGTAAAGGCCCGATTCGCCCGACATGGCGAATCTGCCCGGGTTTTGTAAATGCCCTTCCGGGGCTCCAAAAATTCCCGTTTTCGTTTCTACGGTCTTAGAATAATTCAAGGGTTCCTAGGCACTCGACGGAATCGAATTCCGACTCCCGAGTCATTTAATTAACGTTTAAAGTTTCTAACCACAATTTCCGAATTTTCACGAATCACTCACCCTAATTCACTATTTCTCAAAACAAGATCGGTAACCTACAAAAGAAAACACCCAACTTTTGTTACCAATAAATAGCTCTAAGAATTAGCCTTTCCTCTCCCCGCTACTCAACCGAGATCTCCTTGATTATCGACTTTGTCGTGACTCACAAACGCATAATAAAAACTTGGTTCTTATTATTTGTAACACTCCACACAATAACCAAATCACTTCATCTCTCTCCTCGTAGCTATTGCATCCATAACATTTCTTTAATTGGCCACTTTACCCACAAGAACAAATGGCCTTGATTTGCTACTGTCAACACCAAAAGAAATAGAAGAAAATGGATTTAATTTGTGCTTACATGATTTTGTTCCTTCCCGTAGCCAAACCACACATGGAAAGCAATAACTCTTGCAGTAAATGAGTCCCATCCTTTGGATTCACTTCCTTCTCTGCTGAAATTGATGCCGATTGATGATTAAAGCTTCAAGAGCACATGTTGTTTGCAACAATCACCACACAAAGAAATAATACAGTTTATGCTAGCTTCTCTCTCTCCTAATGGTGCCGCTACACTCACTTTGATTTAGAGATCATGTGGTGAATGATTCCACAAGAAAACACAGAGAACACGGCTCTCTCTCTAGCTTGATGTCGCCGCCCCCCATTCTCATAGCTCAACTCTGTACAAGACCTAAACCACTTAAAATCTTTCCTTTTCTTTATTTTTTTAAAAAAACAACTACCATCACATTTATGACAAGTGGCAAGTGGGTCCCACCCCTTTTTGGAAAAAATCTTCTAGATATTTTTCAGTCGGATTCGCGAAATTCGGCCGTCTCGAGCCCCGAACGGGCACTTTTTCCAAGAAATTACGAAACTTGGCGGGCTACAAGGAAATGGCTCAACTAAGACCGCTACGACAAAGACTAAGCTTTTTAGATTCAAAACGGTCCTCGAATGGACCAAAACGTCGCTCGGTTGACTTTTCCAGCGAAAAGTCAACATTTCCCAAATTGATCATAAAGTTGCCCTGAGTCCCCCGGAACTCACTTTGGTCGATAACGGGGTCAACTTAAGTCCGGTATGACCCTCGGGGTCCAATTCCGGTTCAATTCAATGTCTGCTCAAATTTTTTAAATTTTCCTGTTTTTCGCAGGTTTGACTAGCGTTGACCGGGAGTGGTTATTATAGGTCCCATGATAACACATGTCATTAGTGGCTTGGAGGATGAGAATGAGACTTTATTGACCTTTATACCCTCCCAAATGACTTTAAATGGATAGAACTTTAGAGGGCCTTTTGGTAAATTGGATTCCTAGGTCATTTAAAGCAATTGTTGGAGTCAATTCAGCTCCTCCACTATTGTTGCAGCCGAAATTGGCTAGAGGGAGAGAGAGGAGAGAGCTCCATAAATTGAGCAAGAAGAAGGAGAGGAAATGGAGGAACTTTGGACTCAATCTTCATCATTTCTCCTCCTAAAGCTTGCTAGCTTCATCATCTCTTCATCCTAAAGGTGTGGATGCTCTTAACTTCTCATTTCATCCACTTTCTAGTTTGGGTTTTTGTGGGTTTTGACTTAAACTTGAAGAGCTAGCTTCCTTGGTTGTTGTTTGGAGAAGAATTAGTGAAGTTAGGTTGTTTTGTTTGTGTTGGTTGAAGTTTTGATGAAACTCATTGATGGTGTTGAGGTTTGGAGGTTTTGGATGACTGTTTTGATGCTTATTGAAGCTGGAAATGGAGGTTTTTGTTAGTCTTAGTGCCCATAGTTCAATCCTAAATGTCCAAATGTATATATCATCGTTAGCAATAAAATCAAAGCGGCTTTATATTACTTATGTGTTGGAGTAATATATCGATGTGTGCTCTGATCTATGCCCACCATGCGAATAGAACCATAGATTTAGATAGATCACACTCGATGGGTCCCTAGTCAACAAAGCTTCATTAGAAGCGACTAGTATGAAAGATGGCTCTTTATGGCTTACGTTCTGTTAGTCATTGGAATGGGATTCCGGAGTCTGATCATAGATATCATGTGGGACATGATATTGGACGACCCGCCCTGAATATGTGCCATAGATTAAGTCATGAACATATTCAGTGTCGTAGCTTGTCATGTATCCTTAGACCAAGGAGTCTTTGTGATCGCTATGTAGTCAACAACTGAGTTTGACTTGAGCCTAACGTTGTCCGTAACAGGGCTTCCATAACGGCCATGATTGGCTTGGGGACGGGCTACATGAGTGACACGAAAGACGGCTAAGGGATTTATCCCTCATACTAAGGTATGGGAAAGATATCGGTTCTCGGCCGCTTGATCGTGAATGACTGAAAGAATAGCATGGCCATGCACATGATATTGGGTATCATATCTTTAGTCATCTCACATATCAAGGAACATTGATCGAGAATAATAAGGATGACGGCTCTATGCCTTATCTCAATCAGGATATCGGAGATAAAAGGATAATGACAGGGATGACAGAAAGGTTAGAATCGACAGGGTCGATTCGTTATGCAGTGCCAGGAAATACTAAAGTCTCGTTAGTTGCCACTTAAATATGATCAAGTAAAATGAGATTTTTACGTTGATCTATTGACATGCATAAACCTCAGGGTCACACCGGAGGATGAAACTCATTGACACATTTATGGAGAATGGCCAAAAGGGAGTTGTCTCTGGACATGACCAAAACTGGGTTTTGGGTCATGTGCCTGTAAGTGAATAGGAATTTACGGATTGAGACAAGGCTTGGAGTCTTGGGATTGATCGCGTTGGATAATGTTGGACATTTCCGGTATGAAAGGTTTGGAGGCGATGAGCGAATCACGGGACCTCGTTGGAAATGGCCACGGGCCATGTTCCAAGAGGCCCATGAAAGGCTCATGCAACCAAGGCCCATGGAACTAATTAATCAAGTCTTGATTAATTAGTACTAAGTAAGCAAGACAAGGATGAAGGTGTTGGTGATTCACCACCTAACCCAATCTTGTCTTGCCATACTTTGTCCTATTTACACCTTACTTGTCACCATGCTTGTCTCATGCCTTTAGTTGGACAAGTATGGGTTTTGTTATGTTTAAGTCATCTTTTTTCAACATAACAAAGACAAGACAAGAATAGGAAACACAACTTCTCTCCCCATTCCCTTGCAATTTCGGGTTTGGCAAGTTCCCACCTCCATTTTTGTGTTCTTGAGTCCTCAAAGAGAAGAACTACGTGGCATTGATTCCCATGTGGATACGTAGGCGTCTTGGAGACTCAAGCCAATCATTCGTTAACCAGTGTTCTTGTTTTGGTAAGAAATAGTGCTGAATTTTTCTCTTGTGAATCCATTCTTTGTTAGTTGTTTCATGGTTTAATCGTCTCTTGGTTTTCATTGATTTTCCGCTGCGAGTTGGTTCATCTCCAACCCTACCTCGAGACCCAACAGTTTTGTTGAGGTTTCTGCAGAATTCGAGTTGGGGAAGAAGGGAGAGGTTCTAGTCTGGTTCGGTATGGAGCGGGACCCGGAGCGGGCCACGTACCGGCACGACACACGGCACGGAACGGGCTGGCTACCGGCACGGTACGCGGCGCGGAATGGGTCGGACTCCGGCACGACACCTCGCGCGGTCCGTGTCTGTTACCGGGCCGGTCCGTGATGCGGTCCGTGTCTGGTACCGGGTCGGTCCGTGACGCGTTCCGGCTGGGATTCCGGGCCGGTCTGTGATACGGTACGGGTCAGATTTCGGCCAGATTTCCAGAAGCTATGGTTTGACCTAATTGGGCCTGGTGTGGCCCCAAATTCGTTCCTTTGACCCGGGATTTTCAACTAGGATGTTCTGAAGTAGATTAGTGTGAAAACCGTCTTTTGCTAGTTGTTAATCTTGGTATTGTTTGTGACCCAAGACCGTGTACCCGAGCTCGAAAGGAGAAGAAGGCTTGGAGCCGAGTGAAGACGGAGATGAAGCTAACTCGGACTTCGACAACTAAGAGTACTATTAGAGGAAGACCACAAGGTAGGGAAAGTACTAAACTCCTCGTTTAATTTAATACTTTAGTATGCCTATTAGGTTAATAAAATCGAAAAGGTCCTAGAAATTCATATAGGATGCAAATAACTAGAATAATTGTCTTTCAATTACCAATAACCGGACGTGTCTAATATGCATCCATAGGATGTGAAAAACTAGTTTAACTCGCTTTAAATACTTGGGAAATTGCTTTACTGGTAGAAAGGCCGAGATGAGCCATAGGATTGGTTGTGGTTGCCTCACATGCAATGCTTGCTTAGTTTTATGATGAATTAAGGGTCTAATGAAACTAGATAAATTGTATGCTTGAATGCTTGGATGATTGTATGATTGAATGAATGCATGAATGAATGAATGCTTAAGTGTAATTGGTTGTGCCAAAAGAGTATGATCGGGTGAATGATAGACCGATGGAACGTGGTTGGTAAGTATACAGGTAAGTGTAACTGTGGGTATGAATCCCTTGTGATGTGTGTTGGTGAATTTTGCCTCCTTGATTGATTGATCCTGCAGGATATTGGTTGTGGACCCTGCGAGGCATTGATTGATTGATCCTGCAGGATATTGATTGGAGGACCCTGCGGGGCATTGGTTGGTTAATCTTGCGGGATATTGGTTATTGGTGATCCGGTATGGTACCCACACTGTAGAGGATTCCGGTGTGGGGTAATATCATAGCCGATGGATGGTACCTACACCGTCGAGGATCCCGGTGTAGGGTGATATAATGGTTATTGTTGATTGGTACCTACACCGTTGAGGATTCCGGTGTAGGATGGTAAAATGGTGATTGCTGATACGGTATGGTACCTACACCGTTGAGGATTCCGGTGTAGGGTAGTATTATAGTCGAGTGATTGTTATCCTGTTGCATCTCGATGACATATGGTCCTTTGGGGGCATTTCCGAAAATCCCGACGATAGGTGTCCCTCAGGGATATTACCGGTAGCCCGATGTATGCGCCTCCTCTGGATCAAGGGAACATCTGATATGACATGAGTGTTCTTGTGGATCGGAGTATGGGATCCGATATGACACAAGAACCTATTCGTGGATCGGAGTATTGAAGATTTGAGCTGTTGGTGTGATATTCACTTGATCCGACATTGGCAGTTATTAAATCTTTAGAGTAATTTACACTTATTCTCCTGAAAGTTACCGTTATCTTTAAGAAAGTGATATTACCATCTTGCTCATTTTACAGCATCATATTGATTTAAAGTATTAATTGCAATATGTGTCGTCGTGCTAAAGCAATTTTTTTTTACTAAATCAGAGGTTTAACTGTTTATGATTTTCCCTACTGAGCTTAAGCTCACCCCTATTTGTTTTATTTACTGTTTATACAGGCGTGCTAGATGAGTAGTGGGCTCGAGGCCCGGGAGCTTCTGGAGAGTCTGGGCATTATGGTCTTAGAGACGTCTTTTTGGTCACTGCAGTGAATCCTGTGTTTTACGTACTCTTTATGGAGCCTTGACTCTTAATTATGATTTGGAACATGTTATTCGAGTATTTTATTGGAACCTCTTGAGTATTTAATCGATTTTATTGTCTTTTTGGTATTACTTAATTGTCAACTCAAGTCACGTCTCGAGTCTGGCCAAAACCGGATTTGGGGCGTGACAAGCAGGGTTTAAAAATCTAATTAAACCCAAATAAATGTGGAACTTTTAGTGTTAATATGCACTCGCATCAATCACGTGCTACTAACTATCATGCTCGAAGTAGTTGCATCACGCGATCAATAGATTTGGCACGTCTTCTTTGGTATTGTCGGGGCGAACAATGATATATGTGTATTGAATGATTCTTCTTTGTTCATCGAAGTGTTAAAAGACAAATACCCTCACGTGGAATACAAATTCAACAATGTGTTGTACAACCAACATTACTATTTGGTTGACGGTATTTATCTTACATGGAGTATGTTTCTGAAAACCATACCTTGACCACGAACGACATAGGATAAGATGTTTGCATGCAGTTAAAATGGTGTGATAAAAGACGTGAAACGATCTTTTGGATTTCTTCAATATCTTTGGAACATGATGCCAAATCGTATGAGGAACCAACGAACCTTGAGCTCTATTATACAATGTTGCATTATTCTCCATAACATGATCATTAAGGATGAATGTGAGGGGAACAATGACAAGACGATCTTTTTGATGAGGTTAATATTGAAATACTAGCATGGATACCACCATAAAACCAGCATGACGACATAATCCTAAAGTTCAATATAATCCAAACAAACTTTGACAACTTGCTTAATTACCACCTACATATGCAGCTAAAGCGAGATCCAACTCAGCACATTTGGGAATACTTCAACGCGGAAGGTGTTGTTTAGTGTGATGATGTGTTTGTGTTGAGGTCGTTGTCAAGGCACATTAGCAACAAAAAAAATTAATGTATATTAGTAGGCACCAAGAAATAACCAGGAGGACATTTCCCATCAACGACGCCATCTTGTTAAGGTCAACTATTGTTAGGGTCTAACCAACAGGTTACACTTATCAAGAGTAGTGATGAGAGGGAGTACTCCACTTGATTACTTCATCTTCGGAAGATCCCAAGTGCACTACCTACATACCTCATGTCATTTGGTGGAGCAAATCTAATATGCACAACTTGACTCTATATTCAATCACGAACACGACTATTCGTCAAGCATTATAGTTTTACGGTACAAGTACAAGTCGATCCCATAGAGAAGCGGTGGATATCCCACTCTAAAGGCAATCTAAATTGAAGTTTTTACTACCCTACTTTAGCTTTTATTTATACTTTTCGTTCACATAAGCTTCCCGGTAAGTAAAAAAGAGATTTGGAACATCCACAATCCTAGAGTTGTTACAAGGAGAAGGAAAGAGAGAAACAATCACTACCACAAAACAGAAGTGATATGGATGTATAGTGAATTATACATATAAATACAAGAAATTTGTGATAATGTTGTACCCATTCCGTAGAGGTGCAGTACACGGCGTGAAATTTATTACTCCACGACGAGAGGTGAGCGGCACTCGAATTCCAAGCAAAAACCCTACTTCACCATATTTCAAATGATGTCACGTGTCCTCCATGGCGTGGAGTCTCTAGGTCTACTGTAGGTGATTCTTTTTTATTTTCTGAACAAAAAAGTTTTATTAAGGCTCAAATCCTATGAGAAATAGGAGAGGGCAAGGGATGAATGCCCTTAGAAACACAACAGAGCGCCGACAACTAGGCACGACCTCATAACAGAGAAACCCCACAAGTCGAGGCTCTACAATACCAAACCCTACAAAGGGTATAAACAAGAATCAACTCAGATAGACACTCTTAAATCAACCAAAACCCATCCTGGGTTAAAGGCAACCAAACAAGTAAAGCACCAGTAAAAGAAGACGACACAATCTTAACCTCTACAAACCAAATAACAAAAGTTAAACACCGGATCTAAAATCCAAATTTACCAAGCATGAAGAGCGGAAGGAAAATAAAAAACAATAGCAGAAGTAACCCCACATCCAGAAAAACAAGCAGCAAATATAGGCAAAACCCCGAGCTCAAAACCACTCGGACAATTCTGGCCACTCCCAATCCTCCACCAACCTAAACACCCAAACTCACATATACCAAAAAAGGTAGAGGAGACCGGGAAAACTACCCACCACCCAGTGAAATCCGTTCAACTTCTCGAGTTATCCCTAGACCTTCAAGAATCCATTAGGCAAAATCCATACGATGGTCATCACCGATGGTAGGTCCCAATCCTAGAACCGAGGCTGAGGAGTCGAAGGCTAGGGATGGAGAACGAGAAGTGGGGAAACAGTTGAAATTGGTTAGAAACGTAGACGAGAGTCAGATCTGCAACTCTTAGACCTCGAAAATTCGAGATCTCACCAGCAACCGATCTGACGACCACAAGGGGACAAACCTAGTTCAAGAACTTAAGAAGGAGGCATGAGGATACTGGGAAACAGATCTGACGAGGTCGGAGGAAGAACGAGAAGAGGCTGAAGAACCTTACCAAGATCGGTGAGTAGGAGCTCCGAGACCCAAGTTTCCAGATCTGTGCAATGAGTCGGACCTCACCGAAATAGAGTCATTGGTAAAGGACCCACCAGACGCAGAGCTAATGCAGAAAGCATGGGCTATCGAGAAAGGCGGAATATACTAAATTGGAGGACCGAAAATTGTAACCCATTTCGATCTGTGAGGCATCTCTCAAAACTCGAACCTACTCGCCGACAGCCATCACTAATCAGACGAACGGAGATGACCGGAGCGGTGTAAGGAGGAAGCTTGATCTCCAGCAATAAAAGCTGGTGTCGAGCGGGGAAAATAAGTGTAAAATGAAGGGGAAAACAAAGGGGAGAATAAGAGAGTGTTAGGGAGAGGGGGAGAGGTGTAGCCGCCGTTGACCGACAAGCCACAAGGGCCAGACAGCCGCCGATGGTCAAGGAAACATTAGATCAGGTTTTTTTTCAAAGAGAAGTGAGAGCGAAGTCTAGAGAGAGAAGTGAGAGCTGTAGGTGATTCTTTTCCACTACTTTCTTTGGGTTAATCAATTTGGGTCGGATCATGAGGTCCATTTCCCACATTTCTTGCCCATGGATCTTTACCACAAACATCCTGCCATAGAGATGCAAAGGACCAACAAGATTGAAGAGGAAAAAAGAATAAAATAAAATGTGTAACCTATACTTTAAATGTGGAAAAGAGGCATCTAGTATTACTTAAAAATGAGACCTCATCAGTTTGGTTGTTTGCAGGTTTATCTGTTTGTTTTCAAATGTGTTTGTTTATTTGTTTCACGATGTCGTTCTTCGTTTGATGTTGTGTTATGACATATGTCGATGTGTTAGTGTCGTTGTATTGAAATCAGATATTATTATCGCCGTTAAGGTTTGATGGACTCCCTACGATAGAGAATATATTCCTTCCGAAGAAATATATTCTTCCTCCCACCATCTTCTTCCTCCAGTGTCGTTTCTTTATAGCCCGTGGGTGGAGGTTATTAGAATTTGTCTAACTCATCCGATCTCAACGACACTAGGTACAAATGTTTACCAATGCATGTTCTCTCTTCTTCTTATTATATCCCAAATAAATGTTCCCTTCCCCTGTGGAGAAAGATGACGATGAGGAGAAACCCGTTGACGTGGAAGCTACTGAAAGAAAAATGCCTTTTTTTATCTCCAATGGAAAAAAGGACCCTTAGCTATTGAAGAACCACATATAATTTGTGAAAACCCACCTATGTTCTGTGAATCATAGGGCTACTCCTCTAAGGGGTTGTCCTAACAACTAGCACAAATGGCCAGCTCCTCGTATCTCTACTCCTCCACAAGATAACTATATGTCACAGAAGATGAATGTGTCTAACCCTGTATATTTTCAACCTTTTAATTGCAAAAATGTTGAAGAGGTGTTGTCTCATGAAGAAAACATTTCATAACCTCTTGGGGAGATGATGATGCAAATGCATTTAGTAGTTTCTTCCATAGTTTATGTTTCTAAAATGTTATGGGTATGAGCAATATTTTCCAATTAAGTTGGTATTTTTAATGTATCTTGGCTTTAGTGTAATGGTTAGTTTAATAGTTATATGCTTGTTTTCAATTTATAATTTTTGGTTGATTTACTTAAAAAAATTACTAACACAATATTAAGTATATCGGGTATTATCAAAATCTCTCTTGACTTGCAAGATCTTTCTCTTTCCCAAGGAAAGCCTAGCCTAACCTATGGAGGCCCCTCCTCCTGTCGCTGATGTGACTGCTGTCTCAACCGCCAGTCATGTCCCTTCGTAGTCCCACGTGGTGTAGCACACGCCACCTGTGACACAACAACGCCCATCCTCGGAGTTCGTGCCCCCTATCAAAGTGAGACGGAACCAGAAGCCAAAGGCGTCTATGGATTTGGTCCCTCTCCCTCATTCGTCCATTGGTCTTATCTCGACTCCACCACCAATGGTGTCACCTGTTTTTTCTCGAGGTTCTTCCAAACCATTGGTGATGCCACGACGGGGCCGTCCTCTCAAGCCCAAAACCCTAACGTCTTCTCCAAGTCTGGTTAGGCTTTTGACGTCTTCCCCACCGACGGTCAATCATGTTGTCTCGTCTCTATCCCGGGCTTCGGCGATTGCTTCATCTCCTCAACTGCCGTTGGAACCTCGAGTTCCCGGCACGCTGCAATCGCCGATGCCTCCGCCACCTACGTTGGCCTGCATTCCTCTAAGCGGCAAGGTGGAGCCGGGGCTACCGGGGTCGGCCATCCTGTCTGATTCCCCAACGAGGGAGGGAGGCTCCTCTCATCCGATGGACAGTAGTCCACTCTTGTCAACAACCCTAGCTTCAACCTAAAGTTACGCTAGGGTGTTGGGGGCTTCCGTCTCCATCTTGCCGCCTCCACTGATTAGGGATCCAGCTCGGGGGATGACCCCTATGATAGACACGGAGAGGGAGAAACCGGGCCGAAAGGAACTAGAAGCCTTATGTGATGGTATCATCGTTCCCAATGGTGATCAGGTGCCGGTGATTTTGGCGCTACTCTCTCCTCCGCCGGGTATGGTCCCCCGCCGCAGGGCTTTCAAATCCAAGGGCACAGGGACGGGCCCAAAGACGTCAGAGTTGTCGGTGTCACTAGAGTTCAATCTGCTCAATATTCAGGATAGCCTCTCGGCATACTCGCTGGAAAAGGAGGATGAGGAGGTGGTTGAGGTCCCGTACCTTCCGGTGAGCCAACCGGTCCTCGCCCTACAACAGTTTGCCATGCTGGGAAAATTGTGGACCGTCAAGCCACCCCGCAAGGAGACCCTCTTCCAGATCATCTCTCGGGCTTGGGGGAAGTCAGCCGAGGGGTTAGTCATAAAGGACATCGGGTCGGGGGTGTTTGGGTTCTATTTTGAAACGGTGGCGACACGATCATGGGTTCGGCGGAATGAGCCATGATGCTTTGATGGTCGGCCCCTCCAACAAGGAGCCTCCGACCCTGGACCGCGTACAATTATGGGTGCACGCCCACGGCCTCTCTCTGGTAGTGCGCACCAAATTCATAGGAGAGAGGATCAGCTCGACACTAAGGTTGTGTGTCGAGGTCCCGTGTGACCAATGGGCTATCTGCTGGGGTGGTGTCGCGAAAGTCCGCTTTTGGCACCTTGTGGAGCGCCCTATCCGTCGCACCTACTGCTCGGATTCCAGGAATTCCCCGAGCTGTTTTGTGTCACTCTTACCTATACCAAACTTCCCATGTTTTGCTTTAATTGTGGTCTGATTGGTGACATGATGGATGACTGTGATCAGGAATTGGTAGGTAAGCCCAAACTGGACTCCTCCGTCCTAGAGTATCAGAAGGACCGCCATCCGAAGACGTATGCGACGGACTGGGATGATCAGACTCCCCGTTGACCAGTGTCCTCGACTTCTACACCTCAGGGTCCCTTGTCTCGAGGTAGTGGCCCAATTGTATCATCAGCTACTACACCTCAGGGGGTGAGCCGTCAGCGAGTCTCCCAACCCCGGTTAGGTGATCCAGGCTGGCAGAACTTTGTGATCGCCCAGCCAATCAGTGGCAGTAAAGTCGACCCCCCCACGCCTTCCTATTAACAGAGAAAGAACTGGACTTGGAGCTGGAGCTAAGTCTAGTGGTGGAGCGGGAGGTGGGGGAGTGAAACGGGGTTCTGCTGGGGAACCCCGGGATGATCAAGATCGGGCCGGGAAGATGGCCCAAATGTAGGAATGAAAGGGATTCAGTGTTCTAGGGACTGGCCCTGGGAGGAGTCCCTGGGAAAAGCTCTGCCTCCCTTTGAAGCTGGTGTCAGTAGGTGTAACATCCCGTCGTGCCAAACCTGGGCCCCACGCACGACGATGTTAGGTCTGCAGCCCAATACACCCCAACCCCTCTGGTGTACTATCCATAGACAAATACCAACCTACGTTGTTGGTGAGACTTGAACCCAAGACCCCACCCTTTATAGCATTTACTTGAGTGATGCTATCACCAATTGAGCTGCTGCATATTTTTTCTTTGGAGACTACGGGATCAAGCCTTGAATCATCCTTTGCCTTTCCTTTGTCCTCGTGCATCAACATCATCAAAGTAAGCATCTTTTGTTTGGTTGCCGTGGGATATTGGTTGCTTGGTTGTTCATTTAATGATTATGCAGCAAATCAATTTCTTGAAAGGTAAAGTATGAGCTAAGAGTGTTAAAGGACTTGTGGGTTATGAATTAGGTTCAAACTGTTATGATCTACCTAAATTAATTGAGTTGTTGGATGGTCATTCAAAAATGTGGTCCAAGTTGCGTAGTCTTTGTTCACATGCTTGTGTCGTGCTAGGTTGATTTAAGGCTTATTATCGTTTTGATATATCTAGGTAAGTGGTTTGTCATTTGACACTTTTTGCTAAGCTCTGGCGAGCAGCTCAATTGGTGATAACATCACTCAAGGAAATGCTATAAAGGGTGAGGTCTTGGGTTCAAGTCTCACCAACAACCTAGGTTGGTATTTGTCTGTGGACAGTACACTAGAGGGGTTGGGGTGTATTGGGGTGCAGACCTAACATCGTCGCGCGTGGGGCCCTGTGTGGGGCATGACGGGGTGTTATAGTAGGTTCGGTAGCAATTTACAGAATATGCAGCAATTAGGCATGACCTTGAGCAGTAGACACCGGTTTTATTGTTATTTACTTTTTGTTCGCGTTTATGGCACCCCAACAAACCGATGTATTGGTTATCTTGTCACAGATTTATGAGTAGTGATGCAGTGCTTATTGAAGATCTTTTGACGAATCGCCTAGAAAACCTGAAAATGCAACAGTGTCTAAAATTGACGAAACCTTAGCATTTTTCGGGTCGAAACGGGATCCTGAGCAAAACACATCGCTTTGCAATGATGTACGATGTTTTTCGGTCATCCGAGATCGTTTAGAGGGGCGAAACTGTCATTTTAAAGTCCAGTTCAATATTTCCTGTTTTTTGATACTTCCTTTATTTCGAATTAGGGTTTTGGGGTATTAATTTCCTTATTGTATTAGGACTTTGGGGTACTAGTTTTCTATTTAAGCACTTTTTATTCTTCATTGTAATTCAGATTTTATGCAATAAACACAAAAAACGAGTTCTACTCAAACCTATCCTATTCGGTATTCTCTTAGAATGAACGAATTCGATAAAAGATTCCTCCTCTCGCTCCGCACTCTGCATCAAGTAGCCATATTTTAGGGGCTCGATACCATGTAATAGCTCTTCTACTGTGGTCAAGGGGTTTCCCTGATACACTTATTTTATCAGATTGAAATCTAATTTAATAAGATCGTAACTTTTAATATAAAAATATAGTATATAGGGTATAAATGAATGTTGCATAAGTTGATCCAACATCATTTACTTTGAAAATTGTCGATCTTTACACCCATGGGATATTGGGATCAACCCTATTTATTTGACATGTCACAGTTAAATAAGCGTCTAGTAGGTTGAACATTAATACCGGAGGAGCCCAAGTAGATGAATTAGGCAAAGTGAAAGGGAATAGTAGAGTTGGTGAAGGTAGTGTGCAAGTGATGTTGGCAGAGTTTTAATTCGAATGATAAATGAGTCCAGTTTTATTGCACTTTCTGAAATGCTGCGTCTATGTTGGTTCATTAGTATGTAATTAAATGTTGGCGAGTGGGATAGGAAATGAATATGATGAGGCCTGCGGATTCAGGGAGACAAGTGGTATAAAAGGTTGCGGTAATGTTAGGCCAAGGGATCAACTTACAATTTATGTTTCTCACACTCAGACTCAGACTCAGGGCATATTATTTATTATTTATTAATGGAAGGAAATGGGAATCAAAACCATAACAACTAACAAAGGGCTTTAAAGTGGGTGTACCAAAATGCATAAGCATAACTATAGTAGCAATAATAAGAATGAAGTGCAACAGAGAGAGCAATGAGCATCGCCGGTTGATACAGCCTTATTTAAGAGCATGGTTGAATTTTCAGCACAATGAATTTGGTTTAATTTGAGTCACAATAGAGGTGTAAAAATGATGCTAATTAGTAACTAGTGACAGATGATAATTAGTAACTTGGTGGGTGTGATTTAGTAAAATGAAAGAGAGGAGTTATATTTTAGGTTATAGTAATGATAGAAAAGCACCGAAAGCTGGTGGATGATGAAGATAAGAATATACACACAACACAAGAGGAAGAGGCATGCAATTATGCAATGCAGGCCAATGCAAGGCATGGATGAGTAAGAGAAAGAGAATAGCACACACAAAGCGTCAAAGCAAGGCCACCCTAATCCAGCCGTCCACAAAAAGATATATAATTGGTAGCTATGTTTATGGAGAATGCAAACTAAAAAAGATTCGTAACCAACTAACTTGATAGGTAGAGGCGTGATCCTAATCGGTGATGAGAACCAACCACCCTCTACAGACCTTTGGCTGTCATGCCTTTATTCATTTTAAAACTAATAAAATTGAACCACACTAATTCTAATCACTACAACTACACATCCCTTTGCTTTTGCCTTTTGCCCTTTAATTTTTCTCATCACTATGGAGTATGAAGTTGGTTGCTTACGCTCTCTTCCTCCTCCTCTCTCTTGCTCTCTATTAAACTTCACTTGCAATATAAGAATTTTCCTACACTCCCATTTACCCTATGCAATTACACTAATGCTCAAAGACTTATAAAGTTTGGAGATCTCTATAAACTTGTAAATTTGATGTTTTGATACTCTCAATAAGTAACCATTAAATTAAACTATCATTAAAGAAGTGATCCATAAGATAATAATAGTTAGGCTGCATCAAGCGTAGGGGTGGGTTTGATAAGTTAATTTACAATTGGGTGGTCCATGAAAGTAATGCAAGCATGTATTTAGATACATATGCAAAATGCAAAATCTGAGTTCGGTTTCATCATATATTTTGTATAATAAATGAACACCTATTGCTATGATCCTATGGATATGTATGCATGTGGTGCACACTATGTCCAGCTATTTATCTACTGTTCGTCCCAATTACCTGAGAACCCATGCTCCTTTGCACATTCATAAAGTTTCATCATTCTCTTTTATCTAATCAATACCAGATTCAACAATTTTGAGCTGGATTTCAAATTCAAATCCACATTTGTAATTAGCTGACGTGGTAAAAATAGAGGATTTCATAATTGTCACAGGCAATAGCAATAGAAAGTAAATGGAGCAAGCTAAGCAATCACCGTCTGGACGGCTATA
Source organism: Erodium maritimum (assembly GCA_963921825.1). NCBI lineage: Eukaryota > Viridiplantae > Streptophyta > Magnoliopsida > Geraniales > Geraniaceae > Erodium > Erodium maritimum. Next base: position 55,339,166 of record OY997594.1, read on the forward strand.
AAGCTGTTGCTCCACTTCCCACCCTTGTGCCACGTGTACCTCTTTGCGAATTCAAGTTCATCCATTGGACAAGCCCTAAAGTTAAATTCCGCGCCACTTTACATTTATGTCCCTACCAGAAAACCCCCATATAAATACCAATCACGCTCTTACCATAAGTAACAATTACCCAATATGAATTGGAGCAGGGGCCGAGTCGTCGGTCGAGGCTCTTCCGCCACCGTCTCCCTCGCCACGGCTCACCCCTCCGCCCAGGTCTTCGCCGTCAAGTCCGCGGTCCTGTCCAAATCGGAGCTCCTACAAAGGGAGCAACTTTTCTTGTGCAACTTGAATTGTCCACAGATTGTAGCCTACAAGGGCTGTGACACTAGCCTAGAGAATGGCAATCTGGTCTACAATCTCTTCATGGAGTACGCCACTGGCGGCGCCATTACGGATGTGATCCGCCGCGGAGGGCGGCTGGATGAGGCGGCGATTGTCTCCTACGCGCGGCAGGTCCTGCTGGGGCTGGAGTACCTTCACTCCCGTGGCATTGTGCACTGCGATATCAAGGGCCAAAACATTCTGGTGGCAGAGGACGGGGTCAAGGTCGCTGACTTGGGCTGCGCCAAATGGGCTTCCGACGCGGACGCGCCGATCGCGGGGACGCCCGTGTTCATGGCGCCGGAGGTGGCGCGTGGGGAGCAGCAGGGGTTGGCGGCGGACATCTGGGCGTTTGGGTGTACGGTGATCGAGATGGCTACAGGGCGGGCCCCGTGGGGCGAGGTTGCCGACCCGGTGTCGGCGCTTTATCGGATCGGGTATTCTGGGGAGGTCCCGGAGATTCCGAGCTTCATGTCGAAGCAAGGTCGGGACTTTTTGGGAAAGTGCTTGATGACAGTGCCGGGTGAGAGGTGGTCCGCAAAGGAGCTCCTCCAACACGCATTTCTGGAGGGACCCGCCAATTTTGTCTTCAAGGATATTGGTGGGTTCGATTCGGATACGCCGACGGGGGTGTTGGATCAAGCCTTGTGGGGTTCTATGTCGATGCAGACAAGCGAGACTATTCCCCAAACCCACTTGTCGAATTCTCCGGCGGAAAGAATCCGGCAGCTGAGCGGCGGCGCGGCGGCGGCGGACTGGGATGAGAATGATTGGGTCACGGTCAGAAGTAATGAGAGCGGCGAGGAGGGTAGAGGAAGAGAACGAGAGACAGAGACAGTTGAGGAAAGTGAAGAAGACGATGGTGAATTAATTAATGGCAATGGCAGTGAAAACGGACAAGGAGCAATGAGTATTGGTGGGAAGGACAGTTGTGAGAGTAATGGTAGACAAGGGAATAAAGGCACATTTGTGTCCTCTAACTGTAATAAAGACCATGTTACTTGTAGAAACCTTAATTTTCAAAACATCAGCGAACAGATTGTTGGTTTCACTTCTCATCTTTCATTCAATTATTTCTTTCCTCAAAATCATAATCATGTGTATAATACAAACCGCAGTAAAAGAGAAATGAATAATGAGGCTGACCCATTCGAAGGAAAAGATTGGCCCAAATCAAGTCATATTTGGTGGGAAACTCAACTAAAGCCCATAAAGCAATTTCCAACTCCACCCTACACATATTTGTTTTTACTGGAGACTGTCAAGTCAATATACAAACTTGTCTGATTAGCTTGCTTATCGGTTATCAGAAAACAACTCCTAGTTTATTAATAGGTTTTGCTTCTAATACCAAAAACTTGCAACATTTCATGGTTGGGCACTTCTTGCATAACATAAGCCTTCAAGAGATCAAGATCAGATCTCTGTGTCAGTAACTCAAGAAACATTATTACAATCACAGTTATGATAATCCATTTGTACATAGCATAATGTTTGGAACAGAGAGCAAAATCAGCAAAACTTTGTTCTATTACTTAATAGTATTCATCATGTACCACAAATTTCCTGCACAAAGTTGATACATTCTACTGAATACCAATGCTTGAAATAGAACATGAAAACCCTATATTTCTACTACGTTTCTTTGTTCTTGTATTTCTTTCTGTATCCACACTAAAATGTTGCACAGATGGCAGCTAAACTGATCTTGGAAACCCCAAATTAATACCAAGAAAAAGAAAAAAAAAGGCCAATTTGGCATCCCCTTTTATGTATTCTTCTTGCCACCTGAGTAGGACATTCTTAAGTCCAATGACTGCAATTGGGTTCGTAGGTTTTGATTCTCTTCAACCAAACGGTCATACTCAAGAAGGAACCCTTCAGATTGTTTCCTCAGAGCAGCAACATTGGTTTCTGCAGTGCTCACCTCTTTCTTCTTTGTCTCGAGTTCACCTTGTAGCTCATTAAGTTTTGTGTGCAATGTCACCACCTCTTCTTCCTTGGCTTTGATCTCCTTAATACTACTAGCCTGGTCATCTTCAAAACTACGGTTTTGTTCCTTTACCATTTCCATGTTTTTCCTTTGCAAATGCAGCTCCCGGATATAATGGTGGAGCCTGTGAATCAGTAATGCAAGGAACAAAGAACCTCCTGCAAGCAATACACACAGGTGTACAGGCGAAACAGAAACTCAATATCAAACAAAACTCAGAGTGATAGGACAAAGCTTTTCCAAAATCAGAAGTCAAGCTCATAAGAATAGGATCAAATCAGATCACCCCATAGATTAGTAAAATTTACTTTCATTACACAAATAAGATGCCGTGTCTTTCACATTGAAGCAACCGACTCGTGGAAGATCCTAAGGGGTGTCTACAAGATAGAAGATGTTCAGCAAACTTAATGTGAAAGAGAGATATTAGTTCAAGCTATGCAAGTATACTTTGGAGACATGTTAGAAAATACATACACAATTAACAGAACTAATCTAGTGGAATAAAGTCACGGAAAAAGAATTTGACACTAATAGATATATCAACATGAAAATAGGATACCATCAAACGGGCATTCCCTTCCCATAAGAACAACGAACACACACACAGAGAAATACACATTTGAAAACGAAAAATGTCAATGCCAATGATTTTAACATAAACACAAGTCCCGGGTCACTGGTATGTTACTTTGGCAGGCAACAAACAACTATACCTGAGGCAGGCATGCATTTCTAGAAGACCATGTTCAGACAAAAGATGATTTCTGTAACACAGGAAGTCCTTTACCACATTGGTTTCTCTACATTTAGAGGTTTGATGTCAAAAGACAAATTAAATTCTTAACATGAACCACATGTCACTCTTACCAATTAAAACACAACCAGCAGCAGTGCAATGGAAAAACATGAAGAAAATATGCATTTAATGTTGTTTTTTTTTCCGGTCATTTGGAGATCATAGCCCAACACAATAAAAATAATGGATTCAAGTATCAACTAAAAATGACGTAATGGTTTTGTGATGTTCGGTCACTTCACTGACAAAGTCTCAACCAAGGATTAGTATCTATTTGCTTAAGTCAGAATATATCCTCCCATCACAAGAAAATTAATTTGGTGCCTTTCCAATTCAGTTCTCTATGTTCTTTGCACTATAAGAGCATCCACAGTGGGGGATTATTCCAGTGGGGCGATTTGGCCGGAAATAGCTCTCTTCCCACAGTAGAAATCGCCTCAACAGGGGGCGGTTTCGTCACCCCAAGGAGAAAGAAACGGCTGAAATCCCTACTTTTTGCCTTATCATCCCACTAATAGCCCTTGGAATAGCTCCCACTACAGATGCTCTAACTCTGTAACAACTAACAAGGATAATAATCCTTGGATCTGATAACTGGAAACTTCCACTAGTTATTGTTATTGTGCCAGATTACCACATTCTTATGAATGGATTCATGACCATTTCCAAGATTTATAGTCTCAAACAAACAAAAGAAGCAGACCCATACATTCTAAAATATATGTAGTTGGTATTACCTAAGTAAACGGAGGATTTAATGACAATGAGAGAACCCAAATGCAGAGAAGCAAATTAAATGCACACTTGCACAGAAACAGGCAAAAGCAAGCACAAATACCAATTTCTCATCAACATTTCCAGCAAAACCCATTCACCATTCAATGTACAGACTACAATAACAATAACAGGAAAATGTTAATTCCGATGGCAATATCCAAAAAAGGATTACCCATGAGAGTGGATTCGAGGAGGTGAGCGGCCATGAGAGCCTGGTCCGTGGGGTTGAGAGCGGCGCCTACCACAGCGGAACGGTGCCGGATCTTCATCATAGTGTAGACGCCTGAGAGGAGCATGACGAGGACCGTCCCCCCGATGGTCTTGACCACGACGGGACCACGGCCGCGCTTGAGGCGATCCAAGCCCATTATCGCCAGCTTTCTCAACGGGGTCTTGAAAAGGAAGAGCAGTATCAGCGCCATTTGGACGAAAACCACCCCGAAGAAGAGCTCAATCATGCTAGGGCACGGGGCCTGCAGAGTGGTGGTGATGGAAATGCGTAGGGTACGGGATGTGTGAGTGGTAGCAGAGGCCATAGTAGTCAAGGCCTGAAGCTGCTCTTCTGTTCTTAAGACTTGAACGAGAAGGAATTGCCTTTCTATTTATATAACATAATCTCTGTCCTACACGATTTCTCCCTAATTTCTTTTTATCTACTCCTCCTACTTTTCTTTATTTAATTTTCCAAGGGCTCCGACTTTCATATATTATGGATGCAAGGGAAAGCAAACATAGAAAAACATCATATGGCTTTGAGTTATAGATAAGTTTGACTAACAAACAATATTAGCTCCTTTTTGGAACGTGAGTTGCAAATTTCATTAAACTTCAAAAATCAAAATAACGATATACATTAAGGAGCAAGCTCCATGACTACTAAAAAGGGATAGTACGGAACTGAAGTTCACCAATCCTTGTACTACTACAACCGTCACTAACGGTATTTGGATGCCATAAGGGTCAACCAGAAAGACGAGTGCGAAGATGGTATTGAAGGTCCTGCTACGAAAATTGTTGCAACAGTAATGACCAAGGATTTCTCCGTAGTAGTGGGAGGCAAAGCATCGTCCTGGGACCCCTCCTTGGGCTAGTCCCTGATGCCTGGCCGACCTACCATTCCTCTTGGCGAGGCTGCTTCCCCGTCCTTTCCTGGTCATCCCTAGGTGCTCTAGCTGTCGTGCGCACCAGCGGTGGTAGACCCTGGACATGCGCTCATAGTTGCACCTGATCCAACTCTGGCAATGCCGAGCACAGGGATCCTAGTCCCCTAACAGCAGGGCGTGGCCATCAAAACACCAAGGTTCGTGATCCCGAACCAATGACCGAGCCTCGATCGATCTGAAGTAGAACCCAAAGGTGCCTGGTTCCAATTCCTTGACGACCAAGCCTTCTGCCGCTTTTCCCCAAGTCGTGGTGATGATCCGAAGGAGGTCTCTTTTCGAGGTGGTGTCGGCGACCACAACTCACCCACCATCCCCCATTGTTGCCTAACAATGGCAGTGGAGATGGCGGGAGAGAACGGAACCAGTACCTCAACCTCGTCCTCATCCTCGATTCTTTTTAATGCGTGTGTGTGATGTGAGATGCTTACTTATTAATAGTCCATATTCATTAAAATATACAAACAAACACTATTTTCAATATAAAACAACTTATAAACCGTGTTGCGTGGCCTGTTGAGAAATTATTTAAACAAATAATATAGAGACTTTATTGATATTAGAAATCAAAATACAAACACGATATCATGATCCAGAGTAAGAATCGTGGGTATGATAGCTCAAACTTGTAATAAGATACTCGAATATATTAGGGATGAACGAAAGAAAGCATGGTCTCAAAAAGGGGGCGTATCAGAGAACTTCTTCACATATCCTGACTCGACCTGATATTTGTTGTTGAAAATTGGGGGATCTTGCGGGGTGCACAGAATGCCAAGGAGAACTCTAAGAGATAGGGGTGGCGGCTCAGGTATACTTCAGGCATAGCAGGGCAGAATGTGCACCCCCTTACACATTTTGTTGCATGGTGGACTCTCATTTGTCCTGGCGAGGCTGTTTATCAAACATCCCCTCTTGCTGTTCTAGGACAGATTGCATCTTGATTGGCGTGAGATCATCCAAGCTTCTCTTTTTGTGGTTGATGTCGTTGCTAAGACCCTCTAATCCTTGAGGATAAATTTAGGGGTCCCACTCCGTGTTTGACACGTGGTCGGGGCCTCGGTAGGGATAGAGGGGACTGACATTGTCCCTATGCTATGAGGGACATTTTCCGGCTTGATGGTAAGCTAGGTTAGCCTTTTGATCATCGACTAACCCTCGTCCATTGGATCAAACGAGGGTGGATTATGAATGTTTGGTTCTCATAGTCCAGTCCACGTAGGTTCCATGTCGTAGGCGGTAGGTCATGCATCATTAGTGGAACTGGTAGGGCTAAGGGAGAAAATCCTAACGGTATGTTTGACCTAGGTGCAATGGGGGTTGGTGGGATGTGGTTAGTTTGTATTCTACATCCCTAACGAGGTTGATGCATGGGTTGGATGGGTTCCGACTAGTCTCTTTGTACACTTGCGTTAATATTGGGAGTTTCAGGAGCCATGAGGGAGAGATCACACCTAGGAGGGCCCGTTATTTATCGTCGACATTCAGTCTCCAAATGGCCAGTACATCCATATTGGAAGCAGAATCCTAGGAGATGCACATATTGAAGCCTAACCAAGAATGATGTATGGTATGGCATGGTGATCTGGGTCTTACACCGAAGGGGAGTGGCCAAGTGCTTCATAAACCGGACCCGAAGTATACCTCTAATTCCCAGTCTTGAGGAATCCGTCCGGACGTCCAAACAACCTCCGAGTGATTCCCTAATCTGCCAGCCAGTTTCTCGTGTGATGTTGTCCTATGGGAGGTCCGATACCCACTCCTACATTTGAATGCGGGAGAAAGAAAGTGTGGTCTCTTTTACTACCGGTTTGAGGTCCTCGAGGATGAGTGGCATGTTATTATAAGAGCAAGATTCGTCCCTCTAGATATAGTCCTTCTCCCTTTGGGATGTGAAGTAAAAGCCCAAGATCCCCAAGCCAAAGTCCCGAATAACGAACCTCGGGTGGTGGAAAAATTTGTTCATGATCGCATCCACCATCTTTTGGTCGTGGGTGTGTGTGGTAAACAATCTACCTGTCAGAGAAAATTTTGTGTTGAGGCGGAAAGCTTCGCCTTAGGGTGTTTCGGGATGGTGATGTTGATCTCATCCTCATCATCCTCCATTTGAAGGTTGTTGAAGTTATCTTGTAGAAACAAGAGTGCTTCCATTGGGGAATGGTTCAAAATGGATGGGGGGGGGGGGGGTGCTTGTGGGTGGCTAATGATTTCCGCTTCAACAACATAGGGGGCATCCTAAGCCGATTTCACAGCTTGGTTCCCAGCGTAGAACCGAGTCGGCCAATACATGATCTTCTCGCCCTCTAACGATGCTCCCTATAGAGGATCCATTGGACCCAAGAGTGAGGAAACCTCTAGAGATGTCATGACACAGGGGGCTTGCGTCGTTATCCCAAGCAGGTGGTAGTAGTGGGGATCATGGGTGGAAAAAAACACAGGGGGTGTTGGTCCATTGGTTATGATCCCCATGGGGCCCCGAGACAGGTAGAGGTAGCGGTCGAAAGGGTATCAGAGTCGGCCGTTTTTCTTCTTTTGGTACCAGAGGGGTTTACTATGTCCCTGGCTTGGTGTCGGCGACATATAGCCATGCTCGCCAACCGCTAGGGGAACACGGGGGCTGACATGAAGGGGCGAACCGATTGTCTCGAGGACACAGTTGGGTAACTTGATAAGTTGGCGGCTTGGCTTTCATCGAGTAGATATGTTGGGCATCATCCGGGAAGTGACCGTCAGAAGGTACGGTGGAGGTGCGATGATTGTGCTTGGTAATTCAGAAAAAGAACAAGAGCACGAAGAACCCTAAGCCACAAAAAGCGATCGTGATATCTAATTATTTTAAGAGCATCTCCAATGGTAATAACATGTGCATTGATTTGGAGCAGTGGTAGAATCTCCAAACCACCACTTCCTACAACTACCTCTCGTATGGGTGGGCTGATGTGGACGCAAAATGCATCGTTTTCGATGTTTTTAAGCCCACATCTTAAGCTTTTCGGTCCCGGGATTAGGGTGTTTAATGCATTTCTTCCTCTTTCCGTACAGTGGGCCTTGATTTGAGAGTTTTCGAGTACCCGAAGCAAAAAAAGGGAATTTAGCGTTAAATATCAGATTTGATGAGCCAAGGAAGTTGCGGGACAGGAACCCGAACCAAGAGAGCCAATGTCCACTATTCGGATCATCTGAGCCGCACGTTCCAGGCTGGAATCCGGGCCGGAAACAGGCCCGTTCCGAGCGTCCAAGCGGCACGGTATCCAGCCCGTTCCGGGAGCCTAGAAGGAGAAAAGTCCTGAGCTCTCTGATCTGATCGAACCCAGGCACGTTCCATGCCGCTTAGAGGGCCGGTTTGTGGCACGTTCCGTGCCACGCTCTGGGTCGCATGTGCTCCAAGTCTGCGTTTCTGAAAGCTCTATATAAGCGAATTTAAGTCATATTTTTGGGAGAGAGCAAAAAGGGGATACTTGAAGAACTAGGGCTTGGAGTTTGTAGGAGAGAGGTGTTAGAGCAAAGAATTAAGCAACATTTGATTTTCATTTCGTTATTTGGGTATTGTGTATCAAACTCTTTAACATTATGGTTATCTACAGTCTTTCTTCATCAATTTGCTTGTTCTTCTATTCCATCATGAGCTAAATTTCTATTGATTAAGGGCTAGGGGAAGCAATATGATTAATTGATTCAATGACTTTGAGTTTATTTTGTGCAATTTGTGTTTAGAGTATTGTTTGCATAATTTGGATTTAATGCTTCATCAAATTGGCCATTTGATGGTTTATTAGGTTTTAGAATTCAACAATCGAGAGATGAGAGTGACTAAAAGGACTAAAGATTATGTAACTCGGGTTTAAATCTAGTCTCTAGTAAAGTTAGGTTAACACTAGTGCAACAACTATAGGCGTACAAACCCGAAAGTTAAAGGATTTCATGAATCGTAATGTGGTATATCTTTCTACACCTAGATTAGAAATAACTAGGCGGTCAGATTATACTAGGGCCCCAATTCGATCGAGAGATGTTTAGGATCAGTTGAGAGAACTTCAGTTGCCCTTAAACTTACCTTAATTGCACATGTAAACACAAATCCATGCGAATTAATTGTCATATTGTGACTCTGTTAAAAGTCCTAGATCACTTTCTCCCTTGAATTTCACAAACACTTCCTGTTTTGTTCTCACTTCACTTTAATTGCTTTTTCAACAGTTATTTCAATTTTCAAAACCAAAACTAACAATTTTCAAGAAACAGATTAATAACGGATTTTAAATCGAGTGACTGTGTTACTGCTCCCTTGGGTACGATAGTCGGACTTAAAACCGATATACTACTTGACGACCAGTGTGTTTGTCGCGCCCTTTTTGTGGGTTAATTACGAGCAGTGGTAGGAAGAGCAATCTTCTCTCTAAAATGTCTTTAGTCGACGACACAAGTCATGTAGGATTCTATAACTACCACCCCTCTCTCTTCAAATCTAATTATTTTATTATTTATCTCTCCTAACAAATTCTTACCACTACTCCCACTACGTTCGTTGGAGGTGTTCTAATGAGAGGCCTATTAAGAACGGGTAGAAAAAAAATTAATAGTATTTAAACAGATCAATAGACAGTGAATATTCAATTCCAAATCCTTTTCAAGAAAAGCAAATAATATAATCTGAACCCTAACTGTATTTTTTTCAGGTATCAGTGGTTGATTAACTACCGAGTTTCCTGGCATTAAAATGTTGAATTTAATTAAAAAAGCGAGATTGAAAAAGAAACAGAGACAGTTAACCGTAATCTTTGTCTTGTCCGGATTTTTGGTATAGACAGGGAACAGTTGCAGCAAGCTATTATAATGGGTTGCAAGTTGCAACCATAATGTCATTATCAAACTAACCATTAAAATGCTTCTTGTTTTTTTTTTTACTTGGTTGCAGCAAGTGTTAAATCGGGGCAAAAAGAGTTCATGTTTTGATTAATCCTTCTTAATTATTTATCTAAATCATATCAATTTTATGTAGTCAAATGTTTGTATTTCTGATTAATGATCATATTCCAGTAAACTCATGACAATAGGCCTTCAAGTAATTTGGATTCTTTTCATGTCTGGTACAAACCACTTCATTAAATATCTGAGGCACACAATTAGTGACTAATTAAGATTCGAGACCTGCTATAATCAACACCAGTTGAGTTAAATTATCGACTTCCGCGTTCACATGTGAATGAGTGATGGGGGCTGGTATATAATTTTATTTATTTTGTATTTTCCTTTTCTTTTCTGATTATATTTAGCATTTAATTTGGTTGTATTTCTATTTGGATAAAATTATTGGTATTGTGACATAGTTTTAAGTATATTTTGTTCTTTCTTATTAATCGTCAATTTTTATCATACAATTGAGTTTCTGTCTTAAAATTGTGTTAGCTTGGTCAATAAATTTACTAATTCAAGGTTTTGGGAACATGATGAAATGAAGACTTTTGGCATTATTCTTGAAGAAAGAATCAAAGATGCAGGTTTTCAAAGCAAACTGTGGCGATAAAAATTTCCTAGTAAAGTTAAAAAAATAGTTTGGTAAATTGTAATCGATGCTCTTCTCTTGTGAGTGCGAGGCTGGTCCAAGTTGAAGACACTTTTCATGTCATTTTTAGTGCAAGTCTATGAGAAACTGCAGGCAACGATTATGCATCAGCTTCGGAATGTCTAGTGGCCCCTTTTTGTTCAAAAGTGTATGTCAGCGGGTTGTCTAGGTCTGGGGTTTTGGAGTAACCTAATAAAAATGATGATAATCATCCGATGTTGTTTGATTTGATTGGAGAAAGCTGAATCAACGGTTAAGTCCCAATTGAAAATAGGTATAGCGGAAAATATCGTATAAAAAACCGTATGTCGATTGTATTAAATAATAGTTCTCAGCTCTTGAATTTAAGTGTGTTCCACAATAGTGAGACACAGAAAGAAAACTAGATTGTGAATAGATGTTGACTGGATATTTTGCTGAATTTATTAAAACAGTAAATGTTATATGAATTTGATAAAATTAATTAATAATAAAATAAATTAATTATCAACTTTTATTCATCCGCTATAATAATACAACCCCCCAAAAATACAAGTTGAAGCCTACGGTCCAACATACACAACATTCTTGTTGAAGCTTGACCATTTGAACTTTAAAGTCTTCCGTTCGAGCCCACAATCGGAACATCATTAATCCGTGTCGGGTCGTATGCTCCTCGGTAAAGTTGGAGATGTTCTTAGCCTACATGGCATTGTATTAGTTGAAGAGTTGTTGCCATTGCTTGGAGAACTCCATATGTTGCGCGGACTTCTGAAGATTTAGTCGGTCTTTTTCTATATTTATTCGTTGCGGCTCGACCCTTGTTCGTTCCATGTTCGCCATGACACTTATTTGATCTTGAAGGGTCTTCCTCTTCCTCTTCATAGACTTCTTGCCCAGCAATCGCTCTTCTACTTGCTGAGGGGGAGGGGAAGGGGGTCTTTGCTGATGACCTCCCTCAGTCGGATCAGAAAATCCCATTCTTGTTGGGACTCACCGCCGAGAGGTGTGTAATCTTTACCGGCACTTGTGGGTGGGGTTGAGCTGTAAGTCCTAGCCTCATCTAACCGTTTACGGTGTTATTGATTCGTAGTTGTTTGGGTCAGGTAGTCGCAAAGACGTTATAGAGGAGTTGGTTGGCCCTGCAACTGAAACTGTTGTGTTTCAAGCTGAGAAGACCATGAAGCCTTCTAACGAGGTTAGATCGTTAAAGCCTTTTTAGAGCTGGATGGTCCTTTAGGGGGACAAGGGTAGCCCATGAAAAGATGCCCTCCTCAAATCCCCGAAACATAAGAGTCAGTCTCCTAAGCATTTATCGAATTACTATACTGCTACGTCTAAATCACAAGCACGTTCTCTGAGTCGAGAAAAAATCGTAAAGCCTATCCAGATCTTCCTTCTCAAGCGAACGCTAACGATAAGACCTCGGAAGGTGATTAGTGGGTCACCAATGAGGGTTGAACTAGTTTCGCGTGTTTTTTTTTTCATTTGGAATTGTAGTCTTTTGTTTTTGAGCTTTGGCCCTCTAGCTCTTTGAGAGCTTCTTTGTAATCGTTGTTGCTCTGTATCCTGGTCTTTTTGGACTGAGGATTCTAACACTCTTTCCTTCTTCGGATACAACGTTTTAAATAAAAATTTGCACCGGTAAAAAAATGTATTCAATCTTTAGAATTTAAAGTTAAAAATGTATGATTATAAAAAATTTGGATGGGCCGGTGCAAACCGATAAACCGACCCATAATCCGGACATGTCAAATCTAAGTATCAATTTGGGCTTGGGGCTAGAAACAGTTTCAAACTTTTAGACCCGATTACTTCATGCTAATTTGAAATTTGCTTATGGGGCTGGGACACAACCCATGAACCCCTTAATTTTGATAAGATTTTAATTTTCATAGTATCGTGTATGATTGGTTACAATTATTGAGAAGGCTTTTGGAGTATTATTTGAGTTTGTTAGAACATGTATAATGGTAACGATCATATGAAAGGGTTTAGATTTATTATAGTAAATCTGAACCCCTCGATGAAAAATGACGAGCCAGAAGAAGCGTTCAATCGTTCTGGTGCTCTCATTCTCTGAATTATACTCCGGCCTATTGGCCTCCTATCGTGATTATTGTTCGATTGTTCAAGGAGCATCGAGTAAGAGGGAAACACAGGCCAGAGCTCCGGTAAAAGGTCATGTTCGTCGGAGGAATCGGATACATGAGATTCCTCGCCGAAATTCACGTAGACAGAATCAGTCAAGGGACACTGAAGTTGCTGGGGTTTCAGGTAAGGATTTTGTGGTCTCTGTTACAGGTGGGTCTGTGGTGGTCGGTCCTTCCTGCGATTTACATAAAACGAGGGTTGCTCCGTCCAGAGTTGTCCAGGGTATGGCGACAGATCATGTTGAAAATATGGTTGTTACAGACAAGGATAAGGAGAGTGCAGTCGAGTTGGTGTTGGGTCTCGAGGTAGGGTTGGAGATGAACCAACTCGCAGCGGAAAATCAATGAAAACCAAGAAACGATTAAAACCATGAAACAAGTAACAAAGAATGGATCCACAAGAGAAATTCAGCATTATCTCTTACCAAAACAAGAACACCGGTTAATGAATGATTGGCTTGAGTCTCCAAGACGCCTACGTATCCGCATGGGAATCAAAGCCACGTAGTTCTTCTCTTTGAGGACTCAAGAACACAAACATGGAAGTGGAAACTTGCAAAACCCGAAATTGCAAGGGAAGGGGGAGAGAAGTTGTGTTTCCTATTCTTGTCTTGTGTTTGTTATGTTGAAAAAAGATGACTTAAACATAACAAACCCCATACTTGTCCAACTAAAGGCATGGGACAAGCATGGTGACAAGTAAGGTGTAAATAGGACAAAGTATGGTAAGACAAGATTGGGTTAGGTAGTGAATCACCAACACCTTAATCCTTGTCTTGCTTACTTAGGACTAATTAATCAAGATTTGATTAATTAGTTCCATGGCCCTTGGTTGCATGGGCCTTTCATGGGCCTCTTGGAACATGGTGTTAGTCTTAGTGCCCGTAGTTCAAACCTAAATGTCCAAATATATATATCATCGTTAGCAATAAAATCAAAACGGCTTTATATTACTTATGTGTTGGAGTAGTATATCGATGTGTGCTCTGATCTATGCCCACCATGCGAATAGAACCATATATCGAGATAGATCACACTCGATGGGTCCCTAGTCAACAAAGCTTCACTAGAAGCGACTAGTATGAAAGAGGGCTCTTTATGGCTTACGTTCTGTTAGTCATTGGAATGAGATTCCGGAGTCTGATCATAGATATCATGTGGGACATGATATTGGACGACCCGCCCTGAATATGTGCCATAGATTAAGTCATGAACATATTCAGTGTTGTAGCTTGTCATGTATCCTTACACCAAAGAGTCTTTGTGATCGCTATGTAGTCAACAATTGAGTTTGACCTGAGCCTAACGTTGTCCGTAACAGGGCTTCCATAACGGCCAGGATTGGCTTGGGGACGGGCTACATGAGTGACACGAAAGACGGCTAAGGGATTTATCCCTCATACTAAGGTATGGGAAAGATATCGGTTCTCGGCCGCTTGATCAAGAGTGACTGAAAGAATAGCATGGCCATGCACATGATACTGGGTATCATATCTTCAGTCATCTCACATATCAAGGAACGATGATTGAGAATAATAAGGATGACGACTCTATGCCTTATCTCAATCAGGATATCGGAGATAAAAGGATAATGACAGGGACGACAGAAAGGTTAGAATCGACAGAGTCGATTCGTTATGTAGTGTCAGACAATACTAAAGTCTCGTTAGTTGCCACTTAAATAGGATCAAGTAAAATGGGATTTTACGTTGATCTATTGACATGCATAAACCTAAGGGTCACACCGGAGGATGAAACTCATTGACACATTTATGGAGAATGGTCAAAAGGGAGTTGTCTCGGGACATGACCAAAACTGGGTTTTGGGTCATGTGCCCGTAAGTGAATAGGACTTTACGGATCGAGACAAGGCTTGGAGTCTTGGGATTGATCGCGTCGGATAATGTTGGACATTTCCGGTATGGAAGGCTTGGAGGTGATGAGCGAATCACGGGACCTCGTTGGAAATGGCCACGGGCCATGTTCCAAGAGGCCCATGAAAGGCCCATGGAACTAATTAATCAAGTCTTGATTAATTAGTACTAAGTAAGCAAGACAAGGATTAAGGTGTTGGTGATTCACCACCTAACCCAATCTTGTCTTGCCATACTTTGTCCTATTTACACCTTACTTGACACCATACTTGTCCCATGCCTTTAGTTGGACAAGTATGGGTTTTGTTATGTTTAAGTCATCTTTTTTCAACATAACAAACACAAGACAAGAATAGGAAACACATTTTCTCTCCCTCTTCCATGGCCATTTCAGGTTTGGCTAGTTTCCACCTCCATTTTTGTGTTCTTGAGTCCTCAAAGAGAAGAACTACGTGTCTTTGATTCCCATGTGGATACGTAGGCGTCTTGGAGACTCAAGCCAATCATTCGTTAACCGGTGTTCTTGTTTTGGTAAGAGATAGTGCTGAATTTTTCTCTTGTGAATCCATTCTTTGTTAGTTGTTTCATGGTTTTAATCGTCTCTTGATTTTTATTGATTTTCCGCTGCGAGTTGGTTCATCTCCAACCCTACCTCGAGACCCAACAGTGGTATCAGAGCCGTGCTACCTTCGGGATTCACAAGACGGTGTTCAAAGTTTCGGTTTTGCTTGAAAGTTTCGTTTTTTGCATGTTGTTTTGCTAAATTGTTTGATAACATGTTTTAAATTATTGTTTATGGATTTAATGCATGTAAAATGAATTTTTGAAAATTATTTCAAATCTGGAAATTTTGAAAAAGATTTAATTTTTCGGGTCTCGGGAGCGGGACTCTCGGGGAGCCGAAACCGGGACCGAACGGGGCTCCGTTGGACGGAGCTAGGCCAAGCATGACCATTGGATGGTTGATATGCCAAGGCTAAACCGTTTTGTTAGTTATGACGAGTTTGGAACCGTCATGACGAACTCGAAGATCAAATGTTCAAAAGTTTCATTTTTGAACGGTTTCGATAAACCGAGCATCAAATTTTTTTTTTCGAAACTTGGCTATTAAATAAAACCGGAAAATCACATGATGTTTGATAACATGCTTGTTTGATAAGATGATGTGTGATGTGATGTTGGTATGGTGTACATAATAGCCCTGAGCTCGATTTAATTATTTATCGCTTTTCACGGCCTACGAGCCGTTAGAGTTAGCGTGTAATTATTCTTTCAAGGTGTGGTCGTCGAACCACTTTTTTGTAATATTTATTTATTCCCGACCTGCGAGTCGTGTATTAAATTGTAATATTTTACTCAAGACAAAGAAAGGGCGAAAAGGTCATTTGGTGGCTTTTCGGGTGTTGGCATCGGCTTGGAGTCGGTGGAGCTCAAGAAGCTAGTGGGAGTTAGTTTAGGGGGCTATTATGTGCACATTTATCGCTTTATGCTTGGTTTAGTTTATGCATGATTAATTCTATGTGTTTTAGAATTGCATGCTTAACTTTATTTACCGAGCATATCACCTCACATGCAAAGATAAAATTGGTTTTAATCCTTGTTTGTGAGCCCTTAGAACCGTCATTACATTAGATGTAGTTGACGGGTTCGAAGGAAGAATTACACTGGATGTAATTGGACGCATCATTACATTTGGAATGTAGTTGATGTGCTCATCGCATCTAGGATGTGCCAAAAGTTTTAAACACAACCGGACAAGTAAAAACGGGTCATGTCTGATACCTCCCAATTCTCAACACCTTACTACCTCCCCGTCCTATGGGTGTCGTGCGCCTTAGCGGAGCATCCATGGGAAAGCGGGGTAGTAGGTTTGGACGACATATGTGGGTGTCGTGCGCCTTAGCGGAGCACCTACATAGTGGCGGGTCATAGTTGAAAATTGGTGGACCCGACTATGATTCTCAGCTAGGGTTGAGCTAGGGTATCAGATAGGGTAAGCCGTGTACTTAAGTACATACCCTAGCCAAGAGTCACATTGGATGTGATTGGACGGGGTCCTACCTACATAGCTCGATTGAGTGGTGAGCCTTCGTTCAGCTTGATCGAGTGAATCAAGGATCTTGGTTTCAGATTCTAAAGGTTTAGAATCGATTGTTGGTGTTTAAGCTTGATCTTCATAAAATTTATTCAGTTTGCTGATTGAATTTTATCTGTTGTAGATAAAATGGCAAATTCAGCGAACATTAATAGTTTGTCATTAAAAATCATTCTTGACAGGGTCAAGCTAAATGGGACAAACTATTTGGACTGGTACAGAATTATGAGGATAGTCCTCAAGTCTGAACGCAAAGAATATGTCCTTGACAAGGCTGTCTCTAAGACCATATCAGAGTTACATGAAGTGTCATTAATTGCTGAGAAGAATATATCAGGGATCTGGGATCCAAGGATATTCTGATGGTCAACCAGGGAATTGGAAGTGGCAAGGGCGGGGCCCATGCGCACTTGACAGGAAAGATGAGACACATGAGAATGTCTGCTTCTACTGCCAATAGCCTGGTCATTGGAACCGGGATTACAGGAAGTTCACGGTTGATCTGAAGAAGGGCAGTGGGACTACGCCTTCATCAAATAGCGTGGATGATCTGAAGAAGGGCAGTAGGACTGCGCCTTCATCAGGAAACCTGGATGATCTAAGGAAGGGCGGTGGGACCGTTCCTTCATCCGGTATTAACTCTATAGAGCTACATCTCTCTACTTCCAAAGATTCATGGGTATTAGATACCAGGACTGAATCTCACACAGGCACTTATATATGGTGGCTGAAAGTAGGAGAGGTTTGGAAAGCACGAAGTGGACCTCAGAGTTGTGGCAACTGCTGTAGGATCCATGAGTCTTGCTTTGCCAAGAGGCCTTGTGTTAGTATTGTATAATGTATATTGCATACCTACTTTTAGTAGGAATATTATATCTGTATCCGTGTTTGACAAGGAAGGATATAATGTTAATATTGGAAATGGAGTTTTCAATGTTCTATGCAATGATATGTTTTATATCAGTACTGACTTGGTTGGAGGATTGTACATATTAGATATGGGTAACAATGCCTTAAGTTATCAGCACTTCAGAAGTACGGACTTTCAGGTTCATTCGAATTCCATTCGATCGATAGGTGCAAGGTTTGTTTGATGGGAAAAATGACTAAAGTGCCCTTTTATCGATCTCGATGAAAAGGCGGGTGAATTATTGGGGCTGATACACTCGAATGTGTGTAGACCAATAAGTTCACTTGCCAGGAGGGGTTTTAGCTACTTTATCACATTTATTGATGATTACAGTAAATATGGTTATGCGCTGAGACATAAGTTTGAAGCTTTTGATAAATTCAAAGAGTTTAAGACTAAAGTATAAAACCAGCTCGACAAAGGTATTAAGGCACTTCGATTGGATCGAGGTGGAAAATACTTGACCACAGAGTTATTAGATCATCTAAAAGAGAATGGGATCCTTTTGGAATGGACTCCTCTTGGGACACTGTAGATGAAAGGTGTAGCCAAACGGAGAAATCGGACATTGTTAGACAATGGTCTGTTCTATTATTAGTTGGACTGATCTCCCAATCTCTTTCTGGGATTATGCTCTAGAGACGACCGCATTCATAGTGAATCGGGCTTCGACGAAGGGTGTGGAAGGGACACCATTTTAAAATGATATGCGATGATGCCCGCTTTGTCCTTCCTAAAGATTTGTGGTTGCGAGGCTTATGTGAAACATTTGGTTTCGACTAAGCTCGAACCAAGATCTGAGATATGCACCTTCGTGTGGCATCCCAAAGCATCAAGGGGATACTACTTCTACAATCCCAGTGAGAACATGGTGTTTGTCGCATGGGGTGGGGTCTTTATGGAAAAGGAGTTTTGTTTCCAAAGACGTCATTGGGAGGACTGTGCATCTCGAAGAAATTCAGGATGGTACAGATCTGTCTAAACCAATTAGCAACCCAGTAGAAAGGAGCCAGAGATTGTCGTAGAGTAAGAACCAATTCCTGTTACAATTCCGGAACGTCCAAGGCGATTTGAAAGGATCAATCTTCCACCTCCGATATATGGTATCCGGAGGTGACAATGAAGTCATGGTGGATCACGATGATCCAGCCACCTTTCAGGAAGTCGTGGATGGGCCCAACTCCGAGTTATGGCTGGGAGCCATGAGGGAGGAAATGCAATCCATGTCGGACAACCGAGTCTGGGAACCGGTTGATCCCATCAATGGTGTGAGGACCATCGGATGCAAATGGATCTTCAAGGTGAAGATGGACATGGACGGCAACCCTCTGACCTACAAAGCTCAACTGGTGGCGAAAGGTTATAGGCATGGATTGACTATGAGGAAACCTTCTCCTTAGTGGCTATGGTCAAAATCGATCCAAGTTCTTCTTGACATAACTGCGTATTATAATTACGAGATATGGCAAGTGGATGTCAAAACCGCTTTCCTAAATGGAAATTTGACTGAGTACGTTTGTATGTCTTAGCCAGAAGGTTTTGTCAATCCGAAGAATAAGGGAAAGATTTGTAAGTTGTTGAAATCCATTTATGGATGGAAACAAGCTTCTCGGAGTTGGATCTTTCGTTTTGATGAAGCTGTAATTGGATTTGGCTTAATCAAGAACGAGGATGAATCTTGCGTTTATAAGAAGGCTAGTGGGAGCAAGATTACCTTTCTGGTTCTCATTGAAAACGACATCCCAACCTTGCACGAGACTAAAGCTTGGTTGAGGAAGTGTTTTTCAATAAAGGACTTAGGCGATGCTTCTTATATCTTAAGGATTAAGATATGTAGAGATCGCACCAAGAGGGTCTTGGATTTAAGTCAGGGAACCTATGTGAACAAGGCATTGAGTAGGTTCTTAATGCTCGATTCAAAGAAAGGACTTTTACCCACTAGTCATGGCATTCATCTCAGCAAGACTCAGTGTCCTAAGACACCTGATGAGCTGAAAAGGATGATGAGAATCCTATGCGTCTGGGGGCAGGATCGATCATATATGCCATGACATGTATGAGACCAGACGTCTCGTAAGCCTTATGTTGTACCAGTAGACATCATTCTAACCCGGGGGAAAGATGATGTTGAACTAGTCGTCGAAGGATGAGTAGACGCTAGTTTTCCAAGACAAATCCAGATGACTTTAGAAGTCAATCAGGATATGTGTTTACGCTGAATGGCAGAGCTTTAGCTGGGAGAGCATAAAGCAAGATATCATTGCCGAATCTACAACAGAGGCCAAGTACATGGATGCTGCAGAGGCTGCTAGGGAGGCTATGTGGATTTGGAAATTCATGGCAGGGCTGGGTGTAATTAAAAACTCATCCAGCCCGGTGAATCCATCTTGCGACAACACAAGGGCCATTGCGCAAGCTAAAAGCCTAGATCGTATAACAAATCCAAACATGTACTGCGGCGTATCCACCTCATCAGATAAATAATGAACTGAGGTAAAGTGAAGATAACCGATATTGCAACAAATGATAACATAGCCAACCCTTTGACTAAGGCAGTGTCACTGCCTGAACATGTTAGACATGTAAAGTCGATGGGGACATATTGGAGTTTAGATTGGAACTAGGGCAAGTGGGAGATTGTTAGTCTTAGTGCCCGTAGTTCAAACCTAAATGTCCAAATGTATATATCATCGTTAGCAATAAAATTAAAGCGGCTTTATATTACTTATGTGTTGGAGTAATATATCGATGTGTGCTCTGATCTATGCCCACCATGCGAATAGAACCATAGATCAAGATAGATCACACTCGATGGGTCTCTAGTCAACAAAGCTTCACTAGAAGCGACTAGTATGAAAGATGGCTCTTTATGGCTTACGTTCTGTTAGTCATTGGAATGGGATTCCGGAGTCATGAACATATTCAGTGTTGTAGCTTGTCATGTATCCTTAGACCAAGGTGTCTTTGTGATCGCTATGTAGTCAACAAATGAGTTTGACCTGAGCCTAACGTTGTCCGTAACAGGGCTTCCATAACGGCCAGGATTGGCTTGGGGACGGGCTACATGAGTGACACGAAAGACGGCTAAGGGATTTATCCCTCATACTAAGGTATGGGAAAGATATCGGTTCTCGGCCGCTTGATCGAGATTGACTGAAAGAATAGCATGGCCATGCACATGATACTGGGTATCTTATCTTCAGTCATATCACATATCAAGGAACGATGATTGAGAATAATAAGGATGACGGCTCTATGCCTTATCTCAATCAGGATATCGGAGATAAAAGGATAATGACAGGGACGACGGAAAGGTTAGAATCGACAGAGTCGATTCGTTATGTAGTGTCAGGAAATACTAAAGTCTCGTTAGTTGCCACTTAAATAGGATCAAGTAAAATGAGATTTTACGTTGATCTATTGACATGCATAAACCTAAGGGTCACACCCGAGGATGAAACTCATTGACACATTTATGGAGAATGGCCAAAAGGGAGTTGTCTCGGGACATGACCAAAACTGGGTTTTGGGTCATGTGCCCGTAAGTGAATAGGACTTTACGGATCGAGACAAGGCTTGGAGTCTTGGGATTGATCGCGTCGGATAATGTTGGACATTTCCGGTATGGAAGGCTTGGAGGCGATGAGCGAATCACGGGACCTCGTTGGAAATGGCCACGGGCCATGTTCCAAGAGGCCCATGAAAGGCCCATGGAACTAATTAATCAAGTCTTGATTAATTAGTACTAAGTAAGCAAGACAAGGATTAAGGTGTTGGTGATTCACCACCTAACCCAATCTTGTCTTGCCATACTTTGTCCTATTTACACCTTACTTGACACCATACTTGTCCCATGCCTTTAGTTGGACAAGTATGGGTTTTGTTATGTTTAAGTCGTCTTTTTTCAACATAACAAACACAAGACAAGAATAAGAAAAACATTTTCTCTCCCTCTTCCATGGCCATTTCGGGTTTGGCTAGTTTCCACCTCCATTTTTGTGTTCTTGAGTCCTCAAAGAGAAGAACTACGTGGCTTTGATTCCCATGTGGATACGTAAGCGTCTTGGAGACTCAAGCCAATCATTCGTTAACCGGTGTTCTTGTTTTGGTAAGAGATAATGCTGAATTTTTCTCTTGTGAATCCATTCTTTGTTAGTTGTTTCATGGTTTTAATCGTCTCTTGGTTTTTATTGATTTTCCGCTGCGAGTTGGTTCATCTCAAACCCTACCTCGAGACCCAACACATGGCCCGTGGCCATTTCCAATGAGGTCCCGTGATTCGCTCATCGCCTCCAAGCCTTCCATACCGGAAATGTCCAACATTATCCGACGCGATCAATCCCAAGACTCCAAGCCTTGTCTCGATCTGTAAAGTCTTATTCACTTACGGGCACATGACCCAAAACCCATTTTTGGTCATGTCCCGAGACAACTCCCTTTTGGCCATTCTCCATAAATGTGTCAATGAGTTTCATCCTCCGGTGTGACCCTTAGGTTTATGCATGTCAATAGATCAACATAAAATCCCATTTTACTTGATCATATTTAAGTGGCAACTAACAAGACTTTAGTATTGTCTGACACTGCATAACGAATCGACCCTGTCGATTCTAACCTTTCCGTCGTCCCTGTCATTATTCTTTTATCTCCGATATCCTGATTGAGATAAGGCATAGAGCCGTCATCCTTATTATTCTCAATCAATGTTTCGCATGACATGCCAATGCGCAATATTTATATCTTTTGCATCTAATGTTATATCATTGATCGGAATGGATGGAATAACATGTGGGGAAACCACATTGATGTTCCACTTACGGATCTCTGGTTCGACAATGTTTCTTTTCTCGAGATACAAATTAATGTATGTTGCACACTGATGATTAATGTATGATTCTGCGATGCAACCCTCAGGGTAACGGTGATTGCGCACCTATTTCTTGTAATATCCCAATTCCCTTTCCATAGAGAACATCCAAGTGTAATGTACGGGACCTGTTTGCAAGACTTGATCAGGCAGGTGTTTACATAAGTGTACCATGATAGTATGAAACGGCGGAGGAAAGATCATCTCCAACTTACATAGAATTAATATTATCTCTTCCTTCATCTTCGTTACCCTTTTCTTTGATATCTCTCGTGAGCAAAGGGTTTGAAAGAAACTTGCAAGCTCGCATATCACTGTTGCTACGTGTGGCGCCACATATGGGCGTATTACGATAGGAAGAATACGTTGAAGCAACACATGACTGTCGTGGGTTTTGAGGCCGAAAAACTTCTTATCCTTTAAGCTGATCTTGTTCTTCAAGCATCCCGCATAACCTGATGGATAACGTATTTCAGAAATATTCTCAAACGCTTCACCACGCTTCTCAAGCTTAATCGTGTAGCTCGCATATGGTAATAAATATTTGTCACCACTTTTATGGGCCACAGATCCTTGTGCACACCAAGTTTCTCCCACATTTGTCTTGCTTTTAAGTCATCCTTCGTCTTCCCAGGCAAGTTGAATAGAGTACCTACAAGATTGGCACAAACGTTTTTCTCAATGTGCATGACGTCCAATGCGTGTCGTGTCCCTAATGATATCCAATATGGGAGTTCCCAAAATACCGACTCATGTGTCCAACACAACCTCTGTTGCACTGTTCCCGTCTTAAACTTTGGATGGAGTGATAATGTGGGGAACTGTGCCTGTGAAATTTCCTCGTATATTTGTCGAGTATTTTTTGGAGGACGAGATTTACCTTTCTCTTATTTTCCATTAAAGTTTTTTTTTGTCTCTGCGGTAATGATGATTATCTTTCAAGTCCTTCCGCAATCCAACATAGTACGTCCTATTGTGACTATGATGACTCTCAAGGTCATCAAGGCATATCGGGAAAGCCTTGTAACCCTTCGTTTGAATACCCCCCAACATCCCCAAACCTGGAAAGTCACTAATGGTGCATGAGATTGCAGCTCGCATCTTAAAAGGTCGTCGAATCTAGGCATCCAAAGTCACAACACCATCCGTCCACAAATTTTTCAAATCATCTATCAGTGGTCTCATAAACACGTTCAGACACTTACCAGGCGACTTAGGACCTGATATCAACAGTGTTAATATGTTAAATTCTTTCTTCATGCACAAGCTCGGAGGCAAGTTGTAAGGCATTACAACTATGGGCCACACGCTGTAAGGCACGGCACTTGCACCAAATGGACTGAACCCATCAGTTTCCAGTGCAAGACGCACATTGTGTGCTTCTCTGGAGAATTGAGGCCAGGTCTTGTCGAAATCTTTCCAACCTTCACCATCTGCTGGATGTGTCAAATTATCCGGATTGACAATCCTTCTACTATGCCATTGCATTTTATCTGCAATATCCGGTGAACTGAACAACTTTTGTAACTGCGGAATGATGGGGAAGTACCTAACAGTCTTCATCGCCTTTGGCTTTCGCGTTCCGACCTGCTTCTCGTACCGAGATGATCCACACTTTTCACACTTGTCCTAGTTCTTCCGTTCTCCATCGAATAAGCAACAACCATTTACACATGCATGAATCGTTTGGTAACCCATGCCCACACTTTTCAGCACGTTCTTGGCCTCTTTGAATGAAGCAGGATAATAGTTGTCCTTTGGTAACAGTGCTTTATGTAAAACACAACACGCAGTGAACGCTTCATTCGATAGCTGATACTTTTCCTTTAAGGACATCAACTCCATAATGACTGTCAATCTATTCGTTGTTGCCCCTTTGTACAATAACTTTTTATGATGATTTAACAATTTCGTGTAGTTAGAGTTGGGAGAGAAAGATCACGTTTTGGGGGGAAAATGATGGGTATATTCTGTTGAGAAGCTAATAGGTATGATTTGGGATTTTATAAGGTTGTACAGCGACACTCTTGGCCGACGGATATGGGGATCCGTTGGCCAAGCGGGGAGGCAGAACAGGCAAGTTTCCAAAACATAGTCGTACATGGGTGACTTGCGTCACGAATGCTACATCCGTTGGCCAAGATAATACTTGGGCCACGTATACGATATCCGTAGCTTAAGTACTCTCACTTTAGCCACGTATTTGCAAAACTTGAGCCACATATACTACATATGTAGGCCAAGTCTCTACTTGGACAACAGATACCGCATCCGTGGCTCAAGTATCGTTACTTAAGCCACAGATGTAGAATACGTGGCTCAAGTGTAAAAACTTGAGCCACGGATACATTTAATCTGTTGCCCAAGTAAAATTCTGCAGTAGTGATATGTGAGATGACTAAATATATGATACCCAATATCATGTGCATGACCATGCTAGTCTTTCAGTCACTCTCGGTCAAGCAGCCGAGAACCGATATCTTTCTCATACCTCAGTATGAGGGATAAATCCCTTAGCCGTCTTTCGTGTCACTCATGTAGCCCATCCCCAAGCCAATCCTGGCCGTTATGGAAGCCCTGTTACGGACAACGTTAGGCTGAAGTCATACTCAGTTGTTGACTACATAGTGATCACAAAGACTCCTTGGTCTAAGGATACATGACAAGCTACGACAATGAATATGTTCATGAGTTGATCTATGACACATATTGTCACGCCCCAAATCCGGTTTTGGCCGGACTCAAGACGTGAACAGAAATAATAACAGAAAAGCGATAAATAATAACCTAAACCTCTAAATAATTCAGTAAACCTCCTCAAATCATCAGTAAATAGTTTAGAATCTCCAGTGAGTCACAGCTCACAAACATAAAGTAAAATATATGAAAAGTTTAGTGCGAAAGACCAACATAAATCTATGACAATCCCCAAAATAAGCTGAAGCTCCCAAGCTTCGAACTCTCTAGACATCGGGCACTCCTGTAAAACAGTAAGAGAAACAAAGGGGATGAGCTTACGCTCAGTAGGAAAAATCTCAATAACTCCACCTTTAGATCAATACTTAAACTATTTGAACGGATAATGCAAATAACATAATAATACGGTTAACAATGAAGTACTAATGAATAAAATATATCACAATAATATCGCTCTCTTAAAGATAACAGTAACTTAAAAGAGTTCATAAAAATTACTATAACGAATCGATAAGAGTAAAATGGGAGTAATTGATATCATGCCAACCACTTGCTTTCTCAAGCCTCCGATCCATGGATAGATTCTGGGATCACATCGGTTCCCATAATTCTGATCTACCAGAGTACCCATGTCATATCAGATTTTCCCTCGGTCCAGAGGAGGCACATGCGTCGGGGCACCGGAAACAATCCCAAATGGGCGCTTATCAGCAGGATTCTCGGAAATGCCTCCAAAGGAACATATGTCATAGGGAACCAAGGTAGTGCTCCCGTAGGACGCACACCCTTGGGTGAAACCTCAGTAACCATCTCTCATGAAGTAATCCAATCACTATCCCGCAAGATCTGCCAATAATCGATCCTCGTAATATCCGGTAACCAATGCCCTCAGGCTCCAATACTCAACCAATATCTCACTGTATCTGTCAGACTCCACCATAACCACGGCACCGTATTACCCCCCCCCCCCCCCCCCCCCCCCCCCCGGTGTAGTACCGAACCGAACAAACAACCATTTCAAGAACATGAATAAAGGAAACACACCATAACTTAGCCACCAATCAACACTCATCGAATCATACTTTCATCACAGCAAAGACATCCAATAACACTCCACACTTACCGTATAATTACCTGTCACGAACCAGCGGTACATCGATCACCTGATTGTACCCCGTGGCACAACCAGTCATACTCGATCATCCGTTCAATCAACAATTATATCAACACAATCACTCAATCAATCAAGTAAGCATTCAACCAATCAACAATCATGTGAACGATCAATTAAGCATTCAATCATACAAGCGAACTAGTTTCATTAGACTCTTAAATTATCCTAATAACTAGCAACCAAGCATGTGAACCTTGCACACAACTAATCTGAGAGCTCTTCACAGCCTCTCTACCAGTAAATCAAGTCCCAAGTATTGAAAGCGAGTTACACTAGTCATCTTCATCCTAAGCATGCATACTAGACTCATCCAATTTATTAGTAATTGAAATACGATTATTCTAGTTATTCGCATCCTATAGGCAATTCTAGGACCTTTCCAATTTTATTAACCTAACATGCATACTAAGCGTTTAAATAAGAAATTAAGACTTTCCCTACCTTGTGGTCTTCCTCTAAACTCTGTTGTCAAGCTCGATAGTCGCAACTCCGTTCTTCACACAGGTCCCGGCGTGGTATTCGTTCTTCAAGTTCGGTCCCAGGTCTTTGAACACAAAACAAACTCTAAATTAGACTCCACGTAATAGCAAGTAAAGTCCCCAAAACCTTCTCAAAAGTTCAGCTCCAAACAAAGATCAAAAACGGTGAAAAACCCTCAAAAGAACACCAAAACTGCTCTGCCTCGGACACGGTCATGGAGCCGTGACCTCAACCCTCACGGATGACGTCACGGAGCCGTGACGTGTGCCGTCACGGACTCCCTCACGGAGCCGTGACGTCGCCGGTCACGGAATCCGTCACGGATCCGTGACGCTCCAGGGCAGTTTCGCCCTTCTTCAACCTCCAGCTCCTTTTCTCCGAAAATCCCCTACCAAACTCCATTTTCAACCATCTCAAGTTCCCAAATCAGTCAAATACCTCCAATACTCCTCTACCCATGGTATGAATCAACAAATAAACAAGTTTCCAAGGATTGTCCAAATTAAAATCAAATCAAAAACTCCATTAAATCCAAGGTCTTCCATCAAACACTCACCAAAACTTCTTAGCAACATCATCTAACCTCATTTCAATCAAATACAACAACTTATAGCAAACCCAAACCAAAACCCAAGAAATGAGATGAAGGGAAAAGAGATGTAGCTAGTTCCATTACCTTTAGGAGAGTGAGATGGAGATGATGATGGTGAAATGGAGAAGGAAGAGGTAGAGAATGGCCTCATGTTGCCCCTTTTTCTTTTGCTTCTTCTTCAAGACTCCATGGGAGCTCCTCTCTCTCTCTTCTCCTCTAATTTTCGGCTACAACACAAAATGAATTGGTTTTTGGTCTTCCAATTCCATATAATACCTAGAGTTGGTTAATGACTAAAAGCCCTTTAGATATTTTCCCTTGTAAAGGCTTTTAGGAGGGTATAGTGGTCCAAGACCACTCCCTTTTCTCTCTTCTAACCAAATAATGACAAGTGTCCAAGTAGGTCCTCTAGCTTTCCAAATTAATTTCCAGCACAATAATTAATATTGTTTTAGTCGATAAAAAGTCCCATTTTGACCAAATTTGACTTCCTCTAATATTATACTCAAATGAAAGGAAACGGCCCAATTAAGCCAACCGTGATGACGGCTAAGCATTTTGGGCCCCGAAAAAGCCCCGAAAGACCTTATAAGTCATCGGTTGACTTTTCCGGCAAAAAGTCAAACTTGTCTTAAAAGTCACCGGTTCGATCGGGAGCGGTTCTTACACATATTCATGTCGGGTCGTCCAATATCATGTCCCACATGATATCTATGATCAGACTCCGGAATCCCATTCAAATGACTAACAGAACGTAAGCCATAAAGAGCCATCTTTCATACTAGTCGCTTCTAGTGAAGCTTTGTTGACTAGGGACCATCGAGTGTGATCTATCTCGATCTATGGTTCTATTCGCATGGTGGGCATAGATCAGATCACACATCGATATATTACTCCAACACATAAGTAATATAAAGTCGCTTTAATTTTATTGCTAACGATGATATATACATTTGGACATTTAGGATTGAACTACGGGCACTAAGACTAACAGTTGGTTCGTTGCACTCCGAGTTCGTCGGTTCTGAAGGATACAATAAATCCAATCGAGTCGGAACACATTCCAGGTTCAATTTTTTCGTATGTATAATGTGCCTTTGGCTACTTCTGATGATTGGATACTCTCTATCTTTAGAGTTTTTGGTACCATCGTAACTACCATTGCTCTGAAACGACCGAACAAGGAAGGTTTTTGTTTCGGTTTTGTGGAATTCCAATCATCTTTGTCAACCCAGAAAGCCATTGAAGAGTATAACGGGTTCAAATACAATGGTTTTAAGCTATTCATGGCTTATGCTCGGCCTGAAAGGGAACGATTCCTAGCTAAAGGTGATGTTGAGCCAAAACAGAGCATCCTGAAATCTGTTTGTGGAGTGTGCAATCATCGGGATCAGAGGTTTTGCAGGAGGCGAGCCGGAAGTTGATGGATGGTACGTTAGCAAAGCTCTTGCTGAACGCCGATCAGAGTTTGTTGGTTGACTGGATGTCGAAGTTGTAACAGACGATGACTCATTCTCCCCCGCTTTCTCGCGATTCTCATCCGAATGTTTGAATTGTTCCAGTTGCGTACGATTCGAGTGGGCTGATTGAGCGTGCGGGAGTTGATGAAGCCATGTCTTGTAGGGATTCTAAAGATGCTGTTTTGTTGCTTGACGGGCAAGAAACGTATCAAACGATATCTGCCCACACAGATTCGGAGGATTGTTTAGTGTTGATTTGTAAAAACCGCCCCGCTCGATCCCGGTCGAACTGGTGATTTTTGACGAAGTTTGACTTTCGGCCGGAAAAGTCAACCGATGACTACGGTAGTCATTCAGGACCTTTTTGGGACCCAAAAAAAATCTTAGCCGTCGTTACGGTTAGCTTAATTGGGTCGTTTCCTTTCAATTGACTATCTTTGCGAAAAAGTCAAACTCGGGTCAAACTTTGACCATTTAACGACTAAAACTAATTAAATTAAAGATGCTGGAAATTATTAAGGACAAAGTGATCCCCACATGGACACTTGTCCATTATGGCTTGGAGGAGAAGTAATGGGTCTCTAATGACTAATTTACCCTCACTTATGCAAAAAGGGAAGGAAGGGGACTTAAGGGTATTTTGGTCCATCCAATCTTAGGTTAAAGGGACCATTTGGAAGAGCATTTCAGCTCACTTTTGTTGCTGGCCGAAAATCACTAGAGGAGGAAGAGAGAAGAGCTCATAAAATTGGAGAAGAAGCAAGTGGAAAAGGCAAGCTTGTGGGTGGATTTCTTCCCAAATCAT
The DNA here is from genome assembly GCA_963921825.1 of Erodium maritimum. Classification (NCBI taxonomy): domain Eukaryota; kingdom Viridiplantae; phylum Streptophyta; class Magnoliopsida; order Geraniales; family Geraniaceae; genus Erodium; species Erodium maritimum. Next base: position 55,368,907 of record OY997594.1, read on the forward strand.
CTCCAAATCACTCCATCTTCATCCCCTTTCCATTCCCAAGGTAAGTGAACTCTCACAATATTCTTCCAATCACTTTTGGGTTATGGGTTTCTAAGAAAATTGCTTGAACTTGTTGGGTTTTGATGTTAGTGTTGTTAGATGATTGTTTAGTGAAGAAGTAGTGGAAGTTTTAATTAGAAACCTTTTTATTATTGATGTTTTGATGAAACCCATTAAGGGTAGTGAAGTTTGGGAGTTTGGATGACTGATTTTGGAGCTTGATGATGTTAAAAATGGAGTTTTTGAAGTAGATTTTCGTAGAAACGAAGTTGGGGAAGAAGGTGCTTGAGCCTGCCCAGATTTGGCACGGAGAGGGCTTGGTTCTGGCCCTCTGAGCAGCACAGAACGGGCTCGTTGCCGGCCCTCTAAGCGGCACGGAACGGGCTCGGTGCCGGCCCTCTGAGCGGTACGGAACGGGCTCTGTGCCGGCCCTCTGAGCGGCACGGAATGTGCTCTGTGCCGGCCCTCTGAGCGGCACGGAACGGGCTCCGTGCCGGCCCTCTGAGTGGCACGATCCGGGCTTGGTGCCGGCCCTCTGAGCGGCACGGTCCGAGCTCGGTGCCGGCCCTCTGAGGAGCACGGTCCGGGTCCCAGACCAGCCCTCTGAGCGGCACGGTCCAGGCATGGTGCCGGGCCTCTGAGGGGCACGGTCCGAGTCTGGTTCCTCGCCTCTGAGGGGCACGGTCCGGGTCGGATTCTAGATCTGTGGGCTGCCCGAATTGGGCCTTGTTCGGGCCCAATTTACCCTTTTGTCCTAAGTTTTGTCAATAGGGGCACTTTAGGTATTTCACTTTAAAACCAACTTTGAATGTTTATTAATTATATCATTAATTTATGTCCTAGACCTTATTATCGAGCTCGGAGGAGGAAACTACTAGGCGGCTTTGGTGATTAAGCGTTTGGAGAACTCTTGAGGTAGGGAAAAGTAGTAAATTTCCGCTTTTAATTAAGGAATGCTAATAGTATGCATATAGGATGATAATAGCTGTAAGAGTCTTAGTTTTCATATAGGATGTGATTCACTAGAATTACCGCTTTCAATTATGGGAATTGTCGTGCTGTAGATTCATATGTGGCCATGTTGAGCCTTAGGATTGATTGTTGTTTGTGTTGATTGTGGTTAGTAGTCCTTAATTGTCGGTGTATAGTATGTCCTTTGGTTAGTCTAAGAATCATATTAAACTATATGAACTATTATGATTGTAATATGAATGTTTGCCCCGTGATACGATTGGTTGAGTGAATGTGTTGAATGTGATATGATTGTACCTTGTGATATGATCGGGTGAATGATAGACCGATGGGACGTGTTTGGTAAGTCGTGTCGGTAAGCTTGATTGGTAAGATGAGTTTGGTGTAATGTGTGTGTTTGGTATTGTGTGTTATTGTTGTTTACTTGCCCCGAGGTGTGTTTCCGGGAAGATGTCTAACCGAGGGGTGTGCCGGTCCGATATGTTTTTTATGTTGTTTCACCCCGATGCTACGTGTTCCGGGAAGACACCTAGGCCGATGGGTATTCTGGTATGGTGTATTTTTGTCTCACCCGATGCTACGTGTTCCGGGAAGACTTGTTTCACCCCGATGCTACGTGTTCCGGGAAGACAGCTAAGCCGATGGGTATTCCGGTATGGTGTATTCTTGTCTCACCCCGATGCTACGTGTTCCGGGAAGACTTGTTTCTAGGTCGATGTGTGTTCCGGTACGATATGTTGAGTATTGTGTGTGGATCGGAGTCTTCTGGTTTATTTATCTATATTTTGGTACTTGTGTGTTTCTTTAGTTTGTTTCTATTGGAAAATAGTCATATTCCTGATGATCTCTAATTGTGTTGTCTTTTGGTAATTGTACTAATCGAGAATCTTGGTGACGAAGCGGGAGTTCTTTTTCCCTTCACTACTTTTTCCTACTGAGCGTAAGCTCACCCCCCTCTGTTTTTACTGTTTTACATATTTCGTTGAAGAGTAGGCTTAGAGGTCGTCTCAGGGCTCGGGAGCTCATTGAGGGTCCGGGTGGTTATATGTAGTAGAGACGTACTACCTTTTTCGTACCAAACTATGTTTTTCTTACTTGGGTTGGAATTGAGTGTTTGACTCATGTTTATCGGAGTTGTTATTTTGGAACTAAATTTGGAGTTTGATTTCGTTTAAATTTACTTTTATTATTGTTTTATTATTATTCCTAGTTTACGTCTCGAGTCCGGTCAAAACCGGATTTGGGGCATGACATGATTGGAGCCCAACGTCCAATGGGCTGTCTTGATGTAGGCTCTATACCTATTGAGGTGGGTTTAGTGGATGGTGTGTCAACAAGTTCGACAACTTCAGATCCGGTTATCGAAGGGTTGGAGATTACGATGGAAGCAACAGAGAAGATGGGTAGTCCATGGAAGGACACCCTTCTTCAACCTTGTCAAAGCCGGCCTTCTACTTATACTGCTGTTACTCGTTCGAGAGCTCGTTCACTTACTCGGGAATGTGCCATCAAGGCAGCGCCTCCTGTATCGACTTTGTGGAAGTCATCTCATAAGGCTAGGCAGAAATCAGCTCTTTAGTTTTGTGTCGTTTGTTTGTTTTTTGGGATAAGGTTTTCCTTATATTCCCCCCTTAGCAGAAGTCTTTTCTAAGTGTGGTACTGGTCTTTTGACCTCCTTTATCCTGATTTTTCTTGAATCAGGGCTTTTCGATTCCATTTCTGAAAATCAGTCTCATCAATAAAAAATTTCGAGCTTATCAAAAAAAAAATCTAAACCCCTCGCAGAATTTGTTTTTCACAGTGTGGGGTTCAAAGTACTGGCTAGATGCTTGATTTTTGTTCGTTTTCTCGATTCGAAATGTAAATCAATTTTTTGTGTGGTCAAAGACATTAAATAATGGCTTAATTACAATTACATACCCTTAACTTGATACGATTATCTGATACATACCATCATATTTTTTTTAACTAATACAATATACCCACTTGTTTTCACGTTTAATGACTTGGGAAAACTACCAATACCTACCCAAAACCATGTCCATTTAACTGATGTTTACTCTGAAGTTTAAAGTTAACTGATGCATACCCTGAAGTAACGATTTGTAACTAAAAACCCCTTTTGTCAGCTAAAATGACGAAAATACCCTCAGTGATTTTTTTAAATATTTTTTTTAAAATATAAATGAAGTGATTTTTTTAAATAAAAATGAAGTCATTTAATAAGTAAATTTATATATATAACAAAAGTAATTTTTAAATAATTTTTTAAACATAGTTATTGAAGTGTAGTTGAGGCTATTTTCGTCATTTTAGCTGACAGAGGGGTTTTGAGTTACATTTTCGAAACTTCAGGGTATGCATCAGTTAATTTTAAACTTTAGGTAAGCATCAGTTAAATGGGCATGGTTTTGGGTAGGTATCGGTAGTTTTCCCTAATGATTTACCCCTTCCGTCCAATTTTTCATCCATTTCACTGTTCACTTTTTCAGAAATGCCCAAAACACCCTTAGTTATGAAAAGCAGAATTATTAAATTATATTTTTGAAAATCATAGTTATAAAAATAATTATTCTGAAAAATCAGTTTTTATTTATAAAATAAACAATTTGATTTTTTAAATCACAATTTTATTTTAAAATTACAGTTTTATTTATAAAAATAAAAAAATATCTGCATAATGACTATAAATTTGTTAATTATGGACACCATTTGCCTATAATCGGGTTTATTAGAAGTCATGTGACGCCTTCTGATCTTTGTCGTCAGCGTATCACAGTTCAAGTATGCGAAATGCAAATCGTAATTCAAGTCTTGCTTTTTATGGTTCAGTGTATCATGAGTCGTACGCTTATCGTATCTACAGTTGTGTGACTTGTGGTTCACGATTCACTAAATCAAGAACTGTGAACCTTGAATCGTGAAGATGATCCCACGCCATCGATTGTCTTAAGAGATCAGTGAGCAAGATTTGAAGGGGTCATGAGTAATTTCATTTGGTTGGTTGGGGTAAGATGTTTAATTTTTTTAGATTATCTTATGTGATTGTTTAAACTATTTAAACTTTTTATAGTATACAATTTAAGTTTGTTAGAAAATCTATTTTTTTTTCTTTTTTTATAGTTTGTAACAACTACAGGTGACTTGTTTCTTGTCAGGTCTACAAGTGTGGATGTCTAATCCGCATTGTGTTGGGAAAGCAATCTTAGTTTATGATAAATAGCCACTTCTTTATTTTGAAAAATATGAATATTCCTTTTTTTTTGAAAGAGTTGGATATGAATATTCAGAAGGATGATCATCATTTTTCAAATTACATAGTGATTGACTTCATTTTCAATAAAAATTATTATTCCTAAAACTAGTTCTAAGAATGTAATTTATTGGAGTGTAGTTAAAAACCTTCAATCACAATCGTCTGTTACAAATTCAACGATCCAATATAATTCAACAATCCTTGAAAAAGTCAAAGCAAGTCTACAATTGAACTAGAATTCTATTGTTTTATGAGTAAGTTGTACAATTAAATTTGTTGAGCTACACGCTCGGGTAATGGAACTTTGCCTTATCAAAACTAAGGAGTGCTTCCCATGCAACTATTTTATTTAGGCAATGAAAGTTGAAAAGATTAGTAGCGAGTGGTTGGTTTAATTATTATTATTATTATGGGATTGAGGTGGTTGGGATAAACAATAGAATAACGTAGTCAACTGTTGCATGGCCTACCAAACAAAATCTGTCCAAAACCAGATTAATCAACAATTACTCATGTACACAAAAATTGTCTTAATTAGTAATTACATCAACCGAAAGTAGCTAGGGTTTCAGAAGAGCTTGCTGGCGAACTCTTCAATCGGAGATGATGGCAGAAGAATACTGTTGAGGTCGGAAAGGCTCCTACCGAGTTGCAGGCTCATTTTGAGCTTAAGCAACTCTCCATTTTCTCTCCTGTTGACATCTCTCTCGTTGAGATTGGATTCGATCGTCTCCTCCATGAGCCTGAAGAACCCTGCATTGCTCCTGTACATCTCGAACACCATCCCCACCTGCCCACCGTGCTCCATCGTGTTCACCACGCTCGCCAGAGCTCCACCCACAACTCCCACCACCATTCCCCACCAACCCACCCCGCCGCTCGCCCCCATGACAGCCGACCCGGTGGCCCCGAGGCCGGTCAAGACCGGTCCAATGATTGCGAGGGCCTTGTTGACTTGGAGAGCAATCTTGCTCAGCCTCAAGTACTCTGCTTCGTCTTTCCTTTTCAACACCCCCGCGATCCCTCTCATCTCCTCCTCCAGCTTCCCGCTCCACCCGTTGCCAGGACCCGCCCTGGCGTCTGGCCCTCGAGCCTGTTTCTCCGGCCACCACATCGCGGGTTCCACGGTGGCGGGGAACTTGTCGAGCATGGTGCCGAGCAGGGGAAGCGGGTAGGCCCTGTCCAGGGCCAGAACCTTCTTCTCCGCTGCTTTGACGTCCGCGGCGGCTATGGAAGGCGAGCGAGTGGAGAGTTTGGTCTGGATCTCTCCCTGGAGCTGCCTGAAGAGCCTGGCGGCGTTTCTCTGCTCTTCGGCGAGCTGGGAGGGTTGTATCTTGTTCATGACGAGCAGCATGGCGGTGGCGGATAGGTAAAGAATGGTGGAGGAGAGCTGGAGAGGGAGGATTGGGTGGGGTCCGGCGGCGGAAAGGCCGGCCATGAGGGCGGCGGTGAGAGTGATGGAGTTGATGGAGGTCAGGAGGAGGTTGTTCCAGTTGTCGCGCTGACGGCCGATGTTGTGGTGCATCTCGGCTCTGTCGGCGGCAGCTTCCATGATGGCATGAAGCTCTGCAATAGCAATGGAGTTGGAATCTGAAGATGAGGTTGAGGTTGTGGTGGTGTTGAGGATATGGTGCATCAAGTCCAGGTCGTAGGTAGATGTGAGAGGGACCTTATTCCCTAGACTCATTCGGACTCTAATTGCGTTATGAACTGCCCCTCTTATACGACCGCGACTGTTACAGCAACACAACGAAGAAGAAGAAACAAACTTAGTTGCTTCAATATGGGTTGCCATTGATTGAGAGAGAGAGAGGTGATCGAGTAGAAGGAAGTTTTATGTGTTATAATTTATATATAGGAGGAGACAATTGGAAACGAAAATGTTGTAGTTTGGTGAGGGAGGGCTCAGCTCAACTCGGTAAATAACAAGGGTTGGTATTCGGACCGTTGACTTTCAAACCGAGTGAAACGGCCAGGAATGATGTTGATGTTTTTGTCTACACTAGCTACTCACTCTATTTGTTTTTTCTATCCGTAGGAGGCTACATAAATCACTACATAAAAAAGAAAAAACTCCGTATAACTGAAAACCATATTACTCAACAACTATAACCGATCGTTTCAAAAAAAAAAAGAACAACTATAACTGATATATTCAAGGAATAGAAAAAAAACTCTCTCTTCCTTGAGAGTTCTCTCCTAACCATAGCCGTCCTAACAATGGTGTTTCTCTTGTTCCTATCGTCGAATTGTCCTCTGCCGTGGTTCCTCCGGTCGTTACTGTTGCTGCCCCAGCCGTTGATGCCTCTTTGCTACCGTCCTGCCTCTCGCAGACCGTTCCCGGTGCTGGAGATAGGAGTCGTCGACGGAAAAAAGCTAAACCCTCGGTTCTGGTTTTATCTTCCTCTACGTCGGTGCTGCCAGTCCTCCCACTCCTTGGCCCGGGTGTATCGGTGGACGTGGCCTCCTTCTCCATGGGAGCAACTGCTCCATCCCCGACCGCGACGCCGAGAAGAGGGCGGCCTTTGCGACGTCCCCAGTTACGTCCTTCTCACGCACCATCCTCCTCGGCTTCCCCCCTCCAAACCCTATTCCGTCGACCCAACCGCTTGGCCAAGACCTTGCTATGCCCCCCTCCCATGAGCGGCGCGGTTTCTAGGTTTGCCAAGACCTCGCTCTGGCCCCTCCTCCCCCGGGTGGCGCGGTTTCTAGGGTTTGCCAAGACCTTGCACTGGCCTCCCCCCCCCCCCCCCCCCCGGCGGCACAATTGCTAGGGTTCCGACATCACACGTGACTCATGGGAGCGCAGCTGATAGAATGCTGCAAAGGATGACGTCGGTTCCTATGTGGAGCGACAAGCTACAGACGGGGAAGATGCCCTGCCGGGAGGAATGATGTATGGCCTAAGCATCGGGGACTGGCTCTGGTAGGGGTCCCCAAACGATGCGTTGCCTCCCACCATCACCGTTACCGTCGAGGTCCCTCAGGATCTCCGGTATCCCGTTCCCCCTCAACGTCTTCTTTCCTTGCCCAAGGGGCATCAAAGGCATACACAGATACATTCAGCACACAAGTCCTACGGGCGCAACATGGGCCGATCCTACCGGCACAACAATTCCCAAGACATAAGTTTAGAAATGTTCACGGTTTGATACGTCTACGTTAGTTGTTCGTTTCCTATATGCATACTAGTTCTTTAGCCAGTTTATTAGGTTTCCAGATATGCATTCTAGCAAACCGTAATAAAGCGGGTTCGAGGTAATCCCTACCTCTTGAAGAGCCGACCGCTGCGTCTCCTAGCTGTTGACGTCCGGGCCTACCTCCGGTCTTTTCCGTGCTCGGGGTAAAGGCCTGGTTTACACAAAAAGGGACGGTATTAGTCCCGGTCCAACCCGTAACGGTCCTCAACTTTAATAAGTACGTCCGGTAAGTCCAGGTTAAACGTCACGTTTAATCGTTCGGGTAGTCCTAGTCCGTTCACCAGTTCAAGGTCCGATCTACAACAATATGATTTTAACCCTTTTAAAATAAACCTGAAATTCATTTTAAAAACAATTAATTATGTTTCTTTAAACTTGTTGTTCTTGTTCTTCCCCGGTTACACGGATCCAGAACCCAAAAATGATTTCAGTTCTCCACAATTCCAGAAACAAACGTCTTATTCCCTCACTACCCAGATCCAGAAACAACCGGCCAAAAAAACAAGAAAAAGATAGAGAGGAGGGTTGGGAAGGTCCCCGACCACCGGCAAAGACATCGTCGGCGGCCGACCCCGAGGTGAGAATATCACCGAGGGTAAAGAATAACGGTGGCGGTGCGGCGGTGAGGTCTTGGGAGCTTCTCGCTTCCGGATCTGAACGACGGCGCTGAGAACTCGACCGGAGAGAGAACCGGTGAGGAGAGACCGACGAGATTGTGAGTGTGGTGATGGTACCGTGGTTAAGTGTGGTTGGGATTCCGTTTGAGAGTATGATTGCGATTGTTAAGAGGCTGGGCCTATGGACCGCGATGAGGTTGTACCGTGAAGAGGCTGGGCCTGTGGACCACGATGAGGTTGTACTGCGAAGAGGCTGGGCTTGTGGACCGCGATGAGGTTGTACCGCGAAGAGGTTGGGCCTGTGGACCGCGATGAGGTTGTTCCGCGAAGGGGCTGGGCCCGTACACTGCGATGAGGTCGACCGCCTCTCCCGACTCTGTGTTGGGAAAAGTTGCGTACGACTTTGCCGGGCCGAGCGGGTTGCTCCCGAGACCGTGCGTTTGTGAGAATCGACTGTGGTGATATTGTCTGGGCTTCGATTGAGCTTTACTGGGTTGAGTATTACGAGGTTTGTGGCTGTGGTAGTTCCTTGGGTTGTTCCTTCGGGGTTGCATTGGTTTATTGACTATTGTCGGGTTAAGGTTGGAGATTGTTGGTTCGGGGATTGACCGGGAAAAATGAGTATTGTTTTAAAATGGTTAAGTGTCGTATTGTGTATCAAACCTTTAATTGTATTTTTTTAATTGTGGAAGCGCGTTTTGGTAAACCCGATATAAGGACGTTTTCATGGTTTTCCCTACTGAGCGCCAAGCTCACCCCTTACCGTGTTTTCTACAGGTAGTGGCTTTGATTTGGAGTAGAGGACGTCGCGGAGCATAGGGCTAGCGAGAGTCCGAGTTTATGTTTATTGCATGTCTCATAGTGACGTAACGGTTATTTGAACTTATGTATTTTACTGAGCGTAGGACTCAGAAACTCTTATTATTTTACATTTATCAGATATTAATGACTTTCAAACTGTTTTACTATAATTCACTAAGTCGCGTCTCGGGTCCGGTCAATACCGGATTTGGGGCGTGACAACCTAAGCATAGAGGACTGGCTCTGGTAGGGGTCCCCAAACGATGCGTTGCCTCCCACCATCACCGTTACCGTCGAGGTCCCTCAGGATCTCCGGTACCCCGTTCCCCCTCAACGTCTTCTTTCCTTTCCCAAGGGGCATCAAATTACCGTCTTTGACGGTTCTGATATTAAAAGGATCAGTGACCTATTGTTCTTTAAAACTGATTTTCTGGTGGTCGGGGAGTCTGTTCCCCGTTGCACGATAATGTAATCGATTTCAAGTAATAAAATTACACCTTTCGTTCAAAAAAATAACTGATATATTCAATAATAAGAACATTAAAATTAGTGTCAAGAAGAGAGAAAACGATTATGTTCTTCTTTCAGTCAAGGAGATACGTGGTCTGACTAAGAAGTCGGCTAGTCATCAGTCTCACCCGAGTAAGTTACCTAAAGTGTAGTCTCAGTCTGGTCTGATCACAGAAAAGGAAGGTAACGACACTGATCTCATTCGTTTTGGGGAGCTTAATCCGACGATCGGTGTTGTAATAACCACTCCCGGTCAACGCCTGTTAAATCTGCGAAAAACAGGAAAATTTAAAAATTTTGAGCAGACACTTAATTGAACCTAAATTGGACCCCGAGGGTCATACCGGACTTAAGTTGACCCCGATATTGACCAAAGTGAGTTCTGGGGGACTCAGGGCAACTTTCTGATCAGTTTGGGAAATGTTGACTTTTCGCTGGAAAAGTCAACCGAGCGACGTTTTGGTCCATTCGAGGACAGTTTTGGATCCAAAAAGCTTAGCAGTCATCGCAGCGGTTTTAGTTGAGCCGTTTCCTTGTAGCCCGTCAAGTTTCGTAATTTCTTGGAAAAAGTGCCCGTTCGGGGCCCGAAACGTCCGAATTTCGCCAATCTGATTGGAAAAATATCTAGAAGATATTTTCCAAAGAGGTGTGGGACCCACCTTGCCACTTGTCAAACAAGTGGTGGTGTTAGGTTTGGACAAGACAAGAGAAGACTACTTTTAGGGTTAGTTTTGTAATTAAGTAATAGATTTGATTTTTGAAACAAAACAAAAGGGATCCAAAATGTTAGTTTCGGCCATTTCAATCAAAAAAGAGAAAAATGAGTGTTTTTTAGAGAGAGAAAAGAAGAGAGAAGGAAGAGAGAAAAAGAGAAGAGGTTGGGGAAGTTGTGACGTTTCTCGTTCATCTAGCCATTGGATCGTCTCAACGATAGAAGATTCAAGCTCACACCGTCATTCTCTACGGTGAGCACCTAACCGATTTTCGTTTTGTTAAGTTCGAATTTTAGGGTTTGAGTTTAAACGCTTCAAATATGGTTGGGTTTTGGTTAGAATTGGTTTAAAGATGAATGGTTGGGGTTTGGGGTTCGTTAGGAACGTTTTGGGGCAAAAAGGGAATTTTGCCATTGTGGCCGTGTGGGGCCCACATGCCCGGGTATCGGGTTTTCGTGTTCGGGTGGTTTAGGACGTTCCCCGAATCATTAATCTACAACCGGATCGAAATTTGGAATTAAATTGTGAAAGTTGTAATTGACGGGTTTAGAAACTTTAAACGCTAATTAAATGACTCAGAAGTCGGAATTCGATTCCGTCGAGTGCCTAGGAACCCTTGAATTATTCTAAGACCGTAGAAACGAAAACGGGAATTTTCGGAGCCTCGGAAGGGCGTTCCCAAAACCCGGGCAGATTCGCCATGTCGGGCGAATCGGGCTTTTCCGGGTCCATTATCGACAACGTCGAGTAATTGGGAAGTTTGGTAGTGATCGACATTTTCGGGGTTACTTTTGGGCGTCAAGTTTATTAATTTCCAGTTTATGTCTGCAAACTTAAAGGTACTTAAAATTGTGTTCTTTTAGATCGTGCTGCAGACAGAGGGAAGGGAAAGCTAGGCGAGTGACCGAGATCACGTCGGAGCTTATTTTGTGCGCTTTGGAGAAAGCATGCGAGGTAGGGAAAAGTAGCCGGATCTCGGCCCTGACTAGGGAAAGTTAACAGTAGAATTGCATGTGACACTTGGGTGTCGTGGGTTAAGTAGGTTATCGAATATTAGAAATGCATGTGACACTTGGGGTGTCGTGGGTTAAGTAGGTTATCGAAGATTGGAAATGCATGTGACACTTAGTAGTGTCGTAGGAGCAGAGAACTTATCGATGTTAGAATTACTGGAGGCATATGACCATGCCCGGAGGTTGATTGTGAACTTATCGATATTAGGAGTACTGGAGGCATATGACCATGCCCGGAGGTTGATTGTGAAACTGTTGATATTAGAACTGCTGGAGGCATTGGTTATGCCCGGAGGTTGTTTGTGTAATTTGTGTCTTGGGTGGCCATGAGAGCCCGTACTTTACTGTTGTGTCTTGGGTGGCCATGAGAGCCCGTGTCGTTACTGTTGGTGTGTCTTGGGTGGCCATGAGTGCCCGTGGGGTTGTTGAACCCGTGTCTTTACTGTGGGTGTGTCTTGGGTGGCCATGAGAGCCCGTGTTTTACTGTTGGTGTCTTGGGTGGCCATGAGTGCCCGTGGGGTTGTTGAACCCGTGTCTTTACTGTTGGTGTGTCTTGGGTGGCCGTGAGTGCCCGTGGGGTTGTTGAGCCCGTGAGTTATTGTCGGTTTGTCTTGGGTGGCTGTGAGTGCCCGTGGGGTTGTTGAGCCCGTGAGTTACTGTTGGTGTGTCTTGGGTGGCCATGAGTGCCCGTGGGGTTGTTGAGCCCGTGAGTTATTGTCGGTGTGTCTTGGGCGTCCATGAGTGCCTGTGGAGTATTGAACCTGTGTTGTTGATGTTTGTTGAACTTGTTTGTGATTGTGATTGTGGTTACTGAGACAGGTCGACCGCTTGGCCTGACCGGGACTGGAAAAGCGCGTGAGTGAGAGAGGTTACTGAGACAGGTCGACCGCCTGGCCCGACTTTGTATCGGGGAAGCGCGTGAGTGAGAGAGGTTACTGAGACATGTCGACCGCCTGGCCTGACCGGGACTGGCAAAGCGCGTGAGTGAGAGAGGTTACTGAGACAGGTCGACCGCCTGGCCTGACCAGGACTGACAAAGCGCGTGAGTGAGAGAGGTTACTGAGCAGCTGGAGTGCGATCCTTTGTGATCTTGTTTGGTGTGCGATCCTTTGTGATCTTGGGTGTTGCATGGTGGTCTGTCGTGTCTTTGGAGGATGTCGTCGATCGTTGTGTCGGGTCTACATTACGAGTCCGAGTGTTGAGTCGGTTGAGGAAAGTATCAGTGCGTGGGTGTCGGTCGGGTTACTTGAGTTTGGGGATAGTGATCCCCGATGTTGAGTTGGTTGTTGGTGTTACCGGCATTGTCTGCTAAGTATGTCGTAGTCAGTCTGTTATCCGTGGTGGTGAGCGAACGCTCACCCCTAGCTGCTTTTCCTATAGGTACCGGTCGCAGGTTGGACTAGGTGAGCTTCTGAAGCTTGAAGAGCTAGGAGCGGGATTCTGGGTTACTTTTGAGTCTAGCGACGTATGCCTTGCTTTTTGTCCATTTGTTGGGACGTGCCTTTAAGTTGTAAATGATTATTTCTGATGAACAAATGGTGGTTTTAAAGTGATTTATGTAAAAGGTTTCAAAATGTTTTATTGTTTTAAACGTTCGCGTCCTGAGTTCGATTTACTGAAATTGGGGTGTGACATGTCACGCCCCAAATCCGGTTATCGCCCGGACTCGAGGCATGACGGGTAAGAGAAGACAATAAAATAAAGAAAACAATATTAAATCTCGAAAATCTCCAGTGAGTACTCCAATCCATAGTTTCAATTAGTAAAAGTAACCCTCAGGGGGGGGGGTGTAGTAATAAGTTTTTACAAAACTGTTTTTAAATAAAGGGAATAATCAGGTAGTCTCTATGAACCCACACCGAGAAGCGCCCAAGCTTCTACTCCTCAAACAAGCCTGTAGACACAACAGCAAAACAAAGGGGTGAGCTCACGCTCAGTAGGGAAAACGCAAAACAAGGTAGACCTTAACTCGAACAAGATCAACAATAAAGTTAACAGAATAAAACTTAACGAAACAAGGGTAATAAGTAAACCAATCAATGTCGTGGCACATGAAGTCACCACCCTCCGATCCACATGATGTGTCCTCTCGGATTCTCCCTCAAATCCAGAGGAGACGCATAACATTGAGGCAACCGGAAACAACCCTTCGGGGCGCTTATCATCGGGATTCTCAGAAACGTCTCCAAAGAATTTTATGTCATTGGGAACCCAGGGCCATACTCCCGTAGGAGCGCACACGTGGGCAATTTTATAAAGAACCAATATATCATCCCACACCGGACTCCCTAACGGTGTAGGTACCATACCATAACAACAATCAACTCTATCTCACCCTACACCGGACTCCTCAACGGTGTAGGTACCATATCGTATCAACCATAATTCCATAACATCTTAGCAACACGCTTACCGAAACTTAACACCAACCAATCCAACCACAGTTAAACCACTAACACACATAGTTCACCCATCACCAATTCCCATAGCACGCAGTACACAAATCACTAGCTCAATTCACACCAATCACACAATTCCAACTTACCGTTCACTTACCAGTTTCGAACCACCGGGGCATCGATCATCTGATTGCGCCGCGCGGTACAACCAGTCATACTCGATACCCCCAACAACCAATCAAGTAAATCAAGTAATCATTCGAATACAAACAACGAGCAGGTACGAGTCTGATCAACCAATTAATCGTAAAGCCTTCGAAAGAGCATTCAAACATGCAATTTCACTAGTTTCATTAGACTCTTTAGCCTATCCACTAAGCAACCAACAACCAAGCATGTGATCCTAACACGCAACTAATCCGAGGGCTTTGCCAAGGCTCCTCTACCAGACAAACATATCCCAAGTATTGAAAGCGGATTATACTAGTGATTGGCCTCCTAATCGATCACCACTAGACACTCCGGTTATTAGAAATTGAAAGATGATTAAGCTAGTTATTCGCATCCTATATGCATATCTAGGACCTTTTCCAATTTTATTAACCTAGCATGCATACTAGGCATCGTAAACGAGAGGTTAAGGCTTTCCCTACCTCAAGGTCCTCCTCGTCAACGCTTCGGTGAAGTCCGGTGATCACCACCTCGCTCTTCCCTCGGGCCTCGGTGTGATCCTTGCTCCTCTAGCTCGATCCCCAAGGTCTTGGACACAAAGAAACACTAATTAGGTTCCACTTAAGCAGTAAGAAAGACCCCCAAAACCCTTCCAAAGTTCATCTCAAAACCAAGGTGTAAACACTTCGAAAAATCCCCAAGAAACCCTCACTCTGGTGGGTCGCGGATCTGGTCACGGATCCGTGACGTTCACCCTCACGGTTACCGTCACGGAGCCGTGACGAGTGCCGTCACGGACTCCCTCACGGAGCCGTGACGTCGCCCGTCACGGGATCCGTCACGGATCCGTGGCGCACCAGGGCAGCTTCGCCCTTCTTCAACCTCCAGCTCCAAAACTCCGAAAAACCACTCTTAAACCCAGAAATTTACCCCTTACAACTCCCAAAACAGTCCAAATCCTTCAATACTCCTCTACCCATGGTAGGAATCAACCCACAAACAAGTTTTCCAAGGATTCATCAAATCAAACCCACTTCAAAATCTCTAACAACTAGTGATTTCTCACCAACATCCAACAAGGTTCATCATCAACACCATCTCTCACCATCTCTACTCAAACCCAACATCATCTAGCCATTTTTCACCCAAAACCCAAGGAAAATAGATGAAGAGAAAATATGAGTAGAGAGTTCCATTACCTCTAGAATGTGAGGATGAAGAGGATGCTAGTGTTTTTGAGGGTGGAAGGCTAGAGGATGACTCCAAATGGTTCCTTCTTCTTAGATTCTCCTTCAAGCTTCCATGGGAGCTCTTCTCCCTTTCTTCCTCTCCAATTTTCGGCTACAACAATGCAAATAGGAAATGATTTTGCTTCTCCAACACATATAATACCTAAATGTTGCAATGACTTAAAGGCCCTTGAGCTAGAAGCCCATGTAGGAGCTTTTGGGAGGGTAAAAGGGACAATACTATCCCTTTTTCTCTCATTCAACCAAAATAGGACAAGTGTCCCTCTAGCTCATTTAATTTCCCCACTTAAATTCCAGCACTTTTAAAAATTGAAGCTTTAGTCGATATGAAGTCTCGTTTTGACCAAAATTGACTTTATGCAATATTATATTCAAATGAAAGGGTTTTCTTCCCTGAAGCCAACCGTGATAATGGCTACTTCGTTGGAGTTCCGGAGAAGTCCCGAGTGACTTCCGGAGTTACCGGTTCGACCGGAAGCGGGTCTTACATGACAGGTGTTGGGGAGGATCTTGATGTTGGGACGAGGCCCAGAGACATTCGTTGTAGTAATGGCACGATGGAGATACAACCAGGAGTTGTAGTGCATCGTTCAAGAGGTGATGCCAAAGCTAAGGCAGTCAAAAGCAAGACGAATAGAGCTTGTTCATCATCACAATTTTTCAGTAAAGAGGTAATCTCAAATCAAGTTTTCGTTTGCAACTTACCGTTTGAGACCCCAGAGGATAAGGTGATGAAATTTTACGGGTCGTATGGTGAGATTCAGTCATTCTTGGTTCTTCGCCGGCCAAATAGAGGAGGACGTTACTATGGTTTTGTTACCTTGATGTCTATTTCTACAGCGTCCCAGACATTAGAATGTTTGCATGGTTACAAAGTAAATGGGTATATACTCTTATTGGCTTTGGCTCGGCCTTTGTCTAGTCGGGATTGTAATGCTCAGAACATGGTTATTTATCTTGCGCGAGTGGAAAATTTCGGAAAAGACTTAGTTTCAACAATTTTGGAACAAGGGATGTATCAGACGTCCGTGACATCGACTCAATCCCAAGTGATTGATGGGCCCCGTACTGGCCCAACTGGTTCCTTGCGTGCTTGAGATGATGTAGACCAGGCCGTAATCCCTACCTTGGTTGGGGCCCTATTTTCAACTGAGCAGCAAAATGTGCAATCTACCGAGCATGTTGATGAGCAGATCTCGAAGCCTTCTGATGGTGCTGCATCGATAAGTCCTTGTTTTGTTGAGAATGGTTGTCCTTATGGGGATCATGGTAGTTCGTGGAAGGACGCCCTCCTCGAACCGAAATATAAAGGTCGACCTCCTAAGCACCTATTAAATTATTATGTTGCTAAATTTAAACCAAGAGAACTTTCTTTGAGTCGGGAAAGAATCATGAATCCTACTGAAGTTTAGAAGTAGATCGCGCAAGCTCGAAACACTCAAAATGTTCAACTTGTTCAAGCAAATACTTTTGACAATCTAAACTGAACTTTGGAAGGTGAAGAGTGGATCACCGATGAGGGTTGATTTTGTTTCGATCGTAATTGTTATGTTTGGATTTATAGTCATCCTGTTTTTCAGTGTTTGGTCCATTGGCTCTATACGAGAGCTTCTTTATAATCGTTAGTTTTTTTACTTGATTTTCTCAAATCAAGGTATTCCGATTTGATTCCATGGGTTTCAGTTTTTTTAATCGTTAATTTTCTATTTTGATTCCATGGGTTTCTTAAGTCGCATACACAACTTAATCGCCCTGTGCTAACTCTAATAAAATTTATATCATCTAACTTTTATATATTATAATTATGAATTATCGCACCACTAATATGGAACGAAGTAAACTAGAAGACTTGGATAGAAAAAGAAAATTGCTCTATTAGGGTTTGCGTCTCTAATGGAGGACAAACCTAGGGTTTCAGCCCCCTACTGTCGCATCTCATCTCGGCGCTGCCTCCACCTCTCTCAGCGTAGTTTCGGTCTCTCTTCTCCGCTGTCATGGCGTTCTCGGCCCTGGGTTACTTCCACCCCAAGCAACGACCTTGTCCCTCTCCCTCCGAACCCTAGATCGCCGAATTCCCGGGATTACCACGACCTTGCTCTGGTTCTTGTTTCGGGCGGTGTGCTGCATAAGGTTGCGCCTTCACCTGGGCCTCAGAGGTATCAGGTTATTTCTCCCGATCATCCCTCGTCGCCGCTGAAGCCACCAGGGCGTCCTTCCCCCTAGCCTCCACCGCCGTCGCCGCCTCTGAAGGCGTCACTGTCGTCCCTGAAACCGCATCCTCCATGGCCTTCTCCACCGCTTCTTCCTCGACCCCGCTCTCGATTATGGATCTGGCTTATCGAGTGGGTCTTTGTTATTTTTCCTGACTTCGTCTTTGCAGGGTCAATGACGACATGAATCCAGAGCTCTAGGGACTGGCCCTAGGAGGGGTCCCTAGGCGAAGCTTTGCCTCCCACCATCACCAATACTGTTGAGGTCCCTCAGGATCTCCGGTACCCCGCTCCTCCTCACCGTCTTCTTTTAGTGCTCAAGGGGCGTCAACATACCGTCTGTGACAGTTCTGATATTCAAAGGATCTCATTGCCCAAGAGACATCAAAATACTGTCTGTGACGGTTATGATATTAAAAAGATCAGTGAACCATTGTTCGCTAGTACTGATCTTCTGGTGGTCAGGGAGCCTCCGAGACCCGATAATATAATCAAGTTTAAGTAATAAAATTGCAACTTTCGTTCAAAAAAAAATGGAATGAAGTTGAAGTGTTTTTGAGTTTTATAAAACGCCATATGGTTTTGCATTATTGTTTTTATAATATTTTCCTAAATTGAATAACAAGTATATTATTATGCATTCGTTTTCCACGTGAAGTAATCCTGTATATGTGTACTCTAAGGTTTTAAAAAAAAAATGTATGCACGTGTTATTTTGGCCTTATCGCAGCCTTCAAAGCTGGGTTTATTTTCTCAAAATCGGATCACGAACACATCGGCATCAAGCACGGATGAGCTGGATATATTCCCCCAAAGGCCAAAGCTATCTAATAATTCACTGATTTATTTATTTTGTTAGTTATTATTCTAGCAGTTAATTCCAGAAAGTTCATGAACAATCTCCATTTGCAGGAACCAATATTCTAAACATAAACCGTACTAATTTATTTACTTGAACAGTGCTAACTGACTTTACTATACAATTCATATGAAGAAACACTTGACAACCAGGTTTCAAAAGTTCACAATGGTTATTAAAGTAAAAGGGTCATCATTTAGCCTTTTCTAGTTTCTTGGGATACATACAAGTAACAATTTTGAATAATTCGAAACCAGGTCAAAGTAAAAATTGTAGGTCATAGCTAGCTTCATAATATTCTTCATAGTATCCAAGTTATTTGTTTCCTGGTTTATGGGTATAACCGGACATACAGTGGACTTATTCTGTAACATGTTTCATTGGCACCATCACATCCATGTGACTCTGAGAGGCTTACTACAACTTTCATTAAATTAAGCCATTAACTAGAAGCATTTCAGAATGAGAACAACAACTCACAACTGACCAAAACTTCTTTTTATGTCATCACAATTTCAGCCCTGCGCTGATGGAATATATCTGCCTTGCTTTGCCTTTACCTCTTCCTGCATTATATTAAACTAATTAGCTAGGAAGATTTGTAAGGAATACATCAGCTAACTGCTACTAATTCATTTACTATTAGGTACATCACACATCTGCTTCACAACCCAACGCGCTCTTGTACTGCACATCTCAAAGGGATCATTTCAACAACTTATTAGTGAAATAACACCCTCTTACGATTTTTAACACCTTTTTTTATGAGCAATTTTGATTATGACAACCTCCTCTTTAAAGTTTAAAGAGAAGGCAAATACTAAGCCTCAATACAAACATGACACCGTAAACGACCTTAGAACAGACCCAACAAAAGGAAGAAAACACTACCAATGGTCTTAGAACCAGATTTAACTATCATAAAGCAAACAGAACCGACGAGAAGCCAACAAAGACAACAAATCTGAATAATACACCAGAACAAAACAGAAAAACAAGAGAAAACAATAAAACAGGTCTAAAAACCCCGTTTTTGCAACATAAAGTCTTGGAATTAGGAACACCTAAAGAAGTAACCCTCCCACAGAGCAACGAAGAAGAAGTCCCACACCCAGAATCACCACTAGACAGCACCAAACCTCCGAAACTCAAAAAACCAAAACACATCCTTACCCTACCTCGTACCTGACTGAATCTTCAAACATGGCACAATGCTAAACACTTCACGGCGGCCAACACCCGCAGAACTGTGAGGCCCCAACCACCAAATGTGACTGATGAGGGGAAAATCGGTGTAGAACGAGCAGAAGGGAGAGGGAGAGTTACCTGATTTAACAGAGACAGAGCCCTCGAAGACGTCGGCGGCCAGGACCGAGAGAACTGACGAAACAAACCACAGTTAGCGAACAACACGGAAGCGCTGGAGAGCAGCTGAGAAGGAGGCGAGATCCAGCCAAATAATCCCAGGCAACGCACCACGATAACAACCGCTACCATCAAAACAAGAGGTTGAAAAGTTGTCCCACTTCAGATCTGAGACGAGAAGCACCCAGGCAAGAAGTGGCTTCACGACGAGCAACCGGACCTCCGGAGCCGAAATGGGAGCAAAAAGAGGCCAAAGTCCTGAGACGCAAAAATCCAACAAATAGAGGTTGGCGAAAGTTGTCCCACTCGACTTCCTAACAAATTAGCCGCAAAAGGTGGAGGAAGAGTCACCAAAACAACGGCTCCGCTAGTCCCCTCTTCACCGACAACAAGACTGGCAACCCAAGCCACACCGGAGGACGCTGTGGAGAGCCAACTGGGGCCAACACAACCAGAGGCAAGAGGAAGGAAAATTTGAGTCTTGAGGACCAGATACGCGCGCGTCGGCGAGGAAACTTCGTCGTAGCACCTCGAACAACTCCCCATGCCGACCCAAGAATCGATGTTGACCGGGGCTTCAAGGGAGGATAGATCTAAGTCGGAAACACTAGACCTGCTAAGAATAGAGGCTATACGGGCCAAATAAAAAGGAGAAGCAAAGGGAACTCAAAAGAGGAAAAAAGTGGGGCGCGAAAGGGAAAAGGGAGAGAAGGAAACAGAAGGGGTAGAAAGGCAAGTCATCGACATCTTCACTGGCCTATGGCAGGAGAAGATATTGGCGGCGAGACGTGTCCGATAATTGGGCCTCGCCAAAACAGGTCATCGTCTGGTTGATACAGTCCCTATCGATCCCGGTCTCGCCGGCTGGTGCCGTGTTAGTTTGTGGTTGTCACGCCCCAAATCCGGTTTTGGCCGGACTTGAGACGTGACTTGAGTTGAGAATAAAATAATAACATAAAACGCAACCTTTCAACAATAGTAAGCCTCAAAGTTTAATTCCAATCAAATAACTCGATAAAATGGTTTTCGAAACTATAATAAGAGTCAATCTACGAATAAGCAAATAAAATATGAGGTTCAATACAATGACCAAGACGTCTCTAACAAGCCCAGAATCTCCAGAAGCTCCCGAGCTTCGAGCCCACTACTCGTCAATCACGCCTGTATAAACAAAAGATAAAACAAATAGGGGTGAGCTTACGCTCAGTAGGGAAAATCATAAACAAATTAGCCTCATTTTAGTAATAAAATGGTTTTAGCACGGTCGCACAATATGCAGTTAATACCATTAACCAATAATATACTATGAAAAGACTAAAGAGAAAATAATATCCAATTCTTAAGAATAACGGTATTATGAGAAATCAAAAGGAAAGTACTGCAAGTATTTGATAACCATTAAAATGAGAGCAAGTGAATATCACGTTAATAACTTCAATCTCAATACTCCGGAACACTAGGTTCTTGTGTCATATCGGGTCCCATACCCCGATCCACAATGGTCCTTGTGTTATGTCGGATTGTCCCTCGGTACAGAGGAGGCACATACATCGAGGCTACCGGAAACAATCCCTGAGGGACACTTATCGTCGGGGTTCTCGGAAATGCCCCCAAAGGACCATATGTCATAGGGAACCAAGGTAATGCTCCCGCAGGACACACACACTCGGGTAAATCAATAAGCAACCGTTCCCCGCAGGGTAAACCATCAATATCCCGCAGGATCAACCAACCAATGCCCCGCAGGGTCCTCCAATCAATATCCCGCATAATTAACCAACCAATGCCCCGCAGGGTCCACAACCAATATTCCGCAGGATCAATCAACCAAGCACAAGAGACCAACAGGTCAACACATTGCACAACCAAACTTAGAAGTTCAAGGATTCACCAATACACATCACAGGAGATTCATACCCACAATCACAATTACCATCATACTTACCAACCACGTTCCATTGGTCCATCGATCACCTGATCGTACCATTTGGCACAATCAGTCATACTCGATCATCCATTCAATCATTCAAGCATACAATCAATTATCCAATCATTCAAGCATCCAATCAATTATTCAATCATTCAAGCATTCAATCAATTAATCAAGCATGCAATTTATCCAGTTTCGTTAGACCCTTAATTTATCTTAAACTAAGCAAACAATGCATGTGAGGCAAACACAACTAATCCGAGGGCTCATCACGACCTCTCTACCAGTAAAGCAATTTCCCAAGTATTGAAAGCGAGTTAAACTAGTTGTTCACATCCTAAGCATGCATACTAGACACGTCCGGTTATTAGTAATTGAAAGACGATTATTCTAGTTATTCGCATCCTATATGCAATTCTAGGACCTTTCTGATTTTATTAACCTAATAGGCATACCAGGTATTGAATTGCACGAGGAGTTTAGTATTTCCCCTACCTTGTGGTCTTCCTACGAACAAATACTCCTATCAACAGCTGTCCGGCTAGCTTCCTCTCCGTCTTCTCAAGCGAAGTCCAACCTCTCGGGTGAAGTCCAGTCTGGGTTAAACAGATAAAAGGGTTCAATCAGAACCGATATTGTCCAAAGGTCCTTTGATTCGTCTAATTTATCCTTTAATTACCCAATTTAGGTCGAATAATTAAATTAATTAATTATTTAAATCTGAATTTAAAAAAATAATAATAAACTTTGGAACCGGGCTGACCCGGATCCGACCCGGCCCGACCCGGATGCGGACCCGAACCCGTAACAAAACCTGGTCCGATCCCGCATCTGAGTCCAGGTTCGACCCGAGTCTCGCCCTGGGCCCAAGGCCTGGTCCAAGGCCTGTTTTCTTTCTGATCCAGCCCACGATAATCCGGCCCACTGGCCTGTCACGGCCCACTCCAAGACCTGGCCCAAAGCCAGCCCAACATCGCCTCCGAGCTCGTTCCAGCTCCGGCGAGCCCGAGCTACTCCGGCCACCGTTCACGATGTCAAGGGTGCTCGAGGAGGGGAAAAATGAGGGCGGCGAAGGACGTGGGGACTCTGGCGACCCCGTGACAGCATCGTGGGTGCCTGAAACTCGACCCATGGCCCTCCCGTTTCAGATCTGGCGAAGGAGGACTCGTCGGCGACGCTCTGGTTGAAAACGTTCGATTCGGACTCGGGGAAGCGCGCTTTCAGGCCAAGGGATCTCGGAGAAGAAGGGAGAAGGGGCGAGGGGCGTGGTTTGGAGAAAGGACGAGACTCACCGGTGAGGTTTCGCACACGGTGCGTTTAGGGCTCGGGGAAGAAGAACAGGGTGGCGGTGCTTCGAATCAGTGAGAAGGGAAGGGAGATGGAGGTCTTCTGGGTTCTGGTGATGTGTGGTCGCGGTGGAAGAAGTTGAGGAAGAAGGCGAAGTGGAGGGAGGAAGATCGGCGGCGGTGTTTGGATCTGTGTCGCGCGAGAGAGAAACGCACGAGGTTGACGATGCCTCGAATCGCGTGCACACCAAAATGAGGAAGCGAACCGGCTCGTCTAGGGTTAGGTCAGAAGGCCCTGGGCCTCGCACGCTAACGGGCTCGGCGTGATTCAGATTGGGCCCTGCCCGACCCAATCCCTTCTCAGTCCACAATTCCCCCTTTTCTCTCCTTTTAATATATATCTAATATAATTTTTTTTCTTTTTTTCAAAACACCCTTGTTGCAAATTCCCACCTCAACGTTTCATATTTCGAAGTATTACCCTACTGAAAGAGTGGGGTTTTACAGTGGTTTCCGTTTCTTCCCTATGTTGGTGAACTCAATGATCCCTGTTTAATGGTGAAAAAAATACCTTATAGATATGCTTCATATCAATAATAATCAAATGTATTGTACAATATCTAGGCAATACTATAAAAACTTACAATCATAGATATTTCCAAACTTCAGTAAATTTCTAAACTTAATTGAGATTATAAAAATCATACTAAATTTAAATATTAATAAATTTTTGGTATACCGGATTTAAATTTAATAAATATTAAATATTACCGAGCTGGATATTACCTAGTATCCGCCGGATTTGGAATTTCAGATCAGGATTCATATTCGGATTATCTGGATATCCGAATTTCAGACTGGATTTTTTCCAACTTCGTCCAATCAAACTGGATTAGATTCACCCGGATTTCAATTTTTTGACACACCCCTAACTTTAACAACAACTAAAAGAAAAGTCATGGCTTATTTTTAGGTTCCACACAACTCTAAAACTGTGTAAAACCAATTTTCTTATGACATTATTTCCAACAATTCATACTAATGATGTGACATATAAAAGATTTAAGGATAATTTTTTGATATACAAACAATTGGATACTAAGCATCAATAATTTTCGATTTGAATTGATATTTATTAAAATAAGTGATTTTTTTTTCTTAACATTTCTAACTACAATTGATACAACCCATATTATATATTATACTTTCAAATTTTGCCAGCTGTGATGTGCCACATCACAAAAACATATTACATACGACTTCTAAAGATGCAACATTTAAATATTGTGTCTTGTATTGGTCAGTCTACTACCTCCTTTAAGTCGGATCAAATTACCTATGGTTTAGGGGAATTAAACCGTCCTCAAAGTGACTCAACTAAAACGATAGAAAATAAGTGTTGAGTCTTCCAAACCACTAAAACAATTTAACCTTTGATTAAATCACCTTAATATCTATTGGGATTTAAAACGTGTGTATATTCATTCTTTGATGTATTTGTATACCGTTACAGATAAGATGAATATATTCAAAATCATACTTAATATACTAAAGAGTTTGATTTTATTCAAACTCTGATAACTATATCTCTAACACGCCCCTACGATCTGAAGGGGAGGTTTGCGGACGTTCAGGGTGGACCGAAAATCAAGGAACAAAAAGCACGACAAGCCTGTGGTGAAAACGTCGACAACCTGAAAACGAGAGGGTACGTGAAGAACTCGAACATGCCCTTTGGCAACCTTTTCGCGGATAAAATGATGGTTGATTCTAGGCTATATCCAGCATTCACTGTATCAAATATCTGCAGCTCAATTCCAATAACTTTGGAACTTGACAAAGGACAATATTCATCTTGGGTTGAGTTGTTCAAGATTCACTACCGGGTCTACCGTGTTCTCCATCACATTCTGCCTAAAGCTCCTACTCCGATCAGCTCCTCCGCTGCCGTCAATACGTCGACCGTCTCTGCGACCTCTGTTGTGTCTGTTGAAGCCACTAAAGCTAAAGGTCCAACCACAGACACGTCGTCGGCTACCTCAACGGCGGCCACTTTTCCATCAACGCCGACCACTTCTCCATCACCGGACGTCCCTACTGACTTATGAGATCGTCTAGATGCTACAATCCTTCAATGGATATATGGTACAATCTCTAATGACTTACTGTAAACGATCATTACCCCAGATTGTACTGCTGCCCGAGCTTGGGAGGCTCTCCGACTCATATTTCAGGACAATTAGCATTCTCGCATAGTTTATCAACATCAATTTTCCGCTGCTAAATTGGATGATTTTCCTAATGTGTCTAGTTTCTGTCAAGAATTGAAAACTGTTGCAGATCAGTTATCTGATATGGGAGCTCCGGTATCCAACACTCGACTTGTACTTCAGTTGGAAACAAGATTATCGGAATCTTATGACAATGTAGCCACTATTATTCAGTAGAATGATCCCCTTCCTCAGTTTTATGAAGCTCGCTCTCGTCTTGTTTTGGAAGAGACCCACAAAATGAAGTAGGCTGCTTTGAACTCGGTCTTATCCGCCTGTGTCATGCATGTTCACACATCTGGGCATTCTCTTAAGGAGGGTGTGGACAAATCTCCCTCTCGTGGTGGTGGTCGGGGCCGTCCCTCTCGTGGTGGTGGTCAACACTCCTCTACCAAAACCACTCATAGGGGCCCTCGGCAGAACTCTAGGCTGGCCAACACGGGCTATAATGGTCAACAGTAATTCTAGGCCTCTCCTCCCACGGCCTGGAATGGACATACGGTAATATGGACTAGGCCGTCGGCATGGGCCCAACATCCATCTTCTTCTTGGGCCGGTCAGCAGCCAGTTTGGAACTGATCCATGTCGCAACCTCCGTTTCCGTATCCCACTGCTCAAGGAAAATGGAATCGTGGGCCATCCCCACAAGGACAGCAAGGCCTATTGAGCTCTAGGCCTCCGGCTCCATCCTATGCCCATGTCGATGTTCTTATTGACATACCATCAACTACGGCTAATCTCTTCGTACAGCAACCCGCTGATGGTCAATGGTACATGAACTCTAGTGCTTCCTCTCATATGACTGCTAACTCAGCTACTTTACGTTCTTATATTAATTCGAACATTTCTCATTCTGTTATTATTGGTGATAGATATCGCATTACTATTTCGGGTTATGGTCAAGCATCAAATTTTCC
The DNA here is from genome assembly GCA_963921825.1 of Erodium maritimum. Classification (NCBI taxonomy): domain Eukaryota; kingdom Viridiplantae; phylum Streptophyta; class Magnoliopsida; order Geraniales; family Geraniaceae; genus Erodium; species Erodium maritimum. The sequence continues at coordinate 55,394,685 of OY997594.1, forward strand.
CACCCATCCCCACTACACACTATCTGATGTTATACATGCACCTAAACTTGTGAATAATTTAGTATCTGTACGTCGATTTACTCGTGATAATAATGTCTCGATTGAATTTGATCCTCTTGGTTTTACTGTGAAAGATTTTCCGACGAGTAATATGGTTTTGAGATGCAATAGCACAGGCATTTGTATCCCGTCACATATAATGTTTCATTTCAATCATCATTTCCTTTTCAGCTTCTGCAACAATGTCTCTAGGATTGTGGCATTCTCGTTTAGGACACCCGAGTGCACCGGTTTTTAATTCTCTTCGTAGTACTTATCAATTGTACGAACAATTTTAATTCTGTGTGCTAGTCTTGTGCAATTGACAAACATGTTAAACTTCCTTTTCACATTTCTACATCGTTTACTTGCGCAACTTTCGATATTGTGCATGCTGATTTATGGACGTCGCCTCTTTTGAGCACTTCTGGTCATAAGTATTATTTTATATTGCTTGATGATTTCATTAATTTTTTCTGGACTTTTCCTCTAAGCAAGAAAACTGACGTTTTCAAGATATTTCAATCATTCAGTGCTTATCTCTCCACACTATTTGGTATTCACATAAAAAAAATTCAATGTGATAATGGAAAAAAATTTGACAGTACTCCGTTTTGTACGTTTGACACTTCTTTAAGATTCAGTGCTTTGGTACTATATTGGGATTTAAACCATACATGTATATTCATTCTTTGGTGTATTTGTATACAGTTATAGATAAGACGAATATATTCAAAATCATATATAATATATATCCAAGAATTTGATTTTATTCAATCTCTGATAACTATATCTCTAACAATATCTACTGAGCAACATATAAAGTAGGGTTCCCTTTTGTTTGTGATGTAACGATTATATACAAAAATAGTTGTTTTTAAAGACTTTCAACATACTATAACCAACCCTTTTCTTGAAAAGGGGTGCGGCAGAGAGAAACTTAATTCTCTCTGCGCGCAACCCCTCCCCATCCCTCCTCCTCTATGGCAGCTCCTTGCTTCCACCATCGAAGCTCCGGCTTCAAAGCTATCCAATACCTCCAGGTGAGGTCCCGTCTACCCTACTTAGGGTTCGTCGCCCACCAGCCGCTCTCTCAGCCCGCGTTTTGCTTCCCGGACGTCGCTTAGCCACCGTGGCCCTCCTGCCATTCTCTGGGTTACGGGCTCCATGCGTCGTCCCTAACGTCGGCATGGGTCTGTTCCCTCGATGGATCTGGGATCCGGGAGGAAGGACGATAAGTCGGGGTTTGTCTTTACGGCACCCGAAGTCGGGACCCTCGATCTCGAACAAACCGATGCGGGTCGAATCGTTTATCTCGTCTTCCTCACTATTTCGAAAGAGTCGGCAAATCAAGACGAAGAATTGATGATACCAGGCCGCTCCAATGGCACGGGGTCTAGAATAACTGGCATCGCAGATTTGGTAGTTTGCTCTTTCGATCGTGTGCTACTTTTTTATCTTGTTTTAGGTCGAATAAATTATTGGTTATTCACTGTGTTAGGTCAAATAACCTTTTGGCTCAATAAGTTTAGGACTTTGGTTTGATATTTCCTTGTAACGTTGGATAAAGGAACTCTTGAGTTCGGATCTGCGAATCAAAGCAGACTATGTGTATGGAACCATGTGCGCTCGACGGGCTACGACCGGTTGGGACAAAAAGCTGGTATCCGGGACTGTTATGTCCCTCCTTGTAATCAGGATATGAAATCGTAATACAACTACCTCTTTCCCGTTTCAAAAAAAAAAACAACCCTTTTGAAGGGAAAATTAAAACAAATTAATGTGATCTTAGTTGAAAATAGGCAAATGCTCAAAACAACGTGATGAGACTTGAAACAGAGGGTATCACGAAGTTTCAATGGAAATAACTTGCATGTCTTTTTGAATACTTACATTATTTTCATCCCCGATTTGTTTTAATTGTTAAACAAAATATAATTACAATGAAGCGTTGATGCCAGTTGAAGGTTATGTGTTGGTTATTGGTTGAGTGGTAAGTCAAGTAGACAATTTTCTAGTGCTTAATTACCATATTTAACCTAAAAAACAAGTAAACCGGAACAAGTCTATTAATTACAGAAGTGTTTAATTGGTCCACATATATATGCTGAATACTGGTCTTGATGATGAAGTATTAACCTAGCTATACTTATGAAGGCTTGTACAAGTTTTACTCACAAGAATTGAAGTTGGAATTGTGAATAAGAACCGGTCAACCATCGAACTAGTCTCCCATTCCAGTCAACGTTGCATGTTCAATATATCTGACCGTTCCCAACAAGTTATTAATATTATTATCCGCTCCTACTATACATATACCAAACCCAAAGCTCCTGAACAAATCACAAAACAAGCCTCATACACAACTACATAAGAAGAAGAAGCCTAGCATTTCCAATCTCATGGCTTCATTACACGCATCATCGTCGATCTCATCGTCTTCTTGCTATCCGTCAAGAAGAATCAATGCAGCCATCCAAGTTCCCAGAGTCTCATTCCTTGGCCCGAGAGCACCTCTAAAACGAAACAAGATCGAGGAAGTACTTATCAGAGGACCAACTCAACTACTAACCCTTAAAGATGGGTTCAAAAACATAGTCCTTCCCATGGAACCGAAGAAACTCATCTCTACGGCTGAATCAGACCTTGAAGTTAAGGAGATGTACGCGCTCTTGGAGGTCGTATGCGATAGAGTGGCCATGCACGACAACGTGGGCGAGCAGCGCAACAACTGGAACACCCTCCTCCTCAACTCCATCAACATGATCACTCTCACTGCCACCGCAACGTCCGGCATCGCAGCTGCAGCTTCCTCCTCCGGGGCTTCTCATCTAGCCCTAAACGTGTCCGCCGCCCTCCTCTTCTCCGCCGCCACCGCCATGCTAGTCATCATGAACAAGATCCAGCCCTCCCAGCTTGCCGAAGAGCAGCGCAACGCCTCGAGGCTGTTCAGGCAGCTCCAAGCCAGCATAGAAACCCTACTGGTCCTCAAAACGCCGTCTCAAGAAGACGTGAACGAAGTAATGGAAAAGATCTTGGCCCTTGATAGAGCTTACCCGCTTCCTTTGCTCGGAACCATGATCGAAAAGTTTCCGGACACATTTCAAACATCTGCATGGTGGCCCCAACTTTCCCCGAATAAAACGGAGCAAGAAACAAGCTCAAGGCCTGACCATAACGAGGATGATAATAATGGATGGAGTGACGAGCTGGAGCAAGATCTGAGACGAGTGGTTGAAGTCTTGAAGAGTAAAGATAATGTAGAGTACATGAGACTAGGCAACTTGGCCTTGAAGATCAACAAGGTTTTGGCCATTTCGGGCCCTTTGCTCAGCGGCATTGCGGCCGTTGGGTCAGCCTTCATAGGATCTTCTCACGGGTCGTTCGCTCCGGTGGTTGCAGTCGCTGCCGGAACTTTGGCGGGGACAGTTAACGCTGTAGAGCACGGCGGGCAAGTAGGGATGGTGGTGGAGATGTACCGGTGTTGCGGAGGATTTTTCCGGCTGTTAGGAGATACTATTGAGTCCACGCTTGAAGAAAGAGACTTGAAGAGGAGAGAAAATGGAGAGGTGTTTAAGAGGAAGGTAGCTATACAGTTGGGAAGAAGCTTGTCTGAGCTGAGAGAACTTGCTAGCAAAGACAATATTGATGAACTTGCAAGCAAGCTTTTTTAACATTAGTTTGTGTGGATATATATTAGTTCTTATTCATTATTCTTTGACAACGTGATTTTGTACAATGGTATACAATTAGAAGGAAAGAAAATGTGTAAATCCTCAAAACATTTATTCTTACACAATTTCATGGACCAGTAAAAGAATTCTTCATTACATTATCTACCTAATGAACACGTAGTTAGCTATGAGTAAAAACCGCCTTCCGAAGTGGGAAGAGCGTTGCCTATTTATGTGCTTGTACTCTACATTGTAGGGATAGCAAAACGTCCCGATCCCGATGGAAATTGACGTCCCTATCCTGTGTAAGGCGGGTTTGGAGCGGCTATTTTTTAAGCGGTACAGGGAGTTAAATAGGGATTTTGACGGGGCGAGGCAAGTAATCCCTGCCCCGCACTATTATTTTTAAAATAAATATATATAATAATTATACATCTCTCCGCATCCGCATCCACATCCACATACTACGTTGTATTTAAATAAATAAATAAGTATAAATGTTGATGTGATCTTTTATATTTTCATGACTCATATGAGGAGGAAGGAAAATACCCATTCCCTATAAAGCAAGAACGAGGTGACGTTAATGCGGGATAGGCTCAAGGAGGGGATGCAGGGCGCGGGGAGGGGATGCGAGGCGAGGACGGGATGCTAGGTTCCCGCCCCATTTCCACCCCTACAACATAATCACGAGGGATGCAAGAAAAATGGTATATGTCAAAAGAAGATGGAGGGAAAACTTAAGGCGAAAATTGTCAATAGTTAACACAATGAGTATGAGATACTGACTAGTTTGTGCATTATTGCCTGAAGTTTTGCCGTAACAAGTACGGCTCGCCTAAAGTCAAATCCACTTGTCCCAACTGTCGACTCTGTTAGAAACTCCTGAAAAGTAGGTCAAATCCAACACTTTTTTATGAACCTTGAAGACGACATCGAAAAATTATTCAACGTTGACACCTGCAAAATGGACCAAGTATGTGTATGCTGAAACGTTGACCGAAGAATAAGACGGTGACATATGGTGAGGCGGTTAGAGAACAAATTTAATTCCAATAACTAATTTGGATTATAATTATGGGTGCCATCTTTTCCTTCTTCACCATCACCGAGTTTTCCCTTACTTTCCCCTCTGTTGATTCCTCGCCGGCGAATTTCGCCCATTCTGCAACATAGACGATGAACATGATTTATCAACGTGTTCCTAAGTCGTTCTCCGACAACACAAGTGAATCTCCAACGACGGTTGTAGCTGCATCTTCTCCACACCACCAACTGCTGAGTCGACGTCGTCCGTTCAAATCTCCAACAATGTTCATTCACTCAAGATTCTGCGTTCCCGTACCATGGTTGACCACAACCCAAATCTGCCACTAGGGTTTTCTCATGAATAAGACGTTGTTCTCGATTCACACCAGTATTCCAACGATACCTAAGGTAAAACCTTTTGGGAGGACCCGTACATCTTGTCGCCAATTCGCTCTCCATTTTCCGCGTCGAATCATTCACTTTACTTCTATCCCCCAGGCACGCGATTGGTGAGCTATCACTCCTCAATCGGTTATTCCATTCCGGTCTCAAGATGGTCGCAACCTCCGCCCATTATTAGCCTGAAGGTGCCCTGATGCGGGTGCATTTTAACATATAAAAGAGCCACTTTATATCGAGTTATATATGCTTTTGGTCCCGATTTTCTATCATATATTTAGATTTAGTATAAATAATTGTTTTTCTCGATATGATCGGTGTTTTGATGGATTTCCGGCGTATTTTGGGTGTTTTGTGCTTGTGGACCGTCAAGAGGGTCGATTTTGGTTGCTTTGAAATATACTCATGACTGGTATTGTTTTGTAGGTCTTGAAAAGAGGAATTTTTTGACGCAAGAACGAGATCAATCGGAGCTCAAACGAAGCCGGAGCGAGCAAAATAGCGAAAAAGGAACAAAAAGGGAAGAGTCCATCAGAAGCAGCCACGTGGCGCCGCCATTCCCCTCCATCTGACGCGCGGCTCACCCCAGCTCACGACACGTGGCTGTCAAGCCCAGCCAGCCCCACTTCCGCGCGCGTGGCACCTCCTGTGATCGCCACGCGTCCCTCTCTAGCTGCCAGCCGCCAACCGCCTTCCCCTGCGTGCGACACCTGTCCAAGACCAGCCCTCTCTCCCTGCGCCACCTGTCCCACTCGGCTCCCCTCTCTCTGCCTGCCGCGTGTCCCACCCAGCTCAACCCTATTACTCTGCACTTCAGCGCCGCACCAAAGGAGAACATCATCTGCTTCTTCTTCATTTTTTTTAGCACATAGAACAGAAGAACACGAACGAGAGGGAATAGTCCTGTACAGTTTTATTTTATTTTTTAGATAGAATTTAAAAGAGAGTATTATTTTGGATCATTTGTTTAGAATCAAAATATTTTGTGGGTAGAGAATCAAATTGATATTTGTTTGGGTGTTGATTTTTGGAGACAAGCTTCATTGTTGACTACACAAGTGGGTTTCTTTAGGTGGATTTTTCAAGAGCTTCATGGAGAGAGATCGAAGAAGAGGAAGGGCAACATTAGACGACTAATTTGGTGATTGTATCTCAACTTTTATCTTCATTATGAATTTAATTGTTTGCTCTTTTTCATCTTTGCATTTTGTCACCATGAACAACTAAACCCCCAATTTCTAGGGTTATGGGGGATTAGAGTAGTGATTTCCATGTTTTGAATGCTTCGATTGTGGTGTTGTTGATTTGTATTAGTGTCTATGATTGATTTGTGCTTAGTGCTTTACCTCCCGTGTAGGCTTGGTAATTGTTTTGAATTAGGATTCGTCGCTCGAAAGAGGAGGATTCTGATTAAGTCAAAAATCGATCATAGGTTGGATTTAAACCTTAGCTAGAACTAGCGGGGTTAATACAATTGCAATATCTATAGGCTTGGTTGGTCGAAAGTTAGAAGTTGTCATAGAACTAAACGCTTTGGGTCTTCCTACATCGTGATTCGAAAGAACTCGGTGGTTAGATTCCATTAGGGTCCGAATCGTTCGAAAGAAGTTTGGACTAGAGTTGAGATGACTCGTTGCCTCTAAATCAAGTCTTCATCACAACAATCGAGTATATTTGACTTTATGGAATGAACTCTATGAACCCGATATCCTAGAATTTTCATCATTTGATTCAAGCTAAGAAAAGCTCTCTGTTAAATTCTGTATTTTCTTTTTTAGTCGTTATAGGTTTATTTTCAAAACATTAAAACTCGATTTATACCGAAACAGTTTAGCTACAAGCTTTGAATAGTGAGTGATTTTCTATTGCTCCTTTGGGCTCGATATTCCGGACTTCAAATCCGATTACTACTTGACGGCCGGTGCACTTGCCGTGCTCAAGTTTGCGATTAAAACCCGCAGGGCGTCAAGTTTTATGGCGCCGTTGCTGGGGAGCAATTAGGCGACCCTTGCTATATAGTTTGTGCTACGACTGTTTCATTTCTTTTTTGTATATATTCTTTTAGTTGATTCTTTGCATCGTAGCTTTTATGGAGAATTGGTTTCCTAATAATGGGAATTGTGATATATGTGGAGCTAATGATCATTATTTTTACAATTGCGAGGTTCTTTTGCATTCAAGGGACTATAGTCAAAATTGGGGGGACGCTTCCGCTTTTGAATTGCCTAGTGAAGAGGATTTTTGTCTAGCTTTTCCAAAACGATTTGAGGAGGAAAAGCGACATGATGAGATGGACAAGATGGACGAGATGATGAGGAAACAAGAGGAACAAGTGTCCATGGTCCAAGAGCTTCAAGGTCAAATGAATGATCTCGTGCAATTGATTAATGAGACAAACTTTGATGATCAAGCAGTCCACATTGAGGATGATCATTCCGAGCACTTATGTGACACAACAGAAGAAGAAACTTGTGATTCACCCATGAGTTTAGAGGTAAGTGCGGAATGTGAGGTATCAAGTTCTTATCCTTCTTCTATTATGACAATTGATTCTCTATGTAGTTTTGATGCACTGAATTCTATAAATGTAAATACTGAGTGTACAGTTGTAGAATATAGTTCACAAACTCTTTTTGAGCCAAATCTTCCCATAGTATCCATAGAGTTGGCTGACAGATCTATTAGATATCCAAGGGGTACTATGGAAGATGCTCTCAAGAGAGGGATTATGTTTGAATCTCCTATTGATTTTATTTTGCTAGACATCGAGCATGATGTCGAAATTCCATTTAGTGTGAGAGATTCATTCTTAGATTCTAGCAAATCAACTCTTTATGTTCAACCTATACCGTTGATTTATAAATTTAATGCTGAGCATAAAGTTTTTGATTCATTTGCTAGTTCTTATTTCCCGTTTGTGAGCTATTATTTTATTTCGGTAGATGCTATTGACCCTTGTGGGCATGTGCATTTTCCGATTCGTGGGATTCATATCCCTCCCAAGCTTTGCGAATATGAGTTTGATCATGATTATTCTGTTAAAGCAAGCTTGATGAGATTGGCCTTGAGTTTGGAGTTTGTGCAGAACTCAAGGAAGAGGTTCATTTTCTACATTGTGCTCCTTCTCCCGCCTTCACATCCATACTTGAAGAGGAGGATGCAATGGAAGTATGAGGTTCCTGGGAGGCCTCCTGATTGAGCCTCTTACCCGTCGAGCTAACGACGTTAAACAAATGCGCTAGTTGGGAGGCACCCCAACAATGGATGGAGAGTAGGAGCGGTTTAGTCACATTCCATGGTGCTGAGCTTCTGAGAAGTTCTCACGGGCGACGAGCTTTCCATCCATCCATGCACGTTAGGACTCCCACATCGGCTTACAAGTCGAGTAGTGGTTCTTCGAGGGGCAGTGTCTCTTCCCTTATTGTTTTATATTGTTTACCGCTGTCATATCTCATATATTCTATCTGGGGGTGCTGAGCACTCGAATTGCTGTGCTGATAGACTATGCATATAGGATTTCTTGACTTGTATGTTGTCTGATTCTAAGTGTGGGGTGTTTAATGTTATCATCTATCGGGTGTATGTGTAAATATGTGTTTAGAGTCGCACTGGGGACAGTGCTTAGGTTTAAAGTGTGGGGTGGGATGCTTTGCATTTATATGTTTGCATTCTATGCTGCACTTCATGCATTTTTGGTGTAATTTTTTTTGGGGTCTTATTTTGTGTGTAAACCTTGGATGTGCAATTTAGGCCAACTTGAGCAAGTCGGGAGTAGATTTTCATCATTGAGGATTTGTTGAGGAATGTTTGGATGTTTTACTGTTGATAGTATTAATGAGCTGTATTTTGTGTTTGTGCTATATTGCTTATTGGGTTCATGATGATTTTGTGATGCTAGATGCCTTAACACGAAAAGGCGGTCACACCAAATGTTAGGTGTGGTTAGGTTTCAATTCTTTTTATTGTCACCGACCTGATTCTATCTTGATTTCTGCATATAGTGGCCCTAGTTAAGGGATACTAGTCTTAATTCCGCATGCATAGTGTGTGTGATTTTGAAAAATTGGTACCACAAACGCACAATGGGACTAACCACCTGAACTCGACTAGATTTCTGTGCCCCGATGGGGACTCCGAACGAACCTTCACAGCCAACAACTCCCAGTGACCTCGGGTCAACCACACAAATAAACAAAAGATGAGGAGAATGCACTTATGAGTGCATGGATGGACTACCCTTGGGACTCCATGTACGGGGTAGACCAAACTACGATGAGTTTTTGGTGGAACATCAAGTTGGAAGTTTCCATCGTGATCGGACAACCTTGGAGATAGAGGTTTGCCAAGCACTACAAGAAATACTGGTCAATCACTAACCGGAATGTGAAAATTTTCCAGGGATGCTAGTATGGATTAAAGCACATATACCAAAGTGGTCACTCTGATGACCAAATCATGGTTGATGGGGATAGGGAGTATGTTTAGAAGTACAAACATGATTTTCTCTAGAAGCACTAATGGACCTGGTGAAGGATAAGCGACGTTGGAGGCACCGCTTCGAGAACGCTTTCTTCCCAACGACCGACCAGTTTATCGGCACCTCAAGATCTAGTACAGAGACTCATATGTTATCTTCCATGGTGAATCCTCGCTCATGTGACATTGAGACTCTTTGGTCTGGAGGGGGATGCAATATCGAAGATAGACATCCTTCATGTCGCCGCTACCGAGGACAAGGGCATTCTGGGACCAGTTTACGAGCACCGCCTTGAAGGTTCAAAGGCGGCCAATGCGAGGAGGGCTCAGGAAAATGGCAAGGCACCGACCGTTACGACGTTTGACTCGAAGTTAACCAAAAGTTTAGCCAACATGGTGAAGCGACGTTTCATATCAATAAGAGATTGTGCCTCATGCGTGAGTTCTGGGAACTTCAGGACATGGGCACCTCCTGGATGAGCGAAGGGGAGTTGGTCTCCTATAGGATGTTCATCACTAGCATGGCAAAGAGGATAAATGTATTGATGTGAATTGTTGTATTGAGAATTTCCGAATGTGTTTTGAGTCTTTTGTAATCGGTCCTTTGAATTAATGAAGTTTTTGTTCGTTTTGTATGGGTTCTTGGATAATTGTATCGTTTTCCAAGACAAATGCGTGAATACTCACCAATCTAGTGGCACAAACAAAAAATTAGGAAAGCGGAAGAGGAGATGGCTTTAAAATTGATTTTGTTTCCCGTTATTCAATGTTTTTAGATTAAATTAATAAATTTAATTTCAGTGAATGGTATCTTCGAAATTATACATTGTGTTGGGGTCTTTAGACCCGATTAGGTCTATTACCATACCACACTCATTTGACAATAGACCCTTGAATTAAGGAAAGAATGTGAATTAGACGCTTAATAGTCCGTTTTGGTCTATTACAACAACTAATGCTCTTAAAGCAAACGGTATGGATTAGACCTTAATGGGTCTATTTTGGTCCAATTAACCTTTTTTGCTTAAAGATGGAGTCGGTTAGACATAGTCAGTGGTGTGGTAATAGACCGCTTAGAATCTATTAAGCATGCTACACGATACAATTTACGAAAATAGCATTGGATGGGAAAAGATACATTTATTCCGAAATGGAAAAAGAAACATTTACTAAAAAATTGGACAAGAATGAAAACTATTTTAGAGACTGTGTCCTCTTTTTCTTTCCTAATTTTCTTTAAGTACGATGGGAACGAGTTTTGCTTTATCCATGGTCAGGTAAGACGATAAAATTTTCTAAAATCCTATATGAAACAGAAATTTAAAATTTTATTAATTCAAAGGGGGCATTACAATAGTACAACAACTACTCCAAAATGATACAATACAACACACTATAACAACTAATTAATATTTCATGCCTTGCCAATAAGGAAGAGCATGCGAGCTGCCAAATCATCCTCGCTCATGGTCAAGGTGTCAATGTCTTGGATTTTCTGGTACTCACGCATGAGACTCTTGGATGCCCAGATTTGCATGAACCAGTGCTTTTCTATGCTGGCTATGCTTTTGGCCATCTTCGGATCCACGGTCTCGATAAACGGTGCCTTATAGACGGGTTCGAGAAAGTCCTCTACTTCAGCAACGACGGTAACTAGAATGTCCATCTCAGACATTGGCGTCGTCGTTCCTAACATAGAAGTCCAATCTTAGATGATCTTAGGGTGCATGGTGAATTATTTCCCACGAATTTGCCAGTGCACTTGGAAAACTCGTTCTTTAAGCGGTACCTCTAGCATAGGTTCTCCTTCACAAGATTGTACCAATGTTTCTAAATAAAGTCATGGTCGTACTTTTCCAAATAGGCCTTCTCGGCTTCTTCCATTATTTGGTCAATAAATTGACTGTTCTAGTAGATCTTCTTGAACTTTGACCAACATCTCTAGAATTACTCCACCTTGTTGTTGATGATGCTCTAATATTTGTTGTAGTTTTTTGTTGCCCACTCGGTATCCAAGGTGGACCGGGTCATCAAGGCAACATCCCTCATGATGTTGCTCAAAAAAATTAGTGACGTTTGGTCGGCTCCATTAATAAAGTCTTCCGAGTAATTTCGCCATGCTCTTACGAGGGCGATCTCCTCCTCCCACGTCCATTTCCAGTTGACTCAAGTTCGGCGGGAGGTAGAAAGCTGCGAACATTGAGTCAGAGGTAGGGAAACCCATATGCATATGATAGGTGGTAGACGAGGTATGCCCGAGACCAGGAAGTAATAATTTCCTGACGTGCTCAAGACCATGCACAAATTTGTGTTCGCCTTGGGGAAGAACAAATGAATTATTCCCTGGTAAGTTGAATGCGTTAGTCCCACGAAGGGTGAACGCGGAGGAGATGACATGTATGTTTAACTCGGAGAGGATGAGATGTATGTTTAACGTAGGGGAGACAAGACATAGGTTGAACGTGAAGGGGACAAGAATTATGTGTCCTTCCAAAATGCTTCCCGGACCAGTTGTTTGAGTATTCTTTGGAATCCAGGACATATTCCCACGAGCTAAAGAATACAGGTGGCGAATTTTGGTTTGGGTACACCAAGTGTTAGGGGATACGTTGAACGATAGTGACTAAACGGAGGAAAGTCGGAAGAAGGGGTCTCTGAATAAATTGAAACTATGTTTGCTAGAGATCCTGCATTGTCTAGACTGGCGAAACATCTTGGAAACACCTTAGAGATCCGTGTTATATGCTTCTTCTATAGAAACCTCCGCCGGAGAATATGTGGAACTATGACTGCTCGATAGAGAAGAAATAGTTGAATCGTCGGAGAAGAAAGGATTACCAGAAACGACCGGTAACTGAAAATGATGAATCAGGAAAACCAGTTTATAGCCGAAACAAAGTTCACCGAATTTATTTCGATTCAACCGACTCGCCATATGCCATCTTCTCATTCACCGTTTAACGTTTCAGCTGCATGACTCGCGACAAATCGACGTGGTGTTAGCGTCAAGGAATATGTTGACGATGTGGATTTCAGGGAATTCAGCCCTTTTTTTATTTCTCGACATAATCGAAGGTGGTTTTGGGTGGGGGTTCGACCCACTCCATTTTCTCTTAGGTGTGTCGCCTATTCCAATGTCGACCATCCTTCAACTTCACTGAACTTTAGAAAATGTAAATACGTTTCCTAATTATCGATCTACATTATATATAATTTAGGTGAGTAAAAAATTATACTTTTGACTTATTCCCAAAGGCGGGTCCAGAAATGTATTGTAGGGTATGTCGTCGTAAATTATCAAATATACAAAAAAAATCAAGGATACAAAAATATATGACTGTTATACAATAAAATATATTAATATTTCAAATATATTGCAAATATAAAATTCTAATCCAAATGCAATTGGTTCCTTAGATCTCGGTTTCCGATGTAAAATACTTACATCTTAAAATTGTATATATAATTAGCATGAATATATCTATATTTTTAGTATTTACTAGATTTAAAAAAAATAAGGAGTCGTACTTTTAAAAGACCAACAATAATTAGGTTTTTTTATCAGCAAAGAAAATTAAAATTAAAACATCTTTAGAGGTGAAAGAGGAGTGCAAAATGATTTATCTGCAGACTGCAAAAATCCAAAGAATGACGTAGGCAATTATAAGGGCATAACCCAAGACCATTTCAACAATGAAATCTCAACAACCACAAATAAATCCAACAAGGAACAATGAAAGAGTATTCCATTGAGTGTAATCTCAACAACCCAACATGGGTGCAAACCAGATAAACAATGTCTAATAACTAGATTTTACAAACAAGAAGCCCAAAACAAGAAAATTAAGAAAATAGGTCTAAAACCCGGATTTTACAACCATGAAGCACACAAATTAAAAAAGGTCTTCAACCCAGATCTTCCAACCATGAAGATCAAATGATATTGAAACAGCCTAATTCTCTGCGTGCTGTTGAAGAGCACTATGTCTCATTAGGACCATCAAACTCTAACGTAGAGAATAAGATGACCGCTAACATGCCGACGGCCAACACCGCAAACGATGAGGAAAAATACAGAGATAGAAATATCCAACAGAACTCACTAAACCTTAAATCGAATATGAAGGAATCAACCAAAATGTAGAAAATCCCTAAGCATTTGCCGGCAGCCAACACCAGCAAACCCAAATAATATATTCAGGAAAAAAAAACATATTTAGGGTATGCTATGGCCGAAACAGATGTAACCCAAGAGCAATCTAGGAAGTCTAGAAAAATTAATAAAAATAAGGATAACGTCGATTCCTAGCCTAGTAGGAAAGGTCATTTAGATGTCCTAATCGTCCGCGACCTTTCGTTACATATCCTAACTCAAAGATCGACTCAATTTACTAAAACTATCAAAATTCGTCCAAGATAACGACTCTGTTAGGCAATAGAACACGTGCATGCCACGTGTACTATTTCAAATTTAAATATGACCATTTCCCCATTTACCTTTGTTACACTTCCTAACCCTAACTATGTAATGTTTCACACGAACCATCAAAATCTAGGTTAAGTTAGTGTTGTGATGGTTTTAAAATTAAAGGGATTTGTTTTTTATATTGCCCATGAATCACTCGACATAATTAATATACTCAGATGAGACTTACATTTTTTTTAATATCTGAATTGAATTGATTACTGGAAAGGATTCAAAATACAAAAAAATTAAATTTTCATATTTTATTAATCTACCAAAACAATCAAGTTGCAGTCACAACATATCCTTAAATTCTAATTTAAGATTTCTCTTGGGCATTACCAATGATGTTTTAATGGGTAATAGTCATAGATGAGGCCTTGTTCTTGACCTTAACTGGGAACGTCAAAATCCACAAGCATGTGTAGAACCTTGTTGCTCTTCATCGTCTCGTCTTCCATCATCATCTCTTCAGAATCCAATATGGCCAACACCATGTAGTGCTCCACTGAAACACCAACATCTTCAAGCATACGCCACAAAACTTCTCTACTCATCTCATCCCTTTCAACAAATGAATTGCGAAACTCAAAAAACAAATTTCAAAGGAAAGAAAAAAAAAGATCAACTACTATATATTAAGAACTATTCTAATTAGGAGTTGATGAGTTGAGTTTTGGAAGAAGTAAGAAACACTAGCTTATAATTTATATATTTTTATAGACATTTGGGAGACATAAATTATAATCTTTAATTTTTAACACCAATGTGTAGATTTTGTAATCCAAAAGGATCTATTATAAGTCCCCCACCACCCAATAATAATAATAATAATAATAATAATAGTAATAATAATAATAATAATAATAATAAAGCCAAACATGTTAGTAGAAAAAAATTCAACAAGAGTTAGTTCTACCAAGTTTCGGTTACAAATGGGAATAATATAGCTTCTACCATCAGATCACATACCAATACGTTTAGGGTATATCATGACATACCCTAAACTTCTCTGAATTTGTCTCTACCTACTTCCTTGAATGATTTTAGGTAGCTCATATGCTAGTAGTCTAACTTGTCTACAAATCTTCACCACTCGACCGGGATGCAACATTTATGTCATATATTGGATTTTGGTTAAGAAATTGGTGCTTCGTTGCACCAAATAAACAAAAGCTGCTTACAAAAGGTGATAGATTTATTTGGTTCGCTATTTTGGTCTCCCTTTCTAAGGTTGGTGTTAAGAAACCTTTGAAGCGTTTGGTAGAGAAGTTCATACTCCATTGTTTATTCATCCTCAAACCTTGCATGGAAGAAATTAAGAGTCTTCTTACATCTGGATTCACTGTAAATCAAGTCTTGTTGTCTGGAAGGAAGTGCATATTAAAATTGGGCAGGAGACTTTTTCTGTCTTCTTATGACCGTGGACTATCAAATTGTTCCAGTCTTTGTTGCTTTTGATGAGATGTTTTCTCATGTTGGTTGTGGGTTGCACTCTCAAGTATCGGGGAATGTTTCAAAGGAGGGGATGAACTCCTCTAGGAATTCTTAAGGAAATAGTTTTCTTCTTGGTGTTGAAGGAGATATTTTGTTGGGTGTAGAGGTTGGGAAGACGGATCTTACTGAAAGTGAAGAAGTGTTGGGATCTGGAATTGATCTTATCAAACTAGTAAGGATGGGGTTGAGATTTGCAACAGGTGACCAACAACCTCCTTCACCCTCTGAACATTGTTTACAATGAGTTTGTGAGGGAAGACGACTACGTTTCAGCCCTGGTTTTGGAGTGTTGTAAAGGTTTTGAGGATTTTGGATTTCCGAATTTGAATTTTTCGATTTCAGAAAAGGAGGTGGAAATGGGTTTAGACTTGGCTTGTAAAAAGGTTGTGCAGGTGCAAGTGGATGAAATTTATGATCTAATGGGTTTTAATCCTTCTAAAACCCCGTTTTTTGTTCAGATGTATAAGTGAGGTAAGAAAAAATCAAAGAAATTTGCTTCCACTCGCACTTATGATACAAGGTCTAGAATAAAAATGGAGAAGGAAGCTGATTCTAAAATGAGTGTACATTTTTTTTTCTAAAGGTCTCTCGGATGCTGAAAAAGCCTGATAGTTTGGTAAAGTTATATGGATCAAAGCTTCTGTCTCAGATGAGGAGGTAATTGAGAAGTTACAAAATTGGAAGATGATTTTAATCAGAGTGTTGATTTAGAAATTAACTCTAATGATGAGTTCGGCGACTTGGAGGGTGTGTCTGATTCTGAATTAGTTGGAGGAGTGGGTTGAGAGTTTAAGTTGTTGGCTTTGCTCTGGTGCAGATCTGATTGCTTTGTGATGGGTTGGTTTTTGGGTCTTGTTTTTTTGTTGGTTTAAGTGGATTGTCTTCTGTTGGTGTTGGTCTCTGCTTTTAGTTTTGTTTTAGTTGTTTTGTCTTTGTTCTTAGGTTGGTCGGTCTTGTTCTGTTTCTCTGTTGGTATTTTTGTTGTCCTCTATTAGAGAAGTGTTCTACTATTTTGAGTTATCAAGAGTCCTTCCCTTTGTCTCTCTTTTTCTATTTCGGAAAGAGGATGATTTTAATATATTGCTTTGCTTATCAAAATAATATATATGTCATATATTTTGTTTACTAGGTCGAGTATGTTATATATAATACATGACGTGTAGTTGGACAAGTCATGTATAGTAACATATGTCACGCAATGAAAGTATGTGCTGTAAAACGTCAGAAAGTCAACAACTACATATACCATGCAAGTAAATCACAAGTCGTGAAAGGGCACATACAATATGTGATTTAAGCGGTTTTGAATCCTATAGTTTTTTTATAAGCGATGATTTTATTATAACTTGAAGTTTCAAAAAGAAATCCAAAGAGAGGAGATACAACCCAGAAAAAGTGGATCATCATGGAAACCTTCCAAAGTGCTCGACTTGAAGTCGTAAGCCATATAAAAAACCTCACAAAGACACTAAATTACACAACACTAAGAAAAACTCAGGTACTAACAAAAAACTACAAAAACGACAAAATCACCACGAAGAAAGTAGCTAGGACGGAAGAAAAGGAGTAGAGGTTTCCTCCTCCTCACAAACGATGTCGTAATCTAACACACACTACCTAGGTCAAGCTTGTCGGACACATCAATAAAGTTTGAATGATCTAAACAGTCACCTGATGTTAAGGCCTTTACACACAACTATTTGGCCAAGTCCCAAGCCATTTGTCTATCCTTCCTGGATTCGTAAGGGGACGAGACTTTGCGCAATAATGCAAAAAAGACGATAGAGTTTTTTAAGCTTCTCCCCCTATGTCCCCTAAACATTCCTTTGGACGCCTTAGTAGCATGTACACTACCCTTCAAAAAGTTAATCTAGTCTAACACAATAGTAACATCAACCAAGTTCCCCCCATCTGAGGATGACTTAAGTAACCCAATCGTGCTAAAACTGACATTCTCTTTTCCAAAAACTATCGGGGGGTGTGACAAATGCTAAATCATGTCTAAAGCTCCAATTCCAAGCTAGTAGAAGGCAAGGAGATCCCTACGGTATTGCCCACAACATGGCCAATTGGACATGAGGATCAAATCTGTTGAATTCGAGAGATCAGTTGCCACAGTGACCTGGGCTGGTCCTGTTGACTCCGAACTTTCTGCCTCCACTTTCCGTATCCTACACTCCCATTGCAGCGACCTCAAAGGAATAAAAACTACATCAACGTCCGACAAAAAAGAGGATTTCACCGGAGAGATCAAAACCTATAAATCCTTGTCGTCTAAAACCAGTTATGCCTCAGCCTCCTGCACCACCATATTCCGTGAACGAGCACAAATGCTATGTCCATAAGTCCGGCGTCCAAGTCCTACACGGACGCAATCGTCCCAAACACTCTGGCCACCAACGCCACATTACCTTGATTCCACCTGTGAAAAGGTAACCCATTAATTGCGAACCATTGGAAACAACCATCACTCACCATTATTTCACCTGAGCAGAAAGCTAACAAGAAAATAGGGATTAATTTTTTGATTAGCCCATTCTTCTCATAGAAATCCTGCTCGTAAGAAAACTAGAACATTCAGCTACCAAAATCACGAACACAAACGTCCGAGAGACCTCTTGAACTTAACAGCGCTCAGACCACTATAAGTGAACAAGCCGCCCTTGTAATCCCAAAAAAGGTTCTAAGAAGCGATCCAAGAATGAGACTTAGTAGCTTGACCAAACAAAACCCGAACTCTAGGAGGCTGCACATACTTATTTTGTCCAAGATGAACGGGGTTTGCATCACTCCCCTTTTTCGATCTCGGTGGAACGTCAATCTAGGCAAAAGCAACAAAAAGAACTAAACCTATTTTCTTTGTGTCATTCAACTGGTGAACAATGTTCTTAGCATACCTCTCTGATTTTCTACGCACAAAATCGAAACAACGACCATTACGATTTGGCCTCTGTAACCGGCATACCTTCGAGATCTCCCTAAACTTTGAGCACATACTCCTCAACCAAGCTTCATCCCCATATACAGAAATGTTGCAAACGAACACCTTAACTTCACCCTAAGTTGTGGAAGACTCCCTTTGACACCCGAACCAGGCTTAAGCATCCGATTGTCGAGCTTCACAAAGGACCCAACGACTTATGCAGCCTTGTGAACTTGAGAAGCAATTCGATTTGTCCCACGAGAAGGATGAGAGAGAACTCATTGAAGCTCTTAGAGAAGGATCTCTTTGACAGAGGCCATCTCTCCGGCCAAGTGACGGTGGCGACGATAGTCATCCGGGCTAGGGTTCCATCGTCGTAGAGAGATTTTTTTTTTAATTCTATAGTAGGATTCAGAAGTCGCGATCTCAATATTGTAGATGTATAAAACCGCCATAATCTAATCATATCGAAGGAGTCAAGACCCAGAATCAACCATTTCGGTTCGTCTGAAAGAACCACATGTATCCGTCTCCTTAACCACTACACACCAATGGCGTTGTGACATGTGGTCATTGGAGGGAAATAATAGTCGTTGGCTGCCAACGGCTAATTTGTTTTTTCCTAAATTAATAAAAATTTATATCTATAAATACTTCAACAATTTTTTGTGATGCCGGTACTTCATACTTCACACCACAAGCCAAATTGTATACTTTCTCTCCCATTTTAGTGTTCGAGTTATGGATGATTTTCAAGCCTCGATCCGTAAAATGGATGCACGAGTCTAGTGAAGGGGGAGTAACTCAAAGAAAGAATGTAGTCTCGGGTGGAGGCAGTGAGTAAAAGGTTAGAAATCAAAGAACCTTCCCGAAGAGAGATGAATAGAGGTCATGTCGAGGGCCACGAATGACTAATGTGTGATTATATTGTTGAGGAGCCTATTTACAGCCCCGAGCTCTTTAGGCGTAGGTTCCAAATGAGCCGGCCCCTTTTTACTTGGGTTATGGAAGCGATTGCGATGCATGACAAATTATTTTTTCCAAAAGAAGAACGCTTTCAACCGGCCTGGTTTCTCTAAGCATAAAAAATGCACTACTGCAATATGAATGCTAGCGTATGGGTGCTCGACCGATTCATTGGAAAAAGCATTGTGAAGGGTGCAAGCACTATACTCGAATGTGTGCGACGGTTTTGCAAGGTAGTTATTTATTTATTTATTTATGGAGGAGTACAAAAGAGATCTAAATGTAGAGGACTTGACCCACTTACTAGAATCGAGATACAAACGAGAGTTCTCGTGCATGATTGGGAGTCTTGACTACATGCATTGGTAGTGGAAGAATTTTCCAACCGCGTTGCAAGAAACCTTCGGACGGGAAGAACATCATGGTCGTCCAATGATAGTGCTGGAAGCTATAGTGTTCCTGATTTGTAGATTTGGCATGCATATTTCGATGCAGCTAACTCAAACAATGAGATTTACGTTCTCAATGACAGACAATTTTTCGATAAAACTATTTCTGGTTGTGACTATGCCGTGGACTACGAGATCAACGGTAATCGATACGACTGAACTTATTATTTGGTTGACGGCACTTACCCCAATTAAAGTCAGTTTGTGAAAACGATTCGACGTAATGTCCAAATAAAACAAAAATTGTTTACTAAAGTCCAGGAAAGGTGCTCAGAAACGTGATAGGTACGAAAAAGGAGTAGAAGACGTTTATGAAGAGGACTCTCTAGACATACCTGATTGGACACGACCAGAACGATGACACCATAGAGGCCACTTATTCTACCAGAGATACATTGTCATTCGATCACACCTGAAAAATGGTAACACCCACTGGAAACTCTAAACTGACCTTGTTGAGCACATATGGGATCGCTTTAGAAGGGACTACGAATCATATCTCATTTCAGTTTCTCTTTTAAAAGTTCGGGTAATAAACCGTGTTATTTTTTCTCTCTCAAAATGCGTAGAAATTAAAAACAAACAAAAAATTCTGAAAGTAATTTATTTACCGATTTAACGAGAACGATATTACACGACAAAACTTGAAATAGAACAGAAATACATATAATTCAACGAAGATGGTCCTCAAACAAGGTCTCGTTGTCCGTGTTAAACGAATGGAACTTGATATTCGTGTTCCTTATCGTGAGCCATCTATTGTAACATCTCATTGTCGATGGTTGCATAATCAAACTCGTTAAGGTTGAACGGATCGATCGAAAGTGATAAATTTCTAATGTAAGAAATATTTTTTGTTTGAATATTGATGAAGGAGAAGATGTGGAGTGAACATCCTTAAAAGGGTATTATATTGCAAGATATGGTGTATTTTCCATTGAAAAGTAATTTTTCAAACATCATGAGTCGATTCTGCTTGTTTAATCCAACTAGCAATTACATAATCGGTCTGTCTTTGCTGAATATGTCTGGTCTGATAGATTCTTTAATGTACGAATTAGACTCACGGAACAGACAATGTATTAGACCTAAAATCATTGTATTGATGCATATTTAAGCTTTTCAGACCGATACGACCCGCTATTCAACCGCCATTCAACCCTACCGCAAGTGTGTTAAAAACACTTTTAATGTGTATAAGTATGTTGGTAAATACAATTTTTAGATATCAATACATCATATATGTAATAACTATTATGACGTTTAGGAGATATTTTTTAGCAATAGTGTGAGACATTTTATTCATAACAAGAATTCAGGACAAAAGAGGTGAGACTTGAATGTCGATAAACCAAAATCACGAATACCAATGAAATATTGATTTGGTTATCTCGGTTTTGAGTAGGACTCTTTCCTAGGCTGATATGATAACAATTGAGGCTCCGGTGTGACCGTTCATGACTCGACCTATACTGCACATAGGCGCCTAACTATGAGTTGGCCTTACAGGAGGGTCCAAATATTGATTGAGAGCATGGGCGGAACCAGGAATTTGTTTCAGGGGTATCCATCGACAAATCAATAAAAGATAATTCCATATTACTACCCTAAAACATTCCACTGTTCCATTCACTACCTCAATTTTTTTTTCTCTCGCTATTCTGACGATAGTTAATTTTCCATCAAAACACGTAAAAAAATCATATTATCCTCACTAACAATCAAATTTTCAAAACCATGCCACGAATTTTTTTAGATTTTATTTAAGAAAATATAAAGCTCTGCTTCTCGATCCTTGATTGCCTCCGTTCTCCATCCAATCTAGAGCCACAAATAGGATAAAACCCTTGACTTTGATGCCATTCTGGCTATCAATAAGTTTTGCAGTATCAAACCTTGAATGAACATATATGAAACCAAATACCTTTCCCTTTCGATTTGGTCTTTTGAAAACAGTGGATTTGACAATATGAACAACGGTGCCAAAATACGAATCGAACCATTTCTGAGTCGTCCCGAATGGGAGATTGCATACAAAAACCTTGGTTAAATGATTCAGGGAATATTTTGTTCCTGTTTTTGTTAGCGTGCTCCCGTGTGTTTTGTTTCGTTTTATTCTGTTTTTTGGGATAAGGTTAGGCCTTATAGCTCCCCCTTAGTGGAGTTCCCTTGTAAGCGTGTTACTGGTCTTTTAGCCTTTTGTCTCATTTCTCCCTGAAATGGGTCTCTTCTTAATAAAAAGGGTTATTTACGATAAGGTACCCTTATGTTTCGTCCACGAACGATAAGGTACCCTAATGAATTTTGTGTCCGATAAGGTACCCTAATGATTCGTCCACGAACGATTTGGTTTAAAATTGGCATATTCTGTTAGTTTTTAACGGAATATTCCTCTAACTTAGACATTTTCAGTTAAGTGGGGTGTGAAATGACGAATTTACCCTTTCTTATTTTAAGCTTATAAATTTGATAGACAAAATGACCATTATACCCTTAATTATATAATACAATAAAAATATAGTAAATAAATAAATTTAATTTTTTTTAAATTTCAAAATTAAATTATTTAAAATAATAAAAAATATTTAAAAATATTAGAAAATACAAAAAATTTAAAAATCATTTTTATTTTTTTAAAAAAATAATTTTATTAAAAAAAATGGCAGAATCGTCTTCTCCGGCGTGTCTCCGGCCAGCCCATCCTTCGTCGTCGTCGTCCCCGGCGACCCCCACCTCCGTTGCCTCCTCCCTCTTCGACCTCCCACCGTCCTCACCTTCATCGCAGAGCTGGAGCTCGCGATTTGGTTCAGATCTGAACCAAATCGCGAGCTCCAGCTCTGCGATGAAGGTGAGGACTTTGAGAGGTGGAATAGGGAGGAGGCAGCGGAGGTGGGGGTCACCGGGGACGACGACGGCGGAGGATGGGCTGGCCGGAGACACGCCGGAGAAGACGATTCTGCCATTTTTTTTAATAAAATTAATTTTTTAAAAAAATAAAAATGATTTTTAATTTTAAAACTGTTTTAATAAAAAAATATTTATATATAAAAAAATTAATTATTAAAAAATAAAACTAATTAAATATAAAATCTGATTTTAAAATATAAAAATCTGATTTTTAAAAAATAAAAACTGATTTTTAAAAAATAAAAACTGATTTTTGAAAGAAAAAAATTCAGTTTTTTAAAAATATATTTTTTAAGAAATATATAATTTATTAATTTTATTTTGAAAATTAAAATTAATTAGAAAATATAAATTAAGGAAAAATAATAACTGAGGGTATAATGGTCATTTCACTCTTAAGTCAAAAGCCAACTAAAATGATAAAGGGCAAAATGGTCTTTTAACTATGGGCTGTTAGTTTTTGAACAGCAGAAAACCAAATCGTTCGTGGACGAATCATTAGGGTACCTTATCGGACACAAAATTCATTAGGGTACCTTATCGTTCGTGGACGAAACATTAGGGTACCTTATCGTAAATAACCCTAATAAAAATCTGAGCTTATATAAAAAGATATATTTTATTTGAAAATTATTTCTACAAATCAAATATTCCAACCCCTCTCTCCCCGGCCACCGATGAAGAATTATGAGAAGATGGAGACAGAGGCTTCGACTTTTTGGTGAGTAGTGGCGATTGGCGACAGAAGTGAAATCGGAGCACCGGTCTTCATGGTGTCCCAGACATCCCACCTAACGAATTTCATAATTAACATGTACGAAATTACTTTTAGTAGGTTAACAATCGTCGTATAAAAAAATTGAAAGGGTTGTAAATTATTTTGATAAATAACACCGATTTGTTTGTTAATTAGATAACCCGATACTAGCAGGTGGCCAAATAAATAAGCCATGTTAACGATTGATTAAATTTAAATGTTTAGAGTACATTTCTATTATTTATTTGACTAGCAAACTTAATATTATTATTGCAGTTTTATTTAACACATGCTTTTAGGAGTTTGAAGATCGTAGTTTTTTGAAACTAGGACAATCTATATTATTGATCATGACAATGAAATGTAAAAATAAACATAATTGGCTCTCTAACCCCTGAGTTTCAATATATGTTCGAGACCCCGTAGGGATTCCGCGTACTTGGACCCGTATTAGTGGCATACTTTGTATCGTAGACAATAAGGAACACAAATAAACACAAAAAGAACATAAGAAACTATAGATCCTACGCTGCCAGTTCTTCTAGAACCCGTAACTTTTGTAGTAGGACGTTTTTGGTATCGCTAACGCATCGTCTTGAGTCGTCAGGATGTTTAATTATGCTAGGACATCGGAGCAAGCTTCGGGTGTGACTTCACCGATACTTCTCGTAGAAATAAATCGTTTTGGCTTCCGTAGATCATCATTGGATCGACCCACAAAGGTCTGTCCTGACTCGAGGTACCAGACTTTGGGTGCCGTGGGGACAGACCCCATCCTATCGTCCCTCCTCTCGGATCCCAGGTCCACCGTATATATTACTTCGAGTTTCGTACCTGACATTCACCAGAGAAAGGGGGCATCTGAAGGCCGGAGAATATCAGCAGATCAAAACCCCATGACGACTTCACCCAAAGGAAACCCAGATAACGACTTCACCTATAAGTACAACCCAGAACACGACTTTACCCGAACGAGCAGCCCATAAATTGACTTCCTCCAACGCCAAAACTCGATTATGCGGATCCTAGATCGGAAGTCATATTGAAAAAGCCGCATAGGAGAAGAGAATGATGAAAAAAAACAAGTAGACAAATAAGAGAAACAAGGGGGAGAGGGTCGCCGCCGCCGACTGCGTCGACTAGGGTTTTCCTTTGGTGTCTAGAGAGAACTGTGATTCCCTCACAGGATTTTGTCGTATGTTAATGAAAGAAGATCGTAGTTAATGTCCTCTTAAGTCTTAAGTCTTAACCAAAAGAGTCCAAAATAGATAATACACATGCAATGTATTATTATTGGAAACTTGACCACGCATAATATTTTGGAAAGCCCAGCCCAAGTCAAAAATCAAGAGAAAATTGTAGGGTGTTCCGAGTAGGATTCGAACTCAAGTGATAAGGTAATATCAAGGATTCTTTAACCATTAAGATAACCTCCCATACATTTAGGGTGTTCCATGGAACACCCTATAACCCTATAGTTCCACCCCTGACTGAGAGGAGTACCCAAGGCATGTAGGGAACTCGGTGGACGATGGAAAAGTACGGTTGATTAGAGGCAACTGTGGTAGGGGTAGAGCGCTCCTTCTCTCGTGCATCTCATATCCCCATGGCCCCATGGGGCTTGGCTAGGCTGTTTTCCAAACCTCTCCTAATCCTCATGTACCTCTTTCGTAGCAGCCAGGGTGGGCTCTATCGTCGACCGTTTCATTAGGGTCGTAGGCTTGGGCTTGTTATTCTGTCCAGCCCCCACTCGAGCCTAATATCCCCTTCATCGTTCTTCCCAATCCCATAAGGAACCACAATAGATTCGAATAAGACTTCCATCCTTTGTTGGGACTAGTTAGGATGTCAAGCGTTATGGTCGGTGGACTGACCCATGCCAAATTGTCTTCTGAGCCCGACGATGGTAAGGCACGAGCTATGGCTTCTACCTATTAGGGGGTGCTGGTTCATTAGGAAACATATTGGACGTCAACAGGTTTGCAGTAGGCTCTTGTGGTTCAAAAACGGGGGGTACACCGGGCTCTTTCCCAACAAAATGGGGGATCGACCATACAACAACGGCATACAGGTAGGATCGTCTATTTTGTGTGAAAGGAGCCCCCGAAAGCTTCTCCGGCTTAGACTGGAGCGAGAGGTCAAATCTTCGGCACCACGGTTGCTCTTGGGGGAAGAGCTTAGCAGTCATGGTCTGCGTGACCAATACGCCCATAAGTCAACATGAAAATGGGAAGTCGTTCATATTATTTTCTCACTCGAAAAGCCCGTTGGTATCTCGGGAAGGTGAGGATGATGGATCTCCAGAGCGGCCTCGCCAGGTTTAGCCAGAATGTTACCCACAACGCCTTTCTCCAATCGAGGCCCCATTATTCTTATTCAATATGGGCATAATCCCCCAAAGCATTTTCGATCAGTATCCTTGTTCCCTTATCCTGAAATCTGGCGAGATCCCATTGGTTGCGCCTAGAGTTGGATGTCGTTCATCCGAATCTTGGATGGAACCAGTGTCAATGGTGCCCTCTTGAGGCACCAATGTTAGTCCCTCTAAACCTGCTCCTTGATTTCCTGATATGCGAAGTAGAACGCGTCAATCCCATAATTGATGTCCTTTTTTTTATAATCTCGAAAAATTTATTAGAAAAAAAATTAGATTCAAGCAGGATCTAACCAAAGATAACCATTACAAAAGAGCTCTCAGTAGGAGCTGCGGGAACAAAACCCGAAATAAAAACCGAAAAACCACAAAGTCAACCATAGGTGACCCACTCTTCACCTTCTGACGTCAAGTTCGGGTCGTCAAAAGCTTTAGCTGCATGAGCAAGCTGATCTGCTTTAGCTTGTAAAATCTGTTTCCCAATGTCCATAGAGTTTACAAGTCTTTCACGACCCAAAGAGCGAGTTGGTTTAACTTCAACAGTGTAGTAATCCACTAAAAAAATTGGAGGGCGACTCTAACGATTTGAAGCTCTAGTTTAAGCTTCGGATGTTGAAGAAGCACCCCCTTCCACGGACTACTCTGATGAACCTTTCTAGGTGCGGAGGCAAGAACCAAAGTTGTTGGATTCTAGATAATAGCACCCTGATCTGGAACCACCACAGCGATATCACCCTCGATTTCGGATGCCTCTGTAGTGTTGGCCCCAATAACAGGCCCATAATCCTGAGCCATCGGCCCATTGAGTGAACCCAACCCAATCCTAACATGCTTATTAAACTGATCCAAAAAATTGGATTGACCACTTGGTGCAAGCCCACTAGAACAATCCTTTCCCAAAGAGAGAAGCCCAAATTCCTGATCCGGGCCAGTGTCTGTGACTTCGTCTTCTCCATAAATCACGCAATCGTTACCAACAATAGAACAATCATGCGCATAAACACCAATCTGTCCCGATTCATCGCCATTCAAAATCACCAGAGGATGATCAGCAACAACCTTCATCGAATCAGAAGGATCCGAGATTGTGGGATTGAAATTTGAAGAGCCAGGATTGAAGGAGCCGAAGGAGGGGAACAGTCGACGTCACCGTCCCGTACCACCACCAAACCTTCGGCTTCAAACGTTGTCTCCGACGAGACCAAGGTCTCCGAAGACCGTCGATCACCATACATCGGAGCTTTTAAGTGGACGACTGGCTGGCCAGGCAATTGAGAAACGAACTGATCAGATATGGTGAACGGTTCCTTCGTCTCTGAACCAGAAATTGGCGACTTCCGGCGACGAGTGATGGCTAAAAATAGAACATAACCGTTGATCTTGAATCTGTTTAAACAAGCAACAACCTGATTTGCCTCATCCTTGTCCCGGAATCGGATAAAACCAAAGTATTTTCCTGTACGCTTTGGACGATGTAAAACAAAGAATGAAGTGATTTCGCCAAAAGGTTTGAATACGTTTCGAACTCAGTCATCAGAGGACTCGAGTGGGAGACTACATACGAACACCTCATTTTCTCGAAGAACACTGCGACTCTGCTTTAAAGAACGACGTTGAAATGAGTGTACCTCTTTACTTATACCTTGTGATGCTCTGTTTGGTTCTTGCCGGTAATAATGTTTCCAACCTTCCTGATACCAGAATTTGCCTCAATCGGGTTGGAGTCCCGTACAAGAACATCGTCGTTTCCAACCTTCTCTACAACCAATCCAGATGGCACCACAACTGATTTCTTCCGAAGAGCACGCCTTTGTCGACCAGCCTTCGCTGATCATGCTACAATCTTGATAGGCTCCTTACAAGAACTGGCTGCAACACCACGCCGAACTGCCCTTCCCTGAATTTCTTGATCACTCGACTCAATAGCCCCAGAAACTATCACAGTATAGTCTCTGTACAAAGAAACCCGGAGAGAAAAAAACTTGGAAAAGATAGCCTTGCAGCCATCAATGCACTCAATTACCTAATCGAAATGCATTTTGATTCCCCATAATTGATGTCCTTAATGACCAGTCAATCAGTCCCCCAAGCCTTTGTCATGATGGCCAACATTATTTTCCGGTTGTAAGTGCGGGTGGTGAGTAGACAACCGATCAGGAAAAAGTCTCGATATATGGGAGGTTCTAGGTCCTTGGGCTCTTGATGGAACTCCACTATGAAGTCCTCATCTTCCTCAATCCGGAGGGCCTCAATTCATGTTCGGAGGTCGAGGAGATCAACGGCCGACATAAGGATCGGTGGATGTAGGTCCAAAACGGTAGAAATGATGGTTGGGGTGGTGGATTGTCGGATGAGGCTGGGATCTCGGGGCCCTTTTTAAAGAGCTGGAGGGTTTCCTAGATTCACTACCAAGTGGGACTGACGGAAAGACATTAATGACTCTAGACCTTGCATGAGGGAGCGACAATCGAGGCTTGTTGACCGAGGGTGGGGGACAGTGGCACCATAAGAACGACATACGAGGATAACTGAGGAGATGAAGGTAACATGCAATAAGAGGCACGAGCAGATTATAAACCTTAATCGGATGATAGTATTTGTCAATATGTGATTTGTACATTTAGAAGACTTTTTATCCTGTTATAAATGTTGATTAGGTATTAAATGTGCAATTTGTAATAATGTTAGTATTTAATTTATGTCAAATATATTTAATATATATTTTATATTTTATTATAATGTATTTATACTATAAAAAATAGATATTAAAAATATAATTATGTCCTGAACTATCATCATGAGTTTGTAGAGCAGGCTTATAATGTTTTGTTTTGTGGCAAATAAGTGACTGTATATAAGTTGTTGACGTGATTCATGTTTGATCTTGTCTTTTTTTTTGAGCAGATGTTTGATTTTGTCTAATTACATAACACTTGTACGAGTTTCTACATATTTGTCCAATGGATATAATTTGCTAAACCTGGAATCTGGATGACGGCGTGGATGGCTCTAAGCATCCACCAATGCTGACTATTATTTATTTCTCTCTTTTAGCTGGTAATATTTGATAAAATTACAAAGTAATGATTGGTCATGGTTATGTAACTCAGTCTATAGCTACTCTTCAAAGTTTTGCCAACTACCTAAGAATCATTCACTGGGTAGCAAAGAAAAAGTCCTTAATTGAGTTACTATTTATTTGTCAACAAATGGATAATTATTCGTTGTACTGGTTTGGGTCCAGAGAGACAATTGTTCCTTGTTTTTTTTTCTTCACTGTAGTTCATTTTGAAGCCTTGGGTTTAGTTGCTTCTGAAGCAAGTCTCTTCATCTTCTTTAGTTCTTCTAAGTTTAGCTAGGGTCGGTTTAGGTGATAATCGTTCTTGTAATTGTGACGTTTTATCTCTTTTTTCTCCTCGAAAGAGGTTTTTAGTTTCAATTTGCTTTACTGATCAAAAAAATAATAATACGGGAATCAATTAATTATCAATTCATATTTGCAAGGATCTTATACAAGGCCTCTGACCTAGCCGTTTAAGGCCATGATAGTTATGGCTATTGCCATGGTTTCTATCATGGCTCCTCTCCTCCTACTCGCATTTTATGAATTTGCTTTTGATAATTAATCCCCTGCGCCTCTTCTTGAGGATTTTGTTAGGAGTTTTTCAGCAGGGCTCCCTTCGAGCCTGTTCTAGCCATCGCGACGTTGGCTCCCTCCCGCCACCAATGACGCGTCTCCCGACTCTGTTCGACACCACCTCTACAACTCCGATTGTTTTCACTGAAGCCGCCACCGGCGCGTCCTTCTCCCTAGCCTCCACCACTGCACTCTCTGAAGCCGCCGCCGCCGTCGTCTTTAAGTTGTCGTCGTCGTCGTCTCTTACAACGCCTCCTCCGTGGCCTCCACCACCGCACCTCCCTCGACCCCTTTCTCGATTATGGATCTCTTTTATTTTATCTGACTTCGTCTTTATAGGTTCACTAACGAAAAGAATTCAGTGCTCTAAGGACTGGCCTTGGGAGGGGTCCCTGGTAAGAGCTATGCCTCCCTCTGAAATTGATGATAGAAAGTTCGGTCGCACTCTCCAGAGTATACAATGTTTAGGCAATACCTTGAGCAACCGTAGTCAGTTTCGCCATACTTTAGAAGTGGGTGATAGCAGGTTCGGTCATATTCTACTATGCATGCAACGTTTAGGCAAGACCTTGAGCAACCGTAGTCAACTTCGCCTAGTTTTAGTTCTGAGTCGCCTTTATGGCACCCCATTCAATACCGTCAATGACAGTTATAGTATGAGAAGAACTGTGACACTATTGTGTCTTTTGTCTGTTCTTCGTGGTCAGGGATTTATTCCCAATGCACTCAGATGTATTTTAACTTAAATTAAGGCTGAAAAAAATGGTTAAATATGACAAAAAAGATTGAATGAGCTCTATTAGCATTTTTTGGAGCCGCTTGCTCAAGCAGCTGTGCGTTTTAACCGGTGTTGATCCTCTTGGCACAGGTCCGATGTATCTTGTTCGTCGCATGGGCGGAGATCTTCCTTGCTAGTAGTTCTGACTGGTGGCCATCCAACCTCGACATCTTCAATCCTCTTCAGTCTCTGATTTGTCCACCTATACAATCCCGATGGTTGTCGTCGCACCCCCGCCGCCTCTACAACCGTCATTGAAGTTTCCATCGGTGTATCCACCTCATTGGCCTCCACCGAGACCTCCTTCTCGATCTCTATCCCGACTCTAGGTCAAGATGATCGACTATTTTTGTTTTGTTTTGTTTTTTTTGTTCCTTTTGTAAGGTTAATGATTAGTGAGCAAAGATTCAGGGTTTCTACTAGAGGATTCAGGGACTTTTACTGGGAGGGATCCCCAAATCACATCTACCATCGTCGCTCTCCTCCCGTTAAAACTGTCGAGTTCAAGTTCGGTCACCCACCTCACGATGAAAAGAGTCCTTGAAAAGTAGGGATCAAGCAGCGGTTTGGCACTAATTTGAGCGTCCCTTGCCAGTTTATTAGTTTAGATTTCATTAAGCTATCGTGCTTTCAAAACTAGAGACTAACTCTCGAATTTGTTATGAGAACTGCGAACAAAGCCTCTCCTGGTTCGTTAGGAAGGCATGTTCTGTGGCGAATCTTCAGTGATCAGTGTATCTTCTTCCTGAGGCACTCCGTTGTAACGACTCTTTGATTTCTCAATAATATTATCAATTATTTTTTAAAAATGGTCAAATAAGACTATTAAAAAATAACTCTAGAGACGCTTTGTAGTCATAACCCTAGGGCTCATCTTTCAACACCTATAGCACTGACCAGCTCTACTGTTCCTGTTTCCTCGTGAGTTATGTGATGCCTTCGACTCCCCCACCACCTATGGAAACCTCTTCTACCGGACCTCATGCCTTTATTAAACCCAAGAAATCTCGGTGTGATCCTCATCCCAAACCGTCCACGTCTCCGTCGATGGTCCCCCTCCCCTCCTTCATCGTCTGTAACGTCCAAACCGTTGTTCTTCACTCATGAACTAACCGCATCCACCTTCATTGTGGTTTGTACTCTACCAACGTCTCTGACGGATGGTGCAAATCGACCAATAGATAAGCGTGATTGGAAGATCCATACTAAGGAAGGATCGTTGATGCCCGCTCCTCTGTCGCTGCCGAACTCCAACTTTCTACTCACAATTAGGGGTGGCCCTAATCCCCCTGAATAGGTGATGAGAGCCCTCACATCCACTCAGCATGGGATGCCCCTTTCGGGATTCGATCCCTATCTTCAGGTCTCGACGTCGTCTGGATCCTATGACAGCCTATCGATCATGTCAAGCCCTACGTCGAGGCCACCCCTGCCCCCAATCATTTTGTCGCCTTCTGTAGATGAGCTTTAGGATGGATTGTTTATGTGACTTGTTACGGTGAACGAAGAGGTTGTGATCGAGGCCACGTTCACCCCAATTTCCTTTGAGGTCTTTACATGTCGTTAGTTTGGCATGGTCGGTAGAATGCTCACGTGTTGGTCGTATCTGAAGGACACTATGTTGAAGGTCATAATGAAGGCTTCAGGTCGCTGAAACTCGGACTCGTTGATCAAGGACTTGGAGCCTCTTAATTTTACCTACATTTTGTTATCACAGTTGTTGGTTGTTATAAAATACACTGTTAGAACCTATGATCTTGAATTTATTTTCTTTGATATATAAATTATTTACTTTTTACGTCTTACTATTTATGCTTACAACTTAGATAAAGTTGAAGGTCGAGTTAACAAAGGTCACATATTAAAAATTCTAGGTGGGAGTTGAGCTTTTCACGAATTATAAATATGTTCTTGTAGTAAACAAAGACACATTGAACCTTATACAACTGGCGACATAAAAAAAATAGTCCTCTATGAATGTTTACTACATATCAAGGATGAATAAAAATATCTACTACTATAATTATTTATGTAGTTCAATATTTTATTTTATTTAATAAGATGAATTGACGAACTATTTTATTTAATAGTATAGTGTTTAAAATAACAATTACGAAAATACAAAAAATACGATAACACATCTTGGTCACCTACATTTATGCGGTAGTCGTTCGTCTTTTAACGCACGATTATGGACATTATAAGAGAGGGAGTTTATTTTGGAGTTGTTTACTTGCAAGTTTGAAACGGGGCGAACCCATATGGTTTCGACAAGGCGACTGATTATTTCCTCGTGTGTCGAACAACATTTATAATTTGCATCGAAGTCGCTCCAACTACGCTCATGTGGTGGACGATTCTCGAATCACCCACATTTACGATTATGGATGTTGCACGTAAGAGAAATTTTGATTTCAAATAAGTAGGCTCAATCAAGCTATTATAAGACATTAAGTGGCGATAAAATTATAATATAACTATAGAAAGTTATACGGGTCTAGAGCGTCAATACACCTACCCCACAGTGGGCTTCTTAGACTATATTCTAGAACTCGGGGTACTCAACCCTCTATCTATGTAAGAGTTGTTGGCACTAGTTATTGAATAATAATACCCGACCTCGTTTAAAAAACATGTAATAAAAACATTGGATTAGGAAGAATTTCAAAAATTGTATAAACATGCTATGTCATGCGATACAGTCAAGTGTTACATTGGTGGTGGCGTTTGGCTGACACGGATGAAGATTCTCCCGTGGAACTATAGGGTTTTTTTTCTTTCTCAGTTATGCTTGAGAATATGCAGGGTAAGATCCATAATGTGGTCGGATTATTCAAGAAGCATGGTCATGACATGAAAGGATGCAACACAGAAATAAGGGAAACATTGGTCAAGTGGGGAAAATGTGTTTAAGGAGAATACATGAAAGATACACTAGTGTCAGATAAAAATTACCTTCCTCAATAAGAGGACGGATCAGTAGGGCATCCAATAACTGAGGCTATTTAGAAATAGTATCACCCTAGATAAGAAGAAGATTTTTGTGTTAGAGGGCTAAGCAATTCAGGCCATAACAATAATTTAGAGGCTATTTTATATGTTATTTCAACAATTTAGAAGTGTTTTCATCATTTCTATATATATTTATCTTTTCATTTTTTGTTTTATAAGTTTATAGTCTACTTAGTAACTATGATATTTTCATATATCTTAATCGTTTGTAAATGAACTCTAAGAATCTAGGATTGTAGGAAGTAACATTGTTCTTTTGTGAATTAAATAGATATTATGTGATGTCGCATGTTGATGGTCATGTCGGAAAATTTTATTTGGAAGTGAGTCTCTTAAATGATAGGAAATATTCCGTCCCCTTGATACAATGAATTATGAGTTTATGGTTAGTGGTAATTGGTCTGAATTACATCTAAGACCCGACCACGTGAGTGTGTAATTGGTCAAGGTTTCGAGAATTTTACGTTAATGCTTGCCCTCAGTACCCTAAGGTTTCTTAGATGCAACTCGAACACCAACCATGTTGTAATAGTTATTGCCTCTTAATTTTACCTACATTTCGTTATCACGGTTGTTGGTTGTTATTAAATACAATGTTATGAACCTATGATCTTGAATTTATTTTATTTGATATGTAAAATTTTACTTTTTACGTCTTATTATTTATGCTTACAACTTAGATGAAGTTGAAGGTCGAGTCAACAAAGGTCACAGATCAAAAATTCTAAGTGAAAGTTGAGCTTTACGCGAATTATAAATATTTTCTTGTGGTAAACAAAGACATATTGAACCTTATACAAATGGCGACATAAAAAAACAATAGTCCTCCATGAATGTTTACTATTTATCAAGGATGAATAAAAATATCTACTACTCTAATTATTCATGTAGTTCAATATTTTATTTATTTATTTGAAACGATTTGTGTATTATTTTATTTAATAATTTATTGTGTAAAATATATAATTACGAAAATATAAAAGAATACTCATAACACCTCTTGACGGACGTTACCATGATGCAAGAAAAACAACAAAAATATTAATGTATATCTCTATCGAACCAAAATAGCTGAATAACGAACCAGATAGAGATTGTATGCCTATTTTATTTTATGGGTACAATACCCGGACTTACCTCCAATAACTACTTGACGAGTGATGCACTTTCCGTGCCCCGATTCTACATGTAAAACTTGAGAAATACGTACATTTTACTTGCAAAAAAAAGGCTACAGTTTGAAACGGGGTCAAACCCATATGGATTTCGACAAAGGCGAATAATTATTTCCTCGTGGGTTAAACAATATTTATAATTTGCATCGATGTGGCTCCAACCACGTTCATGTGTTGGACGATTCTCGAATCGCCCATATTTACGTAGTAGTGGATCGTCTTTTGGTGCACGACTATGGGCATTGTACGTAAGAGAAATTTTGATTTCAAATGAGTAGGCTCAATCAGGCTTTCATAACAAATTAAGTGACAATAAAATCGTTCTCATAGAATATGTGGCTGCGGCAGAGAGAAACCTAATTCTCTCTGCGCGCAGCCCCTCCCCACCCTCCTCCATGGCAGCTCCTTTCTTCCACCGTCGAAGTCCCAGCTTCCAAGCTCTCCACTACCTCCAGGTGAGGTTCTCTCTACCCTACTTAGGGTTCGCCGCCGCCGTCATCGTCGTCTATTTCCGCCCACCAGCCGCCGTGACCGTCATCGCCGTCCATCGCCGCCCCCGTCATCGTCGTCCATCGCCGCCCTCGTCATCGCCGTCTCTCATCCACCGTGGCCCTCCTGCCATTTTCCGGGTTATGGACTCCATGCGCCGTCCCCCATCTGCGGCGGCCTCCCGCCCCAGAGCCACCTAACGTCGGCATGGGTGCGTTCCCTCGATGGATCTGGGATCCGGGAGGAAGGACGATAAGTCGGGGTATGTCTCCACAGCACCCGAAGTCGGGACCCTCGATCTCGAACAAACCGCTGCGGGTCGAACCAGTGATCTCGTCTTCCGCACTACTTCGAAAGATCCGGGCGAATCATGTTCGATTTTGGAAAATGAGGTGATAAATCCAGTGTATAGTGTTGATAAATCCAGTGTATAGTGTTGATAAAAATTACCCAGACTTAACTTTTTTTAAAAAAATCAACCCCAAAAATAATTTTTTTTCGTGCTTCAAAATATATTCATGACTGATCTTGATAAAAAGCCCTTGAAAAAACAAAACTAATGGCGCAAGTTTGAAGCCAATCGGAGTTCAAACGAAGCGGGAAAAATTAAATTAGTGAATTGGTATGATGGTTTTACTAAGAAGCCCTTACCCCTAACTAAAAAGTGCTGTTTTTTTTTGCAGCCAACAAGTCAACCACTCAATTGCATCTCATCCATCCATTCTTAAAATGAATGGCTTGGATTGGTTCACACAGTTTTTACGTTAAAGAGTGGTTTCTATTTGATTTTTTTCTCTACACCTTAGAGAAAGTTGAAGTTCGAGTTAACAAAAGTCACATATTAAAAATTGTAGGTGGGAGTTGAGCTTTTCACGAATTATAAATATGTTCTTGGGGTAAACAAAGACACATCGAACCTTATACAACGGGCGACAAAAAAAATAGTCCTCTATGAACGTTTATTACTTATCAAAGATGAATAAAAATATCTACTACCATAATTATTTATGTAGTTCAATATTTTATTTTATTTAAAAAGATTAATTGACGAGCTATTTTATTTAATAATATAGTGTTTAAAATAACAATTACGAAAATACAAAAATACGATAACACATCTTGAGTCACCTACATTTATGCGGTAGTCGTTCGTCTTTTAACGCACGATTATGGACATTATAAGAGAGGGAGTTTATTTTGGAGTTGTTTACTTGCAAGTTTGACACGGGGCGAACCCATATGGTTTCGACAAGGCGACTGATTATTTCCTCGTATGTCGGATAACATTTATAATTTGCATCGAAGTCGGTCCAACTACGCTCATGTGGTGGACGATTCTCGAATCACCCACATTTACGATTATGGACGTTGTACGTAAGAGAAATTTTGATTTCAAATAAGTAGGCTCAATCAGGCTATCATAACACATTAAGTGGCAATAAAATTATAATATGACTATAGAAAGTTCAAATTCAGAATGGGTGGGAATTTTGATTTCAAAAAAGTGTTCCAAATTAAAGAAGAGAAATTGAATAGTAGAAAACATAAGCCAAAGCGGGAATGGGTCATGGGCAGGTTCTACGGTTAATTTATGTGTATCGCCGATTCAAATTCAACCCACAAGTCATTCTTGACGGTCAACATATTCAACAGCTGACCATTTCCTCGTATACGATGGCAATACCGGTCTTGGTCACTTGGGTTGCCATAAATACGCACATATATATATGGTCTTCCTCTCTCCATTCTCATCACCACATACAAATATCCCAAAACTCAGATCCTCAGCTATATAGTTATTACCTACTCTCTCATCACAGCCACAGCCACCACCACAAACACAAACACACAAAGCAACAAGGATTAATTAATGGCTTCCTTGCAAAGTTCATCGGCCGTCCTAATCTCCTCATCATGCTCTTCATCTTCCAAGAGACCGGTGATTAAGTCTGCCCTCAATTTCCCAAAACTCCCCAACAAAATGGCTTTGTCCAAATTGCCTACCAAGAGCTTGTTGGCGATCGAAGATTTCAGCAGAAGGAACGGATTCGCCGCGGCCGTACCAATTATAGACGAGAAGCATCAAATCTCTCCGGCATCCGTCCAGCTCCACGCCCTCCTGGAGGCCATCGCCGACAGGATCGAGATGCACGACAACATATGCGAGCAGCGCAACAACTGGAACACCCTCCTCCTCAACTCGGTGAACATGATCACCCTCACCGCCACCACCATGGCCGGCGTCGCCGCCACCACCGGATCCCACAACCTGGCCCTGAACATCTCCTCCACGCTCCTCTTCTCCGCCGCCACAGCGATGCTGGCCGTCATGAACAAGATCCAGCCCTCCCAGCTCGCCGAGGAGCAACGCAACGCCTCCAGGCTCTTCAAGCAGCTCCACGCCCAAGTCAAGACCACTCTCGCGCTCCGAACCCCGACCAAAGCCGACGTGAGCGACGTCATGGCCAAGGTGCTCTCCCTGGACCGGGCCTACCCTCTCCCCTTGCTCGGCACCATGCTCGAGAAATTCCCCGCCACTCTCGAGCCCGCGGTGTGGTGGCCCACCCACAAAAACAACGCAACCACCCACCGGGAATCTCGGAGGCAGTTAAGCAACGGCTGGAGCGCTGAGCTGGAGCAGGAGATGAGAGACATTGTGTCCGCCTTGAAGACCAGAGACGCCCAGGAGTACAAAAAGCTAGGCAACTTGGTGCTCAAGGTCAACAAGGTTCTCGCCATCTCGGGTCCTCTCCTCACCGGTCTCGCCGCCGCCGGCTCCGCCTTCGCGGGGGTCTCCTCGTGGGCCGCCATGGCCGCCGTCGTCGGCGGAGCCTTGGGAGGCACCGTTGCTAGCCTCGAGCACGGTGGCCAAGTCGGTATGGTTTTCGAGATGTACAGAAACTGCGCCGGGTTTTTCGGGATGTTGGAAGACTCTATTGAGTCAACGCTCCAAGAAGGAGACGTGGACAAGAGAGAGAACGGAGAGGTGTTTGAGATGAAGATCGCCATGAAATTGGGCCGGAGCTTGTCCCAGCTCAGAGATTTTGCTACCAAATCCGCGGCTTGCTTGTCACCTCGGGAGTTTGCTAGCAAGCTTTTCTGATCACCCTCTTAATCTCTGTAATTAATTACTAATCATTCTTTGATTTCTTAAACGAACCAATTTTATAGTTTTGTATAGATCAATATAAATGTACATGACAAATATACTTGATTATTTATACTGTTCAATCCTCTTGTTTTTTATAAATAGTAGAAATGTATGCATATGACAATTGAGAAATATTATATTAAACAAATTCATACCAAAACAAAATGGACAATTTTTTTTCTCCCCGCTGTATATTCAACCCATCCCATTATTTAAGAATAAAGATTAGGTCAACTCATCCCGTTATTTAAAAATAAAGATTAGGTCAACTTGTTTTTCATAACTATTAGATTTCAAAAGTGAGTTAGTTTGTGTTTTTCTTTACGGCCTTCAACTCGCGGCTGCCCTAAAGACTTGTAATGGGTCTAAGGCATCCGAGTTGGATGGGTATTCGCTATTGTTTCTGCAGAAGATCTAGTCCTTGTTAAAGGGGGTTGCTATAGAGCTGTTTTCCGCTTTCTTTAGTAGGACAAACTAGGAAAGGGGTTGAACTCCATGTTTATAGCCTTGATACCGAAAGTTGACAATCCCAAGTATTTCAACTATTTCAGGCCTATTAGTCTTGTTTCCTCTATTTATAAGATCTTGGCGAAGGTTCCGTCTAGATAACTCAAGACAGTAATTGACGGGTTGGTTAGTGATACGCACTCGGGTTTTATTGGTGCTCGTCAATTTTTTTTATGGTGTTTTGATTGTTTCTGAGTTGATCAGTTATCTAAGGAATTAAAAGGAGGAGGTGGTGTTTTTTAAGATAGATTTTGGAAAAGCCTTTGGATCCCCCTCTTCTTCGATTAGTGATTACTCCCAATCCAAAGAACCCCTTTTCCATTCATAGAGAAATCCAATCGTCAAAATCGTATGACTCGGTAAGTTGGAAATGTTTGTACTTGTGCCTCTTCAGAATGGGGTTTAGGAGGAGGTGGAGGGGCTTGATTTCTGAATGCCTTGCATCCCACACTTCGGTTCTTGTGAACGAGTCTCCATCTCCAGAACTTGAGATGGGCCGCATTTTGAGACAGGGTTGCCTTCTCTCGCCTCTCTTGTTTGTGTTAGCAGCAGAGGGTCTTCACCAGGTGCTGATAGGTTATGAGGCCCGTGGGGAGTTTCCTGGGATTCAGTTTTTGGGTGTGAGATCCTTCCATTTACCATCTTCAGTTCGTCGATGACACGGTAATTTTCATCCAAGGAGGTTGCAGGATGATGAGTACCCAAAGCTTGCTTTGTTGGGTATTCAGTTTTGTTCGGGTCTGAAGATTAACTTCTCTAAGTCCAGCTGCCATCTTTTTTAATGTTGGGTTGTTGGCTAAGGAAGGCGTAACTGATATTATGGGATGCTCTATATGCATAGTATCGTTCTTGTACTCGGGGTTCAGGATGAGGGCCAAACCGAAGAGACTACAAACCTTGGATCCGATAGTTTCGAAATATAAGAGGAAGTGGTCGTGGCAAGAAAAGTTCCTGAGTTTGGGCGATCGGGCAACCCTCATTAAGTCCATCTTATCTGATTTACCTCTCCATTTTATGTCAGTTATGCAGGCCCCTCCATGCATCATTCATGAATCAGAGAGGTGGAAACGGTTGTTCATGTGGGGTGGGACTGCGAGGAAGAAGTCGTTGTATAAGATTTCAAGGGATGTGGTGTGCTACCCGAAGGAGGAGAGAGGGTTATGGGTAAGAAGTTCGGCTCGTATTAACGAGAGCCTGCTTGCAAAATGGTGATCGAGGTTCGATTTTGAGGTGGGGTCATTGGGGAAATGGACAATTGGTGATTGTTTTGGTTAGGAGGAATCTGATTGGGACTTAGGGGAGGATCGATGTGGATGATCAGACTTACTGGTTAGCACACGTTCATGACCTAGCTAAGGAAGTTAAGTTTGGTATGTTCTTTGGTAATACTGGTCTTCTCTGGAGACTGGGGTATGGTTCTCGTATTCGGTGTTGGCTTGTTGTATGGGTTGGGGACTCCCCTATGGGAGACATATTTCTGTTGGAGGATAAAGGAGGGAGTGTCGCCTCGGTATGAGTGGAGGCCTACTAGAGGCTAAGGTTTGTTCGGGATCTGAAAGGTAGGGAGGTTTAGTTGAGAAAGGACTTGAAGGAGGTTCTTAGACCTATACGATTGACTTCACTCTTGGAGGACCTGCGGTGGAGAGGATTTATGACTTACTCAAGCCTAAGGAGGCGAGGTGTTCTTGGTCGAGGGTACTCTGGGTTCCAGGTAGGGCTAGGCATCGGCCGGACCCGGCCCAAAAGCCCATACCCAGTAACCAAATCGCGCTTGTCGGTTACCTAAAACCCATACTCGTCCCCATCACTGGTCGATGGTGGGACAACTGATAACCGACCAAACTTACTATCGGGCAGTGACGTGTTATAACCGACCACCCAGGCCCAATGAGATTTCTGTTGGGCCTTCACAATAAAACCCAAAATGCAACAATTTTCAAACATGTTACACAAGCTTTCAACAATTAAAAGTTCAAATAAAAAAAATTCCTACAATTAATACCTCATAATCATAAATTTATCGTCTTACAAAACACGGTTTTACAAACCACTTTTCTACAACACATACAGTTGAAGAACAAAAAATACAGTACTGTTATGCTATCAACCTATTGCAACAAAAAATTCATTCAAGGTCGTCAAAAATCTTCAAAAGTCTTGAAATCAAGGTAGCTGCCAACCAAACAATTCATTATTTGTAAACACTCAAACAGTTCATGATCTAAAAATTCATAAATTCTCTAAAAGGACGTACATTTTTTTTAAAGTTCTGATGATCATATCTATATTTTTAAAAACAGTTCATGATTTAAAAAAAAAACTAAACAATTCTATATTTTTTTAAAGTAAAAAGCATATATACTACTCTTGTTTGTAGGACCTACATTTAAAAGCATTAGTTTATGATCTAAATAAAATACAAACATTTCATGATTTAAAAAAAAAACTTAACAATGTATGAATTATAAACAAGCAAATTGTTCATGATTTAAAAAGAGCATAGAATTAATGATTTTAAAAAGTAAACATTTCATGGTTTAAAAACTTAAAACAGTTCAGGATTTTAAACAAATACAAATAGTTCACATATGAAAAATAATCATCAAGCATTAATAGTACCAAATCCAAAAATG
Source organism: Erodium maritimum (assembly GCA_963921825.1). Lineage (NCBI taxonomy): Eukaryota > Viridiplantae > Streptophyta > Magnoliopsida > Geraniales > Geraniaceae > Erodium > Erodium maritimum. Next base: position 55,436,022 of record OY997594.1, read on the forward strand.
AAACTGAAATAAAAACATACTAGGGTTAGATTGTGGAATACCTTTCCCTTCGATTACGAATTAGTCTACTTCTTCTCCATTTGGTTCGATTCTAATGTCTGAATCCTACGAGACAACAAGGTAATTATTGTAATTTTTAAATGTTCTCAAGTCAGATAACATTCTCAACATAGCTCTCAACTAGCTACAGTAGCTTTTTGAATTTATACAGTAACTTCATGGTGTTCTTCGTATGTTCTTCGTATGTTCTTGGTGTTCTATGACTTGATTCCTTCTTCGATTTGCTGTGGAACTGAGGAGTTGGTGTTGTGTCCAGGATGCTTCACTAGTAGGCATCGGACCACCACTCTTTGGGCTACTCTCTTTTGAACGCACGGTTCTGTTCTAGTTTGTCTATCATGGTGTCTTCATCGGCAACGGGCCCCCCTCCAGGTTTTGAAAACATCTCTGTCCCTGGGATTGCTCCTGCTCGAAGGCTGGATTCGGTAATCATTGCTTCACAAAACCGATTCCATGTATTAGCTGATCAAACTGAAGGGCGGGCTCTACACTTTAAAGTGTTTGTCCACAACCTACCGCCCAGAACTTCCAGTCAATGGCTCAAGAATTTGTTCTTAGAGTGTGGTGAGATTGTGAATGTGGTAACTCCGATCAATCCAAATAGCCGGGGAAAGTGGTTTGGCTTTGTGACTTTTACCTCTGAGGAAGCAAGGGACAAAGGTATTGAGATCTTCAATGGCTATGTGCTGAAAGGATTCAGGTTGTTTGTTGCCAGTGCTTGGGATAAAAGACCTCAAAGGTTCATAAATAATCTCAGCTGGAAGAGGAAGGAGAACCGCACTGGTCCAGAAACACGGGGTCGGCCTGAGTCGGAACAACAATCACAGGAGACTTATCCTAAAGGAAAAGTGGCTGAGGAGTACAGAACCTGGCTGGAAAAGGGTCATTTGGCGGTACTAAACAAGGATTATTCACTGGAGATGATCTTGGAGGACTTTCAAGCTGAAAGAGATGGTCAAATTTGTATTAAATCCTGGGAAATAGAGTGGTTCTCTTGTATTTTCCACAGGAACAAGTGGAAAAAGATGCTCTCAAAGAAGATGCTGAATGGTTAAGGAGCTGGATGACTGTACTGGTGGACAAAGTTTATCTTTGTAGAGAGGGAGGAAAATTTACCTGGGTTGCACTTCATGGCATCCCCATTTTGGGATGGTGTCCAGAGACCTTCGAAGTCATTTGTGAAGATCTTGGCTCTGTGGTTTGGATCCATCCTCAAACCTTGGTGGGTTCTTCTTTGGGGGTGGGTTTTGTTCTAATGCATCCTACAGATTTTCCAAGGGTGTATAAGGAATCTGGTCTCTTGTTAGAAGACAAGGTATACAATATCATGGTCAGTTCAGTTGAAAGCTCGGTGGTGCCACAAGTGATCTTTGTGGCTTCTGATCCTTCCACATCAGACTCCTTTAGCTCAGAAAAAGATTCCTCCCAAGAGGTTGTGGCTACTAATTCTGGAAGTGGACATTGTAGTGAAGGTGTTTTGAGAGCTTATAATGAGGTGGAGATGTTGCTAGCTGCTGTTGAGCCTGAGGTTGGTCCTGGTTTGGTCGAAAGTTTGGTGGAAGAGATTAATGTGCTTGGGGCTGAACAGACAGACATTCCCATTCCTTCCTTGAATTTGGGAACCAACATTGTTGATCTATCATTGACTACACCTACCTTCAAAGAAATCTTAATTGTCCCAGATTCTTTGGGTGAAGAAAACTCAACCACTTTGATGACTGTTCCGACCAAAATTGCTGAGATAGTTAGCACCTTACCACTGTTGGAACTAGGAAACACTTCTCCAGATCAGTTGATTGAAGAGACAGTTAAGGAGAGGCAAGGACAATTAACTTCATTGGGTTGGGGTGGCATTAATGAGATTTGAAGTTCCTCCTCTTTTGCTGCAATTTTGGGGCCCATTAAGCAGGCTACTTTGCCTAATTACTCGGTTTTGGAGGGAAATGAAGTTTCAAAATCATTTTTAACTCCTAATAGAGTTATAAGCAATATACCTGGTAACAAAGGATTTTTGAACAAGAAAAAAGGGAAGGGGGCTGAGGTAGTAGCTTATAACACCAGGTCCAAGGCCAAATCCATTGTGGCTAAACTCAGACCAGTTACTAAGAAGAAGAGTGATACAGTCAGACAAAATTTTGATCAAGGAGGGGCTGGAACACTTCAGTATTTCAAAGCACTTGGATTAAAGGCCTATTTATCTGATGACTTGGTAGCTGAGCAATTTGACAATCTTGATCAAGAGGTTAATCACTCTGTGGATTTGGACACCAACACTGAAGATGAGTACTGTGATTTGGACGAGCTTGAAGATGATGGATTAGAGGTGGGAAGGTCAATTGCCCCCCTCAGACTCTCCTCACCATGAGTATGATTTCTTGGAACATTCGAGGGGCCTCTTCAAGACCAAAGAGGAGAGCCATTCGAAACGTGTGTTCCAAGAAACTGGTAGCAATGGTTTTAATTCAACAGACCAAGTTAGCAAATTTGCATGTTTTCTTTATTCCCTCTTGTGGTCTCAGTTCAACTTGGGAGGGTATTTGCAGTCCATCATTGGGGGCTTCTGGGGGTTTATTCACTTTGTGGGATACTGCTGTCTTTGAGATTCATCAAAACTTCTGTGATGATCATGCTATTTACTGGACGGGTTGCTATTTACCTTTGAATATAAATATTTCTGTGATAAACATTTATGCTTCATGCTCTGTCAGTGCTAGGACAGCCCTTTGGGATGAGGTTGGAGAAGTGGCTCAGTCCTTACATAAGAACCTATTGGTGGCAGGTGATTTCAATGCAATACTTGATCCTGTGGAGAAGACTGGTTCCAATTTTTCATCCACCAGTTTGAGAGTTTTCAAGAGTTTTGTGGCTGGTCAAGGGTTAGTGGACTTGCCTTTGGCTGGGGGAAAATTCACTTGGTTCAATTCTAGAAATATGGCTTCAAAGATTGATAGATTTTTAGTCTCAACTGATCTTTTGGCTTTGTTCAACAATCTCTCCCAATCTTGCCTTCCTAGAACCATCTCTAATCACAAACCTATTCTTTTATCCAATCCTGTGGTGGATTGGGGGCCTAGGCCTTTCAAATTTATCAATGCTTGGGTCACTCATCCCTTATTTTATCAGCACACCAAAGAGCATTGGGAGAGTATTCACATTGGAGGTTCTCCTACTTATAAATTGTGGTTCAAGCTTAAATCACTAAAAGCTTTCTATAGGACCTGGAATAGTTCTGTGTTTGGGTGGTTAGATTCTCAGATTGAAAAGATCAAACAGGAGATTGGGGTTTTGGATGATCTATTTGAGGTTAGAGCACTCTTGCCTGAGGAGATCTCTCATAGGGCCCTGTTGAATGCCAGGCTCATTCAGAAATTCAAAACACAAGCCAAAATTTGATGTCAAAAGGCTAGGCAAAAATGGACCACTGATGGGGACAGGTGCTCCAAATATTACCGCATTGTAGCCAAAATTAATCAAGCTAGATTAAAAATCTCTAGTATTGAAGAAGGAGGAGTTGTATTTCAAGATCCTGCACAGATAAAACAAGCTGCCTCTCTTCATTTTGCTAAGAGATTCCAAGGATCACCCTCTGTCTGTTTGGATCTCACAAGTTTACCTTTTAAAGCCATTACTTTGCTACAGGCCAACCAGTTGGAAATCTCTTTTACTGAAGCTGAGATCCTGGGTGCTATTCAGGCCTGCAATGGTGACAAATCACCTGGTCCTGATGGATTTACAATGCTTTTTTATCACAAATGTTGGGAGGTGATTAAAAAAGATATCTTGGATGTGTTTGATCACTTTCACAAGGGAGGACAATTGGGGAAGGGGTTGAATTCATCTTTCATAACTCTTATCCCAAAAAAAAATGCCCCTTTGGCTTTTGATGATTTTAGGCCCATCAGTCTTATACATAGTATCTACAAAATTTTCTCCAAAGTTTTAGCTGCAAGACTCAAGCCTTGGATGAATGGGCTGGTTCATGATACTCAAACTGGTTTCATTGCTGGCAGGCAAATCATGGATGGGGTTCTCATTGCAACTGAACTCATTCATCATATCAAAAAAATGGGGGAAGAGGTTATTGTTCTCAAACTGGATTTTGAAAAAGCATATGATCATATCCATTGGGGAGCACTAATGAATATATTGCCTATTATGGGTTTTGGAGAGACTTGGAAGCATTGGATCTCTGTGTGTATTGAGGCCTGGACTTCAGTACTGATAAATGGGTCACCTTCAGCTGATTTTCCACTTAAAAGAGGTCTTAGACAAGGATGCTCACTCTCTCCTTTACTATTTGCTTTGGTAGCTGAGAGCTTACACCAGTTGATGATAAAAAGGGTCTACATCAAATATGTTCTCTGGGGTCAAATGTAGTGAGCAAGGGCCAGAGATCACTCATCTTCAATTTGCTAATGACACCTTAATTTTTATACAAGCTGGGAGGCCACAAGCAATTAACTTGAAGCACACTCTCAAGTGCCTCCAATCTGCAACTGGATTGAAGATAAATTTCAATAAGTCCAAAGTTCTACTGATGAATCCTTGTGTCATGAGCACTGAAGAGGTAACTGACATCTTAGGATGTTGCTCAATGCAATTGCCTTTTGATTACTTGGGTTTCAAGTTAAGGGCTAATCCTAGAAGAGCAAAAACTTGGGAGCCTGTGATCAATAAATTCAAAAACAATCTGAGTCTTTGGCAAGCCAAGAACAAATATTTGGGTGGGAGAATTACTCTCATCAAATCCTCACTCAGTTCTCTCCCATTGTATTATATGTCCTTGTACAAGGCTCCTAAAGGTGTTATAAAGGAAATGGAGAAATGGCAAAAACAGTTTCTGTGGAGTGGAAAATTGAACAAAAAATCACTGCATAAAGTAAGGTGGGAGAACATCTGCAAGCCTAAGAGTGCTGGTGGACTGGGGATTTTGAAATTGGAGGTCATGAACATGGCTTTACTGGCCAAGTGGTGGTGGAGGTTTTCACTTGAACATGACTCACTATGGAAAGCACTACTTTGTTTTAAATATGGTTGGGATCCATCAGCTTGGGATTTATCCAAATTTATACTTGGAACTGATCAGAGTTTTTTGAGACATGTGGGCTCTATTTTAGAATATCCAAGATTTGCAGCTGCATTTGGGGTTGTGGGATTTCAATGGACTATCAACTCTGGGAGATCAGTGCTATTTTGGGAGGATCTTTGGGTGACTGATGTTCCACTTCAAACCTTGTTTCAGAGACTATATCATCTCAGTTATCTGAAGAAGGCTAGGGTATCTCAAGTGTGTCTGGAAGGGGATTGGGTATTAATATTCAGAAGGGAACTGAGAGGGTGGGAGGAAGATACTTTCCTCATCCTATGTGACAAATTAAATGCTCTACCTCCTTTAAATACTGAGGAGGACAAGGTGGATTGGGTGGTGGACAACAAAGGATTTTCAGTTCACAGGATGTATCACTATCTACTCAATGTTTCTGAGGAAGATCTCATATGGCCAGCTCTATTATGGGAACCCAAAATTACCCCCCAAAATAGCTGCTTTTGTTTGGATTTTGTGTTTACAAGCAGTGCCTACCAAGTGCTTCCTTCTCAGCAGAGGAATTTATTCCCCTAACATATGGTGTCCTCTCTGCAATGGGGAACCTGAGGAGCTAGATCATCTTTTCCTTGGTTGTTGTTTATGCTGGTCCATATGGACCTTGATCCTGGATTGGTGGGGGGTCAAAACAGCTTGTCCAGAAGATATCAAACTATGGTTCATATCTTGGAAGTCTCTTGGATCCTTTTCTTCTCAATCACCATGGAGATTTATAATTTTCTACACTTTGTGGAGAATTTGGTTGTGCAGAAATAACATGGTCTTCAATCAAATATTATTCAGTCCTGAACAAGTGGTGCAACAGATACAAAATGATGTCTATCAGTTGATTTGGGCCTTCTCTAAGAGAACAACTTTGTTCTCTTTTTTGGAGTGGATAAATAATCCAGCAAGTTGCTTACTAAAGAAGCCTAAACCTTCTGTTGGGAGGATTCTCAGGCATGAGGTGCTGCATTAATTGGTCACTTCTGGCCTTTTCCTATTGTGCTGGTTGGTTCTCTTTATTTGGGTTGGGGGAAGGGACTGGGTTTGGGAGGGTTTGGGGTGAGTTATAGGATGGTGAGGTTAGTTGAGGGTCATTGGGGTGTCTTATTCTGCATTTTGGAGTGGGGGTTCTTGGCCTCTTGTTGTGGCCTTTCTTGTTCCTTTTTATCTCTTGTGTGGGGTTATAGGTTTTAGGTGAGGGTGCTGTTTGTGTTAGATCTCTTTAGGGTGTTATCTTTGCAGGTTGAAGCTGCTGTGTCTTTTCCCAACATTTGAAGTCTAGGGAGGAGCTGGGTTTCATCATCCATGCAGATGGGTTTTTTACTATAACTCTGCAAAATGGGGAATGGCTCATTTCTGGTCTCACAAGTTGTTCTACTGCAGTTTTGGTTAATATTTGGAAGCATACATGATGCAGCTGTATGTTATGCACAATTTTTTGAGATGCTGCTGGTGTTTCAAGGCAGGTTCATCCTTGTGCATTTACATCAATTTGGGAATGGTAGAATACTATGGGTTAATTTGGGGGCTTTTCTAGGTTTTGATTCATTGGGAGGGTCTGGCAATGGGACAGGTTTGGTCATCCTTCCACAGGTTATAAAATGGGTACTGTCAAGGGTGCTAAATGACCAAAGATCATTGCACCAGTGTTATGGAAGGGGGGTTTAGAGGCATTATTTGGGTTTTTGTCTCTGGTTTTGATATAGCTTGGGGTGCAAGTTTCTTATTTTCAAATGTTAGTTAGGTAGCTTAACAAGCAAGTAACCGACGATGGTTATGTTGGGTGGGAAATTGTAATTGATTTTGGAGGGACAATCCCTTGACTTTGGTTTTCTTTTCGAAAACTTGGTTTTTAATAAATTCAAAAATTGTTGATCAAAAAAAAAGTCAATTAACTACTTTACAAATGAACCAGTTCATTTCATAAAACATGTTAACTTATAGAGCATTTGGAATCATATTAACCATTTATAAATCATGGATCATTTGTATCAACTAAATCATATTCAACATTTTTCAATCATATTCAACTCATAAATTAAGGTTAGGTGATAGGTATACCTTATTTCACAGCCACCTTAAGCCTTCTTCATGTGCTTGTTCTTCTCAACCCTCAAACCTACAACATAGTGAAGTTAAATTTATGTTCAAGGGATATTTTTTACGATCAGCATGGAAAATCAAGAGCCATTATCAATACAAACTCATATATATATCAACACGAGGATTCAAAAGAAACAAATCACAAGATATAAGGCGCACTCTGGCCAGTACCATTATTATACCCAACAATACCCATCGTCCCCAAATCCGTCGAACTTTGTCCCATGTTGGAGTTGGAGCATCTTCTTCTGGAGCATGGTGATGGTGCCAATGCAGCCGTAGACAGGGTCCTTGAGCCTGGCCTCGGCCTCGTAGGCGAGCGAATTGATTGTGTCCTGTCTCTGTTCCTCGGGGACTTCTATGAGGATCTTGCTCACGTTGTTGGCGCCAAATACCTTATGGAGGCGAGCGAATTTGTGAGGCTCGTCGGAGCAGAAGTGTGGTGCAAGAGAGAGAGAGATCGGATAAGAAGAAGAGATGAAGTATGGATGAGGCTAGGGTTTGGTAGAGCAACTACATTGAATGCAAAGCAGAGAGTAGGTGAGTGAGTCTCGAGGTTAATCCAATGGCTGGATTTAAATCCCTACATCGGATGACTGAGGGAGATGCTACAAGTGACATGGGCCTTGGGCTAATGGGCTTGGCAAGTTGTGACACGGGCCTTGGAAAGTTGGACCTCAAGGATGGCTGGCCTAAGCCCATGCGCGTGATACAGTACTGGTCGTTTATGGTCACCGCAGTTTGGCACACCTCAAATCGTTGACCAAACGTTGACTAGTCGGTTCGACAATTTTTAAACCATCTCCAGCCCGAGTAAGACTGGTTCCGGGTATTCCGATGATAGGGACAGACAGAGACGGTCGGTTTACGGTGACGGTCAGATTTTTGCACAACCCCAGTTCCAGGCACCTCGCCAAAGTAGCGGCTTTTGTGTGTCATCAAGCCATACCTATTATCGTTTTTTGGAAGGACAAGGAGTGCTATAACGATTTAGAGATGCTTGTGTCACTTTTGTGGGCTCGGTTGGGAGGATAGTGATTATTTCCTCCTTCGATGTCTTTTTGTTTGGTTGGTGTGGGAAGAGGTCCTAGATTGGTGGGGAGTGCAGGGGACGACCCTGGGAAGGTTTAGAAGGGTCTGGAACCCCTTGAGTTCTCTAGTTTTGTGAGAGATTTGGTTTGCTCGGAATATGTGGGTATTTAATGGCGAGGCTCCAGTTGTGGGGAAAATCTTGTTCCGGATACAATTGGCCTATTTGGGAGTAAAGAAGGAGGTGGTGAGTGGGTTCGCTGCAGTGTATATTACACAGTGGCGAAGGTGCCCTCAGGTTTACTGTAGAAAGTCTATTTGATCCAAACAAGTGGTGGTTCGGCATGAGCCTTGATATGTAGTCTTCTTGTTCTTGTTTTTTGGCTTCTTTTTTTCTTCAGATTGTAGTGTTGTTTTGGTTTTTTGACAAGTGTTTGTATATTGTTGTGGGGTTTGTTTTCTGGCCTTTTTCTATAGTTCTCGAGTCTACTTCTGGGTTGGGGGATCTATAAAACATCATTGATTAAAAAAAGTTTGTGTTTTTCTTTTCAGCCTTAAACTCACAACTTCTAAAGTAGCTCCATTAATCAATCCTTTTCATAGTAATTACATAAGTTTTTATACTCAACTATTTAAATTATGTTGTGAATGGAAGAACAATATTAGAGAGCATAAAAGAACATAGAGAGAGTATAATAGATCATTGTATTGATGTATTTCATATTTTACAATAGCCTCTATTAATAATCTCATAACACCCCCTCTCTTTGGATGACACGTACAAATATTATTATGTCTCGTTAAAACCTTTGTAGGAAAAAACTCAGTGGGAGAAACCCTAGAAAGAAAAAGAGTACATAATTTGTACAATACGTATAGAAGTTACCTCATTAAAAACCTTGTTAGGAAAACCCATTGGGATAAAACCTAAAGCAAGGAAAAAAGAGTGTAACACGTTTCTCCCCCTCATTGCAACATCTCCATTTATTTACTCATAAATCACAGTGTTTTCTCATGCCGATCTTGTAGACCAATTTTCCAAAGGAAGTTGTAGAAAGCACTTTAGTGAACAATCTGCAAGATTGTCACAAGAATGAATTTTACAAACATAGATATCTCCCTTTTTATGAAGTTCATGAGTAAAAAAGAACTATGGATAAATGTGTTTTGTTCCATCTCCTTTGATCTGAGCTATACAAGATGTATTATCTTCGTATAAGACAATAGACTTCCTTTATTTATTGAAAGACCGCATGATTCTCGGATATGATGGATCGAGGACCTTAGCCATATACATTCACGACTTGCTTCATGAAGAGCTATCAACTCAGCGTGATTTGAAGAAGTAGTTGTAAGGATCTGTTTTGTTGAGCGCCAAGATATAACAGTGTCACCATATGTAAATACATGCCCAGTTTGTGACCGTGCTTTGTGGGATTAGATAAATATCCGACATCAGCATATCCAATCAATATATACTTCGAGTCTTTTGAATAAAATAACCCCATATCTAATGTTCCTCGAATATATCTTAAAATTTGTTTAACACTAGTCCAATATCTTAGAGTCAGAGAATAAATAAATATTGCAAGCAAATTATGTAAGAACCGCCCCCGGGCGATCCCAGTCGAACCGGTGGTTTTTGGCAAAAGTTGACTTTCGCTGGAAAAGTCAACCGATGACTCCGAGAGTCATTCGGGACCACTCCGAGACCCAATTAGCTTAGTTGGTCATTTCCTTTCAAATGACACATTTCGTGAAAAAGTCAAACCCGGGTCAAACTAGGTCGATTTTGGATTATTAACGAATAAAATAATAAGAGCTGAGATATTTTGGGGTAGGAGTGGGCCCCATATGGACACATGTCCATGTTAGCTTGGAGGGGAAGAAAAGTGGGTTAAAAGACCAAATGGTCCCCGCATATGGACAAAATAGAGAGAGATGGGCTAAAGAGACATTTCCACCTTGAGGATAAGACCACATGGGGCAACAAATTCAGCATTTTTACTCACCATGGCCGAAATTCCTTGCTAGAAGAGAGAAAAATCCTCCATTGAAGCTCCATTGAAGCTTGAAGAAGAAGCAAGAGAAATGAAGCTCTTTTTTAGCCATTTCTACACCAAATCTTCTCAAATTTACTTCATCTTCTTCATCTCTTCATTTCCTAGAGGTTGGTATGCTTTATTTCCTTATTTGATGAAATTGGTGTTGTGGGTTTAAGTAGAGATGACTTGAACTAGTGGGTTTTTGGTGTTGGATGGCTTAAATGTTGATTTATGAAGAAGAGGTTGAGTTAGATGATGGAAATAACTTGGTTTGAGTAGTTTTTGACTAAACCCACTTGGGTCTTGAAACTTTGGATGATTTGAGGTGAAAATTGAAGTTCTAAAAAGCTTTAAAATGGTGATATGGAGAACCTTGAACGAGTTAGGAGCTTCTTGGAGAAATTAGTTATTTTTCCGGCGACCGGAGGTGCGAGCTCCGACCGGTAGCCGGAATCCGTCCATCGGAGGAGGGGATGACCGGCCATGGTCGGCCACCCTTAGAACCGGGACAGGCCATGGTCGGCCACCCATGAACCGTGACCGCCCGGTCCGGTTTGGCCACACATGGCCATGTGTGGCCATGGGGCCCACATGGCCGGGTTTTGGTGGTTTCGGAAATGGGACGGTCGTGGATGAACCCCGGGACGATGTTTTCACACTCGGAACGAATTATGGATGTGATTCATGAAACTTCGGGAAAAACGCTTAGAAACTTTAATTGCGAATTTAGAACGCTCGGACCTCGGAATTCAATTCCGTCAAGTGCTTTGGAACAAGTAAATTAATTATGTTGGATAGACACGAATAGGGAAACTTTCGGATTCTCGAGGGACGTTTTCCCGATTTCGGGCAAAATGGGCCTTCAGGGCCCATTTTGCCAAGTTGAGCAATTGGGTATTTCCCTCTTTAATCCACACTTGAATTAACATTAATTCTAGAATTTCTTGTAATCTTAGACATTGGACCCAAGCTTGGTGGAGGAGGAGATTTTTGGACCCCGTGAAGTGACGAGGAGGAAGCTAGCCAGGTCGTCCGCTGCTGGATTGGATTGCTTGTGAGGTAGGGAAAGTAATGAATACCGGTTTAATTACGGAAAGTTACTAGTATGCATATAGGTTGTAATTACTTGATCTAATTGTTAGAATTACATGATTAGGATGTGAGGTACGAGTGAAATGAGGGATAGCTTACGAGCCATGTCGAGCCGTAAGTTTGGGAATTGTCGTGCTGTAGAAATGCATGCGGGCCATGTCGAGCCCTTAAGGTTTTGTTTTGATTGTAATGCCGTGATCTATGATTGTGATGCTTGATGTGGGGTTTATCCGTTGTTAGGTTGAGAATCATGATATGGTATACTCGGTGTAGTATGTTGCTATGTTTGGGCAAGTGTGCCATGCTTGATATGACATGAACTATTGCTTGTGGTATGATCGGGTGATTGATAGACCGATATGATGTGTTCGGTAAGATTTGTAAGAACCGCCCCCGGTCGATCCCGGTCGAACTGGTGATTTTTGGCAAAGTTTGACTTTCGGCCGGAAAAGTCAACCGATGACTCCGGTAGTCGTTCAGGACCTTTCCGGGGCCGAAAAAGCTTAGCCGTCATCACGGTTATCTTAGTTGGGTCATTTCCTTCCATTTGACTGTAATTTTGGAAAAGTCAACTTTTGGTCAAACCAGGACTTTTCATCGACAAAATCTGAATTAATTAAAGTTGCTAAAGGGAGAGGCGTACTACTAGTGGCAGTTTGTGCAGAACAGGGTTGGAGATGACTTCCAGATGTTTGGCAAGCTATTCCCGGAGCAGTACTTCCCCAGATCAGTCCGAGACGACCGACATCAGTAGTTCCTAGAGCTGCGACAGAGAGGGATGTTTGTCTCAGAGTATGAGGCGAGGTTCACATCCTTGTCTCGTTTTGCACCAGAGATGGTATAGACTGAGGAGAGCCGCTGCAGGCGATTTGAGAGAGGACTCATCCCGTCAATCGCGGATCGGGTCATTGCTTTCAGGACTGAGGAGTATTCTGCACTAGTGGACCAGGCACTAGCTGTGGAGAGGCACTTTCGGGAGACCGCCAGAGCGCGGGAGATCAGGCCGAGGCAGAGTGGCTTCCTGAGGCCGTCCGAGGGTCACAATCCGAGGAGGCAGAGGTCCTCAGGATCTTTTCAGCCACCGCCCCAGTCTGGTGGGATGCGCCGAGTCGGAGCAGTAGCGTCCGTTGGACCTGCCCCGGTAGCGCAGTTATGCCCCTTGTGCAGGCAGTTGGGCCACCTAGCCCGAGACTGACCGAGGAGTAACAGACATGCAGACCGTAAGACTGATCGTCCACCGAGGTTCAGAGAGAGACCGTGTGCTGATGAGAGGACATGCTACCAGTGCGGCCGATAGGGACACCTCTCATTCGCGTGTCCTGATCGGGTTGGAGGAGCATCAGCGCCGAGACCTCAGCAGGCGCAACCTCGACATGCACCCCCTGTCCGACCGCGTCAGGCGGCGGGGGCACTAGCACAGCGACATTAACCGAGGACTTCACAGCAGGTGGCAGTTCCACCACCCCCGAGAGGAGGACCCTAGGCACAGCAGGGCCGAGTCTACGCAGTCACTGACTCTAGAGATGAGAGACAATACGCCAGTCATGAGACCACTCAGGGTACGTGTTTGCTTTATAATTCCTGAGCGTCTTTCTTATTTGATATTGGGCTTCACATTCATTCATCTCGTCTACTTTTGCTGATTCTTTGGGGTTAAGGGTGGAGACGTTGAGTCGACCCCTATGTCTTGATACCCCGGTTACGGGAGATGTGGTCTTAAGGACCGTTTGCCGTGCATGTGAGATTAGAGTGGCTGATTGCCCTTTTGTTTGTGATTTACTTGTTTTGGACATGACGACATTCGACGTGATCTTGGGAATGGACTGGCTCGCGAGATATTGAGCGTCGATCGATTGCTATGGATGACAGGTGACAGTGGTGTCGGGCGATGCGATCGTCACTTGTTTCTTGGGCAGTAGGAGCGGAGTACTCCTGTCCGCTCTGACCGAGGGAGATGAGACGGAGGTCGTGCAGAGCAGAGAGCTGCCGAGAGTGGTATGTGAGTTCCTAGAGGTCTTTCCGGAGGAGCTGTCAGGTTTACCGCAGGTGCGCGAGGTGGAGTTTAGGATCGACCTGATTCCGGGTACGACGCCGATATCTATGGCCCCGTATCGGTTCGCACCAGCCGAGTTGGTCGAGCTGAAGCGACAACTCGAGGAGCTTCAAGAGAAGGGTTCATTCGTCCGAGCGCTTCACCATGGGGAGCACCCGCCCTCTTCGTGAAGAAGAAGGGTGGAGCGTTAAGGATGTGCATCGATTACCAGAAGTTGAACCGGGTTACGGTGAAGAACCGCTACCCGATGTCGAGGATCGATGACCTGTTCGATCAGCTGAGGGGAGCGAAGTGCTTCTCGAAGATTGATCTACGATCAGGGTATTACTAGTTGAGAGTTCGGGAGGAAAATGTGGCGAAGACCGCATTCCGGACTCGGTACAGACACTCCGAGTTCCTAGTGATGTCGTTCGGGTTGACGAATGCGCCTGCAACATTCATGGACCTGATGAACGGTATTTTCAGACCGTACCTGGACCAGTTCGTTGTGGTATTTGTTGACGACATTCTGATTTATTCACCGAGTGAGGAGGCACATGAGGAGCACCTGAGGATTGTTTTGACGTTGTTGCGCACTCACCAGTTGTACGACAACTTGGAGAAGTGCGAGTTCTGGCTCGCCGAGGTGAAGTTCCTCGGGCATGTTGTGTCCCGAGAGGGTATCCTAGTCGACCTGGCGAAGATCGACGCAGTTTCGAAGTGGGCACGACCCAAGAGTGTATTTGAGATCCACAACTTCCTGTGTTTTGCAGGATACTATCGACGGTTCGTCCAAGACTTCTCACGTCTGGCCGCGCCGATGATAGCCCTGACTCGCAAAAGGGCCGAGTTTCTGTGGACTGATGAGTGTGAGCACTCCTTTACCGAGCTGAAGGCTCATTTGACTACCGCTCTCGTGTTGATTGTGCCGGAGCGGGGGATCGAATATGATGTGTATTGTGATGCGTCCGGCGAGGGACTGGGATGCGTATTGATGCAGTCCGGGAAGGTTGTTGCATATGGCTCCAGACAGTTGAAGATACATGGGCGCAACTACCCTACCCACGATCTAGAGTTGGCAGCAGTTGTCTTTGCTCTGAAGAGCTGGCGAGACACTATTTGTATGGAGAGCGATTCCGAGTGTTTTCGGATCACAAGAGTCTCAAGTACATCTTCTCCCAACGCGACCTGAACATGCGCCAGAGACGGTGGATGGAGCTACTTGAGGAGTACGACTTCAAGCTACTCTATCATCCGGGTAAGGCGAACGTCGTCTCAGATGCCTGAGTAGGTAGTCGACTTACTGCATTGCTAGTATATCAGTCCGAGAGTGGGACATGATGGAGGAGTTGAGCTCGTTCAGACTTGAGCTAGAGGAGATCACGGATGGCGTGACTATGTGTTCATTAGTGGCTCAGCCCACACTATTTGCTCGTGTGCTAGAGGCACAGGCCGAGGATGCCGAGACGGCAGAGATCCGAGGGAGGATGATCAGCGGTGTTGGCACCGAGGGCTAGGAGCAGAGTGCCGATCAAGGTCTACGTTACCGAGGACGGCTGTTTGTACCGCGAGGTTGTAGAGACGTCGTGTTGAGAGAGTGTTATCACTCCCGTCTTGCGGTACACCCGGGTGGCACCAAGATGTATCGAGACATCAGACGGCAGTTCTGGTGGAGCGGGATGCATAGAGCAGTTGTAGAGTTCGTTTCGAGATGCCTCACTTGTCAGCAAGTGAAGGCCGAGCATCAACGTCCCGCCGGTTTACTACAACCATTACCGGTCGCAGACTGGAAGTGGGAGCATGTCACTATGGACTTCGTCTGCGGCTTACCGAGGTCGCCGAGAGGGCACGACGATGTTTGGGTAGTGGTCGACTAACTGACCAAATCGGTGCACTTCTTAGCCATGAGGATGACTGACACGGTTGACACCTTGAGTCGGTTGTACGTTCGAGAGATCATCCGTCTTCACAGGGTTCTAGTGTCCATTGTGTCCGACAGGGATCCCCGTTTCACCTCCAGATTCTAGGAGAGCTTGCAAAAAGCATTTGGGACCGAGGTCTTGGTCAGTACGGCTTATCACCCGCATACCGACGGTCAGTCAGAGCGCACTATACAGATCTTAGAGGATCTGTTGCGAGCATGTGTGTTGGACTTCCGAGGATCATGGGAGGATCACTTACCATTTTCCTAATTCGCCTACAACAACAGTTATCAGTCCAGTATTGGGATGACACCATTTGAGGCGTTGTATGGTAGACCGTGCAGATCGCCCGTGTGTTTCGCAGAGGTAAGAGACCGGAGTCTACTTGGCCCGGAGCTTAATCAGGAGACCACCGAGAAGGTCGCGTTGATTCGAGAGCGGTTAAAGACCGCGTAGAGCCGACAGAAGAGTTTTGCGGATAGACGATGCCGACCTATTGAGTTTGCAGTTGGTGATCACGTGTTTCTGAGGGTGAGCCAGAAGAAGGGATTATTGCGGTTCAACCGCGGCGGAGGCAAGTTGGACCCGCGGTTTATCGAACCTTTTGAGATCTTGGGCAGAGTTGGAGCCGTTGTTTACCGCCTTGCATTGCCACCGCAGCTGGGGGACGTTCACAATGTCTTCCACGTTTCCCAACTACGGAAGTACACTACGGACCCCTCCCACGTTATCGAGTGGACGGACATCGAAGTAGCTGATGATGTTTCGTATGAGGAGCAGCCATTCAGGATTTTGGATACGCGAGAGAAAGTCCTGCGTGGCAAGACTATCCCTCTGGTACGAGTGCAGTGGAAGCACCAAGGAGCTGAGTCGACCTAGGAGCGCGGGGATGAGGTTCGCGCGAAGTACCCCCGCTTGTTTGACCATTGAGGTACCTCTCTTTTAAATTTCGAGGACGAAATTTTTTTAAGGGGGGTAGATTGTAAGAACCGCCCCCGGTCAATCCTGGTCGAACCGGTGATTTTTGGAAAAGTTTGACTTTCGGCCGGAAAAGTCAACCAATGACCCCGGGAGTCGTTCGGAACCTTTCCGGGGCCCAAAAAGCTTATCCGTCATCACGGTTAGCTTATTTGGGTCATTTCCTTTCATTTGACTATAATTTTGGAAAAGTCAACTTTTGGTCAAACCGGGACTTTTCATCGACAAAATCCGAATTAATTAAAGTTGCTGGATTTAATTAGGGACAGAGTGGTCCCCACATGGACACTTGTCCATGTTAGCTTGGAAGGAAAGAAATTGATGCAAATGGACCTTTATACCCTCATAAGTGCCAAATTAGAAGAAAGGAACAAAGAAGGCCCTTTTGGTCATTTCAACAATAGGTTAAAGGCCTTATTTGGTGTCATTTCAGCTCATTCTCTACAGTGCAGCCGATTTACACAAGGGAGACAGAGGAAGAAGAAGCCTTGTGACTTGAGGAAGACGAAAGGGAGAAAAGGAGTCATCTTGGGACCATTTCTACATCCTTTCTCCTCCAAAATCTTCTATTCTTCATCATCTCATCATCCTAAAGGTAAGTGAACTCTTAAATCACTCTTTCAATTCAATTCAAGTTGTGGGTTTTTGCTAGAACTTGTTGAGCTTGTGTGTTAGTGTTGTTAGATGGTGGTTTTTGGTGAAGAATAGTAAAGTTTAGGTTGGTTTTGATTAATTTGTTGATGTTTGGAGGAAACCCATTGTAGGTGTTTAAGTTTGAGAGTTGGGTTGACTGATTTTGGAGCTTGATGATGGTAAAAAAGGTGTTTTGGAGTAGTTTTTCGTAGAAACGGAGTTGGAGAAGAAGGGGTTGGGGCTGCCCAGATTTGATACGGAACGAGGCATGTAAAGTGTCTCATTCCGGCCCTCTGAGTGGCACGAAATGGGTCTCATTCCGGCCTTCTGAGTGGCACGGAACGTGTATCATTCCGGCCCTCTGAGTGGCACGGAACGGGCCCATTCTGGCCCTCTGTGTGGCACAGAATGGGTCTCATTCCGGCCTCTGAGTGGCACGGAACGGGTCTCATTCCGGGCCAGTTTCCATAAGTGTGGGTTGTCCGAGTTGGGCCTAGTTTGGGCCCAAATTGCCTTTTTAGCCCAAGTTTTCACCGTTAAGGGTTTTTTAGGCAGTTTACTATAAAACCGTCCTTGTTTAGTTATTAATTATAGCTTAATTTGTGGTCCAAGACCTTGGACCCGAGCTTGACGGAGGAGGCCGTTGATACCACGTGAGAGGACGAGAAGAAAGCTAGCCAGGACGTCAGCAGCTAGGAGTATTAAGCGTTGGAGAATTCAAGGTAGGGAAGAGTAGTAAACTACACTCTTAATTTAAAGAATGCTAATAGTATGCCTATAGGATAATAAAACTGGAAAGGTCCTAGTTTGCATATAGGATGTGATTCACTATAATAGTCGCTTTCAATTATATTAATAACCGGAAGAGTCTAGTATGTATGTAGGATGTGATTCACTAGTTTAACCGCTTTCAATACTTTGGGAAATTGCCGTGCTGGTAGAATGGCCATGTCGAGCCTTAGGATTGCTTGTTGAATGTACTTATTGATGATTGTTCGTCCTTAGTATTGATGCATGCTCCGTCTTTAGGTTAATATAAGAGTCATACTAAACTAGATGAATTGTGATGATTATGATGTGTATGGTTGATCCGTGTTATGATTGATTGAGTGAATGCTTGAATGTGATGTGATTGTGCCTTGTGGTATGATCGGGTGAGTGATAGACCGATGGAACGTGGTTGGTAAGTCATGCCGGTAAGTATGATTGATGGTGTGAGTTCTATGTGACGTGTTATGGTAAGATTGTTGGGTTTGCTAAGCTGTGGTTGAACTATGACTTGTGATGCGTGTTATCCTCCTGTTGTGTGTTCCAAGAGTACTTGTGTTCCGGTATGGTACATACACCGAGGGGAATGCCGGTGTAGGGTAGTAACTAGACCAACGGTATTGTGTTTACCCCGATGGGAATTCCGGGAAGACCGATGAGTATTCCGGTATTGTGTTACCCCGATGGGAATTCTGGGAAGACCGATGAGCATTCCGGTATTGTGTTTACCCCGATGGGAATTCCGGGAAGACCGATGAGCATTCCGATATGTGTATTGTTTGTTTCCCCAATGTGTGTGTTCCGGGAAGACTTAGGCCGAGGGATATTCCGACATGTTATATTGTTGTCTAACTCTGATGCTACGCATTCCGGAGAGACTTGTTTCACCCCGATGATATGTGCCCCTTTGGGGATGTTTCCGGGAGGATGTCGTGTTTCACCACGATGACTTGTGTCCCTTTGGAGGCATTTCCGGAGCCCCAATGATATGTGTTCCTTGTGGGAACATTTCCGGGAGTAACGATGATATGTGTCCCATCGCGACCGAGGGGCATTCCGGTACGGTGTGTTGGTTGTTGTGTGGATCGGAGTCTAGCTGTTTACATTATATTTCCGTACTCGTGTGTTATTTAGTTGTTCTACTGGTTACTAAGTTGTCTGCTCGTTGATCCCATAATCATCATCTTATTAAATGTTGTAATCCTTGTCGATCTTTACGATGTGTTGGTTGTTGTGTGGATCAGAGTCTAGCTGTTTACATTATATTTCCGTACTCGTGAGTTATTTAGTTGTTCTACTGGTTACTAAGCTGTCTGCTCGTTGATCCCATAATCATCATCTTATTAAATGTTGTAATCCTTGTCGATCTTTACTTATGGTATCTTTTGGAGATTTGTGCTAATCGGGTTGTCGATCTTTACTTATTGAGCGTAAGCTCACCCCCTCCTTGTTTACTATTTTCACAGGTTTCATTGCTGAGTAGACCTTGTTGTTGATTCAGGGCTTGGGAGCTTGAGGATCCTGGTTGTTTTGTAGTAGAGACGTACTGTTTACGAGCACTTTTGTAACAAACCATGTTTTTCTTTTCCGTTTCGGTTTGAGATTTGATTCATACTTATCAGAATTGTTGTTTGGAACTCAAAGATTTAGAGTTGATTTTCAATTAAAATTTACTTTATTATTAATTTACTATTATTCCTAGTTCACGTCTCGAATCCGGTCAAAAATGGATTTGGGGCGTGACAAGATTGTTTAGTAATGATATATTGTGTGTTCCAATATGATACCTATACCGACGGAGATTCCGGTATAGGAAATCCAAACTGGTGATGTGTTAGCATGATAGATTGGCATGATATGTTAGTATGATTTGTTGGTTGATATGTTTGACATGATACGTTGGTGTGATGCGGATTATGTGGTAAGGTGCGCCTGCCTTCCGACCGAGTGTCGGTAAAATGAGTTGTGATTTCGTGACGAGGTGCGCCTGCCTTCCGACCGCGTGTCGGTAAAATGAGATGTGGTTACGTGATAAGGTGTGTCTGCCTTCCGACTAGGTTTCGGTAAAACGTGCTATGGTTTCGTGTTAAGGTGCGCCTGCCTTTTGACTATATATCGGTAAAACGTGCTATGGTTCTGTGATAAGGTGCGCCTGCCTTCCGACTAGGTGTCGGTGAAATGTGCTATATTGGTGTGATCCGGAGTAGTATGGGAGACTCAATGTGTGTATTGTTAATGACTTGCTGCGTGGTTGCTATTGCTTTACCTGTGTGTTTGTATTGGCTGAACGATGTGAGTTGTGCCCCGTGTTGCGGGAAGATACCCGACCGTAGGAGGATTCCGGTCCAGTATGTCATGAGTTGTACCCCGATGGGAAGATGTCTAGGCCGATGTTAACTTCGGTACGGTGTGGTTGAGTCGGGCTTTGGGAAGCCGACGCATTGTTCAGGGATACCATAGGTGGTAGTGATTGTTGATATTGTTATGTGTTTTGATCTGTGTTGACTGCGGTAACTGCTTATGCATGCTAGGTGATCTTCTTGATCTAAGATACAGTTTTATCTGAGTTTAGTGTATTGTCGTGCGGGTTCGCACGCGTGGTCGGTTGTGAGATAACCGTGGTTGTTGTCTATTGAGACTTGAGTGAACGATAGTGGTCAAGGGCATAGATGAGAAAAGTGGTTTTAAGTTCGGTTCAGCATCAAGGCTAATTTACGGGTTGTATCCGAGTGGGGACTAAGTGTTGTCTTGGATTTTCTGTTTAACTGTTCTTAGTTGCTGTGCTTACTAGTATGCCCTAATTGGACAGTTACTCGTGGTGGTGAGCGGATACTCATTACCTTAACTACTTTTTCCTACTGAGCAAAAGCTCACCCCTTTACTTTGTTGTTCCACAAGTTTTGAGCGGGAGTTGGTCTAGCGGGATTTCGGACCCTGGGAGCTAGCGAGGGTCTTAGGCTAGTGTGGTCTAGAGACGTACATTATATTTTTTTTGCACGAAACATTTTGGTTATTACTGGATTTTTGAGTTGTGGGCTCGTATCGTCAGATTTGATACTTTAAAAATGTTGTTGGAGATTTATCTCTTTTAAAGTTTCACTTGTATTTATTTTCGTTCTTAGTTCACGCCTCGATTCCGGCCAAAACCGAACTTGAGGCGTGAAAAATTAACATAAAATGCTATATCAGGACGGGTGCAATTAACAATATACATTAGCGCCCCAATGGAACTAAGATATGGTACTTCGGGACCAAGGAGTTCTTCTTCTTCTTCTCATGGGCGAAATGGATCATTTTTCACATCATGTGATCGAACAACCATGGGGGAACTCAAAGGATATTAATTATCCATATTAAATCGTTTAAGGATCTTCTCAGTATATGATGACTGGTGAACGAAAATCCTTTTCGACAAATGTTCAATTTGAAGGCCAAGACAAAATTTTGTTTTCCCAAGTCTTTCATTTCGAATTCATTTTTCAAGTATTTCATCGTCTCTACAAGTTCATCATGCGTTCCAATGATATTCAAATCATCAACATAAATCGTGATGATGAAAAATCTGGTTTTCATCCGTTTAATAAAAACACACGGACATATTTTATTGTTGATGTATCATTCTTTCAAAAGGTATTCACTAAGACGATGATACCACATTCGACCAAATTGTTTTAGACCATACAAAGATCTTTGGAGCTTTATTGAGTACATTTCTTGAGGTTTTGAGATGCATGCTTCAGGCATTTTCAGTCCTTTAGAAACTATTTCATGTAAATGTCATTATCAAGTGACCTATATAAATAGGTTGTCACGACATCCATCAAGTTCATTTGGAGTCCCTCTGAAATTGACATACTTATTAAAAATCTGAATTTGATTGCATCCACAACCGGTGAATATGTCTCTTCATAATCAATTCTTGGTCGTTGTGAAAATCCTTGTGCGATGAGTCGCGCTTTGTATTTTATGATCTCGTTTTCTCATTTCTTTTACGCACAAATATCCATTTATATCATACGGGTTTGACATCTTCAAGTGTATGGACTACTAGTCCAAAGACTTGTCGTTTACTGAGTGAGTTCAATTCCATCTCAATGGCATTTTCCCATTGTGGCCAATCATTTTTTCGTCGGCATTCACTGAACGATCTTGGTTCATGATCCTCATTTTCGTTTGAAATATCCAAAGCAACTGCATGTACAAATATATCATCCACAACAATTTCTTTTCTATTCCATCTTTCACCTAAATTGACTTAATTAATCGAGATCTCTTCATCGTCATTTTTTTTCTAGGTGTTTCATCATATTTTGAAGACGTCTCTTCATTTATCACATTTATATCTTCAAGAATTGTGATATCACTTGATGTACCAATTTGACGAACTTGTTCCATTCTTTTTCTTGGGTTTTTGTCTTTAGATCCAATAGGTCTATCACGCTTCTGGCGTGCTTTAGACTCATTTGATAGCATATTTTTCATTTCTTCATCAGGAAGAGTAATTCTACGAGGAACATTAGCAACTGTTATATGTGATTTTATCACAGTCTTAATATCCGTAAATGCATCACGCAATGTACTTGCAACATTTTGTAAGTGGATAATCTTCTGAACTTCTAGTTTACATTGATTCGTACGAGGATCAAAATGAAACAATGTCTATGCATTTCATGAATATTCATGTCTTTCTTTTTCAAATGTTTCTTTATCTCCCCTAATACAGGAAAAATTGTGTCATCAAATTGACAGTCGACAAATAGTGCTGTAAACATATCACATGTCATGGGTTCCAAATATGGTAAATTACAAATACCTACCCCAAACTTGTAGCGTTTAACTGATACTTACACTATTTTTTTAACTGATACATACTCAGATGTTTAGTTATATAACAAATAGCCCAAGCTGTTAGCTAAAATGACGAAAATACCCTCAACTACACTTCACTATTTATTTTTTTAAAATATTTTAAAAAATCACTTTTGTTATATATATATATATATATATATATATATATATATATATATAGGGTTGGTATCAGGTAAAAATCACCCCTTATTGTGCAAACTACGAACTCACCAGGTGCTGACACGTGGGCGCGCGCGCTGCTGATGCGCGCGCACGGTGCTGACACGTGGCGCGCATAGTGCTAATAGTTTGGGCGCACAGTGCTAATAGGTTGGCCTATTAGCACTGTGCGCGCCAAACTATTAGCAACGTGCGCGCGCGTGGTCAACACGCTCACGCGCGCGCTTTGCTGACGTCACTTTGACCGCATCCTGTGGCTTAGATTGGTTCGTAGTTTGCACAATAAGGAGGGTTTTACTGGATAGCCACCCTATATATATATAGGGTAGCTATCCAGTAAAAACCTCTCTTATTGTGCAAACTACGAACCAATCTAAGCCACAGGATGCGGTCAAAGTGACGTCAGCAGAGCGCGCGCGATGCTGACACGTGGCCGCTCCGCGCGCGCCTCTTCCCGCGCGCTTGAGCGTGTCGACCACGCGTGCGCACAGTGCTAATAGTTTGGGCGCACAGTGCTAATAGTTTAGCACAGTGCCAAACTATTAGCACTGTGCGCCCAAACTATTAGCACTATGCGCGGCACGTGTCAGCACTGTGCGCGCGCACCAGCAGCGCGCGCGCCCACGTGTCAGCACCTGGTGAGTTCGTAGTTTGCACAATAAGGGGTGGTTTGTACTTGATACCAACCCTATATATATATATAGGGAGACAATCACGTGCGAACCTCTCTTACGGTGCGAACCTGCGAACCTCAAATCTGGTTTGCGGAAATAAGCATCCCAGTTTGCGGAAAAAAAAGTTTGAAAAAAACAGCATTTTTATGTTGAGAAAATATATGGTTTGCGAAAATAGTGTATCTGGTTTGCGGAAATAGCGAATATGGTTTGCGGAAATAAGCATCCCAATTTGCGGAAACGAAGTTTAAAAAAAAGCATTTTATCTTGAGAAAAATATGGTTTGCGAAAACACCGCAAACCGAGAACACTATTTCCGCAAACCAGATACACTACACAAGCAGGTTCGCACCGTAACCCCTGGTTCGCACCTGATTGTACCCGTATATATATATATATATAATTGATATCAGGTACAAACCACCCCTTATTGTGCAAACTACGAACCAATCTGAGCCATAAGATCCCCCCAAAGTGATGTCAGTAGAGCGCACCAGATGCTGACACGTGGGCCATAAATATATAAAACACTGCACCTTATTGTGCAAACTACGAACTCACCAGGTGTTGACATGTGGGCGCGCGCGCTACTGGTGCGCGCGCGCATAGTGCTGATCGTTTGCGCGTACAGTGCTGATCGTTTTTATTTTACTAAACTATCAGCACCGTGCTTGTAAATGATCAGCACCCGCGCGCGCGTGGTCAACAGGCTCACGCGCGCGGGCAGAGGCACGCGCGAAGCGGCCACGTGTCAACATCGCGCGCACTCTGCTGCGTCACTTTGACCGCATCTTGTGGCTTAGATTGGTTTGTAGTTGGCACAATAAGGGTGATTTTTACTGGATAGCTATCCTATATTTATATATATAGGGTTGGTATCAAGTACAAACCACCCCTTATTGTGCAAACTATGAAACAATCTGAGCCATAGGATCCGCCCAAAGTGATGTCAGCAGAGCGCACCAGATGCTGACACGTGGGCAATAAATATATAAAACACCGCACCTTATTGTGCAAACTACAAACACACCAGGTGCTGACACGTGGGCGCGTGCGCTGCTGGTGCGTGCGCGCACAGTGCTGACACGTGGGCGCGCACAATGTTAATAGTTTGGGCGCACAGTGCTGATAGTTTGGCAATGTGCTAAACTATCAGCACTGTGCGCCCAAACTATTAGCACTGTGCGCGCGCGTGGTCAACACGCACACGCGCGCGGGCAGAGGCGCGCGCGAAGCGGCCACGTGTCAGCATCGTCGCGCTCTACTGACGTAACTTTGACCGCATCCTGTGGCTTAGATTGGTTCGTAGTTTGCACAATAAGGATGGTTTTTACTGGATAGCTACCCTATATATATAGGATACCAATCAGGTACAAACTTGTATCTTTCGTCAGAACGTAGAACTATCAATCTGGGCCCTTGGATCGTAGAATTAATGGCCAAGATTTAATGCCTATCTTTTAATATCTTTTTAATTAATGCATATCTTGTAATTGATTTCGTAATCAATCACCACCCCCCCTGAATTTCGGTGGCCATCCGATCTGGATAATCAATGGCCCAGATTAGTTCTACGTTCTTACCCGAAATAGGGTTTGTACTTGATTGTTCCCCTATATATATATATATATATAATTATTAAATAACTTCAGTTTTATTCAAAAAATCACTTCATTTTTATTTTTAAAATTTTATTTAAAAAATCACTGAGGGCATTTTCGTCATTTTAGCTGACCGCTTGGGATGTTTGTTATATAACTAAATATCTGAGTAGGTATCAGTTAAAAAAAACTTTATGGTAGGTATCAGTTAAACGCTACAAGTTTGGGGTAGGTATTTGTAATTTACCCTTCCAAATATTTAATAATGGAAGAAGACTCAAACCCAATATAAATTTACAATATTTTTTGGGGTCCCATTTTTCTACGTTGAGGAATAGATATAAAGACATAAACTGCACACTCAAACACTCTCAAATGAGAGATATTTGGTTCTTACTCGTATTTGTTGGGTCTCGAGATAGGGTAGGAGAGGAACCAACTTGCAGCGTAATAACAATTGAAACCAAGAGACCATGTAAACCATGAAACAACTACCAAATATTAGAATCACAAGACAAAAATTCAGCACAATTTCTTACCAAACCAAGAACATCGGGTAAATAATGATTTGGCTTGAGTCTCCAAGACGCCTATGTATCCTCTAATGAATCAAAGCCATGTAGTTCTAAGTTTAAAGGACTCAAGAACACAAAAACAGAGTGTAAAACCCGCTTCGTTTCATTAGGGTATTAAATTAAAATCCTAAAACCTTAGGGTAGGTTTTTGAAACAAGTGGCAAAAAAAAAATGGAAGCTGGGCAGGCCAGGTCAGACTCGCCAGCCAGTTTGGGCTTGAGCCCGTTTTCTGGTCTGAGGCCCGATAGGCCGGCCCAATTCGCGTGGATATAAGCTGAAACCATTAGGGTTTCAGCGTTATACCAACGCGCAGCCCTCACCCTCTCCCCTCTCTCTCGTTCCGACTCTCTCTCTCCCTCTCTCGTCTTCCTCGCCGAAACCAGCTCCGTCCACCACCGTTTCCGGCCGCCACCTCCCTCACCACCCTCGTCCCGTCCTCTTCTCCTCCATCCCGACCCCGTCACCGCTCTGGCCAGCCCACGCCATCACCGTCCCCGACCTCCCTATCTCTCTCTCTCCTTCACCTTCCTCACCGGACCAGCCCCGTCCACCACCAGTTCCGTCCGGCCCTAAAGACGCCGCCACCGAGCCCGGAACCCTCCTCTCCTTCGATCTGGAGAGGACCGACCGCGACGCCATCGCCGCCACCGAGCTCCACCTCCTCTTCTCGTCCCGACCCTCCCTTCAACCGCGCGTGACCCGAGCTCCCGCCGTCACCGGCGAGCTCGTCAGATCCAGGACGGGATCGAATCGTCCGGACCCGAGGCGAACCCCCACCGCCGCTCCCACCGCCGATCTCCACCGCCCGCCACCGTTCCTTCACGGTTAGTTCTCGGTCCGTGGAATCTCGGCCGATAACGGTGTCGCCGGTGGTCGGCCGCACCTAACCCGATCCTGTTCTTCTTCTTTTGCTTTCCTGTTCCCGAGTTCGTTCAGATCTGGTCGGGATGGAACGGAGCTCCCGAAATGGAAATGAACAGAACAAAAACACGTGAATCTGGTTTTGTTTAAAGGATTACTGTAAAGGATGTAAATCTGAAATGTAAAGATTTGTAAAGAAAAACAACGAATTTAAGTGTTTGTTTTTATGTTCATTACGTTTTTTTGGATCTGTTTAAGTGTGAAAAAGAAGGGTTTAAACTGATTGTATAATGAAAATCAGTTGTAGAATAAAGATTAGATCTTTATTGTTCGGACGTAAAAATTGTTATCGATAAAACTAGATCGGGTTAGGTTAAACGGGTTTTAAAACGAAAGTCGGCTGTTAAGTTTAAACTCGAGTTAAGTTAAATCAAAAAGGGGGAAAACGAAATCAGATCGGCTTTATAAGGGTTTTGGACCAAAATATCGAGTTTGGAAACGAGCGGAAGGAAATCGTTTGTTTTAAATTTGAAGTCGGAATTAAACAAAGCAAAGGAGTTCAAAGACGGTTTTAAGTTAAAAAATGGGTTTAACTGGGTTTAGGTCAAATCTGAGTTCGATGCACGGGTGCTCGAACCCGATCCGTCGTAAATCCCAGTTTTATCCCGCTCGAGGGTAAACGACAACTGTCGGATTTAAACTGGACTAATTGTAACCTTTAACTTAACGGCGGAACCGTTATTAAATTGTGGCTTCGTGTTAAATTTGGAGTCTGGCTTCGATCGAAAGGGAGCCCCGGAAGGCAATTTACAAAACCCGGGCAGATTCGCCATGTCGGGCGAATCGGCCTTTGCGGGTCCTTTTTCGACAATGTCGAGTAATTGGGAAGCTTGGGAGTGATCGACATTGTCGGGGTTACGTGGGGCGTTAAGTTCATTTAATTTTCGGCTTATTCCTACTAGTTTAAAAGTGCTTTGAAACTGTGTTCTTTTAGATCGTGTTGCGGACCGAGGCAAAGGGAGGCTCGGCGAGTGACTGGGATCATCTCGGGTTTTAGTGGAGCGCTTTTGGAGTTGTTTACGAGGTAGGGAAAAGTAGCCGGATCTTGGCCCTGACTAGGGAAAGTTAACTGTAGAATTGCATGTGACACTGGGGTGTCGTGGGTTATTTAGGTTATCGAATATTAGAAATGCATGATACGGGAACGTAGCGAATACGGGAAATGCATGTGACACTTAGTAGTGTCGTAGGAGCAGAGAACTTAGCGATAATTGTTTTACTGGAGGCATATGACCATGCCCGGAGGTTGTTGTGAAACTAGTGATCTTAGGACTGTTGGAGGCATCGATTATGCCGGAGGTTGTTGTGCGTTAATTGTTGTCGAGTTTGGGTGGCCTTGAGAGCCCGTGTTATTTATTGTCAAGTTTGGGTGGCCTTGAGAGCCTGTGTTACTTATTGTTGAGTCTTGGGTGGCCATGAGAGCCCGTGTTGTCGTTTCGGTTTTTTGGTGGCCGTGAGTGCCCGTGGGGTGGTGAACCCGTACTGTACCGTTGGTGTCTTGGGTGGCCATGAGGGCCCGTAGGGTTGTTGAACCTGTGTTTGGTTGTTGGTGTCTTGTTGGCCTTGAGTGCCTGTGGAGTTGTCACCGGTGTCGTTACTGTCTGTTTGAACTTGTTTGTGATTGTGATTGGTTACTTGATACTGGTGGAGGTTGTGTGGTGTAGCTAGCCTCCCGACTGAGATCGGGAGAAGCGGAGGGGTTGTGGGCTAGCTCCCCGACTGGGATCGGGGGAAGGACGCGCGGGTGTGGCTAACCACCCGACTGGGATCGGGTGAAGCGGAGAGGTTGTGGGTTAGCCTCCCGACTGGGATCGGGAGAAGTTGCGCGACAGGTCGACCGCCTGACCACGTCTGTGATCGGTAAAGGGCGAGAAACAGAGATTGGTTACTGAGCAGCCGGTTTGCGATCCTTTGTGATCTTGTTTGGTATTGTCTGGTCAGTCGTGTCTTGGAGGAGGTCGTCGATCGTAGTGTGGGGTCTACATAACGTATCCGAGTGTTGAGTCGGTTGAGGAAAGTACTTTGGTCGTGTGTGTGTGTGTCTTGAGTCGTTGTTGGTGTCACCAACTTGTTTCTGCTAATTATTGCCATAGTCAGTATGTTATCTGTGGTGGTGAGCGAACGCTCACCCCTAGCTGCTTTTCCTACAGGTACCGTTCGTAGTCTGGACTAGGTGAGCTTCTGAAGCTTGAAGAGCTTGAAGCGGGTTGCTGGGTGTTTTGAGTCTAGAGACGTGTATCTCGTTTTGTCCAAGTGTGGGACTATTATTTTTTTGAGATGTAAATAATATTCTTTTGTGGAACTAAACTGGCTTTTAAAGTGATTTAACGAAAACAGGTTTCAGTATTGTAACTTTTCAAACGTTCGCGTCCCTAGTTTCGGTTCGCTGAAATTGGGGCGTGACATAGAGGAAGGAGAAGTGTTGGCCAAAATTCTAGAGGGAGAAACTGTTTTTCTTTTTGTTTGTTGTGTCTCTTATGTTGAAAAGGATTACGCTTATGTCATTTAATCTCATCACCATAATAGAATTATAGTAAATAAGACAAAGGATAATGTAAAGTAGATAAAAGTTGGTGGTAATTTGGTGGATTAATTCACTAACTACCTAGTCTAGATAGTTTAGATAGAACCATTTAGTTAAGACTTAAATAGTTGGTTCCATGGGTCTTTGGTGGAATGGGCCTCGCGGGTGATGGCCCGTGGCCATTCCCGATGAGGTCCCGTGACGTGCTCATCGCCTCCACGCCTTTCATCCCGGATATGTCCAACATTATCCGACGCGATCAATCCCAAAACACTAAGTCTTGTCTCGATCTGCAAAGTCCTAATTACTTACGGGCACATGACCCAAAACCCAGTTTTGGTCATGTCCCGTGTCAACTTCCCTCTAAGCCATTCTGTATAAGGGTGTTAATGAGTTTCATTCTTCGGTGTGACCATTAGGTTTATGCATGTCGGTAGATCAACGTAAAATCCCATTTTACTTGATCCTACATAAGTGGAAAATAACGAGACATTAGTATTTTCTAACACTACATAACGAATCGACCTTGTCGATTCTAACCTTTCTTTTGTCTACGTCATTATCCTTTTATCTCTAGATATCCTGATTGAGATGAGGCATAGAACGTCATCCTTATTATTATCAATCATTGTTCCTCGATATGTGGGATGACTGAATCTTTGATACCTAGTATCATGTGCATGGTCATGCTATTCTTTCAGTCACTCTCGATCAAGCGGCTGAGAACCGATATATTTCTAATACCATAGTATGAGGGATAAATCCATTAGCTGCCTTTCGTGTCACTCACACAGTCCGTCCCCAAGCCAATCTTGGCCGTTATGGAAGTCTTGTCACGGGAAACGTTTGGCTCAGGTCAAACTCAGTTGTTTACTACATAGCGATCTCAAAGGCTCCTTCGTCTAAGGATACATGGCAAGTTACGACACTGAATATGTTCATGACTGGATCTATGGAATATATTTTGGTCGGGTCGTTCAATATCATGTCCCACATGATATCTATGATCAGACTCCGGAATCTCATTCCAATGACTAATACAATCCATCTTTCATACTAGTCTCTTTTAGCGAAGCTTTATCGACTAGGGACCTATCGAGTGTGATATGTCTCGATCTATGGATCTATTCGCATGGTGGACATAGATCAGAAGACACATCGGTATATTACTCCAACACATAAGTAATATATAAAGTCTCTTTACTTTTATTGCTAACGATAATATATACATTTGGATGTTTACGATTGAACTACGGGCATTAAGACTAACAGTATTAACGATGCAACATGCAATATTGCATGTCCCTAAGCAGAATTTGGTAACTTTGTTTTCATAAGTAACGGCCTAGTAATCAATTTAAGCCTCTTAATAAACGATTCTGATAACCCATTATGGGTATGAGTATGGGCCATGGGATGTTCAACCATAATTCCAAATTGGCATACAATAGTCATTAAACGATTGAGATGTAAATTTCTCGACATTGTCCAGACGGATACTCTTATCGCATGGTCTGGAAACTGTGCTCTTAATCGAATTATTTGAGCAAGGAGTCTTTCAAACAAACATTACGAGTGGATAGTAAAGAAACATGCGACCAACATGTCGATGCATCAACAAGTACCATAAAATACTAAGATGACCCACTTGTCGGGGTAATAGGTTCACATATATCTCTTTGAATTCTTTCTAAAAATGTTGGACATTCAGTCGCAACTTTCATTGGAGATGGTCTTGTAATCAGTATTCCTTGAAAACAAGCAACACTTAGGTAATCTTTTGACAAAAGAACTTTTTTACTCTTCAGGGTATGTCCATGTGAATTTTCTATAATTCTTCACATCATTATGGAACCCGGATTGTCTATACGATCATTCCATATCATAAAATTTGATAGGTCCATCGTTTTTTGGTTAACCACCATATTGGATTCAATTGGATTAATGAAAATATAATATAATCCAGAACTATATAATGAGAGTTTTTTCACAATTTCTTTTCTCTCAGAGACCATGGACGTGATGTATAAATATTCAATGTCATTTCCATTTGTTGTCTCAATGTGATAATCATTTCGGCAAATATCTTTGAAACGTAACAAGTTTTTTTTTATCTAGTTGAGAACATTGCATCTTTGATAATAAATTGTGTATCATTTGGTAACATTACATTGACAAACCTCCACCGCCATTTTGAAGGCAGACTCTCGTTAATACGAGCTAAACTTCTTACCCATAACCCTCTCTCCTCCTTCGGGTAGCACACCACATCCCTTGAAATCTTATACAACGACTTCTTCCTCGCAGTCCCACCCCACATGAACAACCGTTTCCACCTCTCTGATTCATGAATGATGCATGGAGGGGCCTGCATAACTGACATAAAATGGAGAGGTAAATCAGATAAGATGGACTTAATGAGGGTTTCCCGATCGCCCAAACTCAGGAACTTTTCTTGCCACAGCCACTTCCTCTTATATTTCGAAACTATCGGATCCAAGGTTTGTAGTCTCTTCGGTTTGGCCCTCATCCTGAACCCCGAGTACAAGAACGATACTATGCATATAGAGCATCCCATAATATCAGTTACGCCTTCCTTAGCCAACAACCCAACATTAAAAAAGATGGCAGCTGGACTTAGAGAAGTTAATCTTCAGACCCGAACAAAACTGAATACCCAACAAAGCAAGCTTTGGGTACTCATCATCCTGCAACCTCCTTGGATGAAAATTACCGTGTCATCGACGAACTGAAGATGGTAAATGGAAGGATCTCACACCCAAAAACTGAATCCCAGGAAACTCCCCACGGGCCTCATAACCTATCAGCACCTGGTGAAGACCCTCTGCTGCTAACACAAACAAGAGAGGCGAGAGAAGGCAACCCTGTCTCAAAATGCGGCCCATCTCAAGTTCTGGAGATGGAGACTCGTTCACAAGAACCGAAGTGTGGGATGCAAGGCATTCAGAAATCAAGCCCCTCCACCTCCTCCTAAACCCCATTCTGAAGAGGCACAAGTACAAACATTTCCAACTTACCGAGTCATACGATTTTGACGATTGGATTTCTCTATGAATGGAAAAGGGGTTCTTTGGATTGGGAGTAATCACTAATCGAAGAAGAGGGGGATCCAAAGGCTTTTCCAAAATCTATCTTAAAAAACACCACCTCCTCCTTTTAATTCCTTAGATAACTGATCAACTCAGAAACAATCAAAACACCATAAAAAAAATTGACGAGCACCAATAAAACCCGAGTGCGTATCACTAACCAACCCGTCAATTACTGTCTTGAGTTATCTAGACGGAACCTTCGCCAAGATCTTATAAATAGAGGAAACAAGACTAATAGGCCTGAAATAGTTGAAATACTTGGGATTGTCAACTTTCGGTATCAAGGCTATAAACATGGAGTTCAACCCCTTTCCTAGTTTGTCCTACTAAAGAAAGCGGAAAACAGCTCTATAGCAACCCCCTTTAACAAGGACTAGATCTTCTGCAGAAACAATAGCGAATACCCATCCAACTCGGATGCCTTAGACCCATTACAAGTCTTTAGGGCAGCCGCGAGTTGAAGGCCGTAAAGAAAAACACAAACTAACTCACTTTTGAAATCTAATAGTTATGAAAAACAAGTTGACCTAATCTTTATTTTTAAATAACGGGATGAGTTGACCTAATCTTTATTCTTAAATAATGGGATGGGTTGAATATACAGCGGGGAGAAAAAAAATTGTCCATTTTGTTTTGGTATGAATTTGTTTAATATAATATTTCTCAATTGTCATATGCATACATTTCTACTATTTATAAAAAACAAGAGGATTGAACAGTATAAATAATCAAGTATATTTGTCATGTACATTTATATTGATCTATACAAAACTATAAAATTGGTTCGTTTAAGAAATCAAAGAATGATTAGTAATTAATTACAGAGATTAAGAGGGTGATCAGAAAAGCTTGCTAGCAAACTCCCGAGGTGACAAGCAAGCCGCGGATTTGGTAGCAAAATCTCTGAGCTGGGACAAGCTCCGGCCCAATTTCATGGCGATCTTCATCTCAAACACCTCTCCGTTCTCTCTCTTGTCCACGTCTCCTTCTTGGAGCGTTGACTCAATAGAGTCTTCCAACATCCCGAAAAACCCGGCGCAGTTTCTGTACATCTCGAAAACCATACCGACTTGGCCACCGTGCTCGAGGCTAGCAACGGTGCCTCCCAAGGCTCCGCCGACGACGGCGGCCATGGCGGCCCACGAGGAGACCCCCGCGAAGGCGGAGCCGGCGGCGGCGAGACCGGTGAGGAGAGGACCCGAGATGGCGAGAACCTTGTTGACCTTGAGCACCAAGTTGCCTAGCTTTTTGTACTCCTGGGCGTCTCTGGTCTTCAAGGCGGACACAATGTCTCTCATCTCCTGCTCCAGCTCAGCGCTCCAGCCGTTGCTTAACTGCCTCCGAGATTCCCGGTGGGTGGTTGCGTTGTTTTTGTGGGTGGGCCACCACACCGCGGGCTCGAGAGTGGCGGGGAATTTCTCGAGCATGGTGCCGAGCAAGGGGAGAGGGTAGGCCCGGTCCAGGGAGAGCACCTTGGCCATGACGTCGCTCACGTCGGCTTTGGTCGGGGTTCGGAGCGCGAGAGTGGTCTTGACTTGGGCGTGGAGCTGCTTGAAGAGCCTGGAGGCGTTGCGTTGCTCCTCGGCGAGCTGGGAGGGCTGGATCTTGTTCATGACGGCCAGCATCGCTGTGGCGGCGGAGAAGAGGAGCGTGGAGGAGATGTTCAGGGCCAGGTTGTGGGATCCGGTGGTGGCGGCGACGCCGGCCATGGTGGTGGCGGTGAGGGTGATCATGTTCACCGAGTTGAGGAGGAGGGTGTTCCAGTTGTTGCGCTGCTCGCATATGTTGTCGTGCATCTCGATCCTGTCGGCGATGGCCTCCAGGAGGGCGTGGAGCTGGACGGATGCCGGAGAGATTTGATGCTTCTCGTCTATAATTGGTACGGCCGCGGCGAATCCGTTCCTTCTGCTGAAATCTTCGATCGCCAACAAGCTCTTGGTAGGCAATTTGGACAAAGCCATTTTGTTGGGGAGTTTTGGGAAATTGAGGGCAGACTTAATCACCGGTCTCTTGGAAGATGAAGAGCATGATGAGGAGATTAGGACGGCCGATGAACTTTGCAAGGAAGCCATTAATTAATCCTTGTTGCTTTGTGTGTTTGTGTTTGTGGTGGTGGCTGTGGCTGTGATGAGAGAGTAGGTAATAACTATATAGCTGAGGATCTGAGTTTTGGGATATTTGTATGTGGTGATGAGAATGGAGAGAGGAAGACCATATATATATGTGCGTATTTATGGCAACCCAAGTGACCAAGACCGGTATTGCCATCGTATACGAGGAAATGGTCAGCTGTTGAATATGTTGACCGTCAAGAATGACTTGTGGGTTGAATTTGAATCGGCGATACACATAAATTAACCGTAGAACCTGCCCATGACCCATTCCCGCTTTGGCTTATGTTTTCTACTATTCAATTTCTCTTCTTTAATTTGGAACACTTTTTTGAAATCAAAATTCCCACCCATTCTGAATTTGAACTTTCTATAGTCATATTATAATTTTATTGCCACTTAATGTGTTATGATAGCCTGATTGAGCCTACTTATTTGAAATCAAAATTTCTCTTACGTACAACGTCCATAATCGTAAATGTGGGTGATTCGAGAATCGTCCACCACATGAGCGTAGTTGGACCGACTTCGATGCAAATTATAAATGTTATCCGACATACGAGGAAATAATCAGTCGCCTTGTCGAAACCATATGGGTTCGCCCCGTGTCAAACTTGCAAGTAAACAACTCCAAAATAAACTCCCTCTCTTATAATGTCCATAATCGTGCGTTAAAAGACGAACGACTACCGCATAAATGTAGGTGACTCAAGATGTGTTATCGTATTTTTGTATTTTCGTAATTGTTATTTTAAACACTATATTATTAAATAAAATAGCTCGTCAATTAATCTTTTTAAATAAAATAAAATATTGAACTACATAAATAATTATGGTAGTAGATATTTTTATTCATCTTTGATAAGTAATAAACGTTCATAGAGGACTATTTTTTTTGTCGCCCGTTGTATAAGGTTCGATGTGTCTTTGTTTACCCCAAGAACATATTTATAATTCGTGAAAAGCTCAACTCCCACCTACAATTTTTAATATGTGACTTTTGTTAACTCGAACTTCAACTTTCTCTAAGGTGTAGAGAAAAAAATCAAATAGAAACCACTCTTTAACGTAAAAACTGTGTGAACCAATCCAAGCCATTCATTTTAAGAATGGATGGATGAGATGCAATTGAGTGGTTGACTTGTTGGCTGCAAAAAAAAACAGCACTTTTTAGTTAGGGGTAAGGGCTTCTTAGTAAAACCATCATACCAATTCACTAATTTAATTTTTCCCGCTTCGTTTGAACTCCGATTGGCTTCAAACTTGCGCCATTAGTTTTGTTTTTTCAAGGGCTTTTTATCAAGATCAGTCATGAATATATTTTGAAGCACGAAAAAAAATTATTTTTGGGGTTGATTTTTTTTTAAAAAGTTAAGTCTGGGTAATTTTTATCAACACTATACACTGGGTTTATCAACACTATACACTGGATTTATCAACACTATACACTGGATTTATCACCTCATTTTCCAAAATCGAACATGATTTTTATCACATCATCACATGTTTTTTTATGAACACTAAGCACTAGTTTTTATCAACACTATGTTTATCATTCAATTACATGTGTTTTTATCATCTCATCACATGTTTTTTTATCAACACTAAACTCTAGGTTATCACCCTTATTTCAGGGCTGATTTTAGAAAAAGTTAAGTCTGGGTAATTTTTATCAACACTATACACTGAGTTTATCAACATTATACACTGGGTTTATCAACATTGAACACTAGTTTTATCACCTCATTTTTCAAAATCCAACATGATTTTTATCACATCATCACATGTTTTTTATGAACACTAAGCACTAGTTTTATCAACACTAAACACTATGTTTGTCATTCAATTACATGTGTTTTTATCATCCCATCACATGCTTTTTTTTATCAACACTAAACTCTATGTCATCACCCTTATTTCGGGGCTGATTTTCAAAAAAAATTTAAGTCTGGGTAATTTTTATCAACACTATACACTGGGTTTATCAACACTGAACACTAGTTTTATCACCTCATTTTCCAAAATCGAACCTGATTTTTATCACATCATCACATGTTTTTATGAACACTAAGCATTAGTTTTATCAACACCAAACACTATATTTATCATTAAATTACATGTGTTTTTATCATCCCATCACATGTTTTTTTTATCAACACTAAACTCTAGGTTATCACCCTTATTTCGGGGCTGATTTTTAAAAAAAAGTTAAGTCTGGGTAATTTTTATCAACACTATACACTGGGTTTATCAACACTATACACTGGATTTATCAACACTGAACACTAGTTTTATCACCTCATTTTCCAAAATCGAACCTGATTTTTATCACATCATCACATGTTTTTATGAACACTAAGCACTAGTTTTATCAACACTAAACACTATTTAGCACTAGTTTGATACCCCGATACAAAAAAAAATTATTAGTGAAGATTTATCAACACTAAACATTGTTTTTATCACCCTAATATAAATTTTTATTTTCGTGCTTCAAAATATATTCATGACTGATCTTGATTTAAAGCCCTTGGAAAAAGAAAAATATTGGCGCAAGTTTGAAGCTAATCGGAGTTGAAACAAAGCGGGAATGATTAAATTAATGAATTGTTGAACAAAAAATGGACAATTGTCCACATGACACCATGCTATTACAATTATGCCCTTGCTTGTGTGAGAAAGTAAGAAAGTGGTGTGAGTTTTTGTTGAATTGGGGTGATGATGTGGCATTATGGTGAATGTTGGATCTAAATGGTGTGTGGCTAGGATTGGTTCACACAGTTTTTAGGATAAGAGGGGTTTCCATTAGATTTCTCCTTCTAAGCTGTAAGCATAAATAGTAAGACGTAAAAAGTAAATAATTTATATACCAAAGAAAATAAATTCAAGATCATAGGTTCATAACATTGTATTTAATAACAACCAACAACCGTGATAACGAAATATAGGTAAAATTAAGAGGCTCCAAGTCCTTGATCACCGAGCCCGAGTTTGAGCGACCCGAACCCTTCATTATGACCTTCAACATAGTGTCCTTACGATACGACCAACACGTGAGCATTCTACCGACCATGCCAAACTGACGGCATGTAAAGACCTCAAAGGAAATTGGGGTGAACGGGGCCTCGATCACAACCTCTTCGTTCACCGTAACAAGTCACGCAAACAATCCATCCTAAAGGTCATCTACAGACGGTGACAAAATGACTGGGGGCAGGGGTGGCCTCGACGTAGGGCTTGACATGATCAATAGGCTGTCATAGGATCCAGACGACGTCGAGACCTGGAGATATGGGTCGAATCCCGAAAGGGGCATCCCATGCTGAGTGGATGTGAGGGCTCTCATCACCTATTCCGGGGGATTAGGGCCACCCCCAATCGTGAGTAGAAGGTTGGAGTTCGACGGCGATAGAGGGACATGCATCAACGATCCTTCCTTAGTATGGATCTTCCAATCACGCTTATCTTTTGGTCGATTTGCACCATCCGTCAGAGACGTTGGTAGAGTACAACCCGCCATGAAGGAAGATACGGTTAGTTCATGAGTGAAGAACAACGGTTTGGACGTTACAGACGATGAAGGAGGGGAGGGGGACCATCGACGGAAACGTGGACGGTTTGGGATGAGGAACACACCGAGATTTCTTGGGTTTAATAAAGGCATGAGGTCCGGTAGAAGAGGTTTCCATAGGTGGTGGGGGAGTCGAAGGCATCACATAACTCACGAGGAGAACAGGAACAATAGAGCTGGTCAGTGCTATAGGTGTTGAAAGATGAGCCCTAGGGTCATGATTACAAAGCGTCTATATAGTTATTTTTTAATAGTCTTATTTGACCATTTAAAAAAAAATAAGTGATAATATTATTGAGAAATCAAAGAGTCATTACAACGGAGTGCCTCAGGAAGAAGATATACTGATCACTGAAGATTAACCATAGAACATGCCTTCCTAACGAACCAGGAGAGGCTTTGTTGGCAGTTCTCATAACAAATTCGAGAGTTAGTCTCTAGTTTTGAAAGCACGATATCTTAATGAAATTTAAACTAATAAATTGGTGAGGGACGCTCAAAGTAGTGCCAAACCGCTGCTTGATCCCTACTTTTCAAGGACTCTTTTCATCGTGAGGTGGGCGATCGAACTTGAACTCGACAGCTTTAACGGGAGGAGAGCGACGATGGTAGGTGTGATTCAGGGATCCCTCCCAATAAAAGTCCCTGAATCCTCTAGTAGAAACCCTGAATCTTCGCTCACTAATCATTAACCTTACAAAAGGAACAAAAAAATAAAGCAAAACAGAAATAGTCGATCATCTTGACCTAGAGTCAGGATAGAGATCGAGAAGGAGGTCTCGGTGGAGGCCAAGGAGGTGGATACACCGATGACAACTTCAATGACGGTTGTAGAGGCGGCGGGGGGTGAGGCGACAACCATCGGGATCGTATAGGTGGACAAATCAGAGACTGAAGAGGACTGAAGATGTCGAGGTTGGATGGCCACCAGTCAGAACTACTAGCAAGGAAGATCTCCGTCCATGCGATGAAGAAGATACATCGGACCTGTGCCAAGAGGATCAGCGCACGTCCATAATCGTGCACCAAAAGACGAATCACTACCACGTAAACTTGGGTGATTCGAGAGTATCGTCCAACACATGAACATGGTAGGAGACACATCGATGCAAATTATAAATATTGTCTAACCCACGAGGAAATAATTATTCGCCTTTGTCGAAAACAAATATATGGGTTTGCCCCGTGTCAAACTGTTGTCTTTTCTTGCAAGTAAAATGTCCGTATTTCTCAAGTTTTATGTTTATATTTTTTCCACGGCTAGGTGTCGCTGGAGTTGTGGTTTGGACAGTCGTCGCAGCTTGTCGTCTCAGAATCCTACAGCGACGCGACGTGTCGTCGCTGGCACAACGGATAGTCGGTGGGCCTGTTTTACGCTGACACGTGGCGACGCCATAATTAAAAAAAAAACTAAAATTTTCCTATAAATACACAACCACCCCTACCCCAAATTCACACTTCTCTTTTACACACACCATCTTCTATTCTTCTTTTCTTATGCTTTCATTCTTTCTACATCACTCCCCCAATGACCGATCCCTTCACCATCGAGTTCATCTTGGACAACTTCAACCTCGAGGACTTGGTGCACATGGAAGAAGAGCTCACATGTCACATTGAATCATACTCCTCCCTCCTCTAACTGACCAATCCATGCCCTCACAATTCAAACCGCTCTAACATTCCGAATGGCCACCCTCGCAAAGCCCCCACGTGCAACCTTCCCAATCTGCTCCGGCTAGTTAACCGAAAAAGAAAGGGAAGAAGCATGCACCTCCACCGACTTCAGGTCCGCGACTAAAATGGAGCATCAAGGAAAATGAACGGTTGGCGAGTTCGTGACTCAACCATTCTCTAGATAGCATCACAGGGAAGAACCAGAAGAACGACATATACTGGAAAAAGGTCGGAGCTTAGTTCGAGTCGACGAGGAAAGAAACCGAGCCATTCTGGTCCTGAAAGAATTGCAAGGACCATTGACATCCAGTCAACAAAAAAATGACTAAATTCCAGAAGAAATACTCATGGTTTGATGAAGCAGTCGTTAGTGGGAGATGCAACACTATATCATGACAACCGCTAAAAAGGCGGACAAAGATGAGGAGAAGCATGAATTTACTTGGAAGCATGGTTTGTCATTAAAGATGTAGTGGTAGGAGATAGTGGTTTGGAGAGAAAAAAAAAATGCTCAAACTAAAACTTCAAATTATTTACCGTGTATTCTTAATAAAGAAATGTTTGATTCGGGATTTATCTTATTTTTTGGAAATAAATTAAAAAAACAGGAACTATATGTTATTCTCCATAAATGTTAAAAACAGAACCACAACCGGCAACTCTCCGCGTCCTTGTTTATAAAGAGTTGGCGAATATCTTCGAGGTTACACTGGAACCCTGCGGCCGAATCTTCTCCTTTACAGGTCCACCTGCTCTTGCTGCACTCATTGCTTGATGCATATATGCATTTGATATGCTACTTCTCTGATTTCACAGAAAGTTTTGTGTTTCTGATTTCAATTTTTTGTGTTTAAGGCTTACGATTTTGACGTAGAGCAGGGAAGAATCATTCTGAGTAGGTTTCTACTTCTGCATTTGAAGAAACAGTGATGTGGTCAGTCATTAGGCGTAGAGTAGCTTCTGGAGCGTCCTCCTCAGTAGGGATGGCAACGGGGCGGGTTTGGGGCGGGGACCCTGCGCCCCGTCCCCGCCCCGCCCCGCCCCGCATTGACCCCGCGTTGACCCAGCCCCGCGGGGAAACGGGGAATCCCCGCCCCGTTTATTTCCCGGAAAAAAATACACAGTTTTATATCACACAATTCTTAATCCATAATTTTATACAACACACATATAAAACAAACATCACACGACTTCCGTGTCTCATAATGTGCATATTCGAACTAAGTTTTTTATCTTTTAAATATAAATAAGCAAAAATTACCGTTTGACATTTTTGAACTAAGTTTTCTATTTTTTAGATAT
Organism: Erodium maritimum; assembly: GCA_963921825.1. Taxonomy (NCBI): domain Eukaryota; kingdom Viridiplantae; phylum Streptophyta; class Magnoliopsida; order Geraniales; family Geraniaceae; genus Erodium; species Erodium maritimum. The sequence continues at coordinate 55,476,870 of OY997594.1, forward strand.
AAAATTTAAATAAGTAAATATCATATGTAAAAACAATATATTATGTGCTATTAAAAAATTATTAACTATTAATATATATTTTTTAAATTAATAGAGCGGGGATCCCCGCGGGGCACGGGGCGGGGAGTGCTTGCCCCGCCCCCGCCCCGCACCCCGCCAAAATCCCCGTTTACAACCCCGTAACCCGCCCCGTTTAAAAAATCCCCGCCCCGAACCCGCCCCGCACGGGGCGGGAACGTCGGGTCCCCGTCGGGGTCGGGGCGTTTTGCCATCCCTACTCCTCAGCTTCGGTACTCCTTTACGATAATAGTTTCTTATTGAGATTTTATATTATTTATTTATACAAGCTTGTTTACATTAATATGTTTGTGTTTATGTTTTTTTATTCCATAAAAGGGTTTCTATGTATGTATTGAACCTCACCCATATGAGTCTGAGGTGTGAAGCTTGATTCCATTTGTTTATGAGATGTTGCAAGTGGCCTTATTTGTTCATTTTGCGCTGTTTGGTTAGGTTTTGAAGAAGTCAAAAAATGGGAATCAATCATGCTGCTGTGGAAGTTCGGTGAAGGAGGTAGTGGTTCTTTTCACTCATTTCCTAGTTTTGTTAGTGAAGTCTATGCAACAAATGTATAATTTACATGCTTGATTTTTGTGTAACTTCTATGGTCATAGAAGTTAGCCCGTGCCTTTAGTTGACCACAGGGCTGCTCAAACCAACTCTATCATAATTGCAGATTTGTTTTAACAGAGGTTTTCTCTAATTAATGTGATTTTTTATTGGGTTAACTGAACTGTTGGAACTTGACTGAGCTTTTGAAGTTCTGTCTATATCCATTGGTTCATGAAGTTGCAGATGAATGGATGAATTCCACTCTAAATTTACCAGAAATCTTGTTTTCTGTGGATTCTGGATTTTAATTCATTTTACTGGGTTTCGAATTTTAGAATAACAATCTATTTGGATTTTTTAATGGTTTTAAAAATAAGGAGACTTGACTTTTGGAGTGGAAAAAATCATTTTAGGTATTGCTGGAAACTTAGACTATTTCTGTTAATGCTTTCTTTAGTTAAATGTTGGACCACTAGTCACTTGAGCTGACACGTCATTGTTATTTAATATGGATTTTTGTTGATATGGCTCAAGATGCCAGTATATGTACCCAAACTGAACTGATAATGTTATTGTAACCTACTTCTCTTTTTGTTGGTTTATCTGTTACTTTTTCCTGACATAATTTACTCTATGTTTTGTACTTTTTTCTCTGACTTGGATACCTTAGAAACTATACTCTGTTTCTGTTATTCGCAATTGTGAGTTCGTACTGTTTTCACATACAAGCATTTTTACAGATAATACTCCTTCACAGAGGATCAAAAGTTATGAGCCATGCTATGCATTATAATTTTTCAAGTAAGGCTTATTATATGACATGCCCCTTCTTTTTTCGTGGAAACCTATTTAAATATGTCATTGTGCTTATATTTTGTCAATGTTACCGATTTCTCTGAATTGTATCTCATTGCAGGTTCTCCTCTTAGCACAAAGTCTGTTAGGTCGGTTGTAACCTCCCTCTGTTTTCTTTTTGAATTTCGTACTTCTTTTTTTATTCAGTGTGCTCTGCAGTGGATGTGTCTGGCACACTTGGGAGGAAAAAGCTTAAGATTTATGTTATTGGGAAAGAAACAAAAATATGAAGGAAAACAACCTTTTCTTTCTATAGTTGTTTATGCCATTGGTTTCCTCTTTTCTGTTGTAGAGGGATATTGCATTAAGTCTTCAAACAGATACCCTCCTCCCCATGAAGACAAGGTTGTTTTCTTCGGAAAGTGGTATGACATTTTCAAATTCCCTTAGAGTGTGGTTTAGATGCGTAAAATATGCTATTTTTTCAACTCTACAAACTTAGGTACTCTGTATTTTCTAATGAAGGCGATTTGATCGATGCTATGGTTCCTTTCATGGGTGAATCCATTACGGATGGAACTCTTGCAAAGTTCTTGAAGCGTATGTTTTCCTTGATATCTTTGCTTTCTTTCTTCCAAATTTGCCTACATGTGAATATGTTATATTTCTCATGGGACTATTTTTTACAACATGTTGGAGCAGAACCTGGTGATCGTGTGGAAGCAGATGAGCCTATTGCTCAAATAGAAACTGATAAGGTAATTCCTTCCTTTAACATTTCATTAACTAGAGTGGTCCTTTTTCTGAACTCTTTCCAGTGTTTGTAATCAGTAATAGCTCTTAACATATTTTACATGCAGGTAACTATTGATGTTTCGAGTCCTGGAGCTGGTGTTATCCAAGAGGTAAATTTTCACATCTGCTGTAGTTTGGTCAAACTTATTTTAAAATTTCAATTGTAATCTTGCATCGATTCTCCTTGATAATGTGAAATGATTTTGCCATTATAATGTTATTCTGTATATTTTTTGTTAGTTTGTGGCCAAAGAAGGGGATACTGTGGAACCTGGTGTTAAAATAGCTGTAATATCAAAATCTGCTGAAGCTGCAACCCATGTTGCTCCATCAGAGAAAATACCTACGGATGCCACATCTAAGCCATCTCCTGTGAAGGAAGAAATGGATAAGAAGCCTGAAAAAGTGGTACCTCTCATGCTAAAGCCTAAAACGCCACCGCCATCAGCAACAGAGCCTCAACTTCCTCCCAAGGGAAGGGAAAGAATCGAAAGACGGGTAAGTGTCAAACTCTGTCTGTCTTTCTCTCAATATATGTATGTGTGTGTTTGTAGAATAGGTGCAAGTAAAAACCCCTCCATGTGGTGAAAACTAGGAACCTATCACAGTCGTTGGATCTTAAGATGGAGTCCTCAGATCTTAACATAAATTATAAATACACAGAACTATAAATTTATATTTATTTTATAATCAAAACCCCCTTAAATCATACCCATTTGTTACATCGAAAGAAAATATTCATGCTACATACAAGTTCTCACCTATTCGAGCTAAAATATCTTTGCCTAGTGTGGTATAGATTATTGACTATAGGGTGTATAATATTACCTCTATCCTATTCTTTGATCTAATCGTTGTGTATTCACATTCCCTTTTCTGCTGTTATGGCTATGTCGTGCAGGACTAACTTGATGAAGCTTCGCTCAGAGTATAAAGATGCTTTTCTGGAGAAGCATGGAGTGAAGTTAGGATTTATGTCTGGCTTTGTGAAGGTTAGTGTGACTGTTATGCTTGTAACGATTCCTTCCATGTCGACAAGGAACATGCTCATGTATTTGCTTCACACTTTGTTCAACTTTTGACATCTGTTTCTTGATTTTTTTTTTTCAGTGTTGTTGGTGGGCTCCAAAATCAGCCCATCATAAATGCTGTGATTGATGGAGATGACATCATATATAGAGATTATGTTGACATCAGTGTTGCAGTAGGTTCACCAAAGGTGTGTTTCCAATCCACCCAATGTATGCACTTGATGATTTAGACCTGAGATATTCAGATACCTCTTGATATCTGAAGTAGTAGTCTAATAGATAGCATGCTCGGTCACCATGCCATAGGGTGATTCTGTTTATTGGGAAGTGACTTAAAGTTAGCTTGCTGTCTCAAATGGTGGACATGGATCTAAAACTGAGGTTTCTTGCATTGAACGTCTTGTTAAGGGCCTGGTTGTACCTGTTGTCCGCGATGCCGATACAATGAACTTTGCTGACATTGAGAAGGAGATCAACAGACTTGCAAGGAAGGCAAAGGATGGTTCTCTATTAATTGATGACATGGCTGGAGGTACATTCACAATATCTAACGGTGGAGTCTATGGGAGCCTTTTGAGTACCCCAATCATCAATCCACCTCAGGTGCATTCTCTAAAACTGTCATGATAAGTATTCAATGCTTGTGCATTGGCAATCTTTTCTGGTTCCGGAGATGATGAATTATTGTCTTTGCTGATAAGTTCTATCCAATTTTGCATGACCAACCACATAAGTTCAGCTGAGATGAGAACTATCCACAAGTCCTACCTTCGGGGAACTTGATACTCTGTCTATACGTTTGGCCCGCATTTTCCAGATACATGCGAATTCTGAGAAAATGGTGCACATTACTTTATACTAATTTGTTTCGTTGGACAATTTTGCAGTCAGCAATACTGGGAATGCATTCAATTGTTAACCGTGCAATGGTTGTTGGAGGAGATATTGTTGTTAGGCCAATGATGTACCTTGCGCTAACATATGATCATCGCCTGATTGATGGAAGAGAGGCAGTTTTCTTCTTGCGCCATATAAAGGATGTCGTGGAAGACCCAAGGAGGCTACTTGTTGATTTATGAAGATAAGACATATATATACAGGCAATTTTCTACCAAGTATTTGATAACTAGGAAAATCATATTACCAAGTTTTGCAGTTTTGGCTTACAACAGAAGGATTCAAATTGCTACTGTATTTTTGCTTTCATGTTTGAATTTGGCAAATATACCTTTTTCGCTTCTTAATGCCCCTCTTACTAGTTTTATGTGATATAAACTCAAAATACCAATACCTTAAATGGGAATATATCAAAATTTATTTTTCATTTAAACTGGCACTTTTTGTTGGTGTACGATAATTTTGCATGTCTATGGTCAGTTGAGCTCATAACATCATGAGATAGTCCAGTCTATGTCCGATGTAGGCGTTAGAGCTTTGAGATATATGAGTGCTAATTTATTCCAACTCCATACTCTGAGAGTTGAGCGTCACCTGGGCATGGGTTTGTACATAACTACAACCAGGAGCATGTTCCATGCGGTTGGAAGGAAATACAAATTTGCATAAAAACCATGTAAGTAATATGCTAAGACACGAGAAAGGTCATACTTATTCCATTTCACTTCCAAATCAAAAGACATAAGAATTGAAGTTTATCAAAAGCATGTGAGGAAGGAGGAGACACGATTACAACATTTCAAGTTGGCTTGTAGTATTTTGTTGGTACAAAAGGCATCTTTGTGACAACCCCATCATAGGCCTTTCCTCTTACCACAAGCTTCACCTTAGTTCCCGCTTTGTGCTTCCCAGACTTGACATAACCCATTGCAATGTTCTTCTTCAGGTACGGGCTAAATCCTCCACTCGTGATTTCTCCAATGTTACAGCCTTCATCATCCTGGATCTCACTGTGGCCTCTTGGAGGAGGCCCTGAAGAAGTCAGCCCAACACGCCTGATTGAAGGACCGTCTGCAATTTGTTTGAGTATCACCTCTGCTCCAAGGAACCCACCTTGGGCTCTTCTTCTCTTCCCTATGGCCCATGTAAGCCCCGCCTCCACAGGAGTCACATGCTGCTCCATGTCGTTGCCATATAAACACAACCCAGCTTCAAGCCGGAGGCTGTCTCTTGCCCCTAGCCCTGTCAGCCTTATCTTCCCTTCAGATTTTTCTAGGAGTGCTTTGGCAAGATCTACTGCATTCTCTGATGGGACTGAAATTTCAAATCCATCTTCTCCGGTGTACCTGAACATCTCAGCAAAAGTAGAAACAAGTAATAATTCAAGACTGTATCATATGTTTGCTAATATTATATCTTGACAAGGTAACAGAAGAGATGCATACCCAGTTCTTGTGAGATAGCAGGTGACACCATTGACGTCCAGAATTTTGAAGTCCCCAAAGTATATCTTGCTTAAGTCTTCTTTTGTTAGATGTTGAAGAGCCGGGGCAGCAAGAGGACCCTGCACCAGAAAAACTACACTGAGCAATATACTACCAGCATTGCCTGATAGAAAGTAGACAAATTAAATTAAATTACAGACCTGGAGAGCTAGGAGAGATCTTTCATCATGAATGTGCCATGAGACATCGCCACCTTTGGCCTTGAATGCCTTCATATGCTCCTCAATGTGAGCAAGATCTTTATCCCTGCACCCGGCATTCACAACCAAGTATATGTGATCATCAGTCACCTTGGTGATCACTGAATCATCAATTGACCCTCCCTTGTCATTTGTGAAGACAGTTAAGGTGCCGCTTCCTGGGCTCAGTGCAGCAACATCAGCAATGACAAGCTTTTCAAGGAAGGGAATGCAATCCTTGCCCTTGAGGCTCAGCCCACACATGTGTGATACATCAAATAGGCTGCCATTCTCTCTACAGTTCACAGTAGAGTCCATGATAGAGTCCTTGTACTGGATGGGCATGCTCCATCCAGCAAATGGCACCATCTTTCCACCATTAGAGACATGGAAGTCATAGATAACTGTCTTCTTGAGTTCAGCTTCCGAGGCAAAGTATCTACGAGTTATGGCATTCTTATCAACCTGGTTAAGACGACGGGTGATCGATTGCCCAAGTTGCAATAGGCTTCCTCTCATCTTTTTCACTGAAAGTATCCCATCCATAGAATCAGAAGAAAACGAGGCACTGATATGATAGTAAAACCCATACATCACTAACCATACAATAAAACAAGAACATGATGACAAAATACCACAATCAGTCCAGAGAAAACCCAGCATAGATATGACAATAACTGTAAATGGATGTCCAAAATTTTAAGAAATATAAAGTTATATATTACTAGAAACATGGCAAATACATATGGTCTAAAAATTGACCCATCTGGATTGTACACTCTTGAGGGTAAGGACCTACTAAAAAGGAATGAGCTGAGGAAAGAACCACTCAAATAGTATTCACATTCTACAAAATCTCCATTGAATCAACCTGCACGAAAACTTTGGATGAAAACTTGAAGCAAGCAACTTTCTAAAACCCCAGTCCAAATCTACATTGACCCATCTGGATTGTACACTCTTGAGCACCCAAATAAAAGCAAAACCCAAAAGTAATGCCAATAAGACTCAGCATATCCAACCAATCGAATAGTAATATTGATACTCCTCCAAGGAAAAATAAGAATGTACATCAGTGTTTTAGATCTCACCAAGCCCAGAAAAGCAATCAACCGATCACACAAACCTCAGAAAATCAAATGTTGAAAGGGATAATAGATTGAAGACCCAGATGGAAAATGCATTGAGATTGAGCAAAAGAGAGCACTTACAGAGATAGCAGCCGATCGTGTTCAAGAGAAGCAATTCTGAGATCGAGAACCAAGGTGGAGCATATATCTGCACCAACTACAACTAGTGATAAAAAAACATCACCAACTTTTTCACCGTAAATATATTATTGCGAAATTGAAAATAAGAGGGTTGGTGAGTGAAGGTCCTCTGCTAGCCAACATCGCATTGTCAGCGAGTGGCGCTACGCTTTCTAGAACCCAATCTCGTCTCTTCCACGATCTGCTGTGTGCGGGTCAAGCGGTGTTACCCTGTACTCGAAAATCAGGACGATCTTGTAACAGATTCAACTAAAAATTGCACAAATTTGAAGCTGAATCGAGGGCTTTACCGGATAATTTTGAGAAATGGTTATAGGGTTCTATCTTCCCACTTATACAATTCTCTCTCTAGGAAATGAAAGACAAATTAACCAAATACAAATTCGACACTACAAACGACTCTTTCTCCGACATATATCCTGCTCTCACGCTGCACCAGCACGCACAACAGGACAAGATCAATTAAGGATCGGTTGCAGAGGTGCAGGCTTGTCTGAAAAGGGGCACTGTTCCGGTCAGACACGCAGCAACGGTTGACTCCTTCTTCAAGCTCAAGCAACTGAAACGCACCGTTTCATTTAATTCAAAATAAACCAAAACACAGCGTTTTCTCCTCTCAGCTTCATCTTCATTTTGGGTAACTTGAGACCCAAGGAAGCTCTGCTGACAAAGCTCCCTCCTTTGACAGGCTTGTCCTCAAGCCTGAGTCAACGCCTTCTACAACCATTCCGGGAACTGGCTGCGAATTACTCCGGCGTCCTCCCAAGTGGCATCCTCCCTGGTCGATCTTTCCCACTGGATCAAGTATTGCACAACTGCCATGTTGTTTCTCTTGACACTTCTGATCTTCAGCAAATACTGAGGGTAAAGCTTCCACTGTCCAGCTTCAGTCATTTCTGGGAGGTTGTGAATGTGCTGTTCTTATGCCCCAGTTGCCTCTTCAGCAGAGATACATGGAATACTGGATGAATTCTGGACTCTTCTGGCAATCTGAGCTTATAAGCCACCTTGCCTTTCTTCTCTATGACTTGGAATGGCCCATAATATCTGGCAACTACCTTCATGTTCTTCCTCAAGCTCACTGAACTCTGTCTGTAGGGCTGTAATTTGAGATAAACCTATTCCCCTAGTTCAAAACTTCTCCCAGTCCTCTTCTTATCAGCTTGTTGCTTCATCCTGTGTTGGGCCTGTTTGAGATTTTTCTCCAATATCTCCTTCATATCCTTCCTTCTCTGTAACAGCTCTTCAACAAACTATACATTGGACTCCACATTGTTGACTCCCAAGGTAGGAGGAGGGTAGCCATACAAGGCTTCAAAAGGAGACAATTTCAATGAAGAATGATAGCTGGTATTGTACCAGTGTTCAGCCATGGATAACCAGCTCATCCATTTCTTAGGGGCTTGATGAGTCATGACCCTCAAATATTGCTCCAGACACTGATTGACCCTCTCAGTTTGGCCATCACTCTGTGGATGATAAGCAGATGACATGTGAAGCTTCACTCCCAACCTATCAAACAAACCCTGCCAGAAGTTGCTGATAAAAATCTTGTCTCTATCAAAAACAATAACTTTAGGTAACCCATGTAACTTATAGATGTGTTCCAAGAACTCATGAGCAACTATGGTGGCTGAATAAGGATGTTGCAAGGGAATAAAGTGAGAATATTTTGTGAATCTGTCCACCACTACCAGAATACTATCTTTGCCTTGTGAATTGGGTAGGCCCTCAATGAAGTCCATGGAAATATCCTTCCATGGCATGCTTGGTATGTTGAGAGGTTGCAACAGCCCAGGATAATGGCAATGTTCACCCTTGCACCTTTGACAGACATCACATTCAGCTACCCATTTATGGATTTCTTTGTTCATTAATGGCCAGAAAAACAAACTTTTGACTCTTTTGGTTGTTACCTCTATCCCAGAGTGTCCTCCCACAGAAGAATTATGGAGAGACTCAATGATCTTCTCTCTAATCCCATTGCTGCTTCCCACAAAAAAAATTCCTTGTACCATGATCATTCCTTGGCTCAGCTTATGATCTGGCAAAGAGTGTGGGGCTAAGGTCATTTGGAGGAGTAACCCTTCTACTTCTGAGTCTTTCTCATAGCTGCTCAGTACCTCTTTGATCCAGGATGGTAGGCCGACTGGCAACTCTAAGCAACCTTCTTGCTTGACCCTTGATAAGGCATTTGCAACTGTATTCTCCTTCCCTTTTTTGTATTCAATGGAATAAGACAATCCCATAAGTTTTGCTAGCCACTTCTGTTGAAATGGAGTGGTTAACTTCTGCTCCAGCAAGTACTTTAAACTCTGTTGGCCAGTCTTGATAATAAAGTGCTGGTTCCCCAAGTAATGCTTCCATTTTTGAATGGTTGTCATGATAGCTAGCAATTCCTTCTCATAGGTCGATAGCGCCATTGCTTTCTCCCTCAATGCCTTGCTCATAAAAGCAATAGGCCTTCCTTCTTGCATCAGGACTGCTCCAATCTCATGGTCACAAGCATTTGTCTCAACTACAAAAGGAATTTCAAAGTTAGGCAATCTTAACACAGGGGCAGTTACCATTGCTTCCTTCAGCTTGTCAAGGCTTCCTTGAGCTTCACCACTCCACCCAAAGGCATTTTTTTTTCAATAATGCAGTCAAAGGTTTAGCCATAGCCCCATACCCTTTTATGAACCTCCTGTAGTACCCAGTCAACCCCAAGAATCCCCTCAATTCTTTCAAAGATTTGGGACTTGGCCAATTGATCATTGCCTTCACCTTTTCTGGATCAGTGGATACCCCATGGCCATTTATAACATGCCCTAGATATTCCACTTGAGTACTACCAAACTCACATTTGCTCATTTTTGCATAGAGCTGCTTGTCCTTGAGTGTTTGCAATATGATCCTCACATGCTCCAAATGCTCACTCCAGGATTTGCTATATATAAGGATATCATCAAAAAATACCATGGCAAACTTCCTCAAATGTGGCTTCAGAACTTGGTTCATCAAGGCTTGGAAGGATGCAGGTGCATTGGTTAATCCAAAGGGCATGACCTTGAATTCATAATGCCCTTGGTGTGTTCTAAAGGCTGTCTTCTCCTCCTCCACTTCTTTGATTCTGATCTGGTGATAGCCAGCTCTCAGATCAATTTTAGAGTAATAGCTACTCCCATGCAGTTCATCCAACAATTCTTCAATGGTTGGTATTGGGAACTTGTTTTTGATGGTGATCTCATTCAATTCTCTATAATCAACACACATTCTCCAGCTACCATCCTTCTTTTTAACAAGCAGTACTGGGAAGGAGTAAGGACTGCAACTCTCTCTTATCACTCCACTACCCAACATTTCTTGTATAATACCTTCCACCACATTTTTCTGTTGATAGCTGAGTCTATAAGGCCTGGAATTAGAGGGATGGCATGATCACAATCTCTGGAAGGAGGTAAAGCCTTGGGGACATCAAATACTTCAGAGTACTTCTTCAACAATAACTCCATTTCCTTAGGCAATTTTGGTTCAGTACTACTTGGCTGATCCTCTCCTTGATAAAACATGCCCATGTATAGATTATGGCCTTGCTTTAGCTCACTCAGTACTCCTTGGATACTGATCATTTTACAATCTCTCATATCGTCTTCCTCCTTCAGAACCAACTCCTCCTTCTTATAGGTGATGGTGATAGACCTCAAACTGTAATCCAGTGTGATGGGTGATACAGTTTTGAGCCAATCTACCCCCAAAACCATGTCATAGTCCCCCACAAGCATGACTCTGAATTTCCAATAGAATATAGTACCTTCCATTAGCCACTCAACCCAACAGGATGTTGTGCACAAATGTTTTTCCCCATTACCCATTTTAACAATCATGGGACAGTCAGGCATGAGTACCAGTTTCCTAGTCTTTGCTGATGATAGATCTAGGAAGCATCTAGTAGCACCAGAATCAGCTAGGATTGCCACCCTTTTCCTTCTTACTTCTCCAGAAATTTTAATAGAAGACTCATTTTTCTCCCCCATCAAGCTTTCAAATTTTCCAGCCTGCATTGCGCTGAGTTCAGCCACCTCTGACCCTTCTTCTTCCTCCATTTCCATTTCTTCAATAACTTCTTTGCCTTTACTGCATTCACCTACTTCCATCTCCACTTCTTCAAGCTCATCTTCTCTATCCAAGAGATACAATCTGTTCTTGTTAGGACAGACATGATCCCTGGTATACTTTGCTGGACAGTTATAGCATAACCCTCTCCTTGTCTTTTCCTCAATGCCCATATGATTCACTTTGGTGAAAGGTGTGTTCCTCTGAGGTTGGTTGTTCCTTCTTTCTCCAAGAGTCCAATTAGTTGGGCCAGGCAATCTCAGAGGTGGTGTAGCTCTAGGCCTGTAAGAGTTTGTTGAGGTGATTTTTGGGGTGATATAAGCTTGGTACTGCAGCAATCTCTGCTCTTCTTGCCTTGCCAGGTACATGGCATGAACCAAGGTATGAGGACAAAGCAACCTGACTCTAGCCCTCAAATGATTTTTCAACCCTCCAATGAAATTAGAAATGTAATAATCATCAGGCAGTTGGGGGTATTTACTCATCATGAGCATTTTCAATTCACCAAACTACATCTCAAACTCCATCACACTTCCCTTTTGTTGCAAGTTTTTAAACTCAATGGGTAGATCTTCATGCCCCATAAATTCAAACTTCCACACTAGGTCATGACAGAACTGCTCCAATAGAGTACTTAGCAAACCAAATGCTTGGGTGTCCAGTGAGGTATATTGAAGCCAGCCTCACTTTATGTTCCTCAGGTACATCACAGTAAGAAAAGAAAATGGAGCATTTTCTAATTCAGCCTCTCACATCCTTCTCTTCAAACTCAGGAAATTGCAGGTTTGGGGTTCTTAATGGTAAGGGCTGATATGGTACATGTTGTTTATTTCCTTGCTGGTTTTGTGGGTTGTGTTGATTTTGTGGAGGTAAAGGTGGTGGTGTATGGATTTGTTGGTTTTGTGGGTTGTGTTGATTTTGTGGAGGTACATGTAGTGGTGTATGGATTTGCTGGTTGTGTATAGTGGGTGGTAGTGGTACTTGTGTTGGAAGAGGTGGTGGAGTTGTGTTGGTGGTAAAATGGGGTGTAGAGGTTTGGATCTGGGGAAATGATGGTTGTTGTTGGGTGGAGGGTGTCTGTGATTGACCCATGTGCATACTTGGGTGTAACAGAGGTGGTGGTTGAGACATTGTGGACTGTGGAGTGGACATGGCTGGTGTAAAGTGGAGGTTTTGTGGTTGTAGTGGAGATGGTTGGTGTATGGGTGGGTTTGGAGCTTCAGGAACAGGAGCATGGACCATCACGTTCTGATAAACCATGGATGGTTCGAGTGAACTTTACCTCGAGGATCCTAACTCTGAGAGGTTCTAGCTTCAAAGCTTGGCTGGACTTGTGGGTTGATAGCACCACGAGCTGTTTGGGCGAGGTCTCTCTCTCGTAAGAGCAAGGCCATCCCTCTCCTCAGCTCATCCATGCCCTCCAGTTTCTTTTTGACAGCTTCAAGCTCTCCTTCCAGCCTCTGGTTGTAGCGCCTAAGTTCAGACGTCTCACTACCCACACTCTCAACGTCTCCTTCTTCGGATCTAGCCATAGGTCACGGGAACCAGGCTCCGATACCACTGTAACAAATTCAACTAAAAATTGCACAAATTTGAAGCTGTATCGAGGACTTTACTGGATAATTTTGAGAAATGGTTCTAGGGTTCTATCTTCCCCCTTTTACAATTCTCTCTCTAGGAAATGAAAGACAAATTAACCAAATACAAATTCGACACTACAAACGACTCTTTCTCCGACATATATCCTGCTCTCACGCTGCACCAGCACGCACAACAGGACAAGATCAATTAAGGATCGGTTGCAGAGGTGCAGGCTTGTCTGAAAAGGGGCACTGTTCCGGTCAGACACGCAGCAACGGTTGACTCCTTCTTCAAGCTCAATCAACCGAAACGCACCGTTTCATTTAATTCAAAATAAACCAAAACGCAATGTTTTCTCCTCTCAGCTTCATCTTCAGTTTGGGTAACTTGAGACCCAAGGAAGCTCTGCTGACAGATCTTGACGGAAAAGTGCTGCCGAGACTGGTACACAAACCCCTTTTTTTATAACCAGTTCGTCCCTTGGAACTAATCTGCGTTGCAGGTGCTCTAAACTCATCGAATTTGTAATTTCATGCCTTTAAAAATGTATAAATAATTAATTCTACATTTAATTTTGTGATTTCAAATGAGTAATGGAACAATTACTTCTCAAGATAGTCTCTCCCTCACTGTTATCTGAAAAAATAATCACATTTTATAAATTATGATTAATTAGGTGATTTCGAATGGAGTCTTGAAGACTGAAACCTTTTAAATGTTGGCAACATTGATAATTCATTTTGGCTTGGTCACATCCAACTCTTATCCAAGGATCTGCAATTCAATGCTTTGTTTGGACAATCTGGCATTAGTTGGTATGTGGGGAATGGATGCATAATTAACTTCTGACTTGATGTTTGGATTGGTTCTCTCCCCCTCAAAAGAGTTCTTTGATAGACTTTTCTCCCTCTCAAGCAACAAAAATGAGAAAGTCATTGAATTTTGGAGCATTTCTGGTTGGATTATTGATCTCCCTGGTTTAACCACCACTTGAGAGCTCTCTCAAAGAAATCTCCTACTTTCAAGACTCTTTCCACTCTCAATAAATTTGGACATCCCTAATACCCCAAAATGGATCAACAACTCTGACGGATTCTCTGTCAGCAATATGTTACTATGCCTTCAGCCTCAAGGTACTGCAAAATCATGGGGTTCTGTCCTCTGGGACTTTGGTCTCCCTCCTAAAATCGCCTCTTTCTCCTGGTTATGTTGTCTGAATGTCATCCCTACAAGGTGCTTCCTTGAAAAGAAGGGGGTTAGGATCTCAATCCAACAATGTCTCTGTCTGCAATCAGTTTTTTGAAGAAGCCAGACACCTTCTTCTCCATTATCATTGCACTTGGCTTTTATGGTGCAGGGTCATGAGATGGTGGTCTACTTCTTGGGTTATCCCTGACGATTTTGTCTCTTTAATGAGCTCTTGGATGGGAATTGTACCTCGGACTGCTGGACGTTTTTGGAAAATTATTGCTGGTTTTGTTCTCTGGGTTGCGTGGCTTGCAAGGAACGACTTCATCTTCAACCAAGTGGTCGTGGACTGGGACGTAATGTTCACAAAATTTCAGTTGAGCTCTTACCAATTCCTCAAAGCCAGGGATGATTCCAAGCTCATCTTCTCAGTTACTGAATGGATCTGTGATCCTATCGCCTGCACCAGAAAATCATCTCTTTTGAAGGCTCAATTGCTTCTGAATCGCTGATATGTTCTACATCAGTCCATTTCCTAAGCTTTTGTTTATATTTTTGCTTCACTTCAATCCATTGTAATTGATCTTTATGATCCATCCTTTGTAATTCTTCAATCAGGCTACGTTTACAGCATCCGCAGCTCCCTCCCCTTGGGACTACGGGATTATAAAAACCTCGCTGATCAAAAAAAATAGGTGATTTCGTATTATGTTTTTTTATATTAATGTTATTTTCTTCATGTTCATGTTGTATTTAATATGTCGTAGGATTAGTATACGATAATTATGGAACAGAACAAATGTACGTAAATCTTCATTCTATTGAAATATTATTCATAAAATAAAATGATAATCATTCGATAAAATAAACAACCTAAATGCTATGCAAGGACATTTAATGAAAACTAAGATAATAATTTTCCAACCATCTACAAAGTGTATTTCGTAGATGAGTTTGTCTAGAATATGACATTCTTGTTGAACTTTGTTATTTTTTATCAGCATAATTCCATAAGTATATGTTTGGTACCATTGTCTCTTTTTATAAGTGAAATATTATTAGAGATTTTGTCCTTCAAGTTGGAAAACAAGGATAGAATCATACAACCTTGACGGGGATCAAACAAAAACCTTCCCAAAAAACAACAAAGCACGAGAATAAAAAATAAAAAACACGAAAAACAGACCCTGTAGCAGCCTAAAAACAGCGCCTAAACGAGTTTGAGCATCTTCACACCACACCCTCCCTTGATCCCATATGAAACACGGTTCCAAAATACTCCCACACTACTGCCTAGAGAGACTATCATGCCCCAAATCCGGTTTTGACCGGACTCGAGACGTGAACTAAGAAAATTAATAATAAAAGCAATTTTAAAAGAAATAAACTTCAAGTGATAATCCAAACCAAAAGTTCTGACAATACGAGTCAACAGCTCGAAAACCAAGTAATATAGAGGTTTAATAATAAGAGGAAAGTATGTCTCTAGACCATACAAAACTAAGACTCTCGCTAGCTCCCAAGCTCCGAGACGTCCTCTAGATCAAATCCCGCTCAAAACCTGTAGAACAGTAAAAGAGAGGGGTGAGCTTTGCTCAGTAGGAAAAAGTAGTTAAGGGGATGAGCTATCAACTCACCACCACGGGTAACCGTCCAATTAGGGCATACTAGAAAAACATAACGACTAACGACATCCACATGAATCACATAATCATAAACCATACTCACATGACTAAAACCACGTTTAATCACATCACTTACCCAATCATCAAACAAACAACACACAGTAAAACGACCACAAGTCTCGTACAACAGTCCCCCCCCCCTCGTCGCCGGCTTCCATAGCACAACTCAACCATATCGTACCGGAACACACAACCTCGGCCTAGATATCTTCTCGGACCACACAACATCGGGGTACAACTCATAATAAACATACCGGACCGGCACACACCTCGGTCGGATATCTTCCCGGGCAACACAACATCGGGGTACAGATCACACCATCCTCGACCTAGATATCCTATACCGGAATCCTCCGTCGGTATAGACATCATGCCGGAACCCTTAGCCCCGGGGGACCGTGTACGTGGGACACCATCCTCGGCCTAGATATCCTACACCCGAATCCTCCCTCGATGTAGGTATCGTACCTAAACACCTCGTCTCAGAACATATCGTATCGGATCATACCCACGAATGTCTCAAACATATCACAAGGTCATACTTCAACTAGCAGCATACCAAACCAAACAATCTTATCGAAGCACATCTCGTCGGTCTATCAATCACCCGATCATATCACACGACATTAGTTCACATCATACAAAAACATAACATACTCGACATATCATACCAACATATCATACCAAGCATACCATATCATGATCCTCAATTCAACAACGGATATACCACATAACAAGCATTACAAGTCATCAATCACAACAAAACTGCCAACACGCAATCCTACGGGACCAACCAGGGACCCACATGTTGTAATAACCACTCCCGGTCAACGCCAGTCAAACCTGCGAAAAACAGGAAAATTTAAAAAATTTAAGACAAACACTTAATTGAACCTAAAATGACCCCGAGGGTCATACCGGACTTAAGTTGACCCCGATATCGACCAAAGTGAGTTCCGGGGGACTCAGGGCAACTTTATGATCAATTTGGGAAATGTTGATTTTTCGCTGGAAAAGTCAACCGAGCGACGTTTTGGTCCATTCGAGGACCGTTTTGGATCCAAAAAGCTTAGCCGTCGTCGCAACGATCTTAGTTGAGCCGTTTCCTTGTAGCCCGTCAAGTTTCGTAATTTCTTGGAAAAAGTGCCCGTTCAGGGCCCGAAACGTCCGATTTTCGCGAATCTGATTGGAAAATATCTAGTGGATATTTTCCAAAAAGGTGTGGGACCCACCTTGCCACTTGTCAAACAAGTGGTGGTGTTAGGTTTTTGGGGGGAAAAGGAGAGAAGACTACAAGGGGGGTTCGGCCACACCTAAAACAAAAGGAAAAAAATAGAAAAAAAGAGGAGAGAAGTTAGAGAGAGAAGGAGAAGAAGAGAGGAGCTAGGGTTTGGGTGTCACTATTCACGTCTTCCACCCTTGGATCGTCTCAAAGCTTGGAGATTCACACTCTCATCGTCTTCCCATACGGTAATCACCAAACCGATCTTCGATTTGTCATTTTTCTAAAATTAGGTTTTGGTTTGAAACTATTAGTTTAGGGTTGTATTGAGGTTGAGGGATTTTTGGAGACGTTTTGGGGTGAAGGGGGACGTTTTCCGGCGACCGGGAGCTCGGGAGGAGCTCCGGCCACCATAGGGGGGTGGCCGTCCACCATGTGGGGTGGCTGGCCGGAGCTAGGGCCGGCCACCACCATGGTGGGCCGGGCCCCTCGGAACCCTATCCACCCACGGCCAAGGTGGGCCGGATGGGGCCCACGTGCTCGAGTGCTCGGGTTTTGTGTTCGGGTGGTCTAGAACGTTCCCCGGACCATTTATCCACAACCGAATCGAAATTTGGAATTAAAATGTGAAAGTTGTAATTAACGGGTTTAGAAACTTTAAACGTTAATTAATTGACTCGAAAGTCAGAATTCGATTCCGTCGAGTGCCTAGGAACCCTTGAATTATTCTAAGACAGTAGAAACGAAAACGGGAATTTTCGGAGCCCCGGGAGGGCGTTTCCAAAACTCGGGCAGATTCGCCATGTCGGGCGAATCGGGCTTTTCCGAGTCCGTTATCGACAATGTCGAGTAATTGGGAAGTTTGGGAGTGATCGACATTGTCGGGGTTACGTTTGGGCGTTAAGTTTATTAAATTCCAGTTTATGTCTGCGAGCTTATAAGTATTTAAAATTGTGTTCTCATTAGATCGTGCTGCAGACCGAGGGAAAGGAAAGCTAGGCGAGTGACTGAGATCACGCCGGAGCTTGTTGGTTAGCTTTTGGAGAACATATACGAGGTAGGGAAAAGTAGCCGGATCTCGGCCCTGACTAGGGAAAGTTAACAGTATAATTGCATGTGACACCGGGGTGTCGTGGGTTAAGTAGGTTTATCGATTATTAGAAAGGCATGATACGGGAACGTAGCGATTATTAGAAAAGCATGTGACACTTAGTAGTGTCGTAGGAGCAGTGAACTTATCGATAATAGAACTACTGGAGGCATATGACCATGCCCGGAGGTTGATTGTTTAGTTTAGGTCTTGGGTGGCCATGAGAGCCCATGTTTTATTGTTGGTGTCTTGGGTGGCCATGAGAGCCCGTGTTTTATTGTTGGTGTCTTGGGTGGCCATGAGAGCCCGTGTTTTACTATTGGTGTGTCTTGGGAGGCCGTGAGTGCCCGTGGGGTTGTTGAGCCCGTGAGTTGTTGTCGGTGTGTCTTGGGTGGCCGTGAGTGCCGTGGGGTTGTTGAACCCGTGTTTTACCGTTGGTGTCTTAGGTGACCATGAGTGCCTGTGGAGTGTTGAACCGGTCTTGTTGCTGTTTGTTGAACCTTGCTTATGATTGTGATTGTGTTTATCCGATGTTAGTGACCCGACTTCGTGTCGGGAAGTGGTGTGGATTTTGGCTGGCTTACTTGACAGGGATCGGTAAGTTGCGAGCGTTCTTTGGCTAGCCTAACCCGAGTTCGAGTCTCGGTAGGTTGTGAGCGTTTTTAGGCGGTGAGAGGGCAGCTCCCCTTCCGACTAGCTATCGGAAAAGTAGCTCGGTTTATCGCCAACAGGTCGACCGCCTGGAGCCTGACAGTGATAGGTAAAGCGCGTGGGGGCAGGCTCGAGCCCAGCCGGTTAGCAACCGACACTGAGCAGCTGACAGGAATGCGATCCTTTGTGATCTTGTTTGGTGTTGCGTAATTATCCGTCGTGTCTTTGGAGGAGGTCGTCAATAGTTGTGTCGGGTCTACATTGCGAGTCCGAGTGTTGAGTCTGTTGAGGAAAGTAACAGGTTAGGTGTCAGTTGAGGTACTTGAGTTTGGGATGGTATTCCCGGTGTTGGGTTTGGTTTTTGTGTTACCGACTTTGTCTGCTAAGTATGCCGTAGTCAGTCTGTTATCCGTGGTGGTGAGTGAACGCTCACCCCTAGCTGCTTTTCCTACAGGTACTGATCACAGGACGGACTAGGTGAGCTCTCGAAGCTTGAGGAGCTAGGAGCGGAGTCCGGGTTTTATCTTTTGAGTCTAATGACGGATACCTTGTACTTTCTCCATTTGTTGGACGTTTTTGGAGTTGTAAATATTATTTTGAGTAATTAAATGGTAATTTCAAAGTGTTTATTCAAAACAGGTTTCAATTGTTTTATTATTTTAAATGTTCGCGTCCCGAGTTCGGTTTACTGAATTTGGGGTGTGACACATGTGATACTACAGCACAACAATTCCCAAACCTACGGGCACGACCTGGCCCGCAAGTTATCCCTCATGTTACACGGCTACACTCGTTCCTCACATCCTACATGCAATTCTACAATTATATCATTTGTTCGTACCTATATGCATACTAGTAACTTTCCGCAATTAAACCGGTATTCGCTACTTTTCCCTACCTTTATCGCTATCCAAACGCAAGCCAAGCGAGCCGCCTAGTAGCCTCCTCCGTCGTGCTCGGGACCAACGTCTAAGATCACAAAGCAATACGAGAATTAATGTTAATTCAAGTGTGGTTTAAAGAGAGAAATACTCAAACTAACCCCAATTGCTCAACTTGTCAAAATGGGCCCGGAAGGCCCATTTTGCCCAGAATCGGGAAAACGTCCCTCGGGACTCCGAAAATTTCCATTTTCGCCTCTATCATTCCTAATTAAATTTACTTGTTCCATCGCACTTGACGGAATCAAATTCCGAGGTCTGAGCATTCTAAATTCGCAATTAAAGTTTCTAATCGCTTTTCCCGAAATTTCATGAAGCACTTCCATAATTCGTTTCGGGTGTGAAATTATTGTCCCGGGGTTCATCCAAGACCACCCGCACAAGAAACCACCGTTTCGCGGCCGAGTGGGCCCCACGGCCACATGTGGCCGTGGGTGGCCGGACCGGACCGGGCCGGTCACGGTTTCGGGTGTGGCCGACCATGGCTGGTCATTCCCCTCCCCGGTGGCCGAATTCCGGCGGCCGATCGCCAGAAAAATTCCCCCTTTCTCCAAAAAGTTCCTAACAAGTTCTAGGTTCTCCAAGACTCTATTGTTAAGTCTTAAAACCTCAAAATTAACCTCAACAACTCCAAAACTTCAAACCCAAAGTAGGTTCATCCAAATAATAACAAACTCAAATGATTTCCAACAAACTCTTCCACTTTCTCTACAAAAACAACTATTTAACCATTAAAACCCCAAACCCATAACACCCAAGTCATGTTCAAGCAATTTCCACCAAACCCACAACTAGAAATTTAACAAAAGGGAAGTTAAGTGCTTGAATACCTTAGAGAATAGGTATATGATGAAGAAAATTGAGGTTTTGGGGTAGAAAACAAGTGAAAGGAGACATTTTTCTCTTCTTCTTCTCATTTCTTCTTCTTCAAGCTATGGAGTTTTTTTTTCTCTCTCTCTCTCTACTAGTTATGGTCGTCCAAGCTGAAGAATGGTGCTTGAAAAGTTGCCCCATGTGGTCTTATGCTAAAGGTGGAAATGTCCCTTTCGTCATTTAGCCCCTCTCTCTCTCTCTCTCTTTTGTCCACAAGTGGGGACCAAATGGTCTTTTCTCACCTTTTTCTTCCCCTCCAAGCCATCATGGACATGTGTCCATGTGGGTTCCACTTCTACCCAAAATATCTCAGCTCAAATTAAATTAATTCGTTAATACTCCTGATTCGACCTAGTTTGACCCGGGTTTGACTTTTTCGCAAAAGTAGTCATTTGAAAGGAAATGACCCAACTAAGCTAACCATAACGACGACTGAGATTTTTGGGTCCCGGAAAGGTCTCGAATGACTCCCGGAGTCATCAGTTGACTTTTCCGGTGGAAAGTCAACTTTCTCCAAATTTCACTGGTTCGACCGGCGTCAACCGGGGGCGGTTCTTACAGAGACACCGATCCGCAAATTGACAACCTAAAAATCAGATCTCCTACAAGGGCGGGAGAAATGATTCTGCTACCTCCTCAATACTTCATCTCTTTTTGGATGCGGCATACCCGAAACGAGGAAGATACCGATGTTTGAGGCTCATGGAACAAATAAGCTCCAAGATCAACTAGGCCTTGAACTTGAGAATACCCTGATTTGAGAGAGTCGGGAACAATGGAACCCAAGAACTCATCCTCATAGACTTCATACTCTTGAGACATAATCAGAGATCTATCCACAATGGGATTATACTCTGAACCACTGTCATCCAATTCCAGTTGGCCACCTTCTTCAAAGGCAAAATCCTCTAATTGACCTGTCATAAATTCATCAAAAAGAAGAGCTTTGTGACTCAAATCTTTGAGTAATTTCCAGCGATCTGACCTTGAATGTCGTTCTCTGTTGATAGATCTTGGCTTTGCTTCATATGAACGACTCACAGACTGCGGGTTGGAACGCAGTCGACGACCTCTATTATTCGATTTTCCCAAATCATGCGGCGCACGCAAAGATTGAATTGGGCTTTGTAAAGTTTCTACAAAACTTACTCGCAGGTCCTTACCAACTGGAAACAGGTTTGCCTCAGACGATCTCCCCTTAATATGATCTTGAGTAACCGGTGGAAAGTTTACCTGATCTCCAAAGCCCAAGTCAAAATGATTCATTGAGGCCTTACTTTTCCCTTGCTCATCAAATATACTCGACCCTTATGGAACATCGGAAACCTTTACATCCTGAATTGTGACCTTGAATTCTTGATTCTGAATTATTAAGTCCACCACTTCAAAAACCTTTATTGTTGGGGATCGCAATTAGATGAAGTTTGAATCTAGTTTATTAAATTTGTATCCTCAAGAATTTTGATCAATGTCCCTACCGATTGTCCAATAACCAAAAAGGATTCATTAGACCTTCCCTAACAGGAACTCCTATAACTTTAACTCATCGGAGTTGTCTGAATTAATCAACAGAGAATTAACCTCACAAAAGCGTATAAAAAAATTCTGACACCATTTCCACTTTGCAGTCAAAAGTTCCAATTGTATTTGATGTTCTTCGGAGTGAAATCGAAACACTATGTTACCCAGAGACTTAACTTCTAAATGTTCCAACTATTCTTTGGGTAATTCCATCTTTAATCTTTCCATTGACAAATCTAAAGATGTTGTTCCAAGAACCCCTGAGTTCATCATTCTCTAGAGTGTTAGTACAATTTTTCCTACAAGCCTTTTCCTAACCTATTGAGACCTCGCTAATGGGGCTGCAATTTCATTAGACGACGAAGAGACTGCGAGTGTTTTTGGTCTCCATTCCTGTTTAACTGAAAATCGAACCACTCTCTTCCCCCTTGACTCCGGCCAGATTACGACCACCTTCTTCGGTCCCAACCTTTTTCTCAATGATTCTGGGCAAGACCTTGTAAAAAATAGGGAAAATTTCAATATAATAACATACCAAACATTTAATTTCAATATAATACCCTGGCATAAATTTTTTTCACTTTCATACCTAAATCAAACATTTATTTTCAGTTTCATACCCAACCGTTAAGTTTCTGTTAGTTTGGATGGAAAAAGTTAAAAAGACCATAATACCCCTAACTATTATTCAAATTTTCGAACTCATGCCATTGAACTCAGAACTTAAAAATAAGTGAAATGACAATAATACCCTCCATTGTTAGGGTCTTAAAATGAAAACTTCACTATTTTAAAAATAAAATCATTTTTTTATATAAATTCAGTTTTTATTTATGAAAATTATTTTTATAAATTCGAGTAATAGTTAGGGGTATTATGGTCTTTTTAACTTTTCCATCCAAACTAACATAAAGTTAACGGTTGGGTATGAAACTGAAAATAAATGTTTGGTTTAGGTATGAAAGTGCAAAAAAATTATGCCAAGGTATTATACTGAAATTAAATGTTTGGCAGGGTATTATACTGAAATTTTCCCTAACAAATAACTTGTACCCGCCGATCCAAACCCCATTGAAAGAACGAACAACCTTATCTGCTGTCACTTGCGATTCACAATGCGAAAAACCAAAAAAGCGCCCACCTCGGTTCGGTCTATAGCACACAAACACCCTAGAGAACCTAGCTTCCTTCTCCAATAATGATTCCAACCAATTTCGTTTCTTCTTCGGGGGGAGAATGCTAAAAAAATACCTTGTAGGGGTTCGGTACATCCAAATTCAAAGAATTTCGTTTCGGAAAGTCTGAATCCAAAATTGAATCCTTAGCTGAATTCTCCTTAAGATGTTCATCACATTCGCATCAACTTGAAGTTAGCGTTTGATGTTTATGAAACTAAAATTAGTCTCACTCTTATCCTTTCTAGGTATTTTCAATTTTTTCATGTAATAAAGCTCAATTATATACCCAATTAAAAAAAAGAGCTCTCAGTAATAATGACCATTCAATTTTTTTTTTTGAAACGGGAAAGAGGTACTGTATTACTGTAACACAACAACTTTACATGGTAGGACATAACTGTCCCGGATTCTAAATTTTTGTCCTAACCGGTCGTAGCCCGTCAAGCGCTCATGGATCCATAAAGATAATCTGCTTTGATCGCAGATCCGAACTCAAGAGTTCCTCGATCCAACCTTTCAAAAAAACTAACAATCCAAAACCCTAATTCTATCTAGCCAAAACTTTATTCGACCTAATACAGAGAAAACAACTAGGGAAAGAGCCTTTAGTGCGGATTTCCCGAGACATCCCGGCTGCAGTAGTCCCGGGTCTGTGGGTATAGGCCCCAAGCGGTCCACCCCACCCCCGCATTGGGAGGTCATTCACCCCTCGAGGGGCTATAACCCCCCAATCGTATTACCTGGACCTGAACTAGTCCGATTGTCTCAGGGGGCTCCGGTGTATCCAGCTCTCTAGCAGGTGCTCCTGCCTCCTTCCTTGTCTTGACCTTCCGAGGACGGGGACCAATGCCAGGGTTGTACCTCAGTATGCCTCGACGAACCAACGGTATCTCCCTCTGAGTATAGCGATTCACCGGAGGCCTAGGATGACATGAGGGCCTCGGTGCAGGAGAGTCATCCCTCGGGGCAATCACTGTCATCGTCCTAGATCTCGAAGGCTTCGGGCCATGTCGCCTGGTCGACGACAGAAGTGGCACCGAAACCCTAGGGGGACCCAACGAGCCCTGGGGTTTGCATGCATCATAGGGTTTGCATGCATCCTAGGGGACAGCGACGACAGAGCTGCATATACTGGTGGAGGCGCCACCATGCGTGGGCCGGGATGAGTTCGCTCCGGTGGACAAACAACCAGCATCAGCGGGGGGTGATCGCCCCGGTAGAGCTCGGCCTGGCACCATGCCAGTTCTGGGGTCGACTCCATGTCCGGTCACCCGGTTCCGGACGGAATTCCATTGGCCAATCGTTATCAGGCCTGCGCGGAAAATACGGCCACGGGGGCCTGTGTGCCCGTCCTTGCATGGACCAGTTGCACCGCCGGTGCATGGCCATTGGCCGCATGACCAAGCCATAGGGGAGAGGCGGGACCCGGTGAAGATCCGTCGGCGACGACAATGTCATACCTAGGTGAGAGCTTTGTCCAACAGCATGACGGCAGTGTAGTGGGTGGTACATCGGTATCGAATGAGGGAGTTAGAGAAACCGAGAGGGGCAAGGACTTGACTTGCGTGTAGAAGGAAAGGGCTACTGGACAGTGCTGCCAGGGGACCTGGTCGACGGCGACGGACGGCGTGGAAGCGGTAGACGACAGCGTAAACCCTAGATAGGGTTGAGACGAACCTCCAAGAGATGAACCGAGAGCTTTTTAATTAGAACCGTAATTCCCATTCAAGTTAATATTTCATTAAATGATATGTACACAAATATATATATACACACAGGAAAATTACACATTTTACCATAACCGTATGTCAAAGAGTGGTATGAACTTGAGTCTATCTTATTCTTGGAGCCTGCAAGGCATCGTGGAGAATTATAGGCAAAGCAAACAAGCATTCAGCAATCAAAGAAAGCGACGCCGTTTGGTCCAATGGACATGGACGTAAACTTGAAGAAGCCAACAGAAACATCTGCGCCAGAATTTTATTTTTCGTTGGCCAAAATTGGGAATCCTGAGAATCTCTGGAGCCATTCATAAAATTCGTGGCCTGAAAATAAGACCCCTTTTAGATTCTCAATCCAATAATCATCCTCCACTCTTGTTGGATTGCTCCCTCTCTTGCTCCAAAGTTGCTTCCTTTTCTCTAAACCCTGATAAGGTGTGTACTCTTCATTCTTTCTTCTTTTTAGCTTTGCTTCTGTTTTCTTGTTTCAATTTGTCGCATGCTGGAGTTGGAGCTGCAAGAACAAAACAATATGAAAAATAATCTAATTGTTGACATATGGATATGACTGATTTAGCTAAGAGTTTATAGCATCTGATGAGTAATGGGTGTGACTGGGTTAAGGTAATCTTATGGGTCTTCCACACCAATTCAATTGCACCAGTAGCTCACTTAAGAAGCTTAATTGGGTCCTCTCATGTGGCAAATATTGGTTATATAATTAGTTACTGTGCTGTGGAGTTGATTAATTGACAGAAATTTCTGCTCTCATTTACTTTCCATTGGGTTAGTAGAGAATCTAATGAAATGTTGAAAATCACATTTAGTATTAGAATCATACTGCCATCGATCATTCCTTAAGTACCAAGTTTGCTCAATATAGGATGTTTTATACATGTATAGGCGTATCTGGTTTTGTCTACGACCTAAATACCAATCCTTCCATTAATCTTTGTCATGCAATTTGTTGAAGGTGGTGATTATCATGGTCCAGCCATGCTAATGGCTTATGCTCCGGGAACCATTGGCATGTGCCACTCGTTTCTGGACACTAGTACACTGTTTGAGGTTTCTCTGTCCAAGATTGCTCATGTTAACTCCTTCACTAACACTGCAACTTCTCCATGTCTGATAAGGGCCCCTTGTAGTAATGCATTACATAGTTGCTATTTATCATGGAAAGGCCATAATCCACTTATGACTTCAAAGAGATGGCAGGTAAGAGGTTTGATAATTTTCTAGGTGAATTTTTTTTCTTGATCAGCATATGCTATGTAATAATATACGCCATAGTGCCAACTGCAAGACACCATGTCATCAGAGGATGAGTATCGTTCATCACGCAATATTGCAATCAGTTTGCTGAGGCGGTACAGAAATGTGATTGACCGCGGAGGAGGTGACAACCTAAAAGTATATTTTAGTTGTTTTCTTCATCTTTTCACTGTGCCTGTTACACTGTTTTGCTCTCATGACGACATGTTTGATTCAGGAGTTCATCAATGCTGGGGTGAATGCATATGCATTGGGCTGCACAGATGAAGGGCTAAGGAAAGAACTTACTAATCTGAAAGATTCGGGTGTTGAAATAGAAGCTATGGAAAATCGTGGTGGAAGCACTAGATTGAAATCCAAGATCTTCTCAAAAGAGGTCTGGTTTTCACAACTACTGTCTTTGTTTTTCATGAAATAGAAGGTATGCAATTTGATCTTTGATGATGCAGGTTGATGACTGTATTCTATGGCTGAGCATTATTTTCATTACCATCTTGTGTACACCACAGCCAACCATAGTGAGATGGTCATCTACATGTCCTGTTTCAGATGACATTCTTGTTCAATGGAAAGGCTTCTGTGCTCTAATAGCAAATGCGTATTATGTGAAGGGAATGGCATGGTGTAGATTCATTCCTCTTTTTCCTAATTCTACAAGTCCTTAATATCCTCTAGTAGACTCACTGTGTCTTGTGTTTACAAAAGGCTTCCAGTAAAGACGCTTCAGCTAGAGCAGATGGCAGTTGTGGGGCGTGCAGAGGAGCCCTCAGTGGTTGCTAGCCGGATGCTATTAGTCTTCAGCACACTTGAGGTTAGCTCAATATATTTTGAAGCAAATGACAGAGGAAGAGTGAACTCATACATTTGATTACTTGGGAACATGATGGTTGGTGTGGTTTTATGCAGGTAGTGAGTCCACAGTGGCCGAAAGTTTAGTCTAAGACTTGAATAATCTGTATTTCATCTGCTTCAATTCGAAACTGTAAACTAGATTAGCCTCAGCTGATTTTTTTTACAAATCTGGATTGCTTTTGATCCGGGCCTGTAATGTAGCTTAAACACCATGACTTGTTATAGTTTTCAGTAGCAAGTAATAATCAGATACACATTTGCACAAAAAAACAAAGTTAATTATTTTGGAAGACAGGCAAAGTAAACATTACAGTGCCTAGTTGTGTTGTGAGCATGAAGCTGCACACAATGTTTTCATATTATTCTACTCGAAAGAATTGCTTTTCTTTTTTCAGACTCATCACAGCAACTTGAAAATGTAAACAGGTTCCAAATTGGAATAACTCAAGGATTTGGTGTAATGGCAGTTTGGTTGAAGTTGAGATTGACTTTATCGGCTCCTACTCCGACTCCCATTCCGAATCCAACCCCAATGCCCATCCCAAACCCTATGCCTACCCCTCCTTGTCCACTCATTCCCACACCTCCTCCGTATCCACTTCCCTCTCCATGTCCATATCCTTCTCCTCCGCCGCCTCCTCCTCCACCACCACCTCCTCCACTTACACCTGCACCAGCACCTGAACCATAACCATGCCCAGACCCTCCATTAGCACCTCCTCCTCCACCACCACCTCCTCCGCCTCCACCCCCTCCTATGCCTACTCCACCTCCTGCACCACTTCCACTTCCATGTCCATATCCTCCATCTGATCCTCCGCCACCTCCACCCCCGCCCCCTCCTCCAGTTCCACCAAAACCTGCTCCGGCACCTCTTCCACTGCCATGACCATAGCCTCCCTCATCGGAACCCCCTCCACCTTCTCCACCTCCACCACCCCCTCCAGCTCCACCAAAACCTGCTCCTGCTCCTGCACCACTCCCACTGCCATATCCATATCCTCCCTCGAATCCTCCACCGCCACCTTCTCCGCCTCCACCTCCTCCACCACCACCTCCTATACCTATTCCGGCACCGTATCCACGGCCATGACCTGACCCTCCACCAATGCCACTCCCACCACCCTCTCCTCCCCCTCCTCCAGCACCTCCTGATCCATAACCACCAACACCACCCCCAGCACCAGAACCTTCTCCGTGACCTGATCCGCCGCTACCACCTCCACCTCCTTCACCACCACCGCCACCTCCACCTCCAGCAGCACCACCACTAACGCCTACGCCAGCACCAGCCCCCTCACCATGTCCGTAGCCCCCACCAACACCACCCCCGCTTCCTCCTCCTCCTCCTCCACCACCACTACCATTACCTTTACGACCAAAACCCTGGCCGTAAAAGCTTCCACAGCTGCGCCAACTGCGGTACGAACAGTAGTCCTCGTCATTACCAAATCCCCAGTTGGTCGGACCCTGACCACCAACCACGCCACCGTGACTGATACCGCAAACAAGGCTCAAAAGAAGCAGAGACGTGTGCACAATATGATATTTAACAGCCATATATTGTCTCCAATTGAATGACTAAGCAGAAGCAAGAAGCAGTACCTCAACTTATTTTTAATTAAGCACCACGATACATATTCTGCATCTGTTACTAAACGACCTCAATATGTGCTCCTTTTATAAGCTTTGCTCTACTAGCCATTAGGTACAAGTCCAATTATATATTAATATTATTAATAATGTCACCACACAACTTAGTAATTGGTCCATGCACATTAACTCAACAAACCAGGGATATGTATTGTGGGATCGGCGGGAACATTTAGTCTAACTCTATTGTCCACTGGACAACATCTACCTATCCGACAAATGCCCATGTTACTAAACTCTTTTTTATGTTGACATTTTCCTTAAAATCCAACTAGTTTTGGTTATCAGTAATCTGTCTACTGATATAACCATTAAACTGCTCTTTCAACTTAAGTATTTTTTGTGGACTCCTCGGAGTGGAGTTGGTGATCTCTATTTTCTATCTTTCCTACATATCCATGTGTCATACTTCTTTACATTATTGGAATCCTAACTGTCATTTTCTTTATACATACTTTGTAGGATAATCATGAAACATAATTAAGTTCATATTAGTTATGAACTAATTATAACAATGTATGTCTAGATTGATATTATTTCGAAATTATTAAATATAGTATTTTACAGTTTATGATTCTACATATGCTATGGTTTCCAAATGGAAAAAGTTTTACGATAAATAATAATGTGCATATACTGGTGGTATATACTGTACATGTAGCAATACTATAGTGTGGTCTCTTTGAGTGTGGTTGATAAGTTATGGCTCACGCTTGAAGTGTAAGCCTAGCAAAGGCTATGGAAGCTAACAAGAGAGCCACCAATCCCCAATCAGTATCTTATAGGAAAAATTACATAAAACAATCTTTTTATATATATTTTTGTAATTTATGACCGTAAATAAAATAATCTTAACTTGTACTCCTACACTTATATTTTTGTATTGTTTAATATATAATTAACAAATAAAGAAAATATTCTTTCTTTGATTAATAATTTATCTAGCCTATGGAGCTAGTTCCCTATTTCTGCGTCCGCTGCTGACAACCTGTCGGCGTTGGTTGGTCTTGTCCCATCCTCCCCTGCAACCATGCACGTCTCCTCGGAGACCGTGCTGGGGGCAAGGCTACATAATCATCATAAGAGAACGAGGCCCACATCTTCGTCCTTTTCTTCATCTACATACATGGTGTAGAGTCGCCGTGTGATTTTGGCGAAGGATTGCTATCGGGGACGGCTGGGCTCTCCTCGAACGCGACGGGGTTTCGCGAGGGAGCGACCTTGGGCTTCCTCTTCGGGCAACGACGCCTTTCTTCGGTTTTCACGACCGCGTCTTGTGACTAGACGGGCGATCCATAACCTTGCTCTGGGTCCGGTGGAGAGTGGAGGACGCGAGCGACATGCTTGGTTTTCTCCTCCGATCTTCTCGTCCTATCGGGGCTCGGACCGGGGAAGGCCTAGGGTTTCGGACTGGAGTTCCACTGGTTCGGCTAGGGCGACGTGGTGGATCGATTCGTCTACCAGGGTGTATCGGACTAATCGAATCCCTTCTGCTGCATGCAACCGACATGAAGCTCCACCGCCTCGGAATCGATTCTCGTACGAGGATTTTCCACTGGCTCACAGGGGTTTGCTTTGGATGTCTCCGTTGAAGGGACCTCGACCTCATCTTGGTGGAAGAGGTCAGGCGACTTTCGGAACATGACCAATTGCAGTTCCACCGCCCATCGCTGGGTGGGACGGGCGGGCTGGAGTACTAGAGCAATCACCGCGACCAAGGATGGCTTGTGAGCATGGCAGGGACCACTTGTCCTTGGATCCATTACCTAAGCCTCGGGGGTATCGCGAGTGGGGTACCAGGGTATCCCTGGATCCGTTACCTAACCCGGGAGCCGCCACTGGATGGGGGATACGCCCCCTGCGGATGTTCTCTACTGGTTCGATTGCTACGGGCCTGGGGAACGATCTGGATGGGTTTGGTGGAAGAGGTCCGGAGTCCCTCGGATCTTGGCCTATTGGAATGCCATCATCCTCTGCAGTGGGAGGCGGGAGGACGGGACCCATGGTGCCAACATCACCAGAGGAGAAGAGTGGCCAGCGAGTCATAGTTCAAGTGTGGGCTGAGATCCAGCCCCACCAGGCCCCATGAATACGTTGGCAGGGCTCAGGGACGGGAATGAGTCCTTGAGGATACCCTGTCAACCCTTCGCAGCTGATGGACACATGTTCGGTTTTACAACAGAAACAGAGTGTCGCCCTCAGGTGACCTATCAGTATTCAGACCCCACTTGGAGTAGTGTTTCGTCAGTCGTCTTTACTTTTATTGCTTTTAGGTTTTGGTTGTTAGTTCACTACTGTTTTAGTTTGGTTTATCTTAGTTATTTCTATTTTGTTCTAGTTCGGTTGATTTGGTTGTCAACTGTAGGTCGCCATTATGACATTTCAACACACCGTCTTCGACGGCTCTCAGTAGATAGGGTTATTGTGTTTGGTCCGCCATTGCTTTCAGGCATGTACTAATTCTCTTAAAGGAATATATCGCACAATTACTCAAAAAAAATCACCAAAGATATCATATTTAGGAGATAACTTTTATAAATATTTATTTTTATATAAATTTATAAGTGGTATTTTAGATTTTTTTTAAAAGACAAGTAGATGACACGTCACTCATTTAGATAAAATCAATTAGCAGTGATTTCTCTTTATCGTGTTAGGGTTTCTATCTCTCCTCTTCGTCGTGCCTTCTTCTCTGTTAAGGCGTCGCCATCCCAATCAACGATCTCTGTCCCACTTTCCATACCCACCACACACGTGACGCCTTGCTTCATCCTTCGTTCAGTGCGCCTTCTACGCTAATGGACGATTAGGTAAAACCCGAGGAGCCTTGGGTCATGCCCTCATGCTTGTCCACGACCTTTATTAAGACCCCGAGATAGAGAGGGAAGCAGACCATAGCCACACCTCTCCCTCTACCACTGCTCCCAGCCATGGTTCCCGGTCTACCTCTCCCACTTCCTGCCACGCTTTATGCTTCGGGATACAACGAAACTCTATCTTCCTTCATCGCCAACGGCCTCCGGCATGCCCTTCCCGTTACGACCAGATCGTTGCCGCCTCATGCTAGAACCCAGTCTCCTTCGAGTGGACCGTCATCCAGCACCCTTCCTCTGATAGAGGGCCTCCTTGGGTTGTAGGAGAGTTTCGACTCCCTCTCAGTGGAAGTAGAGGAACACTGTCTCATCGTCGCCATGAGAATCATAGAGGATGTCACGCCCCAAATCCGGTTTTGACCGGACTCGAGACGTGACCAGAATTAATAATAGAAAAGCGATGAATAAATGACATAAACCTTTAAAATATCAAATAAACTTCCTCAAATCATCAGTAAATAGTTCAAAATCTCCAATGAGTCACAGCTCAACATAAAGAGTAAGGTATAAAGTGTTTAGTGCAAAAGACCAACACAAATCTATGATAATCCCCAAGACAAACTGAAGCTCCCAAGCCTCGAACTCTCTAGACATCAGGTACTCCTGTAAAAACAGTAAGAGAAACAAAGGGGTGAGCTTACGCTCAGTAGGAAAAATCTTAACAACTCCACCTTTAGATCAATACTAAACTGCTTAAACAGATAACGTAAATAACGATTTAATACGATTAACAATGAAATACTAATAAATAGAATAGATCACAATAGTATCGTACTCTTAAAGATAACAATAACTTAAAGGACTTCATAAAAAGTACTATAACGAATCAATATGATTAAAATGGGAGCAATTGATATCACGCCAACCACTTGCTTTCTCAAGCCTCCGATCCATGGATAGATTCTGGGATCACATCGGTTTCCATAATTACGATCCACCAGAGTACCTATATCATATCATATTTTCCCTCGGTCCAGAGGAGGCACATACATCGGGGCACCGGAAACCATCCCATAGGGACGCTCATCGTCGGGATTCTCGGAAATGCCTCCAAAAGACCATAAGTCATAGGGAACCAAGGTAGTGCTCCCGTAGGACGCATACACTTGGGTGAAACCTCAGTAACCATTTCTCACAAAGTAATCCATCCAACTGTCCCGTAAAGTCCATCTCCAATAACCAATGCCCTCATGCTCCAATAATCAATGTCCCATAAAGTCCAATAACCAATGCCCTCAGGCTCCAATAACAAATCCACGTAGTATCCAATAACCGATGCCCTCAGGCTCCAATAACTAACCAATATCCCATAGAATCTGCCAACCTCCAACGATCATAACACCACCGGATTACACCCCCCCCCCCCCCCCCCCGGTGTAGTACCAAATCGACAACCAAACATTTCAAGAATAGGAATAAGGAAAATAAACTATAATTCATCCATCAATAAACACTTATCGAATCACACTTTCATCATAGCAAAGACATCCAATAGTACTCCACACTTACTTACCTGTCATGAATACTCGATCATCCGTTCAATCAGATAATTATTTCAACACGTAATCACTCAACCAATCAAGTAAACATTCAATCAATCAAACATAAAATGAAACTAGTTTCATTAGACTCTTGATTATCCTAATAACTAGCAACCAAGCATGTGAACCTAACACAGCAACTAATCCGAGGGCTCATCACGGCCTCTCTACTGGTAAATCAATTCTCAAGTATTGAAAGCGAGTTACACTAGTTATTCTCATCCTAAGCATGCATACTAGACACATCCATTTATTAGTAATTGAAATACGATTATTCTAGTTATTCGCATCCTATATGCAATTCTAGGACCTTTCCAATTTTATTAACCTAATAGGCATACTAAGCGTTAAATAAGAAATTAAGACTTTCCCTACCTTGTGGTCTTCCTCTAACAATTCTCTGTTGTAACGTTTGCTTCACCTCTCCTCTGTTCTTCACACGGGTACCGGAAAGGTCTTCGATCCTCGAGCTCGAAACCAAGGTCTTTGGAACACAAGAAAACTCCAATCAAGATTTAACTAAGAAGCAAATAAAGACTCAAAAAATACCCCAAGGAACCAGCTCGCAAAATTGAAAATGACGAAAAACACCCCAAAGGACCCAAAATTGGTCTGCCACGGAAGAGGTCACGGAGCCGTGACACCACCCGTCACGGATGACATCACGGAACCGTGACACGTGCCGTCACAGACTCCCTCACGGAGCCGTGACGTCGCCCGTCACGGTATCCATCACGGATCCGTGGCGACCCAGGGCAGTTTCGCGCTTCTTCAACCTCCAGCTCCTTTTTCCCGAAAATCCACAACCAAACTCCATTTTCAACCATCTTCAGCTACCAAAACAGTTAAATACCTCCAAAACTCATCTACCCATGGTACGAATCAACAAATAAACAAGTTCCCAAGGATTCTCCAACTCATAATCAAATCAAAAACTCTATGAAACCCAAGGTTTTCCATCAAAAACTTCTTAGCAACATCATCTAACACCAATCCAATCAAACCCAACAACTTCTAGCAAACCCAAGCCAAAACCCAAGAGATGAAAGTGCTTGGAATGGAAAGTTGAGGATACACATACCTCTAAGAAGATGAGAAGATGAAGGTGGGAGGGTTTTGGAGAAGAAATGATGAACAACTTGGAGCAAGGAGCTCCCTTTTCCCTTTCTTCTTCTTCAAGACACCTTGTTCTTCCTCCTCTCCCTTTCTCTCTCTAAATTTCGGGTACAACAACAAATATGAGCTGAATTTGGTCTTCCAATTCCATATAAGACCTATATTTGGTTAAAGACTAAAAGCCCCTATTGATATTTTTCCCTTTAAAGGTCCTTAGGAGGGTATAATGGTCCAAGACCACTCATTTCCTCTCCTCTAATGCTTTATGGACAAGTGTCCAAGTAGGGACCACAAATCTCCAAATTAAAAATCCAGCACAATAATTAACTAGGCCTTAGTCGATAAAAGTCCAATTTTGACCACCGTTGACTTTCCCCAATATTATACTCAAACGAAAGGAAACGGCCCAATTAAGCCAACCGTGATGACGGCTAAGCTTTTTGGGCCTCGGAAAAGCCCCGAGTGACCTTCTGAGTCATCGGTTGACTTTTCCGGCAGAAAGTCAAACTTGTCTTAAAAGTCACCGGTTCGACCGGGATCGACCAGGAGCGGTTCTTACAGAGGAAAACCTTTTTTCTTCCTAGACAACGTTCGACCTTGCTGGCTGTCTCTTCAACGACAAGGCCTTCGCGTCTGACCTTGAAAGGCGTCATGACCTAAGCTGGGGGCGATGTACTTTTGTCGTTCAGGATATGGGATATGGAATCATGGGATTCTATTTCTCATTCCAGGCTGCCAAGGATCGGGTATGCCGGGGGGAACCTTGGAGCTTCGACTAGACACCCCTCCTCATTGGAAGATATCACTCCCCACATTAGCCCAGCCACTCTCCCATTCTCTCGACTATAGATGTGGGCAAGGGCATTCAACGTTCCTTAAGGTAGTATCACTCCAACCATATGCTTCATCATTGGAGAGACTCTCGGAGGCTTCGTGGGTGTGGCAACACACCAGTAGGGGAAGGGGCAAGGGGGCTACTCCATTTCTTGAAATATCTAGCGAGACCCCTACGACGATCCATATTTATGAGTATCCCTAAGATTCCTTACCATGTCCAGACTCAACTTCAGTATAAGTGCTTGCTAGTTTTCTGTTTCGACTATGGCTGTATTGGCCACATAGCTGCGAAATGTCTACCGGGGCCAAGGAAAAACGGTTCCTCTGCTCCCCGTTTCAACTTGTCCCTCATACAAGAAGAGCTACCTGATATTCGAAGAGCAGCTCGACGTGATTAGTCTAACCCAATGCTCGCTAGGCTCATCCAAGAGCGGGCCCTTTTACCATGTACGCGATCTCCGAACTATTCCATAGGGTTCAGATCGTGCTCCTTGGCCCTCATGGCATTGAGGCCATCGCCACCTTAGCAACACCCAAAAACTATGGAGGGGGGTAACACATGACTTCTTCCTAACCTAGAGTGAGAATTAGAGGTATAAAGTCCTTTTCATGCCTCCTAAGTAAGCATGGTGAAGTATGCAACACTGAAAGCCTAACCTCCCTAGACACCAGAGGAAAAGAATGTTGGATGATCCCCCCCCCCCCTCTCGTCAGTACACCAACAAGGTTTGCAAAGAAGCCTCGTGAGTTGCAAATAAGTCCCCATGGGACCTCTGGATTATTGGAAATGGGTCAGACCCTAGTTTGATTGGATCTGATCTCACTCGATCCCTCGTATCCTCCTTCTCGGGGATACCTGACCCTTTTCACTTAGTGAGGTCTCCATAACATGACCGACAAGCATTTGAGGCACCGCAGGTCCATCCGATTCGAGTCGGGAGAAGCAATAGTAGTACTTCAGTTCGAGAATAGGGATCTAAAATAATAGAGGCGGGAAATAAGGTTCATAGAGAAATTTGGTGCTAGGCCACCAGTATAGGAGGCAAGGCTTTGGCTGATCATTTTCTATCGAGGTCGATACCTAACAGGGGGTATGGCGAGAGAGGTGCTTGTATTGAGTGGATTGTTGGCATTTTGATTTCCCTCTCGGTGTGTCGTGGATTGACGATGTTTCATGGTTACGAGACTAGGGCTTTAGGCGCCGGATTCCTCTTATGATCACGTTCACGGCTACTACTGTCGCCTACGATAAGTGTTCGATGTAGCCTGGTACAGCGTCATGGTTGTTGGTGCAACACCTTTTCTTTTTTTTAATTAGGAGGTGGGGGTAATTCCTTATTTCCCTTTGTGTTTTGATTCTTTATTTTCATAGAGGAGTTTAATGTGGAAAGTTACTCAGGTAGTAAGTTTGAAGCTAGTGTTTATTGACAGAACAATCAAAAATATCTTCTCTAGCGATGAAGATATTAGTTTGGAATTGTCATGGTTTGAGAAAACTGGCTACGATAGAGTATCTTAGAGGGGTAGTTAGACGGAATCACCCGGAGGTGGTCTTCCTATGTGAAACATTTAGTCTAGCGAATCGTCCAAGGTCTCTCAAACTCCAGCTTGGTTATAAGGGAAGTTGGGGCGTGGCGGTGGATGGCCATAAGGGAGGCTTGATGATGCTTTCGTTGGAAGAGGTCTCATTGATTGTGAATGACTCAGGCGACCATTCTAGCATTAAATCAATGACAACAATGTAGAACTAATTCGATTAGGCGTTTTATTGAAAGGTCGGATTTTGGCGCCAACGACCTAAACAACACTAGCCGGTAGATAGGGACCATTACACCAAGTTTTCACATGTGTTGGCCTCTCATCACCAACAAATCAATTAATTTTTGTAAATGAAGGATGCATACAGTTCGATATTGACGTGGAATTCTTGGATGGTTAAGTATCAATTCGTTTTATCACTCCTTGTTTAGGAACTCCCTGCATGAGGGAGAACCTTGGATCCCAGAGGTTCAGCAGGAGATATTTAAGTCCCGGAATGTGTATCTTATGGCCCCGGTCACTTCCGAAGAGGTCCGTAAGGCAAACTCTTTGTTGGTATTGAATAAATAATCGGGGTTGAATGGTCTTAAGATGTTATTCTGTCAAAAGTACTAGACTACGATGAGAGTGGATGTAGCCAACTTTGTCCGTCAAGTGTTTTACAGGGGAGAAATCCTGAATAGTCTTAACTCGAAAATCTTGGTCCTCATCTCGAAAGTGGTTAATCCGTCTAGTCTTAAGGACCTAAGTTCGATTGCGTTTCATAATGTGTTGTTCAAAATAAATTCCAAGGTGGCAGCCAACTGTCTGAACCCACTTCTAGATGACATCATTTCTCAGTCACAAGGAGGTTTCATATTGGGTCGGTCCATCCAGGACAATATCATCCTTTCCTTTGAGATGATTCACTTTATGAAGTGTAAACGTTAGGGGCCAGGAGGGTGGGTGGCTTTGAAATTGGATATGAGTAAAGCGTATGATAGAGTCGAGTTTACATTTTTTTGTGAGTGATGATGCAGGCATTTTCTTTCTATGAACCTCAAATCGATCTCCTACGCAGTTGTACTTACTCGGTTTTTGATAATTTGGTGGCAGGAAGACCCTTTGTCCTCTTACCTCTTTCTCTTCCACATTGAGGGTTTGGCTCATTTTCTCTAATCAACGAAACGACATGGGTTGATCTATAGGGAGATTGTAGCACCCACATCTCCACCTCTAACACATTTATTCTTCGCAAAAAAAATGTTATGTGTATTGTAAGGCATCCCATCTGGAATTTGGGAAAGTGCATAATTTTCTCAGAATATTTGAAGAAGCGTTGGGTCAGGTTGTGAATATCCATAAGTCCTCCTTCTTCATCAGTACAACCACCCATCCAGACACGAGAGCGGAGGGCACTTGACTCCTCAGTATCCCGGAATTAAATATCTCATTCCCTTATCTGGGTATTCCAGATCAGATGCGTTAGAGTAGGCTTAAGAGAATGCAATACATCTTGAAACATCTTCTCAAACGCAACAATGGGTGGTAAGGTAAGATGTTGAATGAAACACGTAAGGAGGTCATGGTAAAGTCGGTTCTTCAATCAATACTTACCTATATGAGGAGTGTGATAAGGCTCCCTCAAGGGCTGGTTGAGAAAATTAACTTCGCCTAAGCAAGATTATGGTGGCAAACATCGGGGGGTAGTGGTCATCCGATTATTTGATCGTCATGGTCGATGATGTGTTGCCCGAAGGAAATTGGAGGTATGGGTTTTCGGAACCTTGAGGACTTCAAAACAACACTTTTGGGTAACACAACTTTGGATGTTCATGGGAGATGCAAATAGTTTGGTTGCGTAGGTTCTGAAAGCTCGATACTTCCCTTACACATTTGCATTGGAAGCACCGACGGGGTTTGTCAAAGCTTCATATGGAAATGCATTTTGTTGGCCCAAAGACTTCTGAATGAAGGTAGACAACCGGCTATTGGCCTAGGGACAAACATGCCCATTCTTCTCCAGTCTTGCATAATGGGTGCCGAACCCTGGGTTACTTCCTCAGGGTCCTCGTTTGATCATCAACATGCCATGGGACTTATTACTACACGTATTCAGGCATGGGATGAGGAGGTCGTAAAGTATCTATTCAACGAAACAGATGCTCGAGCAATTTTGGAAGTACATATCAACGTCATAGCGTCCATCGACTCATAGTATTGGGAAAGGGAATCTCTGGGCATGTACTCAGTCCAATTAGCGTATCGTTTATTAGTGAATAGACGGAAGACGCAGAGGCCCTAGTTTGACATTTGGGGCAAGATTTGGGACTTGGATGTGCTCCCAAAGGTTCCCAATTTCCTATAGAGAACCTGTGTGGGATGCCTTCAAGTAGCGGCGCGGATTCAGGATAGGATGGTCGATATCCTGGCATCTTGCCCAATGTTCCCGATGGGGGTTGAATCAGAAGTATATTTACTCGTTTCATGCCTAGCGACAACAGAATGTTGACGCTTGAGTGGCCTCTTCTGTCCAACGTGGGAGGAGAATATGGAGGACTGGTTACAGGATGCTTTGGCGATCAACCCCAAGAAGAGAAGGGGGTAATCGGCTTTCTTTTCTAGAAAAACTAGTTGGTCGGAAATCGGAAGGTGTGGAATGAGGTGATTCTAATGGCGACAAGTGACCTCCACGCCGCTAAACTCCTAGATGCATGGTGGCATATGGCATGTTCCAAACGTAAATCCTTGCAGGCACACCCTCGATCAATCTTGAGTCACACAACGGACCATTTGGCCCCTCCGTTGTCGGGGACGGTATCGATGAATGTGGATGGAGCGTTATTTGCTCATAGTAGCTTTGTTGGTGCGAGTCCTATCTACAGAGATGACACATGAATGTTGGAAGAGTTCGATCTACCTCGGCTCTAATACCATAGCTCCCAACTCTAGTGGAGGCGTGAGCTATACGGGATGCATTGAAATGACTGAAAAAGCGACCTGGTCAGCGAGCTCGAGGTTATGGTGGACATTTAAGCGGACAACGAGCAAAAAACCTCATTGACTTTCCAAGACGGATTTTTCATCTCCTATTTAAGAGAGCACGAATCTAGTATCTATGTATCAGTTCGATGTATGCTTATTACCGACGTTTAATACAATGGTTTACGTTTAAAGTTCAGAAAAAAATCATAAATCATTCCCCATAATTTTTCTTTATTTAACTTGAGCACACGGCTCTTTCAAGGAAAATAATGGACCGCTGATCCACTTCAAGTCTTGAGTGCCATCATGAATATGCTTCTTCTTTCTTATATCAGCCGATTTTGTTTTGTTTTGTTTAAGAAATATACATGCTGCTTAGGATCTTCTGGAGGTGAGTTACAGTGGTAACAAGACACTGACATTTAATGATGCATAAAAAACGACGCTTCTTCATTATGTCGTTAGCCATTCAATTGAATGAGTTCTCATTTGTTTGATCTAATTCCCGAATTTAGCTTCGAGCATACTAGTGTAGTACGCATCTTTTTACGAAATAATAAGGTGTAAACAAATGTATCACATGCATGCAATACCCTTGTAAATAAATGCTGCTAACAACTCCCACTTTAGCAACGATCATGTGAAACTGAAATCCTCCTATTAACCCCGACTCTCTACAAATCCATATACCTATAGAAGACATATTTTCTCTCTCTAAAAGTACGTCTTGAGCAAAACCTATCGCAACTTCTTCTCCATCCCGCTGACACCGTCGGCGGCGTTCTTGGCTCCGGCCTTGAGTGTCGCCAGTGGCCTGTGCTTTCTCTCTCCTCCCAAGCTGCAGCTCCAGCCCGTCCTCCCTCAGGTCGCGCGTTGAACCGCGTTGCTCGCACAAAGCCCGGCCGGAGCAACGCCGGCGCTC
This sequence comes from Erodium maritimum, assembly GCA_963921825.1. Taxonomy (NCBI): domain Eukaryota; kingdom Viridiplantae; phylum Streptophyta; class Magnoliopsida; order Geraniales; family Geraniaceae; genus Erodium; species Erodium maritimum. The sequence goes on from OY997594.1 coordinate 55,517,273, forward strand.
CGAGCCTCGCCGGAGATCAGCCTCGACCCCCTGCTCGTGCAGCTGTGCTGTCTGGTCGGAACAACGGGGCTCCGTGCCTCGCCGCAGATCTGCTCTTTCCGAATCTCGTTGTCCGGCCTGCCGCCGTCCACCTCCGTCTACCCCCTTTGTGGGCCAGATCCGCCATCTCCTTCACCTTCCCCGCCTATATCCGGCCAGGGCTGCCCACCTCACCTCCCCACACACCACCCTCACCCCCTCTCGGCAGGCTCCACCCTACCTCGCCCCACCATAGCGTGACCGGCTGTGGTGGCCAGATCTGCCGCCACGTTGACCGGGTCTTCAGGCCAGCTTCCACCCCCACTCCCCCGACTTTTCCCTCCGACGACGAGCTGCTGTCATTTCACCCTCCCGTTTTTTTGTCCCGACAACAACGACCTGAAATCCTTTGGGCTGGTCCCTCAGCCATGTTTCGCATCTGGCCTGACGAACATATTTGTTCCCACCTGCTGCCGGAGCTTCGCAGTCGACGTATTCCTTCTTTTCCGAGCTCACCCGGCCCGTCCCGTGCCCTTGCCCCAAGCGGACCAGATTTGTATCCTCGGCGCCATCCATCTCCCTCTTCGTTTCGATCTCAGCCCCGTCCACCAGAGATCGGCTTCGAGTGTTTCAGCGTCGTTGATGTCGTTGTGTTATTTAGTTTTTTCGTATTGTGTTTCCCTAAGTCCCCTCTTTGGATTTCCTCGGTCAAAGATTCGTCTTTAACCGACAGATCCCCGAGAGTTGTGGTTGTCACCATTGGTGGCGTTACCGGTTGGCTCTCTCTTTCGACGGTTTTGTTCGAATCGTCGAAAAGAAAGACTGACCTGGTGCTCGTTTGTTTAGGCGATGCGTCGCCCTTAGTGAGAGTTATTATCGCATTGGTTGTTTCCCGAGTTCCCGCGATCGACCGATGGATACAATACTGTGTTGTCTTATGTGTAAGGTTTATTAATTATTAATGAATCTTTCCTTTAAAAAAAACCCCGGACTCTCTCTTTCGATGCTCACATGCATTTTTTTTAGAGATCCGATGATATTATTAATTTAAAGCAAGTCGGTGCCCACGAACATAAGAATCACCATACATAAACTAAACTAACAAAATTGGAAAGACAAGTGCAGAAAAGTAAATTTTGCTCTTAGACATAATGGCGGTCGGGGGGGCGGGACTGGGGTAGCATCCGGGGACACCGATACAGTATACTCCGACCATAAGAAACTGATCGAGCAGATCAGAGGATAAACATGCAGTGGTGGACCAATTACTCCCTCGGTAAGTCAGCGTGCGTCGTCCTCCCTTGACTGATAATGGTAGGGCTCCTGAACGCGGGATTGTTGACTCCGAAGTGGTAGAGAAGTAACTCATCAACTGTTGGTGGTACCAATGCCACCTATACACCAGGGAAAAGGTACAGCCGACCAAACCTTCCCTGGCCCTTTCCATACTCATTCCTGGAGGCGAGGGTGCTTGAAGCCCCCCGCCGCTGCAGATGATGCCCCATTCGACGCCGCAGATTCTTCGTCCTCCTCAGGATCCTCCTCCCTCATTTCCCTCTTATTTCCAGATAAAGATGCATTTATTTTTAAGTTTAACCAATGGTTCTTTTAAACAAAAGTTACGAAATTTTATTTATAATAGGAATAGAAAAAAGTCGTTACGTCGTTTGGGACCTCAAAAGGTCTTCTAACAGAAAACTCTAAGATAAGTTGACCGTTTAAAATGGTTTGTAAAATGTCATATAGACGAACAGAAAATAAACTACGAAACTGAGGAGATCTGTTCAAGGTGGTGCCTGAACGCTGTTTGATCTCATAAAGAGTATTCTTTTCGTCATGTGTAATGCGACCGAACTTGAACTCATCAGTAACATGGGGAGGATCGACTTTAGCTACGTACCCCTCCCTAGGTAGGTCTCTGAAGACACGGGTGTCTATCATTTCCTCTTGCAGGGCTAGTTCTCAGCCCTCGTCTGGTCTTCACGACCCCCCCCCCCCCTGCATTGTCCCTCTTTAATCTCAACGTCGCAGATGGGGCGGGAAACATCCCATATGTGACAAATATCGCCCTAGATGGGACAAGCCCAGCCGGATCTCTCATAAGCGCCACCCTAGGCGACCCCTGTTGTTCCACCCTTACCTGAGGGTTAGGTAGGGTATTCGAGATTATAACTGGCCCCCTTCCTCGAGATGATGAAGGATTATGTAGAGTATCAGAGGTCAATGGCTTAAAACCAGGGGTGGAATTGTGCTTTCCCCCAATCTATAGCATATGACTTTTTCATCTTCTCGGGCTTGAGTTCCAGGAGGGAGTAATCAAATCGCGGAATTCCCAACATCTCTATGTCACAATCACGAACCGGGTGGCCGATATGGCCACAGTTGAAGAAGAATATGGGGAGAAGATCATAAGTCAAAGTGACCTGAATTGGCTCCTTAAATTCTTGAAACCTCATGACCATGGAACGACGGATTGGACGATGAAGCTCCATTCAAAATCTGACCTTGACATCCCCGCCCTAGCATAGGCCCCAATGGTAATAGGCACGCCCACACAACCCCTAAGGGTTTCTCCGATGACATCTCATATTGCCTTCATTCGGACCGACGACTAGAGGCCACGTACATAGACCCATAACTGGATCCGGTCTAGTTTGGGAAGTTTCCGAGCCATCAGGTTCACAACGTCTCTTAACAACAGCGGGTACCCACTGAAACGCGAAGGTTCGTTGTTTCGAACCCATGCTCGAGGTTCTTGGCTGGGGAAGAAGATATCGAACGTACTAGGTTCTAGATCCTTCACTACCAACCCTGACGTCGATTGTCCCCATGCACACGTGAAGACCTTAAGCATGAAGTCGTTACAGGGTGGCGTCGGGGACAAGAGAATGCCAACCATGTTATATTGATGGCGGACAATAATGTCCGGGTTCGTCGGAGTGTAGGACACCACAATCTCTATTGCCTCCTCCTCAACTATGGAGCAAATCGAGAAGTCAGCCTAGAGAGTGAACATGGGTGGAATCGGCCCCCTAGAGGAGGCACCAACCCTAGCCACCACCGGACTCACGGAATCAGGACCTTCCGAGGTCAGTGATAGTGCTCTTAGACTCGCGGAACCAGGGTTTTTAGGTGTCGGTAACGCTGCATGACGAGTCGAGACGCTAGAATTAGGGTTGTTATCCTTAAGCGATGTCGAGCCCTCAAAATCATGTTCTTCTAGGGGATTTGGTACAACAACACGAGGAAGAGAAACAGAGGATACCTTCAAAGGACGGCCACATTTCGGTTTGATCGGGCCAGAGTTCGTCGAAATCGTTCCAAGGGAGAAAACTACCAGGACCGAGGACGGAATCTGTACGAGTTTGGGGAAGGAGGGAACGACGATGGAGGGAGCAGTGGAGTGATCGGTGGATGGGAGATAGTGGAAGAGGCCTTCTTCTTCTTCTTCTTCTTCTTCTTCTTCTTCTTCTTCTTCTTCTTCTTCTTCTTCTTCTTCTTCTTCTTCTTCTTCTTCTTCTTCTTCTTCTTTCTCACCAGACGGATGAAACCAGACGAGGAACGTGGAGGCATTATCAAGGGCACCGAGAAGACAGGCAGGCTAGACGCGATGAGCTCCGTTGGTAGGAAGGTCGACGACGTAATAGACGAGACGACAATGGCCATCATTGATTAAGAAGGCTAGGGTTTAGAGCTAATGCTAGAATTCTCTAGAGAGCATGCGATCGTGGAGAAGCCAGGAAGAGGAACCAATGAATTAATGATGTTGTTGTTGTCGTAAGAAACTATTTACAAATTAATTGAATTTTTTTTTCACGTAACCAAAAATTTAAATATGTGAAAATTATGTATTGTATTGAGTGACGATGAACCTATTAGAGCATTTGCAATGTGTAAGTTAAAAGTAGTTGGCTCAAATCTTCGGTGAAAACATACAAATTAATTTCTCCCTCGTGTTTAAATCAATCTATTAAAATTGACTCACTAAAGTAGTGTTAATCAAATTACGTTTAGCAATTAAATTAAAAAAAATTATATTCAAACGATTCGACATTACATGCGTCATCACATTAATACTAAATTTGAAGACTTAAACTAAATCAACGTAGAGATGTCGCTGAGTCACTGAAGAGATCCCACCAATAAATTTATTGAATGGAATATGATAAGTGGTATGATACTTGGTATAGGTAACATCCAAGATTTTCTGATCGGTCATGTCAGGAAGGAGTTGTTCAACCGACGTGGGTAGGTATCGTTGAAGTACTTCACCTTATTGCAGCTTTTTTCCAATGATCCTTTAGTTGGTGTTAGGATCTTTTAGGGAACGTCATCGACAGTCGCGAGGTATTACCTGTAAATATCAGGCCAGTACTGACCACCGATCTCCATATGAAAAACTATGTCATCACAAGGTGGGTTTCTCTCTCAACCGACCAAAACATTGTGCTTCACAATTTTTTCAAGAAGAAGAAGAAGAAGAAGAAGAAGAAGAAGAAGAAGGGGTGTAGTTATAATGAAATAGGTGTTGTTTGCACCAAGGTAGTTTTGGCGCAAGAATGTGAAGTCGGGCTCGTTTTACAAGATGATAAAGTTGTCGATAGTTGTTGCTCTAACAAAAAAAAATAAAAAAAATTCATTCAAACTAATATCAGATGCATTAAAATTAAACTAAAACAGGTAATTTAAAGTTAAAACTAAAACATGGAAATGAGAGGTCCCCAAGTTTCCGACCAAGGGTGGAGATCATGGCTACATGAGCTGCTATGACGTCATCCGACAGGTCAAAGGTGTCCATTTCCAAAAAAACATTATACATCGCTCCCATGAGATTGGCCTTGACCTTGAATAGCTTCTTCTTTTTAGCGGTTTGTTTGGTAATGCTCTGAGCAATATTTTGTAGATCGACAACTTGAGCCTCATTCATCACTGCCTTTCCTTTTCCCTTAAGCTTGACATTCACCTTATTTTGACTTTCAAGACAGACTTCTTGGTTGGAGGTCCGAATCAAATTCCATAACCATGTTCGTCTCGTAGAAGTCATCCTCATCTAACCTTATTCATTTTCTTGCTTCACTTACAACGTCTGGTTCTACATCGGGTTGGGTTGAGGCATGGGGATTAGAAAAAAATTGGCCTTCCACTTTGGCTTACCTTTAACAATCTTCCAAACATGCTTGAGAGTGAAATCCAAATGCTTTGTGTCATTCATTTGTATATTATTTTCACTTCCTCAATCAGTTGATCGTCGAACTAGCCACATTTTATTTGTATATGTTGGCAAGTTGGTTGTAGTGGTCATGCCACATGGTGACATTCTGGTTAATCTACTAAAAATGGTCCTTGTAGTTATTTGGTTCGAGCTTTAGGTCGGTCGGGTGTCTCAATCCATCGTAGATGGAAGTCTAGTATGCCCCTCATGCTCGGCATAGATATTGTTCCTCCTGAATGCTCCATTTCAGCTTGGGTAACCTCCCTCTAGTTGGTCTGTTCTTTGAGCCACTTTATTGCACCGACCCCGTGGTTTGGTTGGATTGGAGAAGTTGGGTGGATTGGGGGAGGTGTCGGTTGGTCCATGTTAAAGAGGTCGTTCAACATTTGGATCTTTGATTGAAGTTTGCTTTGATCGTGCACCGTTTCTTTGAGTTACTCGAGGTGTGATTCGTAGGAGTTTTCCATCGATTTTTTTGGAGAAATATCGAGTAAGAGAAGGTAAAATTATGAATAGGAGATTTGAAATTTGTGTGAAAATAATATGTGGGGAGCGGTAGGTATTTATAGGGGGAAATCTATTTTTTGGGGGTTATATACTTTTTGGTACCCAAATGTTTCGTCCACGAACGATTTGATACCCTTATGATTTTTATTCCAATTTGGCGCCCTAATGTTCGGTCCACGAACGTTTTAAGCCATTGGGGTTAAAAAACTAAGAGAACAATGTTAAATGACCATTTTACCCTTTGACGATTCAATTGACTTTTGACCTAAGAGTAAAAAGACCATTATACCCCTCTTATCAATAACTCTTTAATAATTCATTATTAAATCATAATAATATTCTGATTTTTATTTTATTTTGTAACATTCTTATTTGATTATTTTAATTTTATCTTTAATTTATGTTTTAATATTATTTTTTGTTTATTTATTTGTAACAAAAATTAATAATTATTTTAAAATTAAATAATTATGGTCATTAATATTTATATTTTATTTATTTTATTTATTAATTTTGTATTTTCTTTCTATCACTTTAGAATCAAAAGATTGAATCTATAAACACGAAAAATTTAGATTCACAAAAAATTTCAGATTCATACACAACTTACTCATCGTTCTATCACATAAGACCATTCAATTTCATATTATTTTCTTTCATACACCATTTCAATTTATAGATTCAAAATCATTCAACTTCGTGAACAAATCCATAACACCCAACTTGCTCATCATCATTTCTTTACAAAAAAAACATGTTCATCGTCGTCTAAACCTAGAATAGCGAACAACTAAACCCAGAAAAATCCAGTGTTCCAAAATAGAACCTGAACAATCATCGTCCTTCCAGAAACAAATAGTTTGGAAAAAAGAACAAATCTAAAAAATCGAAGCAAGATGACCAAAATGGAATGGAACCGTTCGAATCCGACCTCGTCTATTTTGAATATAATTTCAGATCCCACCCCAACCTATTTCAAAGCCGACCTCGCCGTGGTAGATCCGTACGAACTCAGTGAGGTCGTGGGTGTTCGACAAAGACCCACGGCCAAACAATCTCAGATCCGCCGCTGTTCTGGAGAAGATGGGTCGGACTGGAAGCTGTCGTTCTGGAGAAGATAAGTCAGACTGAATCAAAAAGGGTATGGACTGGAAGCCGTCATTCTGGAGAATCCGACCTCGTCGTTCTGATGTTGCGCGTACGAAGGGTTACGGTTCCGATGGATTGGTGGTTCTTCGCTCCCCCAGCCCAAGCCCAAAGTCAGAATCATTTCATGTGTCTCCTTTTGGGCCTTCCCTTCTGGGCCCTTCCACAGCTCCCAAGCCTCATGACCCTCAGCCAGCTGGTTTCCATGAGTTTATTGCTGACATAAATTCTCCTTCGCCGGATGATGATTATCCCTTGGTCGATTTTTTAAAGAAAAAAAAGAAGAAAAATCTCAAGAAGCTCGGTCCCCGTAATCGTCCCAATCTCGCTCTTAATACCAAATCTCCCGACAGGTCTCTTCGCAAGAAGGCTAAAGCGAAGCGCTCTTGGGAACTCGCCAAGTCTCTGGGGTTCACTTCCAATTTTTGCGAAGAAGAAGTTATCAACTTGTTCGAGAACCTCTCGTAATTCTAGAGTTCGTCGGCTTTTTGATTTCTTTCGTACTGTTGTTTTGTTGGTTTCGCTCTTTTCTTGTCCTTGTGACCTCTGTTAGCTCGTTTTTTCTTCCTTTTTCTGTATCATCTCCTTTGGAGATTTTTAGTTTTGGGTGGAATAAATTTTTTTTTTGCTGATAAAAAAAAAGAAAAAAAAGGGTATGGAGCCATGAGGACGCCCTTTCTCCTCCACCGCTTCATATCCACGTCGCCGCAGCTTCATCTCCACGGTCGTTGTCGCCCTTTCTCCTCCGCCGCTTCGTATCCACATTGTCGAAGGAGATCTGAAATCGAGCGGTTGTGATGATCGGAGGCACGCCGTCCATAAACCAGGTGGTCCGAAATCGAAGCCAGAGCTCGAACCCTGTGATGGTGGGCGGAGGTGAACCACAAGCCGGAGCAACGCGATGAAGATCGGAGGAGCAACGAAGGAGCATAAGTAGTTAGTTGAATGAGATGAATTCAAATGTGGGGCAAATTGGATTGAACGAGGTATATAGGTTAGGTTTAAGTTAGATGGTTAGGTTAGGTTAGATTTAAGTTAGGTTATATTAAATTAGATTATATTTTTTTTGTTTTTTTAGAGAAACAATGTTATTATTAATATAAAAGCATGATGATGTCTTTGAGAGCCAAAGACACCATACAAAGGAACCAAACTAACAATAACTGAAAGACATAAGCAGATAAATAAATTTTGCTCATTGACATAAGGGCGATCGGAGGGGGGAGACTACGGTAGCGTCCAAGGACACTAAGGACACCGATACAATACACTACAACCATAAGATACTGATCGAGCAGACCAGAGGATAAACAACCAGTGGTGGACCAGTTACTCCCCCGGTAAGTCAGCGTGCGTCGTCCTCCCTTGACTGATAATGGTAGGGCTCCTGAACGCGGGATTTCTGACTCCGAAGTGGTAGAGAAGTAACTCATCAACTGTTGGTGGTACCAATGCCACCTATACACCAGGGAGAAGGTACAGTCGACCAAACCCTCCCTGGCCCCCTCAGTACTCATTCCTGGAGGCGAGGGTGCTTGAAGCCCCCCGCCGCTGCATATGACGCCCCATTCGACGCTGCCCGAGTCCAGCCCGGGTTCTGTCCCTGCCCACAACCTCGCGGATGCCAGCCCGTCTCGGGATCAACACCCCGGCCCTTGGGTCTAGCCGGCCCAACCCCATCCCATTGGCCCGTTCGTCTAACATCCACCATCAGGCCCAGGCCCACCGGTCGAGCACCAGCATCAACCGGAACCCTAGAGGGCACGGTCGTCGGCGCCTTACCCTTCCTTAGCCTCCACGCCACCGCCTCTGAGAACCCCGACTCGTCCTCCCCCTCCAGTAGTGCCTCCACAGTCGCACGTACCTTCGCCCGCCGCAGCTGCCGTGTTCGTTGACATGGCCCTACCACCTGCACTCGAAGGACATGTCGGCCTTCCTCCCTTGCCGGACCCTGCCTCTGTGCCGAGGAGATCACGCCCTTTTCCTGCGAGGTGCATGTAGACCAACCGGTCGGAGAAGAGAGAACCGGTGTGATTGATTCTCTCTCCGACTCCTCCGGCCAGTCCTGCACCATACCAGCCTGGCCCTCGCCAGTCCGATCCTGCCCCGGGCTTCCCGTGTAACTGCTCCGGCTCGCCCCACCGTGCCCCGCCGCACCCTGATCGCGCCACGGCCACCCCGGTCCGCTACCCTTCCCACCGATCTCGCTTGCCTCGCCAGCCGAGATCGGAGACACCGACCGCATATCCCCAAAGTCCGACGTCGTGATCGCACGGAGAAGAACCGGTCGTCTTCGCAAAACCCTACTGTGAAACCCTAGCAGAGCTACGCATTATGAGTCTCTCTTTTAAATTAGATTATATGATTAAGGTAACTGAGGTTAGATTACAATAAATAATTAAGTTTTTAAGTTTTAATGAATGTGGTGGTATAATAGTGATTTCATTTGTAAATTTTATAAGGTTATAATAGGAAAGAGCAAAATCGTGATTTTACTTAATACTTAACTGCACATGGGGTCACATGACTTCATTAATGGAATATTCCGTTAACTTTCTAACGGAATATGAAAATTTCGTTCGTGGACAAAACAAAAGGGTACCAAATTGGTCATTTGAAACATAAGGGTACCAAATCGTTCGTGGACGAAACATTTGGGTACCAAAAAGTATATAACCTTTTTTTTTGTTAAAATAAGAAGTAACCATTGCTTCCACGTGGCGTCAGTGCATTGGTGTGATGACTAGTCGTGTGGCGACGAGGCATTAGCGTATTGGTGCCTGACTAGTCGCATGACGACGTGACATTACCACAACCTATTGACTTTGCATACTAAGCCAAGCTATTACGCCACCCCTTTTTCCCAACATCGATGTAGTCCCAACGCTAAACCTGCTACACTAATGCTATACCTTTCCATTGTACATACTCTTAGAATGTTAATTTTCAAAACAACGTTGCTTAGCAATTAAGGGTTTTTTGGTAGTTAATACGTACTTGTAGAAACATCCTATTTCATTATATAGAATGTGCTACTAACATACATTTTAACATTGTTTCAAATGCACAATTAAAATTATATAGATGTAATTTGTTTCATATGGATCCTTATGTTGTAAAATATAAAAAGGAACATCAAGAAAAAAAATTGTAATATAAGGATAAAAAATATGTAACATCAAAATTTTGGCTTAAATATTGGGTTTCATTTTGTTACAGAATTTTATAATTGATATTACAGAATACTTAAAACAAAAATCTAGTGTTACATTTTCTTGATTCTTGTGTTACAATGTTTTGTTCCTGTTCTTATTTTTTTTTTATAAGCAAATGGATATTACAGGACATAGTTTTCGAAAAGAAACATAGGCCAAGGGGAAAGCTCTCAAATTATAAACAAGAGCATGCCAAAAAAACATCCCAAACTAGAGAACAACAGACCCAACAAATGGGTTTACAGAGGTCTAATACTCAGATTTTGATACCATGAAGAAAACCAAATACCACCCAACAAAGGGTGAAGTAAAAAACAGAGAACGAAAGGTCTGATACCCATATTTCCGAAACTTGAAGTACAAAAAACAGGGTCTCCTACTCAGATTTATCCACCGCGAAGCACAAGAAGGCAGAAATAACACTACCACGTCCACACCAAATCGACCAAATCCCAAAAGACCAAACAAAACACCCCACATCCCAACCCCAACCAATACCAGAACTTGCTATGAAATCCTAGCAGTCAACACTATCAAACCCTTATAGTAGAGGGGAAGAAGATGAAACGACTAATCAGCGGCCAACACCGTCATCGATCGGTTCCAGCGAAGACAAAACCAACACCGAAAACTACTCACCCCAAGAACCAAAATTTCAAACACTTCGACGGAAGGCCCTTGAGCCAAATCACCTCGTCGTAGGCCAGTGCTTAAGAAAACGATGAGGCCCCAACCCCATAGAAGATCGAGGACAGAAGAAATGATAGATCAGAGATTTGGGGGAAAGGAAAACCATAGGAACCAAGTAGAGGAGGGGGAGAAGATCATCTCGAAAATCAGCAAGCCAAGCTCACGCAAGGAGAAAAGGAGGCGAAACGGCCTTAACATGTTCGCCCGGTCAACACCATCGATGAACCCCGTATCTGTGCATTGCACCATCGCAAGCAACCATAATTCGGAAGGATCTACTGGGCCGTGAGCAAAATCTGATGACGAAGCACAAGGAGATCTGGAGCGGCACCTGAAGGAGAGGTGAGATATGGAGTTGGGAGTTAGATTTGAAGGATCGATGACCACAAAGACTTAGGTTGAGATTGATGGAGGGGTTGAACTCAAGAGAAACAGCTCCACAACACACTGATAGACGGTGGAATGTCATATCTAAAGATGAAAAGACCAGATCTGAGGAGTCGAAACGCAGAGACAAAGTAGAAACACCATAGAGAAAATGACGGAAGAAAGAAGGAAGAGAAAAGTGAAGTAGAAGAACGAACCAGTAGTGGAAACAGTGGCCGTAACCACTGAAGCCATCACCAACATCGGCTCAAAAAAAGATATCTTCAGGTTTAGGAGAGGTCAACAAAGAGAAAAAAAAGTCTTACTTAAGAACTAGCGCAAAAATTATGAGAACTTTAGTTTTCTTGAGACACTAGTTCTTCGTGTATTAAGAAAACTCTTAGCTATTTGATTTATATTTTACACCATATATATTATTTACAACAAATAGTACCCTCAAAATTATATATGTAATTAAGGTATAACAACTCAAAACCCAATTGTGATTGTAATTACCCTCTCGCTTGTCGAGAAGTTTCTCTCCCGAGAAAGCAAACCCTAGCCTAAGAAGTTAATCGTCCCTACCTCTGTCTCCATCGCTGTAACACTGCCTGGGCCAGGCGATCCCGTCCCGTCACCTGACATGCATGCCTCGATCAAGTTGCCGTCACCACGTCCTTCGACCGACGTCCTCTCCCCTTTAATGGGTCGACGTCGTAGGAAACCTAAAACCCAATTTACGTCGCTGACCACCCTACCCTCCCTCTCCTCGCCATCCCCACCACTGGAATTGCTCTCCCTTCCTACTCCACCGAGACCCTTGGAAAGGAAAGACTCCCATGACCGATGAAGAGTTGGAGCTAGCTAGAATCTGAGCGTCTGGTCTCCACAATACGGACCGGATCCCTCTGATTCTGGCGTGCCTCACCACCCCGCCAGGAATGACATGTCACCGTCGGCTACCCCTTCCGCATGCAGCGAAACCGGACTTTCGGCGTCTTGCTCCCACACCAGAATCGAATGACGATGTCTCGACCCTTCAGGAGGTCCTCTCGGCATGCTCATTGGATGAGGATGACGAGATTGAAGTGCTCGTCCCTTAACCCAGGTTAGCCCATCGATTTTGGCCCGCCAGAGCTTTTCTTTCTTCGACAAACTCTGGGGAAATAAGCCTTCTCGAAAGGAGACCCTCCTCCGGATCATTACGAGAGCATGGAGAAAATCTCCTGAAGGACTGGTAATTAAAGACATAGGACCTAGAGTGTTCGCTAACAACTTTGAGTCAGTAGAAGCAAGGAACTAGGTGTGCAGCAATGAACTGTGGTGCGTCAATGGCAGACCACTCCTCCTAGCCGACCTAGACCCGATGGCTAGGTAACCTCCTACCCTAGATTAACTCCAACTATGGGTGCACGTCCATGGTCTCCCGCCTACGGTCCAAACGAAGGCGACCGGTGAGTCAGTAGGCGGGGCTCTGGGTCTCTGCATGTCTTTCCCCTGCAACAAATGGGGGTTCTTTTGGGGAGGGACAACTCGGGTCCGCTACTGGCACCAGGTGGATCGGCCCCTACGCCGACAACTGACCCTACGATTGCTAGAATTTTGGGACCCAATCACTGCCTCACTCACTTACACAAAGCTCCCGGTCTTCTGCTACAATTGTGGGAGGCTAGGCCATATATTGTAGGATTTTCAGAAGGAGGTCAAATCTACTCTCCGGTTTAGCGATTCGCTCCTTGAATACCAAAAGGATCACCAGACAAAGACCTATGCAACGGACTGGGGACAAGCGATAACTCCAAGCACTGTACCTAAGGTCCCCTCGCCTCGGGGAAGGGGACCAATTGTATCTCCGAGAATTGTTACTAAGGGTCAACGACCGGGGACAAGCACTCGACCTAGAGACGGTAGTCCAGGCTGGAAGAACTTGGTAATCGGTCGCACCCCTACCAGCACCACATCCCCGAGCATTCCTCTGCTTGGGCACAAAGATAAAGAGTGCACAACTGCTGGAGGACTAAAAAGGGCCCCCTCTAGGGAGCCCCGGGAAGACCAACCAAGGACGGGAAAACAATCCTGCTCAGAGGAATGAAAGGAATCTATTGCTCAAGGGACTAACATCTAGAGGGGTCCCTGAGAAGAGTTCTGCCTCCACCCGCAATAAGTGATTGTAGGTTCGGTCTATACAGCGAATACAACATTTTTTGCTACACCTTGAACAGTTTTCAATGGTCTCAACCTAAAAGAGTTTTACTTTCAGTATGTCTTTATGGTCCTCTCAACACCGGTTGTACTGCTTCATCCGTCTCAGGGTCTGGGTCAAGGAACCTATTGGGTTTTGTTACAATGTTCTGACTTTGATATTTTGTGGTCAAAAATTTTTTCCAGACACACGCCTATGTCAAAGAATGCTATAAATAAAAGTGTACCATTTTAACCAGAAAAGGTATAACAACTGATGGACATATTCACTATCAGATAGAAACATACGGATTTTAATTATAATTCATGTTAGGCCTTCAGATGTGTAAATTAACTGGATTGTCAGACTTGCAATTGGAGGGAAAATAATACAATCTAAATATTAAATTAGCTATATCATGTCTTAATGTAAGAACTTTAGTTTTTCATTGGAACAACTTTATTATATAATGTTACATACGATTCGACACATGTATTATGTTAACATCATTTTCTTGTCACTTCTATTATAATGAATATCTAGATGCACTTTGAACTCATACAGATTTGAGTGTTAATCATATATGTAAACATTTTAAAGAAACTAAAGGCATGTGATCTGTTTCTAAGATGTCAAACCTCTCTATTCCAAGCATCCGCCAGTATATTTAAAAGTTGAGGAACATTCTTAGGAAAGAAAGAATCTTGCAAAGGACAAGAATAGAGGACAATATATAGCCAACTACTGGAGTATGTTGAATTGATTGATGAAGACGAAGGGATGAGATTCTGGAAGATAGGGACACACTCAGGCTAATGGCTATTACAACAAGCTTGCTGTAAACCAATATGTATGTATCTATTCAGTGTAGTTGCAACAAAATTATGCATATGTAGAGAAATGCTTTTTATATTTTATTCATTTTGAACTATATATAGTCAACAGCTAGAACACTCGAGAGTTGTGGGCATGGACAGTAGCAAAAATTGCCAAATCTTCATCATGATCATCTACATGTGGTAGCTCCAATTATACATATATATGCTTTCTAAAATATTCCAACCTGCTCTCCTTTATTGTTGCTTATCTCAAAACGAACTACTCTCTATAACACATAATAATTACAAGTACCTTGGCATTCAAAGAAGCCATGTGTGACATTAGCGCAATAAAAAAATGTTTGTATATAAAATCACAGTTAAATGCTGACATATTCATCTAAATTTTTAAATCATTAAATAAAATACAGCAAGAGAATAATGTCTCTAATTGTTTTTTTTTATCAGCAAAAAAACGATTTTATTCAACCCAAAACCAAAGATCTCGAAAAGAGATGATACAGGAATGGGAAGGAGAAGGAGCTAAAAGATGTCACTCGGACACTAACAAAAGAGAAGCCGAAACTGAAACAGCACGAAAGCTACAAAAGTTGAGAAGCCCGAGATTAGGTGATGTACTCAAACATGTTGATAACTTCGTCTTCGCTAAATTTGGAAGTAAACCCCAAGGATTTGGCAATGGCCCATGAACGTTTAGCTTCCGACTTCTTGCGAAGAGACCTGTTAGAGGGTTTGGCGACCGAAGCGAGCGAAGGAGGCTTGCGGCGACCGAGGTTCTTGCGTTTCTTTTTCCAGATAAATTCAGCAAGAGGCGGGTCGAAGGTCGGCGAAGGGGAGTTGATATCAACAACGAACGATTTAAAAGCTGCTGGAGGAGGGGCATTAGGCCTGATAGAAGAAGAGGGGCCCAGAAAAGAAAGGTCATCAGTTGGACCTAGAGAATTGGGAGCCTTTGGGCTTGCAAGATGGACCGACGCCCATCCTAATCTACAGATAACAGCACTTGGTCACGATTTGGTCTAGAGTTGCGTTCCATCTCGGTAACACGCGAGAAGGCTCGAGAAGTGGAACCGTCTGGATTGGGCGGCGTGAAGATCTCGGGAGAGACCAGCCTGTTCACCTTCTCGAGGTTCTCGGTACCAAGCGAGGTGGGGAGCGGGGGTGAGGATTCCGAGTTCCGAGCACTGACCTTGCGACGCCCGTCGGGATCAGAGGGCAAATCGCCGGGAGCCCCAAGGCTCACGGAAAGAGCCACTGACCGAGCGAGAGAAGCCAGGTGTGGAGAAACTGGGGCTGGGATCAAAGCATCCGAAGACTGAACCAGAGAAGGCCGGGCCGGATCGAGCATCGCCGGAGAAGCGCCGGAGCAAGCCTCAACTGCCGGACAAAATTCACCAATTTCCAGATCTGATAGCTTCAGAAATTCATCAAACGAGGGGACAAGGGGCAACTCGGGGGAGAGAATCGAGATTGGATAATCTTTCCCGAAGAGTTGGAAAGAAGCGACCAAGGGCTTAGTCGAAAAGTCCACGGAGAGGACTAGGACAAAAGCTTGATCCACATTGAGCGAGTAGAGGAACAGGGGTGGATGAGGATGGGTTTTCCTGTCAAAGCAGCAGCACTGAGAATTGAGCTTCGAGTCCACCCATATAGAGGGAGGCCGAAGATGGATATCCATCGGAGACAGCCTCCGTTGGAGAAGTCAGCAACGTCGGAGGAGAGAAAGCAAAACCAGTGCCTAAGCCAGGACCAGTTTGAAGCCTTCGCAGCAGAAAAAGCCTCCCGATCCGATAAGGTGATGAGGAAGCACCTGCTTCCCAAATCAGCAAAACGAACCAGAAGTTTCTGAGCAGGGGAGAGCAACGAGTGGATCGAAGAGATGCTCACGGCAGAGGCGGCGACCCCTACAACCCCTATGTCTCTAATTGTTAAGCCTGAGCTTAATTGAAAGAATTTGAGACGGAGAAGAGAATTTCTACTGAGAAATGTAGAACAATTACAAACAAAAGTTAATCTAAGATTACAGAGAAAAAGTCTGATATTTGATAAAATAAACCATAAGCAATCCAAGTTCTTTTACAGGTGCTAGGGTTCATGTCGGGTTATGGTGTTGGCCATCGGTGGTACTCGTTCTCTACAATATTGGAGGTTGTCTGACGGAGCTGGACACCATAGTACATTCATACCATCTGAGTGGTGTTGGCCATTGATGTGTTGGATGTAGCTCAGGGTGGAGCCCTGGTGGCACGGCGATGTTGTCGAGTACTGAGGTTTCGCTGGTCTGAAGCTTGTTGGCGGGTTGGCATCGACGATTCCTTGTGGCATTGGTTGCCACTCACCCGGGGCGCATGCTGGGGTGTTTTTTCGTTGGTGTGTCTAGGCGGTTTGGCCTCTTTTGTTAAGACGCCTGGTTAGGCCCTTTGTGTAGGTTTTGGAGTTTGTGTTTTTTTTTCTTTTTGATGGTTGTTGGACTTATTGGTTTGTGACTCCTATTTCGGGATTCACGGCTCTTTTTTTATGCAATTATTTCTCTCTGATAAAAAAAGTTCTTTTATAGTTTTTTTTATCGATAAAACAATATATAAATCTTATTTTTCAAAGATCGAAAAAAGAGGATCAAAATAGAGTACATGAAAATGGTCTAGCTACAGACCTGAAGATGAAACCAATAACAAACTAGAATGTTGGCATAACAGCTCAGGCTCATGACAATCCCAACATGTGAGGACAATGGTCTCGAAACCTAATATGACAATCTTATAAGTACAAGACAAAATGGCTAAAAATGAGTATAGAACCCGAATTCAGCAACCCTGAAACACATGGAAAAGGAAGTCTAAAACCTAGATTTGTCAACCATGAAGCTCAAAAAAACTAGCCGTCCACCACTATAAACACCCATAACCTTACCCGAGCTTGGGGAGAATATTGTATATCATCGACACCCAAACTCAGAGAGTTATAGAGGACCGACACGCTGACGACCAACATCGCTAATGGGCAGAGATAATCCGGTGAATAATCACCGAAACTCAAAACCCAAAAGAAGAAAGACTCCTCGTTTTCCAAGGCCTAAAGACCAGTACAACCCGTCAAAGGCCAACACCTAAAAGATTGATGGTCCCCATTTGAAGGGATGAAACAGAGGAAATCAAAACGAGCCTAAATCTAGGGATAAGAAGATTTCCAACAAGCTATGGGTAAAGCACAAGGAGAGACAAGAATCATACCATCCGCAATGACGAGGGACAAGTCCAGATGCACAACGACTCTGAGTTCAAAAACGCTTCCCACAGTATATTTGGAACAAGTCACCATAGAGCCACCATGAACGGGTCTAGAGAACAACATAGCAGCCCATCTCCAACAACACCTCCGAGTACAATTCTGAATACGGGCAGATGCGTGCCCAGATCTAGATTAGATCCAAGTCCAGATCCAGGCCTATACCCAAGCCAGGCCAAGCCCGGACCCGTACCTAGACCCAGAGCAGGTCTAGAACCGAACCCAGGCCCAGTCCTGGACCCATACCCAGACCCAAGTCAAACCCGACCCGACCTGGCAAGACCAACCCCAGCTTCCGGAAGATCAGACTAGCCACGCTCTAAGCTTCACCAAGAACACCACCAAGCCTCAGGCGAGCTCCGAGCTCCACCACCATGGGACTGCAAGGTGTGGTCGGAGCGGTAGAGGCACGCCGAAAATGGGGGCAACTGGGTGTCCCTCGGTCGGTGGCATCGCATGAGTTGTCCAAGGTATGTCATCTTTAGTCACGGCCTCCTCGCCACTATCCCTTGATGATATCCATGAGTATTTTGTGGCATGCTTTATTCTTCCGGACGAGGACATGATCGTAGAGGTGTCGACTACCCAGATTGATCTGACCTTCCCAATGTGCATGCAATATGTCATGGCGGGATGACTTCTGACTCAGAGGTCGTACAATGGATAGATGATGCTCTGTATGGTCATAAAATTTTTGGGCCCTCAGTCAAGGGTCTGGTTGTCAAGGACCTGTCCCTGGGGGGTGTACGGGTTCTTCTTCACCTCTCAGACGACAACGGACTCAGTGAGGCATACTGAGCCATGATGTTTCCGTAAAGCTCGTCTCATCCTTGTTGATGTTTCTGTCGATGGCCTATCTGTACCGTGTCTGGATCGCATCCAAATTTGATTGCAGGTTTGGGGACTTCCTCCGAAGGTCATGACCGTGGCAGCGGGTACTATAGTGGGAAAGTCGTTAGGGGTTTGTGTCAAGGTACAATCAGACAACTAGGGCTTCTATTGGGGAGGGAAGATTCAAGTCCGATTCTGGCAGAACACTAGTAATCCTCTGCGTTGATCGATGGTCTTGGGATTTAAGGAAACTCTCAAGCCAGCCCTAGTCATATTGAAATATGAATGTCTCTCGCTCATTTGTTTCAATCATGAATTCATGAGACATGGTGTTCATGAGTGCGACACTCCAATGATGGGATCCCCTCATTTTGGTCTCTCATTGGCTGTTGTTGACCTCCTTATAGTGGGGAAACTTGTCCCAGGAGAGTGGAATGCCCCGCCACCTCAAACCTCCCTTGAGGTCCCTTCGGTTTTTGTCTGATGTAACTACCGGGACAATATCTAAAGTCCAACGTCTTGCCTAAGTCACCATCACCTATCGACACTTACAACCCGGTATAGCCCATCCGTTCACGGTAAAGATCGAGGAGGGTTCAGTGACGCCCAACGTCTAGCCTAACCTTAGGTTAGGTGGAATGTCTCCCAATAGTTTCTCCAAGAGGATACCTAAGAAGCATTGAGCCGAAGAAGACATTGGCCAAGAAAATGGAAGTATAGGATCAGTTTGCAGAATATTGGGTGAGGGTTGAGAAGTAGCTCCTCCAAGACACATGAGGCCTTCTATAGGCCTTGGGTTGATAAGGAGGATTGACAACCCAGTCCCTCATGGGGTTTCTCCATCAGTTTTTGAGCTCCCTCCCCGAAACATGCTTATATGTTTGGCCTCAAATTGAGTCGGGATTGATTTTCTTGTTTTCTATTATTGTAGTTCACTATTTAGTTCCTTATTATTTAAAAATACCTATTTATGTCTCGATTATTATTAAAAGATTAGTTTTAGATATATCTCAGGATAGTCTAATCTCCTATTATTCTTTTTTCCTTAATTTGATTTATTTACTTTTTTTAAAGTAATTTGATGTAATAATATAGCTCATTTCGCTTTAGAAAAAAAAATTGATACAATTTAAAATACATGATGATAGATAGATAAAACTCTAATAAACAAGAGATACTGATGCTTGATTTTTCCTAAAAGTTAGGCGTTCATCTTAGAACATCAATTTAACAAATTTCAAATAGCTATGATGCCATAAATCAGCATTCTTGGAAACAGTAAGAATAGGTTGGCATCAAATATGAACTTGCATATAGAAAATGAATGTGATTGTAACATAAACTTGTGGCTCAAATGGACCTTTTGGACTAACTAGGTAGCAACGGGTTTCCCCCCACAAAAGGAGCAATTATTCCCAATTTTTTTAGAAAAAACACCATCATCTTATACATTGTCACCCCTTCGTGACAATTATCTAATATAGCATCATCGTACATGGGCAGAACTTATGACTAGTTCCCTTCAAAGTGGTCTGGTGTGACGACCTCTGGCTCTTCCACAAAGAAGAGCGTTCTTCGGAATTGGGTATTCATCTCTCCATGAGTTTGAATTGGTATGCACCCTAAGATAGAACTGTTGTCCCAGATACTGCCTCTCCCAATTCTCCGACCTTACGTTCCACATTCCCACGTTGTCCAGAGCTATGTATATCGCTGTCCATGCCCTCGGGTACACCTGAACCATCCATGTAACAAGTTAACAAAACCATACAAAAGGTACATTAGTAGTCTCATAGTCAACAACTTAGGATACCTGAACTGTGTAACGAGCAACCGTGTCTCTCAAGTTGTAGCGTGCTCTACTTGCAGCTGTCCACCCACCTCCATCCATCCTGATTGATCATGTATTGTCAACATTTTCACAATTCATATTCATATAATATAAACGAGTTGTGAGGGTTGAGTTTAAGTAGGCTTACCCAACTACAAAGAAAGAATATCCATCAATGTGCCATGACTGCATCTTGTCCTCCCAATTCTGGAACACAATCTCAACATAATCCCTGAAGTTAGCGGCCATAACCGAAGTCTGATGGTAGGCATATCCCCAGGTGGGCTTGTCTGGGATGCTCCCCAGGTTGAACACTCCCTGAATGTTGAAATAGTCCGCCAGTTTCAGCGGTGTGTCTGATGGAACATACGACACACTGTTCACAGCATACCTCTGCTTGCCATTAATAAGAGGAGCAGAGTTTGCAAGAATGATAGTCCGGCTTGGCTTTATCATCCCATAGTGGTAAGACCCTTGAGGGTTTGGCCTAGGCCCACTTGCTGTCAGGTTCCGTCTGGTTTAAGACAAAATCAGATCACCATAATTGGACACTGCAAGTATCAGAATTCTAAACATGAGTACTACCGGTTAAGTACCTTATGGATCTGGCCTGGTTGAGAGACCAAGCGATCTGAGTAGTTGGTCCACCAGGGACAGGACCAGAAACACTCTTATATGAGTTGCTGTAGTGAAGAACAGCTGTGGTTGTGAGCACAGGACGGGTGAAGCGTGAAGAAACAACAACATAATAGTCCTGTGGAGCCTGATTGGCTGTGACCAATACTGAATAAGATTGGCCAAGATGGATGTCAAGGGCAGCATAACTGTTCTGCAAGGTGTGAGATCCTTCAACCTCAACCAGTTTCATCACATGTCCCTGAATTCTAAAATTGATGGATGTTGCAATCCCCACATTTGATATCCTGAATCTATAAGTCTTGCCTGCAAATAAAGTTAAAAACATGAGTTCACAAGTAACTCATAAGCTGCTGAATAACATTTATAAGTTTAACTATGGAGTTCATATTATCAATTCAATAGAGAAATTCACTTCTTGATACCTGGTTGTACTGTGAATGTGTATCCATTCCAACCACGACCATTGATGAGAAGTCCATCAGGGGATGGAAGGCCATGACCACCTTCAAGGATACGTCTCAATTGCTAAAACATGATCCAAAGATGACGAATTAGAAAGAATTAGTTCATGTTTTAGACAACTCGTGCAAGTGTTAAATTGCAATTCTTACATATTGGTTTCTCTTGTACCAGTCTCCAGCAAGAACGGTGAAATCCCCAGCAGGAGAAGGGAAAGGTACAGGAATACGAGGACGGCTCCAAATCCTGATGCCACCAAACCCACCACCAGCTTTTTGGAATCCAAGAGATGGAAAGTAGAAATAGGTACCAATCTGGTCCTTGGCTTGGAGATGGTAAGTGAAGCTCTTGCCTGGCAATATGGGACAGTTTGTACCCTGGACCCCATCCTGCCATGAGTTCCTTCTCTGCTGCAACCCATTCCTGGAAATGACACATATATGAGTCCATTTAGCATTCAACACTCCAACTTATATTTTTGGCTGATAATCATTGATAAGAGCCAAAGCCTGAAATAATCAATCAAAAGCCTTGTACAACACAAGCTTAGCTGAAATTGACAATGCCCTTTTTACCTTATGTGGTCCTAAACAAACTTGACAAAAATGAGGTAAAGGTACTAGAGTTAGGGTAATGGTCTATCTTCTATAATGTCCACATCAAGATCAAACAGCTTGGAAACAAAAGGGTTGTTTGGTAGTGATATGCAGATCTGTCACAAGATGTCCTCTCATTCCCAAATGGGGTTTCCATGAAACAACCCTATTCATTTTAAAACACTAACTATATCAAAAACTGATTATTTTACAATGCAGTTAAGACAACTAAGAGAAGTAGCATGTGGGCAGTGAGGCTCACTAAATGCTGACAGTTAAACAAATACTTTATTCTGCAAATCATGTTACTTTAATGAACAGAGGCCAAACATTAAGCAATTAACCAAGTTAGATTCTCTTCTGGAAATGAACCAACCAGAACTACCAACCCATACTGCAAAGGCAAAGCCTTGCCTTTCTGCAACCCCACTTTTCTTAGATGCATGCCTGTTTCAAAGATCCCTCCTTCACTCACACACAAACACAGCATCAACCAATGAAGAGATAAAAGGCAATGCCAAAATACCAAATCCAGCCCTCTCCCCTATAGCTAAAATGGGCGCTCCATAGTTCACTCCCAAGGTCACATTAGTCATTGTCGGATTGAATAATAAGTTCCTAGTTTTTATTGATGGAAGGAGGCATAGAGCTGCTGGGACCGCCCACCGCCAACTACCTCCAGAAATTCATTTTTGTTTGCTATCGAAATTCATTAATTAATCAGTTAACAAGAAGATCCACATTCATTCCAAGGAGACAACAACTTGTTTGGTTGCTAAGAAAGTTGAGGAAAAAAACAGAAAACTTAAATTTTCCTGCATTTTTCTGGGCTAACAAACAGGCAGAATGATGAAAATGCAAATCTGGGAAATGGGTACCAGGAAATGAGAAGCGGCTCTTTGAGATAGTTGTAGACATTGACGATTAAATTGTCATTTGTGACCGCATCGATCTGGGGGCCTGGGAACTGCCCATTTATCAAGATCCCCTGTAACATCCAACACAAAGCACGGAAAGATTCAATCTTTATCTCTAAAAGACGCAAATGAAAACACTTGCATACTCAGGAAAGCAAGAACATACCTGTTGCTTGACACCTAGAGGGTAGATGTTGCCATAGGTGACCTTCCAAGTGAAGAATCTGTATGGGTCTTCGGCATTAGCGCCATGAGCAAGAACCAAGACGAAGACAATGAGAGCACTGAAACCTCTCATTTTCAGCGATGAAAAGGTTGGTTTCTGAGAGAATGTATGAATTGAAATCCAAAGTTGGATCAGAAGAAAGGAGATTTACGGGTCCATTTGGAGAGAAAAGAGAAGGATGTTTGCGGAAATCTTCGAGCCTCCTTTGTTTCTCTCTTGCCGCGTTGAGCTGCGAGGACTGTGCATATAAATTGGAGGCGTGAGCTGTCACTCCGGTCGTCTCGGCCCGGTAAAATATTTCTACTGGACATGTGAGATCGTGGGCCGTTGAATTTTGGTGCCCCGTAGGCCCATCTGGAAACAATGGCATGTGATTAGGTCGGCGCTTCGGTGGCGTGAAAGCAGTGTTGAGTTCGAGTGTAGGTGATGGACACCGTCTCAAGTGCATCTGGAAATGTGCGAATCTTTGTTACTGCCGTGTAGTGGGTGATTGGGCCAATTTTTAACTGCAACTGTGAGCCAATCAGAGGCCCTGAAACTCACGGGGGTGGGTGAAAGAAAGAGCTTAAGGTTTGGCCTTTTGGGCCTATCAGGATTCAGGAGGGATAATTTAACTTTATTCTTTTTTGGATAAGCAAATTTAACTTATTAATATTTTTGATCAGCAAATTTTTTGTTTTATAAAACCATGTTTCAACTCGAAAACACGGGCAAGGGGAGACCCCTCAAGTTACAAACTAGAGCATGCATATAGCACCTCAAAACAGTAACAACCAACAACAATACAACGGTGTTACAAACAAACGGAACCCAACCAGGGGAACCAAACCAGTAACAAGCTAACAACAAAGGTCTAACACCCAGGATAACCACTAATAAGCACAACCTTAATCCAAGGAACACAGAACAAAAGTACAACGAGTCTGAAACTCTAAAAATACAACCTTTAAGCTCAACTAACAATAGACCAACAAGGGTCTATAAACAGAGTCTGGACACTCAGAATCCACCTTGAAGAGCAGAAGTAAACGGCCACCAACACCAATTCCGACTAAGCAAACCAACATAACGCAAAAGTCGAACCCCCAACCTCAGCTGACACCACCACCCAAAGGTCCGAAGAAGGGACCTTACAACCGGCCAACACCGATTGCCTCCCAAAAGGAGGGGGCAGGACAAAACACCCCAAAAACAATTCAACCCCTTAATCCCCACAAAACCCGACCCAAAAATTCCTCAACACAAGCCCTTGGCCAACCCCAACCGTGAGGCCCCGCCCAAAAAGGAACAGAGAAACGAGGACTAATGGGCAAGGAGAAGTAGAAATTACAGAGTTAGAAACGATGGGGGATGTAAAAGAAGGGTCAAACCTAAAGATCTGACCCATCCAGTCCCAATAGAAATCGGAGAAAGAGAGGAAGGAAACGAACTTACCCTCCACCGAGTCACCAAAAGCTCCAGCCACAGCGAATCCCAGACAGGAAACCCTTCCCACGATGACGAAGTTGAGGCGGCTCCAACAGCGAGACGAACCCACCCAGAGATGGATGGAAATCTTGCTCAGCAAAGAATCGGTAAACCAGGCTGTCCTTGAGAACCCCGACCATCTCCACCGGCAACGGCGGAGAAAAATCTCCCACCAGAGGACCCCGGGAGCCAAGCCACCAGAAGTGGAGAACCCCCCAAAACCCTAAAGCTACGCAGCGAGACCAGACGGGAGAGAAGAAGGACATCACCGGAGGCGAAGTGGTCAGACTTCGGCCAGAATCCGAACAAAACGCCCAGATCTGAAGAAACCAAGCCATGAACCCGAAGAGTAAAAAACATCGGAAGAAAGTAGTCGAGACCCTGACGCCGGCAGCCGCTTGACTCTTCCCAGGTTCAGGTGAACAGATCCAGGCCGGAGAGAGGATGAGCTAGAGAAGAAGCCCCCAAAACCATAGCAAATAGATCTGAGGAGAAAGAAACAAAATAGAAATGAAGGGAGAATAAGAGGAAAAGACAAGAGGTGAGAGAGAAAGGAGGGAGAGGCAAGCCACCGCCGGTAACTACAATGGAGAGGAACCACTGTCGTCGGCGGCGGAGGAGAGAGGCGGCTGGAAAAAAAGGGGGCTAGGGTTTCGCAG
Organism: Erodium maritimum; assembly: GCA_963921825.1. Classification (NCBI taxonomy): domain Eukaryota; kingdom Viridiplantae; phylum Streptophyta; class Magnoliopsida; order Geraniales; family Geraniaceae; genus Erodium; species Erodium maritimum. The sequence continues at coordinate 55,542,358 of OY997594.1, forward strand.
AGGAACTTTAGAGAGAGAATCCGGATACTAGTACCTAACTTTTGCAAAATTATGAAGGTAAATGGGGCATCCCTTCACAACTTATTAATATTAATAATCTCATTAAAACATTACAAAAGTGATGAATCCATATTAAACCGAGCCATCTTAAAAACTCTTTTTTATGATTGCGTGTGCTCTTTAGAAAAGCCTAGTTTTATCAATGGTGATTATTGTACACTTGTCTACTACGTCGCCGACTTTCTTACCAACAGGCTCATCGCGTCTGGCCTGACTATCCCCTCGATACCCTAGATAATGCCTTCATGCCCCCTATCTAGTTTCACACGTCCGGCAAGAGAGAAGAAGAAACGAAGGCCGAAGGTTTCATCCACCGTCTCCCCTTTATCGAGCACTCCAATACGTCCTCCATCGTCGCTCCATCCTTCCCCAGAACTCGTACCCATGCCATCCTGGTCCTGGTAGTTTTCTCCTCGGGATCGGATTCGACGAACTCTGGCCATATCAAACCGAAGTGTGGCCGTCCTCCGAAGGTAACAACCCTAATTCTGGCGTCTCAATTCACCGTGTTGCGTCACCGACACCGGATGGCCCTGGTTCTGCGAGTCTAGGAGCATCGTCCCTAACCTCGGGGGTCTTGATTCCGTGAGTCTGATGGTGGCTAGGGTTGGTGCCTCCCCTACAAACTTGGGTCCATCCATAGTCACCCCCTAGGCCGGCTTCTCAACTTGCTCCATAGTTGAGGAGGAGGCAATGGAGATTTTTGTGCCTTACACTCTGGTGAACCCCGACATTAAGGTCTTTATGCGTGCATGAGGATGATCAGCGTCAGGATTGGTAGTAAAGGATCTAGAGCTAGTACGTTCAGTATATACTTCGCCAACTAGAAAGCTCGAGCATGGGCTCGAAACAACGAACCCTAATGTTTTAGTGGATACCCGCTGCTGCTAAGAGACATTGTGAACCCAATGCCTCGGGAACTTCCCAGCCTAGACCGGATCCAGTTATGTGTCTATTCGCGGGGGCTCCTACCGTCGGTCTGAACGAAGGCAACAAGAGAGGCCATCGGAACGACCCTTGGGGGTTGTGTGGATGTGCCCTATGAACAATGGGTCTATGCTGGGACTGGACCATCAAGGTCAGATTTTGGATGGAGCTTCATCGGCCTCTCCGTCGGTCTATGGTCATGAGGTTTCAAGAATTTAAGGAGCCAATCCAGGTCACTTTGACCTATGATCGACTCCCAATATTTTGTTTCAATTGTGGCTAGATCGGCCACTGGATTCGTTGTTGTGACATAAAGATGTCGATAATTCCATGGTTTGACTACACCCTCTTGGAATTCAACCCAGAGAAGATGGAGAAGTCATATGCTTCGGATTGGGGGAAAGAACCACTCCATCCCACTGGTTTCGAGCCATTGACCTCGAATACTCTACCTACACCCCTATCATCTCGAGGAGGGGGTCCAATTATAACCCAAGATAACCTACCTAACCCTCATGTAGGGATGGGACAACGAGGGTCACCTAGGGTCATGCTTATAGGAGGTTCGGTTGGGCTTTCCCCACTTGGGACGCTACTTGTCCCATCTTGGATGATGCATGTCCTATTTAGAACGCTACTTGTCCCATTTAGTACGCTGCATGTCCCATATGGGATGGTGCCTGCCCCATCTACGACGCTGGGATTGAAGAGGGACATTGTAGGGGAGCCTCGTGAAGACCATGCAAGGGTTGGAAAGTATCCCCGCCAGAAGAAATGGTTGACACCCGAGGCTTCATGGACCTACCTAGGGAAGGGTCCCTAGCTAAAGTCGATCCTCCTCGTGTTACTGATGAGTTCATGTTCGGTCGCACTCCACGTGAAGAGAAGAGTCATCTCCATGGGATCAAGCAATGTTCAAGCACCACCTTGACCAGTCCACATCAGTTTTTTAGTTTATTTTTTGTTCACCTATATGGCAATTTACAAACTGTCTTAAACGGACAACATGTCTCGGAGTTTTTTCTTAGGGGACTTTTTGGGTCCCCAAGTAATATAATGACTCTTTTCTATTCTTATTATTAATAAAACTCGCAACTTTCGGTCAAAACAACGAACCATCTTTCGTTTAATCAGTCCAAAAATGAGAGTGGTCGATTCTATAAAATAAAATCATAATTGACGAAGATGAACCATTTTTCTTCTGAAGAGTAGCGATATTTTTGTTATAATCTAACTTGTTCCATTATAATACTCATATAGAAGAAGAGTCAAAGACCATAGGTGCCATATTACAGTTCGGGACCCCCACAATAAAACAGGTGTACCGACGTTCGAGACTCGTATAACTAATCTACTTTCTATCATAGACACATTGTGGGCAACAAAGCAAACATTGAAACTATAAAAAAAACACAAATTTCCATCAACTCGAGGTTGTCTAAGTGCATTTTGGACCCGTAGAGAGGCCCCTTATAAGGCAGTGAGGGGTCGGCTTGATTTCCCACTAGGTAGTCGTGTCATCTAAAATAATCGAGGATGTCCCGCCCATGATGACAAGCCAAGGTAGATCGGCATGAGATGATGTAGCGAAATACTCCATACTACAAACCCACATCATGTTCAATTCCTCTTGGCTCCTAGTGGGGTTGCTTAGCAGTTCTTGCCTAGGTGGGGTGCTCCTCACCATCTTTTTGGTGTACCAGAGTCAGATATGGTTTGGATAGCTCCAATGCTCGATTTAGTCAACATGTACGTGCATGCGCTTGATGGGCCTTCTCTCATGCCCTATCCTTTTAGCCCTTAGTTTTCTTTGGGCCTGACCTTGTATTGGACATGAGGTTCCTTTGCTTCCCAAATTATTCCCCTCCTACCTGTGGTACATTCGTCTGGATGAAAAGAAAAATGAGAAGATCAGGAGAGGTTTGTCCAAGCAGGATAGGGTTTAGAGGAAGAGGCAGGTGACATCCCCCGCTCGCGTCCCCCTACCCTCTTGGTCTATGTTAGTCAGGTCATATATCTTTGTGGTCAAGGATATTCCTCCACCAGTTGCTAAAAGTGCCATCTTTTCTCTTTGAGTCTTCTCCCCAAGAAGCTCCTTATCCATGTCACAAAATTTAATATGGGATCACCTTCATTGAGTGCCTCCCGGTATAGGAAGTTTGACATTGGACCCAGGATACGAGAAGGATATCGGACAGTCGGGGAGCTCTCCCCCATCTCCACCATCCTCAGGGGAAACTCCGGTCCCCTAGTTCTTTCTTAGCAGCTTCGGCTTCCCAATTCGTGATGGCTCCAGGGGGAGCGGCCTCCCAATTCGTTCTTAGCAGTCCCTCCATATCAAGCCTCATCACGGCCCGAAGAGACAAATCAAAGTGAGTCTCCTATCGCCACACACCCAGGAGGAGAGTTTGGAAGTCCCTAATCCAGTGGGTGAGACGACCACATTGGAAGAAAAAACTCGGGAGCTGCTCATATTGAAGGGGGGGAATAGGCTCTAGATGGCTTGGAAATGCCAGTCGAACATGACGATGGAGCGAAATCTCCACATTCAATTGTACCACGAGCCACATGAACTCATTCCATCCTCTCCGATACGGGCTCAAAGCCATGGTAACCTTTGATCGCAATGTGTTCACCAACAGGGCCTGGATTTGGGTGTTTCTTGCATTCGCTGACACGTTGAATGTCAGACTTTGATCTACATATGTCGAAACTAGATGTTGCCCGGCTACATGCACGGGAGGAGAGGCATCAACAATAGTAGAAATCCATTGAACGACCATGTTCCTTAGTGACGAACATCCTCTATAGTGTCCTGATATGGGAATAAAAAATCCACAACCTCCCGTGTTAATGGTTGCACCTTCCAGGTCGCTGCCATCACCCTACATATGATTATCAGGTTATAGGAGAAGAAGAGAGAAGGTGCCCCGTTGGTGCGTATCGGTACCAGGTTTCATCCATCGTTGTTACCACTTTATCCAAGACGACAACCACCGCGTCATCCTCATCATCTGCCAACGAGAAAACCCCATCTAGTCTTGGATGGTCGCCAGTGCATCGTCTGTCGACATTGGTTGCAGAAATAGGAAGGGACCGAGTAGGGACAATGTGTAAAGACCTGAAAATTTTAAGTTTTAAATCGATGTGTGGAGCGTCGAATGTTGGAGAACGAATTGGATTTTGGATCGACTTCAAAAAAAAAGATAAGAAAAGAGAAAAAAAAAGGAAGAGAGACGGTTTTGGGCCAGGCCCAGCCAGCTGCCAAGCCCACTCGCCAGGCCCAAGTGTCGCGCCCTAACCCTAGCGAGACCCTTCGTCTCCCTCATTCAGTGCACGCCACCCGACAACCCTCTCTCTCTCTCTCGCATTCTCTCTCGCAAACCAGACAGCTCCGCCGTCGCCGTCCCTTTCCCCGACCTCCCTTCTTCTCCTCCGTCTCCTTCCTCCACCCACGTTTGCTCCTCATCGTTAGAAACCACCGCAAGCCTCGTTCTCTTCCTTCTTCCTCTTCGATTCGACGCGAACCCTCGCCGCCGACCTCATCTGAACATCGTCGCTCCAGAAACGCGAAACCAGTACTGGTGAGCTCCTTTCCCGACCTTTCTCACCTCCGCCGTCCAACCTTTCCATGAAATTCATGCGTACGCAATCTTTTTTCAGCCAAGCTTGGGTGGGAAGGTTCGCCGGAGCTCGTGAGCTCCAGATCTGGCGCCTTCCAACGCCGGCGAAGTCCCTCGCCACCAGATCTAGACGGGAGGGCTCGGATCTCGCGTCAACAACCTCCCCTCGTCCTCCCGAGCAACCTGACGCCTCACCCGCCGTCGAGAACCCCTGGATCCGCTTCTACCGCCGTCCTCTCGCCGCGCCGGAACCCTACCGCCGTCCTCCTTCGGTTCCAGCTCAGACAGAACCTCGACTCAGGCCTTGGGCCAGGACAAAGTGGGCCGGGAAGTGGATCTTGGGCCAGGATTGTCAGGACGGGCCTTAGGGCCGGACCAGAACCAGACGAGTACGGGCCTTGGGCCCAAGCTGGACCTCGGGCCAGGCCCAGGTTCCTGGACCGGGTCTGGACTCGGGTCCGGACTTGGGTCAGGACTCGGATCTGGGTCGGCTCTGGGCCGGGTCTGGGTTGGGCTCGGGTCAAGTCCGGGTCTGAGGATGGACCGGGTCGGATTCGGGTCTGGATCTCGGACTCGGGTCGGATCCGGATCAGCCTAGTTTAATTAAATTATTAATTAATTAATTTGGTTTAAAATCAGATAATTACTAAGGACTTATCGGACTTCTAAAGGATGTTTGGACAACGAACTATTGGACTTAATTTATTAATTAGAGGACCGTTACGGACTGGACCGGGACTGATGACCGTCCCTTTTGTGTTAAAACCAAGCCTTTACCCCGAGCACGGAGAAGACCGGAGGTAGGCCCGGACGTCAGCAGCTAGGAGACGCAGCTGTGGTTCTTCTTGAGGTAGGGATTACCTCGAAACCCGCTTTATTTCGGATGTACTAGAATGCATATAGGGAAACCTAATAACCGGATAAGAACTAGTATGCATGTAGGATGTGAATAACTAGCATAGATGTATTAAACTGTGAACATTTACGATTTCAGTCTTGGGAATTGCCGTGCTGGTAGAATTGGGCCATGTCGCGCCTGTAGGATTGTTTACTGTATGTATCTGCTTGGTGCTGTGTTGTTTGAACGGATAATAAATAACGAACACGAAAACGAGTAGAATTGATCTAGCGATGCATGTTGGTGACTTGAGCGGTTATTTCCTGTTATATGATATGTTGAATTGTGGGTGTTGGGGAACGAATATCGGTTAAGACGGTGGGGTTACCACGTGGATTGTGGTGTCGGTAAGTGATGGTAAGTGCAGAACAGTTGTGAGTGTAATTAAGGGTAAAAGCATATTATTTTCGGTGTAACATGTCGTTGCTATGTGTGGGCAAGTGTGCCGTGATTGTTATGATGTGAATCATTGGTTGTGGTATGGTCGGGTGAGTGATAGACCGACGTGATTGTGATTGTGATTGTGGTTGTGGTACCGTGGTTACTTGTGAGTGTGATTGTGATTGTTAGTTGAATTGTGCCCGAGAGGGTGTTGTACGTTCCGGTGCGCGGCCGGTAAAGTGTGAGAGAAGTACTTCCGTCAGGTGTATCGTACCTTCCAGCGCGCATTCGGTAAAGTGTTGTGTTTTTGATACTGTGGTTACATGAGAAAGGTGGTTTCCCTACCTTCCGACCATGAGTCGGTAAAACAATGTGTCCCGCGAAGAGGTGGTTTCCCTACCTTCCAACTAGCACTTGGTAAAACGCTGTGTTGAGCACCGCGAGAGATGAGGCCACGAAGAGGCGATTTCCCCGCCTTCCGTCGATCGGTAAAACGCTATGTTCCGCGATGAGGTTGTACCGCGAAGAGGCTGGGCCTGTGTTCCGCGATGAGGTCGACCGCCTCTCCCGACTTTGTGTTGGGGAAAGTTGCGTACGGCTTTTCCGGGCCGAGCGGGTTGCTCCCGAGACCGTGCATTCGTGTGAATTGGTTGTGTTGATATTATCTTGGTTGTGATTGAGTTTTGCTGTGTTTTGAGTATTGATGTGTTGTGGCTATGGGTGTTCCTTGTTATGAAATTGTGGGTGACCGTGAATGACTTGACTTTGATTGTTCGATGCTGATGTTCTTGTGTGTGATTTCCATGTAAGTTAAAGCGTCACCTTTGTGGTTATCCGTTATTCGGTCGTGAAGGGGTTATGGACTAGGATTTTCGGGATAGTTTGTGGTCGAGTAAAGTGAAGGTTTTTTAATCTGGGTTACAATTTCTCGTTGTCGTCTTCTCCCCTTAAATCGTTAAAAGTTGGTTTGGAATTGTACTTGGGTGTTTTACATGGAGCGTTACCTGCGGTGTGTGGCTTGGTTTAGTGGTTGGTGTTGAGTTAACGCTGGTACGGTTGGATTTACGAGTGTCGGGTAAAACGGGGTTTTCGTCTTTAATTACATTAAAGGCCGCATCGTTGTATCAAACCTTTTTAATCAACTTTAAACTATGAAGAGACTTTCTGGTAAATCTGTTTGAGGTGGTCTTCAGGGTTTTCCCTACTGAGCGTCAAGCTCACCCCCCTTACCGTGTTTTATGCAGGTATTAGCTTTGACTTAGAGTAGAGGACATCGCGGAGCATGGGGATAGCGAGGGTCCGGGTTATCCCTATTTTATGTTTGTAGAGACGTACTGTTTGTCTTTGGACTTATTTTATTTAACTTTATCAGACATTACTTGTTTTAAACTGTTATTATTTAAGTTTCACTAAGTCACATCTCGGGTCCGGTCAATACCGGATTTGGGGCGTGACACAATGCTTATTGGGACGTGGTCCAAGGCACTAAGGGATTTGGTGGTGGAGATGATGTTTGAGACCCCGTAGAGAAAAGGGGAGGGGGAAGACGGTGTTCCACTAATGGCTACAGATGCGATTTTAGTGAGAAACCCTAATTGACTCATCTTTTTTGGGGGAGAGAAGACGAAAGCGCATTTCTTGTGTGATCGTTTTAATTATATTACACTAATAGTTCTATTGGTCTTTACACATCCATCCCACGGAATAAGATGTTTCCTCGTAGCAGCAGTTGTACCTCCAGCAGCCCCGTCTCATCGAAAAAAGGCCCAGGCGGTAGGACCCCAACCGAGAAAGCCTTGGGCGAAGGTGGCGACTCCTACTATCCAAAAGATGAAGACCATTAGGAAGGCGTTAATGGATGAACCAAAGAAGGTATGTTTCTTTCCGTCCTCCCCACGGCGGAGCATGGATGAGGTTGTCACGCCCCAAATCCGGTATTGACAGGACCCGAGACGTGACTTAGTGAAGTTAAATAAACCAGTAAAACGAAATAAATAATATCTAAATAAGATGAAATAATATAAAACAACTGAAGTTCAAAACCCTGAGTCACAGCTCAATTAAATACAATAGTTCAAGAATGAAGGTATGTCTCTATACTAAACACAAATAGACCCGGGCCTCCGCGGCTCCCAGGCTCTACGTAACCCTTTACTCCAAGTCATAAGTAATACTTGTAGAAAACATGGTAAGGGGTGAGCTTGACGCTCAGTAGGGAAAGGCCCCGAAAACCACCTCAAACAAATTTACCAGAAAGCTACTCCACAAATTTAAGTCACATTAAAAAGGTTGAAACGACGATGCGACACTTAAGCCAATTTAAAGACACCCCTTTTGAACCTGCCGTTTACCAGTCCAACCATACTAACTTTAACTCAACACCAATCATACGACTAAGGCACACACCGAAGGGAACAATCCAATTAAGACACCCAATTACGTTTCTAAACTAACTTTTTAACGATTAAAAGGAGAAGGCGACAACGAGGACATTTAATCCAACTTAAACCACCTTCACTTTACCCGACCACGAACTGTCCCGAAATTCCACATCCAAAGCCCCTTCACAACCGACTCACGGATAAACACAAAGACAACACTGTAACTTACACGGAAGCTACACACATGAACTCACCATCAAACAATCAAAATCAAGTCATTTACAGTCACACACAACTCATAACAAAGAAACACCCATAGCCACAAACACAGCAACACCCATTCAATCCAAACATTATCGAAACACACAACTCTAACCCATGCACGGTCTCGGGAGCAACCCGCTCGGCCCGGCGCAGCCGCACGCAACTTTCCCCTAACACACAGTCAAGAGGGAAACCACATTTCTCGTGTACCACAGTACACCAAGCCTCACACTTTACCGATCGCGCCCCGGAAGGTACGACTCACCTTGCGGAAGTACTTCTCTCACACTTTACCGGCGGCGCAACGGAAGGTACGACACACCTCTCGGGCACAACTAATAAGCAATAACACCAGAAAAATCACAATCACACTCACAATCACAATCACGTTTCAGCATCAAACACAGCCATCAGGCACTTACCATCACTTACCGACACCCCACTAATCGTGGTAGCCCCACCGGCTTAACCGATATTTAATCCCCAACAACCCCAGTCCAATATATCAAAGCAACAGGAAAATAACCACTCAAGTCATCAATATGTATCGCTAGTTCAATTCTACTCGTTTTCATGTTCGTTACTTATTATCCGTTCAAACAACACAGCATCAAACAGATACATTTAGCAAACAATCCTACAGGCGCGACATGGCCCGATTCTACCAGCACGACAATTTCCCAAGACAGAATCGTAAATGTTCACAGTTGAATACGTCTACGCTAGTTATTCACATCTTATATGCCTACTAGTTCTTTAACCGGTTATTAGGTTTCCCTATATGCATTCTGGTACGTCCGAAATAAAGCGGGTTCGAGGAAATACCTACCTCAAGAAGAACCAATAGTTGCGTCTCCTAGCTACTGACGTCCGGGCCTACCTCCGGTCTTCTCCACGATCAAGGTCCAAGCCTGGATTTAACACAAGGTCATCAGTCCCGGTCCAGTTCGTAACAGTCCTCTAATTTTAATAATCTAGTCTAGTAGTTCGTTTGTCCAAACGTCCTTTAAATTGTCCGATAAATCCTTTAGAAGTCTGATAAGTCCTTTTATTGATCCGATTTTAATCCAATTAAATTAATTAATAATTTAATTAACTGTTCTGACCCCACCCGACCCAAGTCCGACCCGAATCCGAACCCGCTCCAGACCCGGTTCTGAACCGGTCCAGACCCTGACCCGGACCTGACCCGACCCAGACTCGGCTCCAACCCGAGTCCAGACCCATCTGAGCCTGAGCCGAGGCCCAGTTAGCCTGGTCCTGGCCAAAGTGGCCTGTCTCGAGCCCTTTTAACTCGCGAGTAACACCGGCGAGGGTTCTGGCTTCGTTCAGGCGACGGACGGCGGCGGGGAAGGTCGGAGTGAGTGTTTGACGGTGGCCAGGGCATCGGGGGAGAGGGAGAGGTGAGCAGAGGTTGATGGCGTGGTTCTCCGGCCAGATCTGACGGCGAGGGCAGCTTGCCGGCGCGGGGCTTCAGATCTGAGACTCGCGAACTCTGGCGAGCCTCTCCGACGAATCTCGGCCCAAACCCAGCACGAACGTTCGTGTTTCCCAGGCAAGAGGTGACGGGGAAGAAGAACGGCCAGAGAAAAAGGGCTCACCATCGAGTACTCTACCTGTAACAGGCGCGGCGAGGCTCGGTTATGGCGGCGCTAGGTAGATCTGAGTCAAGGAGGACGAAAACAAAGGCGAGAAGGCTTCTGGGTACAAGGGAGGGTCGCCTGCGGAAGTAGAAGAAGGAGAGGAACGAGGGAGAGCTCCGGCGAGGTTCGATTTGAACGTGGTGAGGCGTCGCCGGCATCTGATTCGCGAGGTAGAGAGAGGAGTGAGCGAGAGAGGTGCGAGAGAAGGGAGACGAAAGGTTGCATCGGGATTCGCGTGCGGCGCTGAAGTGAAGAGGGAAGTAGGGTTCTTCGGGTTTGGGCTGACTGGTGGGCCTGTTCACGCGGGTTGGGCCTGGTCTGGCTCGGCCCAAAGCTGAGCTGGTCCAGCCCAACCCCCTCTTTTTTTTTCTATTCTCCCTTTTTTTTAATTTGATCCAAAGTTTAATTCGTTCTTCAACCTTCGACGCTCCAAACAAACTTCAAACTTAAATTTTCAGGTCTTTACACCTGCAACCCAACCCCAGAGGAGTTAGGGGTAAGGCCTATCTTATCATCCACGGTTTTGTGTCACTAGAAACCTATCTTGCATCCTTCTGTTCACCAGGGATCTCCGGTAATCCAGGAGGAGAATGTGTCGAGCCCGATGACTGGTTAGATGGTGGACAAGAGACATCTAGATACTCCGATCCTACTACATGCAAAGGTCGATGGAGGAATGGGGGACGATTCGGGTGCAATGACAACATAACCTAGCTCCGCCACCGACGATTGTTGAAGGGGCCTATGAATTTTTTGGCGCCATGTCCCTATACGAATTAATGATTCCGGATGACAATATCGATGGTATGGATTCACCCTTCGGTTTCACACAAGCATGCATCCTATTTACAAGGTCGAAAGCACAACTCCACTAAAGTTGGAAGCCTTATGCGAGACGTTTGGGAAATGATGGACATCCAGGTGCACTCGATTGGAGATAGGTTCATCATCTTCTTTTTCAAAAACTGGAAAATCTAGAACGGGTTCTCGAAGGAGAACCTTGGGATTTTTACCACACCTTACTCATCAGGCGCAAGGTGGACTCGTTGACGCAACCAAAGGATATTTCTTTCACTCATGCATCTATGTGGGTCAGGGTTCACAATCTCCCAATAGGGTCCCAAACGCATCAATCAAAGATGGCATCGGTAACACGTTGGGCACAACATCACGATCGATATGGACAAAAAAGGTCGAGGATGGGACGAGCCTCCGAGGATCAGAATTCGGGTCAACTTAGCTAGGCCCTTGCGTCAGAAACTCCTTCTTCATCTAGGCACCGCGTGACACTAGGTAATGGTCAAGTTCATTACGAGTGTTTTATTAACCATTATTATATATGTGGCCGAATAGGGCATATGGAAAGGGACCGTAAGTTGTGGCATCAATGTCCTTCAATACAACGAGAGACCAATCGACGATGGGATAAACTCCCCATACAGGCAAGCGATGATCACTCAAGTCGAGAGGCCACCCATAGTTCATACATGTTTAGCTATTTTGGTGGCCAGTAAAGTAAGAACTTTCCCAGTTCCACCAGTAGACCCCATATGCACGACTCTTCCCACACAACCTCTACAGCTATTTAGGGACAATCACTCGGAGTCGGAGCAAGGAAACGAGTGACAAAGGCCTAAGATAACATCCATCACGTCAAGGGAAGGGTACCTAGGAGCCACTCCCAATATTACATCCCTGAGGATCACAATGAAACCATCCTCACTTGTAAGAACCGCCCCCGGTCGAACCGGTGATTTTTGGCGAAAGTTGACTTTCCACCGGAAAAGTCAACCGATGACTCCGGGAGCCATTCGGGACCTTTCTGGGACCCAAAAAGCTTAGTCGTCGTTACGGTTAGCTTAGTTGAGTCATTTCCTTTCAAATGACACCTTTTGTGAAAAAGTCAAACCCGGGTCAAACTACGTCGATTTTGGATTATTATCGAATAAAAATATTATGAGCTGAGATATTTTGGGTAGGAATGGTCCTCACATGGACACATGCCCATGTTAGCTTGGAGGGGAAGAAAAGTGGGAGAAATGACCAATTGGTCCCCACTTAAGGACAAAGGAGAGAGAGAGGGGCTAAAGGACGAAATGGACATTTCCACCTTGAGGATAAGACCACATGGGGCAACAAATTCAGCATTTTTACTCACCATGGCCGAAACTCATAGCTAGAAGAGAGAGAAACAAATCCTCCATTGAAGCTCCATTGCTTGAAGAAGAAGAAAGGGAGGAAAATGGAGCTCCTTTAGGCCATTTCTTCACCAAATCTTCTCAAAAACCTCTTAATCCTCTTCATCTATCCATTTCCAAGGTAAGTAAGATCTAACAATCTACTTTCAATCAATTTGGGGTTATGGGTCTCCATAGAAATTGCATGAAATTGTTAGGTTTTGAGTTATTGTTGTTAGATGTTTGTTTATGAGAAGAAAATGGATGATTTATGTAGAAATCATTTGGGGTTTTGTGTTTTTGATGAAACCCACCATGGCTCTTGAAACTTTGGAGTGTTTGAGGTGGAATTTGAAGTTCTAGAGCTTAAAATTGGTGTTGTGGAGAACCTAGAACTAGCTAGGAATTTATTGGGAGAAATGAAGTATTTTTCCGGCGACCGGAGGTTCGCCGGAGCTCCGACCGGTCGCCGGAATCCGGTAACCGGATGAAGGGATGACCGGCCATGGTCGGCCACCCTTAGAACCGTGACCGGCATGGTCGGCCTCACTTGGACCGTGACCGGCCGGTCCGGTCCGGCCACCCACGACCATGTGTGGCCGTGGGGCCCACATGGCCGGGTTTTGATGGTTTCGTAATTTGAACGGTCGTGGGTGAACCCTGGGACGTTAATTTCTCACCCAGAACGAATTATGGATGTAATTCGTGAAATTTCGGGAAAAGCGTTTAAAAACTTTAATTACGAATTTAGAGCGCTTGGACCTCGGAATTCAATTCCGTCAAGTGCGTTGGAACAAGTAATTTAATTATGAACGATATAAACGAAAAGGGAAATTTTCGGAGTCCCGAGGGACTTTTTTCTCGATTTCGGGCAAAATGGGCATTCCGGGCCCATTTTAACAAGTTGAGCAATTGGGATTAGTTTGGGTATTTCCCTCTCTAAAACCGCTTTTGAATTAGCATTAATTCCCGGATTGCCTTTGATCTTAGACGTTGGACCCGAGCTCGGCGGAGGAGACTTTTGGGCATCTTGAAGTGACTAAGCGTTTGGAAAGCGGTCGAGGTAGGGAAGAGTAGTAATTTCCGCTTTTAAATTAAAGAATGTTAATAGTATGCAAATAGGACGTTAATAACCGGAAGAGTCTTAGCTTGCATATAGGATGTGATTCACTAGAATAACCGCTTTCAATTATGGGAATTGTCGTGCTGTAGAATTACATGTGGCCATGTCGGGCCTTAGGATTGTGTGTTGGTTGTGTTTAATTGTGGTTAATAGTCCTTAACTTCGATAAAGAGTATATTCGTTGGTTAATTTAAGAATCATAGTATGCTATATGAATTATGATGAATGTGATATGAATGGTTGTCTCGTGATATGGTTGAATGAATGGATGTGATGAATGTGATATGAATGATTGTTTGTGATATGATCGGGTGAATGATAGACTGATGTGGGATGATTGGTAAGCTATGGTAGTAAGTTTTGACGGTATGATAAGTTCGGTGTGACATGTTTGGTATGATATTGTGTGGTGTGACTTGTACCTCATGCTATGGGAAGATACCCGACCGAGGTGTGTGCCGGTCCGGTAAGTTTTTTATGTGATTTACCCCGATGTGTGTTCCGGGAAGATCGATGGTGCATTCCGGTATATTGTATTGCTTGTTTACCCCGATGTGCGTTTCCGGGATGACCGATGTGCGTTTCCAGTATAGTGTTTTGCTTGTTTACCCCGAGGTGCGTTTCCGGGAAGATCGATGTGCATTCCGGTATATTGTATTGTTTGTTTCACCCCGATGTTGTGTGTCCGGGAAGACATCAAGACCGATGTGTATTCCGGTACGATGTGGTTGAGCCGTGCCGTGTGATCCGGCGTATTATTGGACACTTACTGTGTGTGTAGTTGTTAATGATTTACTGTGTGTGTTGACTAGTTCGGTACGTTGTGGTTACTTATGTCTGTTATGTGATTCTTGTGTGACTTGAGTGTTAGTGTTATGGGTGCTCGACAACGAACCGTATGACTGTATGGTATCTGGTATGAGTTGTGCAGGGTTGGGTGTTGAGAACCGTCTGGTGTCCATATCTTATGTCCGTACGATGTCGGGTTTGGGTGACGTTTGTAGTCGAAGTTGTAAAAGAATGTCCTACTGTTTATATGGTTCTTTATCTTGGATATATTATCGATAATGTTGTGTTCCCGTTGGTTTCCGTTGGTGTGCCGTTTATTAATCAGTGTTGTGAATCGAGTAATTTTGGCAACGGAGCGGAAGTCCATTCCCGTTACTACTTTTTCCTACTGAGCGAAAGCTCACCCCTTCTGTGTTTACTGTTTTACAGGTTTCGATCGTGGGTCGGTTTAGAGGATGTCTCCGAGCTCGGGAGCTCATCGAGAGTCTGGGAAATCATCTTTAGTAGAGACGTACTTTACCTTTTGTACTAAACACTGTTTTTCTTATTTGAATTCGAGCGTTTGACTCGCGGGATTTTATTGAGATTTGGAACTAAAATTCAAAGTTATATTTCTTTAATATCCTTTTATTATTATTATTATTATTATTATTATTATTATTATTATTATTATTATTATTATTATTATTATTGTTTTGTTACTTAGTTCACGTCTCGAGTCTGGCCAAAACCGGATTTGGGGCGTGACATCACTTGCCCTAAGCCTCTATTACGTCACCAGGTCTTTTCCAGGTCATTCAAAGGGTCGTAGTAGATAGAACAATAAAATAACATTTGTCGTATAATATTCACCCACATGGTAGGCCCAAGGCGGGAGGTGGTTACAAGGAACTGATATGGAAAGTAAAGACGATGCATCCAGGGGAAGCTAGTAGTTCTCGACCCTCTGGACAACAGTTTGAATCGAAACCAGATACTCTATAGAAAATCGCCCCATCCGGGGGCTCGGGAGATAGCGAGGCACTAGGGACGAGTCAGGTGCGGAGCAGGAAGCTTCCCTGCATGTTCGAATGAAGAGCATAAGGGAGGCTGGATCAGGGCCGGCCTTTTGTGTCTGGTGGCCTTAGGCGAAATTGTAAAAGAGGCCTTTTTGATAGGAAAATCTATTTTATTACTATAACAAAATTAAAATACACTTGAACGGATGATATATAATAAATCGTGTCCAAAATAGTTTATCCGTGTACATAATTTTAATTTACACTAAGTATATAGATAAAAGAAATTATTTGGCCTGATACAATATCTTCATATCTTTGACCTCTGCGATATCTCTTTTCAATTTTTCCATTTCTTTTTATCCAAACGTCATGCATGTTTCCCCTTTGTGAGAAGGTTTGTCATCTGTCATCAGTAGAACACATCAGAATAGTTTAATTCTTATATAAAATTTATCCCATTCAGATGCAAATTCATTTGTACACAGAGAAAGAGAGTTAGGATAGATATGTAAAATAAGCAAGTTTATCATTAATGGAAGATTAGCATGCTAAGCTAAAATCCCCCTTTGAAAGTAACTAAAATACAGTTGTTTATCTGGACTAAGTTAATAAGGCCTTGACATATTTTTGTACACAACCAAATTTTTGTTGATGCATCTTGCTAACATATAATGACCCTTGAGAAAAATTGCTGAGTTCTTATTAAATATGTGACATAAAAACTAATTGAAGTCATACAATTGATAAAGAAAAAAACAAAACTTTTATGCACATGCTAACATAGTATGCTCATTTGAGATTGATTAAAGTACAATTGCTAGTAATCCAAACTAAATTACTAAGTTCTTGACAAATTACCGAACAACCAAATAAATTAACTGAGCTTACAAATTGAATAAACAACAAAACTACATGCACCCTAGTAACTCAGACTATGTCTCTACTAAATCCAAATGAAGTTCCAAGTTTTGGCAGAAATTTATGCACACAGCCCCCAAAAAATAATGGAACTCATAAAATTGAAGGGAAGAAAACAAAACTTTCATGAAACTAGCGAAATTCAAATTAATGCCAGACACACAAACAAGATCGTCAGATGCGAACAAAGAGAAGAAAGCAGTCTAAAAGAGCTTACAATTTACGGTAATTATTGAGAAAAGATCTTGTATTTGTAGAAATCACACAGTAATTGGCTCAAGCAATCGGAACACATGAACATCACTACAAAAGAGAATAGTGTTAGATAATATCTCACTTGTAATTTGTATAATTGTGTTAGATAAGATAAGTATATCATGAATTCAAACATGATATTATACTGTATATATACACAATACAATCAATGAGAAAAGGCAGGAATCCTATTCTAACATGCTAATCTTATGAACTGCAGGAAGAAGTGGAAAACAGAGACATCCAAATATACGAATATGAGAGAAAGACGGGTCACGTTTATACAAAATCTTAGTGGGGGAATAGAAATTCAGCAATTCAGAGGGGAGAATGTTGAATAAATATGTAGTCATAGATAATGCATAGTGCCAAAAAAGAAGGAGGAACATAAGCATGGAAAAGTAATGTGCGAACCATAGCGTTTTGCTGATTTTGTGTCTACCATTGGTTTTTCACATAGCCGGTCGGATCACTCTTTATTTATCTACCGTCAGGGCTCTGATACTGCTTTTATCCTGTTATATGTGGACGATATTATTCTGACTACTTCGAATCTTGACCTCCGCGCTTCTATAATGTCTCAGCTTAGCTCGGAATTTGCAATGAAAGACCTTGGGCCTCTATCATTTTTTTAGGTATTGCAGTTTCTCGAAGCGCTACTGGGATGTTCCTTTCTCAAAGGAAATACGCTGAGAAGATCATTGATCGAGCCGGCATGAGCTCTTGCTCCCCATCTGCTACTCCCGTAGATACCAAGGCTAAAGTCAGTGGAGTCTCAGGTGCTCCGTTTTCTAATCCGACCCTTTTATCGGAGTCTTGCAGGTGCCTTGCAATACCTTAAATTCACACGGCCGGACATCGCCTATGCTATTCAGCAGATTTGTCTTCACATACATGATCCGCGTGATACTCACATGGGAGCACTCAAGCGCATCATCCGTTATCTTTAGGGGACTCTTCATTTGGGCCTTCATATATACCCCTCCAAGATCTCGGAGCTAGTTTCTTATACCGATGTTGATTGGGCTGGCTGTCCTGACACTCGTCGTTCCATGTCGGGTTACTATGTGTTCTTAGGTGACAATCTCATTTCCTGGTCTTCCAAGCGGCAACCCACCATATCTCGCTCTAGCACGGAGGCCGAATACAGAGGAGTTGCCAATGTCATGTCTGAATCTTGTTGGCGTCAGAATTTTCTTTTGGAACTACATTGTCCTTTATCTCGAACCACCTTGGTCTATTGCGATAATGTTAGTGTCATCTATTTATCAGGCAACTCGGTCCAACATCAGCGCACGAAGCATATTGAGCTAGACATTCACTTCGTTCGTGAGAAGGTTTCCAAAGGTCATGTTCGGGTTCTTCATGTCCCGTCTCGGTCGCAGATAGCTGATATATTTACAAAAGGACTACCACAAGTTCTTTTCTCGGATTTCAGGTCCAGCCTAAACGTCTTGCCTCCTCCCGTTCAGACTGAGGGGGTGTGTTAGATAATATATCATTTGTAATTTTTATTGTTGTGTTAGATAAGATAAGTATATCATGAATTCAAACATGATATTATACTGTATATATACACAATACAATCAATGAAAAAAAGTCAGGAATCCTATTCCAACAAATAGATTTCAGCAACATGAGAATTTCTTTAAGGGAAAAGATTGGATTTTGGGTGAATCTAAGCATAAAATTACACCCTATAAATACAAGTGCATGTTCATGTGGAAGGAGAAAAAAGATCATAATTACAAAGGATTAGAAAGATCTATTGAAAGAAGAAACGATTACCTTGGGAAGAAACAATCTAACTGAGATGAGAAAAATGTAATCTCAGGAAGAGCAAACATTTTTTGGGGAAGACAATCGGCTGATTAGGGAGGGATGTGCGTGTGATCAGTAGTTAAGTAGGGCTTTAATCACTTACATAACATTTTTTTGGGGCTCAATAAATAGGGCCGATTTTTTTAAAAAAAATTGGAGGCCTCTTTTTGTTATGAGGCCTTAGGCAAAAGCCTAACTCGCCAAATGGACGGGCCGGGCCTGGGCTGGATGGGGAGATACCCCTCATCCATCTCCATTAGGATGGACCCAGCTCTATCATGTATCATTCCTCTCGTTAAGTCGGACGACTTTTCAAGATATTCATATACGAGGCCCTTACATCTATCCGAGGGACAACAATGGACGCTGGTAGTCAAGAAGAAAAGTACGTCCAATCGAAACTCACTATTCCAGTGAAAAAGACAAACCAAGTCTTCGCTCAATGCTCCTCCCGTCTATCCCTATAATGGATGTCACACTTTCCATAACGGACGAGAATTGAGTGATTCATGAAACTCCCGTTGGTAGCTCTTATTTTTAAAGGTTATGTTTAAGGGTATGTTTATGCATTTTTAATTTGGGTTCTACAATCAAGGCCACGTATTTTTTTATAGCTTTTAACGGATTATTTTACATAGTATCATTATGGGGTCTAGGGATGGCAACGGGGCGGGTTCGGGGGGGGGGGGGGGACCCCGCACTCCGCCCCGCCCCGCAGGGAAACGGGGATTCTCCGCCCCGTTTTCTCCCTGAAAAAAATACACATTTTTATATCACACAATTCTTAATCCATAATTTTAGACAACATGTATATAAAACAAACATCACACGACATCCGTGTCTCATAATGTGCATATTCGAACTAAGTTTTCTATCTTTTAGATATAAAATATAAATAAGCAAAAATTACCTTTTGCCATATTTGAACTAAGTTTTCTATTTTTTTAGATATAAAATTTAAATAAGTTAGTATCATATGTAAAAAAAAATATATTATGTGTTATTTAAAAAAGATATTAATTATTAATATATATTTTTAAAATTAATAGAGCGGGGCTCCCCGCGGGGCACGGGGCGAGGAGTGCTTGCCCCGCACCCCGCCAAAATTCCCGTTTACCGCCCCGCTTAAAAAATCCCCGTCCCGAACCCGTCCCGCACGGTGTGGGGACGTCAGGTCCCCGTCGGGATCGGGACGTTTTGCCATCCCTTGGGGTCCCGAAAAAAAAACTAGTGGTAAGTACTAAATAGTATGGAAAGAGGGCGTGGGAGACGTGAAGTAATTGATAGGAACATGAATGGAGAGAGGTGACAAATAAGCGGGGGCTATGGTTTGATATTGCTGCTAGCCAGTAGCCACAAAGAGAGGAGCCAAATAACCAAATATGGGCCACAATGGTTAATAAAAGGAGGTCATAGGGCACATCATTCATTCGTAGACCTTATAGTTATAGCATCAGCTGAACTACACGTACAGCCCACTATTTACCATTTTTAGGAATGTGTACGACCCACTTCAGTGCTATTATTAGTCTATATTTTCTGTTCACTGTTTTTCAGTTTGTTAATTGCCAAATTATTAAAGACTTTACTGCCCTAAATTTATGACTGATTCATGATCTTCCTACTCTTTAGTCTTTACACAAAATTTTATGATTTAAATTAATCCATGTACGGTATTTAATTTAACTACAAAAACATATGTAGAAAATAGTCATATTAAAAAGCACTCTCAAAAACCCTAATAGGGTTCACCCAAAACCCATCTAGGGTTCGATATTGATCCCGTCAGGGGTGTTCTTCCTCGTCGCCGGCGCCTCCACTCAATGCTCTCGACCTCCCTCTCTGATCCCGTCATGCAGCCAAACCGTCCATGGAGTCCCTACTCTCTCGCTCCCCCGCCTGAAACGCAACACCATCGTCATCCCCCCCCCCTCGGGCCGTGCATGGACAGTTGCAGCACTTCACGATCTGCAGTCCGAAGCCGCACCTTCGCCCCCGCACCGATCAGCCGCCCTGGTACTGCAGCCTGGTGCCAACTTGGCACATGTTCGAACCCTACCGCGAGCATCCTCACTGTCTGCCGGCACCTTATTTTCAATCGGGGGAGTGGCCACCGACCGTATGAAGGGGCGCCTCTCTCTGGACTCGCAGGGCCCTCGCCGGCTTTGTTTCAGACCCCCACCGGTCAATGGAACCCCTTTAGGTTTCCCACTCCAACTTTGTCGCTGGTCAAGCGTCGTGGTCCGAGGCCTCCGAGGTCCAGGATAGTGACAGTGATCATTCCGATGGAAGAGTCCACTTTACCTGCAATGGTCGTTCCTACCGTGGAGGGAGAAGTAGGGCTGCGGCCACAGGGACAATTGCCTCGCCAATCTCTAGGCTCTAGGGTTCCAACCTGTCGATACAATCAAGAGTGCATACCGGCGAACCTTAGAGGCCTGCTGAAGTATAATCCAGCAATCGGTCCTCGACCGCGGAAGAACAGGCTGGGAAGCGGGACATGGGCTTCCGAAGGAGTACCTCTCACACAGGAGCATAAAGAGGAGGTCAGACTGGAACCTGATCAAGAGATGCAGACGGGGGGCATGGCTCCCCGCGGGAGAATGATAAGACCCGGCGGGGGTGGAAAGGCCTCTTTGGGACCTATATCCACAAACCCGAGTCTACCACTGCCGGAAAGTCTCTAGAAATCCGCAATCAAGGCATTATTTTCAGATCTTTATTTTTCTTTAAGTCGAATAAATTGTTGGATAGCTAGGATTAGGTCCTTGGGTTTTACTCTTTTGGAAATACCGGTGAGAGGAACTCCTAAGTTCGGATCTGTGATTCAAAGTAGACTATTTTTGTGGATCCATGAGCGCCAGATGAGTTACGGTCGATCGAGACAAATATCTGGAATCCTGGACAGTTATGTCTTACCCTGTAAAATTGTTGTTCTACAGTAATACAATACCACAGTTTAAAAAAAAAACTCCAAAAACATATAAAGAAACCTAATCCAAATCATTCATGTATTTCAATTATAATTATTGCAACTTCCTTTTCTTCTCTATGTATAGCGGTGCCGTGCTATTCCGTATCAACGATCCACAAGGACAGCTGCGCCTGCCTCACCAACCTTCTTCTGGTTGCTTCTGAATCTAAATATAATTGATGGTTGTATAAGTTTTTGATTAAATCTCAAAGGGTTACATTAAATAAGTTGCTATAAATAACTTATTTTTTTTTTGTTCTGATCAAAAGAAAATAAGTTGCCGATCTCAAGACGGTGCCTATTATATTTATAGCAACATAAATAGTTTGTAATTAATGTGTATCGGTCTGTAAGAGAACATGATGGATGGGTATATTCTGTTTTCCCATGATTATGCTCTTATTATTTCTTCATTTAGAATCGCTTGTCTATCACATATCCATCTAATCATTATTTCGTAATGATATGGATACATTTTCATCTATGGTCAAAGCGCCCAAGCATTACCTTGTATGCAATTTGAGTCCCAATAACAAGGGTGTCTCTTGAGGGTTGTCTCTCTCAACCGTATATTTGTATTTGTCAGCAAATGACTAGCGTCCTACAATTTGGGTATCAACTTCCCCGATTTGACCACGTATGCTTTGCTGGATTATGTATCTTAAACAAGTTTGTAAAACATTAGATGCTAACCAAGTGAGAAAGGGTTTTAAATGTTAAGGGGAGATTAATCAAATATTAATCAGAATTATTATTGTATTATTTTTTTATAATTTTTGTTATATATATTATCAAATTTGATATTATATTATATAAATAATATTAATAATATCACATAGTGTTATACTCACATACAGAGTGCTGATACCTATATATAGAGTGGTGATACCCACGTACAAAGTGATCATATTGTGCAAAGTGTTAGTATCTTACCTAACACAGTACTAGTACCTTACATAACACAATGCTAGTACTTTGCTTACACTATGTTGGTACCTTATAAATACGGAGTGCTGGTACCATGCACGTTGATTACTGGTACCATGGGCGCGCGCACGTGGTCAACACGCGCTGCGCGCGAAAAAGACCATGTGTCAAGATCTCGCGTACTATACTGACGTCATCTTGGCCGCATATTGTGGCATAGATTAGTCCTTATCTTGCACGGAGAAGAGCATGTCATTGCTGTGAGAGTTCCTCGTCGAGAGTGGTCTCACCGCCTCTGATTAAGCTTCAAGCTTTGGCCACACCCTTTTCTTCCTCACTAACCTCCAACTGCATAGGACATCTCTATCCTGCTTGGATCGTATTCAGCTATGGGCTCAAGCTTGGGGCCTCCCGCCGATAGTTATGACGGAAATGACAAGGATCACGGTAGGCAACACTCTTGATGGATGTGTGAAAGTACACTATGATCAATGAGGATAATACCGGGGAGGAAAAGTCTGTGTTCGCTTCTAAATAGACATTTACAAACCCTTATGACGATCAATAGTGTTATGTTTCAAGGATATTCTTGAACTTGTACAAGTCACTTTAATGTACGATGCTTCCGCCTCTGGGGTCGTCGTCCCTGATGTTGTCGCCGCCGTCTCTGATGTCGTTTCCGCCTATGATGTCGCCACCATCTATGTTTCCGCCGCCGTTTCTAGAGTCGTCCCTGAAGCCGCAGCCGCAGCCAGCACGCCTTTTTCCCTGGCTTCCACTGCTGCAACCGCCTCGACCCCTTTCGCGATTATGGATCAGGCTAATCAAGCGGGTCCTTTTTACTTTATTTGAGCTTGTCTTTGCAGGTTCAATGCCTAGTAAACAGAGAATCATAGATTTTTTCAGGGAGGAAACTCTGATTCATGTATTGCCTCCCACTATTACTGTTGAAGTCATTTCCCAATTTTCGGAGCAGGAATTCCAGCATCACCTTCTCAACCCCCGTCTTCCTTCCTTGCCTATACGGCATCCCAGCTCAATATTAGTTGGTCTACCCAATATCGCCAGAGACGATTATAGTATGAAAATAACTACAACACCTTTGTGTGTTTTGTCTGTTCTTCGTGGTTAACGATTTATCCCTAATACATTAAAATATATTTGAAGTTTAAATTAATGAATTGTATCTTTGGTTTAAAAAAAGTGGTTCGCGAATAAAAGCATTAACCGGTTAAGATGACTTATAACAATATTATTCTTATGTGTTATTTATAACTATTGAGGTGGGTACACGAGACATGTACGTGGTGAAAAAGTCAAATGACTAATTTATGTTTTTGGTCAGGGAGTAGAATGAAAGCGCAGCAGCTTCTCAGACATACATGTGAAATGATCAAGAGGCTTGTAAACTAATGGATAATAAACAACTGTCAAGCTACATAAAGAAACAGGTTTATCTCAGGTGGGGCTGGGAAGGGTATTTTGGGGATAGGCTTAAATTTTCTCATCCCTTCCATATTAAAGTCTACGGGCTCTTCTTCTTCTTCTTCAAAAAAAAAAAAAAATAGTCTACGGGCTCTAATGTTAAAGCCCATATAGTTATGGTTTGTAAAGGTCATCATTGAGCACAGTTCTCTGTTTCTGCTAATTTTGTGCCAAAAATTAATTGGGCTGGATCGATGAAGGAAAAGATATCGGCTGCTGATGTCTGCAGTTTATCAAGACCATGTGCAGCGCCGGGAAAATTGTCGATGCTGATGTCGGGGAAGGAGCCACGGTTGCTGTCGATTGAATTGTTGCAGGTGACCGACCCATGACGCCTTAAGTCACTGGTGGGGAGAAAATTCCGTCGTTTTGTTGGCGTTTTACCGACATTTCGTCGCTGACGGAGAGTGCTGACGATGAAGATAACAACAACACCAACAGTTGGCGGTGAGTGTTATGTTTTTTTGTTTATTCGTTTCTTTAGTTTTTTCTTTTGTTAATGTTTTTTTTTTCAGTTTTTAAATTCATTTTTTTAAAATTCTTTTATTAAATTTTACATACATTTTAATTTTTTTTGAGTAAGTGCAATTTTCATTCATTTAAAAAGAGCTAGTGCATGTTTGAAGTTCCTGACGGGACAAACATAATAACCTTGTAACTATGTAAACGTCTAGGACGTTGTTAAACGGAGCGCCATTAAGACTAACTAAGACAAAAAATTATGAAATTACAGGGTACTGAATCACACTGCTAATTAGGAGAGACTGACGAACACCGCTCAAAGTAGGGCATGTATACCGTTGGGTCCCCCGAAGGCGACACACTTCTGCTGATGTAGTACCGAACCTGTGTTCGTTAGTGTGACGATGGTAGATGTGAATCAGGAATTCCTCTTGGTGAAATTCCTTGACCCCGTGGGGAAAAGTCCTGAATCGTCGCTCTTTGAATAGTAACCATGCAAAACGTAATGTAAACAATAAAGTAAACAAGAACCAATCGATCAAAGATCGAGGAGGAGACCGCGAAAGAGGCCAAGGAGGCGGAGACACTGATGGCGGCTTCACCGGAGCTTGTAGAGACGGGGGAGATACCTGAGAAGGACACTGATGTCTTGCAACCCACACTCCGCCCAGCAGGAAACCTAGAGCAATGTCATGGGCGAGGATCCAAATTGGAGAAGCAGGCGACCAGGTGATCATCTTACCCCAGAACAGGGGTAGAGATCGAGAGAAAGGCCTCGGTGGAGGCCAATGAGGTGGATACAATGACGACGACTTCACTGGCAGGTGTAGAGGCGGCGGAGGAGGGAGACTGATCCTACGTCGGGAAAGGAGACCGAACCAACGCTGGGAGAGGAGACCGACCCTACGCCGGGAGAGGAGACCGGACCAATGCCGAGAGAGGAGACCGAACCTACGTCGAGGTGAGACACGACAAAGAGAGGATGGAACCCTAGAACGGGATCGCAGAGAGGGGCCGGAACCGAGACCTGTGGCACGAGGGAGAACTTTTCCTTCGCTTGCAGGGTGCACGACGACTGCTACAACAACGGGTTACGGTGCAGTCGCTGGTGATCGAGATTCGGCTAGAGCTTCCAGGACAAGAGCAATGGATGCTCGAACTCCCGATGGCGCCCTAGAACATGACAACGGCTTTATGGAGGAACTGAGGAAGGCGGCGACATCATAGAGGAAAGCTAAGGTTGAGAGGTCTCAAACCCTAGCAGAGAGAATCGCAATTTGCGATATCTAGTAAGCTTACCTCTTTGTTAATTTTATTATTTTTTTCTTTTAATTATGGGTTAAATATCTTTTGGTACCCTTATGTTAGGTCCACAAACCTTTTGGTATCCTTATGTTTTTTAATATATTTTGGTACCCTTATGTTCGGTCCACAAACGTTTTAAGCATATTTCGTTCAAAAACTAATGGAATATTTCATTCTGTTAGTCATGTGACCCCATGTGCAGTTAACTGCAGTGTGAAATGACAATTATATCCTTCTTAAACCCTAATCACTCATTTGATACCTTTGATGTTTTGGGGCCGGCGTCTCCGATACTGTCATCTTCAAATCACCTCACCCTGTCCTGCAACACCTCCTCATTTTTATCATTCTCAAAACACCTTACCTCAACGTTCAGATCATGTTCATTGTCACGCCCCAAATCCGGTATTGACCGAACCCGAGACGCGACTTAGTGAATTGTAAATAATAACAATTTAAAAACCATAATATTCGATAACGGTAAATAAAATAGTTCAAAAGATATTAGAAGTTCTGAGTCCTACGCTCAGTAAAAAACATAATTCCAAATATCCGTGACGTCACTACGAAACATAAAATAACATAACCCGGACCCTCGCTAGCCCCATGCTCCGCGACGTCCTCTACTCCAAAACAAAGCCACTACCTGTAGAGAATACAGTAAGGGGTGAGCTTGACGCTCAGTAGGGAAAACCATCAAAACCTCATTATCTCGAATTCTTCAAAAATGCAGTTCCATAAATTAATTATATAATAAAGGTTTTAACACAATACAGCCTATGAACCAAATAAAAGCCAATACCCCTCTTTAAACTCAGATACTCAATGTCCAACTATACCAACACCGATTCCTAAACCAATTTAAAGACAAACCCCTTTTGAAACCTGACGTTTACAAGACCAACCATACTATCTTTAGCTCAACCCCATCCAATCGACTAAGGCACACAACGAAGGGAAACTCCAGTTTAGACATCCAATAACGTTTCTAAACTAACTTTTTAACGATTAAAAGAGGAAGCAACAACGAGAGCATAATATCCAACTTAAACAACCTTCACTCTACCCGACCACAAACTGTCCCGAGATTCCACATCCCAAGCCCCTTAACAAACGACTTAAGGACAACCACAAATACGACACTTTAACTTACACGGAAGCCGCACACATGATTTTACCATTAAACGATCAAATCGAGTCATTCACAGTCACACGCAGCTCATAACAAAGAATACCCATATTGACAACACAACAATAGTCATTCAATTCAAAGCAATTCAAACAAGCGGCCCGTAGCCATCGCACGGTCTAGGGAGCAACCCTCTCGGCCCGGCGTCACCGCACACAACTTCCCTAACACAAAGTCAGGATAGGCGGTCGACCTCATCGCGGACGCAGTGTTTTACCGATCGACGGAAGGCAGGGAAATCGCCTCTTCGCGGCCTCATCTCTCGCGGTGCTCAACACAGCGTTTTACCGAGTGCTAGTCGGAAGGTAGGGAAATCACCTCTTCGCAGGACACAGCGTTTTACCGAGTCACGGTCAGAGGGTAGGGAAACCACCTTTCTCGTGTACCATCGTACACAAAGCCTCACACTTTACCGTTCACTCACCCGGAAGGTACGACTCACCTTACGGAAGTACGTCTCTCACACTTTACCGGTGGCACAACGGAAGGTACGACACACCCTCGGGCACAACTCATAACCATTATCACCAGAGCAATCACAACCACACTCACAATCACAACCAAAAACACAATCATAATCACGTCGATCTATTACTCACCCGACCATATCACAAATAATGATTCACATTTCCACAAACACGACACACTTGCCCACGCACAGTCACAACATGCAACATCGAGTATAATAGGCTTTGTCCCTTAATTACACTCACAATAATTCCGCGCTTACCATCACTTACCGACACCCTCTCGGGCACACTCAATACAACTATCACAAAACATTCACAATCACGTTCACAACCACAGTCATGTTTCAATAATAACACCGCCATCATGCACATACCATCACTTACCGATACCACTCTCCACGTGGTTACCCCACCGGCTTAACCGGTATCCCCAACATTCCCAATCAAACATATCAAGTAAAATAGGGAAAAGCACTCAAATCACTGATCATGCGTTCTCTAGTCAATTCTACTCATTTTCGTGTTCGTTATTTATTAACCGTTCAAGCATCACAGGCATACACAGATACACTCGGCACACGAGTCCTACGGGCGTGACATGGCCCGATCTACCAACACAACAATTCCCAAGACATAAATCGTAAATGTTCGCAGTTTGATACGTCTACGCTAGTTGTTCGTTTCCTATATGCACACTAGTTCTTTAGCCGATTTATTAGGTTTCCCTATATGCATACTAGTAAAACCGTAATAAAGCGGATTCGAGGTAATCCCTACCTCTTGAAGAGCCGACCGTTGCGTCTCCTAGCTGCTGACGTCCTGGCCAACACCGGTCTTCTCCGTGCTCGCAAAAAAGGGACGTATCAGTCCCGATCCAACCCGTAACGGTCCTCAAATCTGATTATTAAATCCAGTCGTTTGTTTTGTCCAAAAGTCCAGATAGTTAATCTGCTTTTAAGTCAAATAATCATTTAAACCATTTAATCAATCTGTCTTGACCCGGCCCGACCCGAGTCCGACCCGGGTTCAGGCCCAAACCCGAGTCCAGACCCGGTCCAAGCCAGACCCAGAGTCCAGACCCGACCCGGACCTAAGTCCGGACCCGAACTCAGACCCGGTCCGAGCCCGAGGCCCAAGCCGTGTCCCAGGCCCAAGCTCGTCCAGAACTCGGTTCCAGCCCAACCTTGATTCTGGCTTGCGACGGAAATGGAGACGGCGACGCAAGCTTAGGGTTCCGGTGAGGCGACGGTGAAGGAGAGGCGGAGTCAGGGGGTGTTCTCAACGGCGTGGCGGTGCCGGAGAGGCTCGAAAGGGTGCAGGATGGCTGTCAAGGCGAGCTCGGAGCCCTTCCGTCCGGATCCGGTGGCGTGGGAGTTCGCCTGGGTCTAAACCCTCGTGTTGGAGTGGCTCGATTCGGGGTTGGAAGAGCGTCGCCGGCAGTGAAACGTCGAGATGGCAAGTGAGATCTGAGATCTAGAGAGAGACAAGGTCGAGCGGTGGAGAGAGAGGGAAAGGGAGGTGCAATCATTTTAGTTCTACCGAAAATTCGGCATGACCCATTCGTATTTTCCCTTAACCCTCCGCTTAAGCGAGACAAGTACCAACACAAATTCACAAGACAAAAGTACGCAGAGTTCTCATGCTCGGCCAAAGACACCACACAGTCAATAAACGGAGTTCTCGTGCTCCTAAAGTACACAACGCAATCAATAAACGGAGTCCTCGTGCTCCCAAATACTACGGGGTGCTCGTGCCCCAAACTCGCCACACACGGGCACACGGGGTTCTCGTGCCCCAATCTCGCCACACACGGGCACACGGGGTTCTCGTGCCCCAATCTCGCCACACACAGGCACACGGGGTTCTCGTGCCCCACCAACATCCTCAACACAAACGATATACGGGGTTCTCGTGCCCCACCAACAACACTCAATACAAGCACACATGGAGTACTCATGCTCTAGAAAAGCGGTCAACCACAAGTCAACACTTGAACAAGACCAAACTACAACTTGAACATTTTAGAATGATCCACCAACATGGCCAAACCACCAACCGTTGGCTCACTCTACAATGAATGCATAGCGGGTCGATCATTGCCCGTTAATCCAATTCCGATCTCAACCATTCGGTTTCACCGATCACTAGGGAGAGGATACCAATCAAGTAATGCAAACATTGTAGTGTAAGGATTCCATTTAGGACAAACATTAAAGCGACTCACGACTCATGTCGTTCCAACTCTCCGCGTTAATGTTTCCAAATCGCATCACTGAGTATCGCGACTCAGACTCCCTAACTCTACCCACCTAATTGACTTCGGTCCGAGGTTTGAAAACCAGTTCACAAGACACCGGTTTCAAATGAAACCAGGCTCTGATACCAAATTGTCACGCCCCAAATCCGGTTCTTGCCCGGACTCGAGGCGTGACTAGTATAAAACGATTAAAAAGGCAATAACTCAACAATAAGTTCCTGAAAATCTCCAATATGAAACTCAAATCCACATAACTCAGTTTAAAACATAAATAACCCTCCATGGGTGTAATAATAATCCTTCACAAGGTTTGTTCAAAACAGAAATGAAATAAAAACGAAGTCTCTACAAGACACCCACACCAAGAAGCTCCCGAGCCTCTACTCCTCAATCAAGCCTGTAAACACAACAATAAACTCATGGGGGTGAGCTTGCGCTCAGTAGGGAAAATACATAACAAGGTGGACTTTAAACTCAATAAATTCATCAGCAAGTCAACAAGATAATTCTTAACAATCACGGGCAATAGGTAATCCAATCAATGCCATGGCACATGAAGTCACCACCCTCCGATCCACATATGATGTGTCCTCTCGGGTTTTCCCTCAAATCCAGAGGAGACGCATATCATTGAGGCTACCGGAAACAACCCCCTGAGGGCGCTTATCATCGGGATTCTCAGAAACGTCTCCAAGGGATTTTATGTCCTCGGGAACCAAGGTATTACTCCCATAGGAAGCATACACTTGGGAAATTCAATAATAATCAGATAATAATTGAGTAACACACTCAACCCGAAACACGAAGCAATCCATTCCCAACAAACACCAATTCACTATCACACATAACTCACGCATCACCGTTTCACCACAACACACAGCACACGAATCACATGATCACAACACACGAATCACACAATCACAACTTACCGTTCACTTACCAGTCACGACCCATCGGGGCATCGATCACCTGATTGCATCGCTCGGTACAACCAGTCATACTCGATGCTCCAAGCAACCATTTAAGGAAATCAAGCAATCATTCAAATACATTCAACGGTCAAGCACGAGTTTAATCAACCAATCATAAAAACCTTCAATCGAGCATTCAAATATGCAATTCAACTAGTTCCATTAGACTCTTTAGCCTATCCACTAAGCAACCAAACAACCAAGCATGTGATCCTAACACGCAACTAATCCGAGGGCTTTGCCAAGGCCGCTCTACCAGTAAAACAATTCCCAAGTATTGAAAGCGGGTTACACTAGTGATTGGCATCCTAATCATTCACCACTAGACACTTCCGGTTATTAGTAATTGAAAGACAATTATTCTAGTTATTCGCATCCTATAGGCATTTCTAGGACCTTTCCAATTTTATTAGCCTAACATGCATACTAAGCATCATAAACGAGGAGTTAAGACTTTCCCTACCTCGAGGTCTTCCTCTCAACACTCTGATGATAAGCCCGGTGGTCACCACTCCATTCTTCACACGGGTCCCGGCGTGATCTTTGCTCCTCTAGCTCGATCCCCAAAGTCTTGGACACAAAGAAACGTTAATTAGACTCCACTTAAACAGCAAGTAAAACCCCCAAAGCCCTTCCAAAGTTCAGCTCAAAACCAAGATCAACCAAGGTGAAAAACCCCCCAAGAAACCCCCACCCTGCTCGGCCACGGACCTGGTCACGGACCCGTGACGCCAACCCTCACGGACTCCCTCACGGAGCCGTGACGTCGCCCGTCACGGGATCCGTCACGGATCCGTGGCGCTCCAGGGCAGTTTCGCCCTTCTTCAACCTCCAGCTCCTTTTCTCCGAAAAACCACCTTCAAACCCCAAATTTTACCACTTCCAACTCCCAAAACAGTCAAATACCTCCAATACTCCTCTACCCATGGTAGGAATCAACAAATAGGCAAGTTTCTAATGATTCATCAAATCATAAACAACTCAAAAGCTCCAACCACTAGGGATTTCCCACAAAAAAAATCCAACAAAGCTTCTCATCAACAACCTCTCACACCCTTTTCTACTCAAACCCAACAACATCTAGCAATTTCACCCAAAACCCATGAAAAGAGATGAAGGGAAATGAGGATTAGAGAGTTCCATTACCTCTAGAAGAGTGAGATGAAGAAGATGGTAAGGATTTGGAGAAGGGATGGCTAGAGGAAGACTTCAAGTGGCCTCTTTTTCCTTGTTTCTTCTTCAAAGCTCCATGGGAGCTCCTCTCTCTTGCTCCCCCTCCAAGTTTCGGCTACACCAACACAAAATAGGTTGGTTTTGCTTTTCCAAACTCATATAATACCTAGGTGTGTCAAATGACTAAAAGCCCTTGAGCTAGAATCCCTTGTAGAAGCTTTTGGGAGGGTATAATGGTCCAAGACCACTCCCTTTTCTCTCTTTCAACCAAAAAGGGACAAGTGTCCAAGTAGGTTATTTAGTTTTCCAAAATAATTTCCAGCACAATAAAATAATGCTTTTAGTCGATACAAAGTCTCGTTTTGACTAAAATTGACTTCCTCCAACAGTATACTCAAACGAAAGGAATTTATCCTCTTAAACCAACCGTGATGATGGCTAAGTCGTTTGGGTTCCGGAGAAGTCCCGAGTGACTTCTTGAGTCATCGGTTGACTTTCCGGTAGCAAGTCAAACTTGCTTGAAAAGCCACCGGTTCGACCGGGAGCGGGTCTTACACAATATGTTATCCTTGAGAATTGCACTGCCTCCGTGTCTACGCGTGCATCATCTCTAACCAGCAACCCAAACGAGCTTCCACCTGTGAACATCGAGGACCCTTCATTGAGTCCTTCGTGGACCTAAGGCCCCGTCCCTAACATTAGATTCTGACTAACTACAGAAATTCGTATTGGGAATGTCTCCCCTTCGATCGACACCTCCACTCGTTACTGATTAGGGTAACAAGGATTCACCTGAGCTAACACCAATGCCCTTCATATCTTTTTTCCCGTTCAATCAGGATGAACCAGCACTACAGACCCTGCCAAAGTCTCAACCGCTTATATACTCTCTTTATTCTACCCTTGAATCAATAGCCCTTAAATTTTCTTCCACTTGAAGACTCCCCCTTTCGCCATTAGATTCTCCTTTTCCCAACCCCATAATAACCCAAGGAGACAACCATCTCCACTCGATTTACCATATTTGATATGTAAATCTGCCACTCCATTTCGATTGATCTCTTCCTGAATCAGAGTAAGACTCGTGTTATGGAGAGCCATCCCCAACTGTCCACACTTAACTTAGCATTCCAGAGTGACATTGGGCCAAAGTTGAATACATTGACTATCCATGTTGCCATATGAAGACCCTCAATCGGGTACCTTTTTCCTCGAGAGAGTATCTCTTAGATCAAAGCCCTTGTCACTAGTTTTCAAAGATGATTTCACTAACGTTTGCGCTACAAACAAACAAGATGTGCCGCCCCACCCTCTCTCCCCAATTTTGAACCATTCTCCAACACCACAAACCTTGGAAAGTCTGTTCTAGTCTTGAAGCTTACGAGCCTACAATACAGTCCTCTCATGTTTGGGTTCATCCGTAGATGAGCACCAGTAACCTCACCGACATTGTTAAAAATCGTTTTCACCTTTTAACCTCCGACCCTTCTGACAGATTCAGAACAAATACCTTTGTCGGATGCAGGGCTCTTCCGTCCCTTATTAGAGAGGGGCCGTCACGCCCAACCCTACTCACCTTGTCTTGCGTCTGCCTTCTTCCCCTGTCCATCTCTATCGCCAGACCTTTCCCCTATCTATGGCCTTCTCCTTTTGTTCTTGTTGCAAGGAAACAA
Organism: Erodium maritimum; assembly: GCA_963921825.1. NCBI lineage: Eukaryota > Viridiplantae > Streptophyta > Magnoliopsida > Geraniales > Geraniaceae > Erodium > Erodium maritimum. Next base: position 55,575,505 of record OY997594.1, read on the forward strand.
CAACCTATCTCATAGGCTCCTTACACAGAATCCCCTGTTCCGTTTTTGAAATGGTTCCGACTTCGATGCTCGAATCGAGACCTAGGGATTCCATTTTTTAGGGGCACGTGGAGCGCGTTCATTCTTTTAGTATTCTACTAGTGGTTTTTCCATGCACTAGTATATGCATTCATTTGATTAGCCTCGTCAAGATGCTTCGAGCGCCTCCGGTCAAGCTCCCTAGCCACGGTTCTCCGGCCAGACTGCCAGATCCGAACCCCGTTTCTGTCGGAACACCGCAGTCGATGCCGTTCATGTGCGCTCCTGCTTTTCGTGTTCACCCGACCAGTCCCGTGCACCAGCCCCTAGCGGATCGGATCTGTACACGTCGGCGCCGTCCACCTCGCCTCGATCCCAAGCTCTGTCATCGGAGGGCGGTCGCAAGTAGCTCTTGTCTGTTGTTGTTGTTGTTGTTGTTGTTTATGTTGTTTAGTTTGTTTGCGTTTATCTGGTTTATGTTTTGTCCTCCCTGTCGGAATCTTGGATATCCGACAGGTTGTAGTGTGTCGGGTCGGAATCTTTTATCGGCGTATCTCTTTAGAGAGCCGATAAAGAGGACCGACTTGGTGGTAGTTGTTCATTTAGGCGCTGCGTCGCCCGTATCGAGAGCTATTCATCTCGTTGGTCGGTCCTCAGGTTCCCTGGAACGACCGATGAATATAACGCTTGTTTCACCGCTTGTTCGAGTAGTCTTGTGTTCGGTTTGTAAGGTTTGTTAATCTATTAAAGAATCTTTCCTTTCAAAAAGATGCTTTCCTTAGCTTTTAAGGAGCACTGCAAAACCATCCTTAACCCGTTCTCGAGTCATTCAAGCCAAGGTGAAGGGGGTCTCTTTTACCAATAATTATGTAATAGATCTTTTGATTTCATTAGTTCACATGTTTTCACAGCTCAATCTTTTTCCCTTTCTATGATGACCATAAACCCAATTTGAAACTCTTTAAAATAAACATCCATAAAGCAGCAGCACAGAGAGACATTCCAAGATTAACTTGTACTATACCAATACCAAAAAATGGTTTAAGAAAAATATATCAGCAAGGTCTAATGAGTAACAAAGTAGAAAAGGCTACAGCACATAAAGCTTTGAAACAGCGGTCGATATGGCTGAAACCCTCCCATCTGGATGCTGCACTAACATGGGTTGAGTTCACCACTTGGCTTGTCTTGTTGCTCACCTTTTGACTGCATAATTCAAAATTTTGAACATAAGAACATGCTCACATTTCCTTGAACTAATGTATGTTTTTTTTTCTTTAGAAAACTCTACATTTGCAGACAAGAGATTAACATCACTCACCTTCCTGGGAATATACAGCTGCCATGGCCTGCAAACATAAATAAACATAACATCAAATTCATGCCTTGAATCCAAAATGCACAGATGGGTGGAGCCCATATTGTCTTACAAAATCCAGAGAATAAATGGATAATGCCATCACACATAGAATAGACTCATTTGTGTATCTTCAACAGAGTTACAATCCAAATCCATTCGCACAAGTTCCAATGGAAGAATGAAATACAGGAGCAATCACCATTTCATAAGATTTTGAACTACTAACCAGTCCTAATCACTACTACCACTATTCTAAACTTTTGTTATGGAGCCTTGAACATACCACAGCAAAACTTATTGGTTTATAGCAGCTAACTGGAATGAAAGTAACCAAGCCAAATCGGGTACTAACAAAGCACAAAGTTCCAAATTTCAACACTAGAAATACTAAAACTTGTGTCTTGCTCCAATTTGTGATAAAAACCAAACATGTATGACCTGATTAGTCCAAGAACAATAGAATTAGTTCTGGAAACTTACTTGGGTCAGTAGTGGTGATAATGGCCACACCCTGAAAGTCACAAGAACCAGCAGCATTGCCTTCCTTCTGGTAATAGCTATTAAAAGCATAAGAAGCATGGTTCTTGACATTGTTGGGTTGATAACAATTCTCACCGGGCTGGATCCCGGAGCAATTGGCACGCCCGGGACCGCACGCCCAATCCAGAGCAGTCTGCAATGTCTTTGAATCTGCTCCATCCTCGGCAATGCAGTAGGTCTGGTTGGTTGTGTCATTGGCCAAAAAAGTCCCACTTCCAGACACATGAAGCAGGTACACCGCCGTGGTGTTCCCGTAAAATAGGCCCCAATTGGCCTCCGACACCGGAGGCGACCTCAGGTCCTCGTTGAAGAGCTCATATATGTAAACGCTGGATGTGATTTCTGGGTGAAATGGGGTACCGGTTCTGTCGAGCACGTGCTTGATCAAATTCGAATTGTATGTGTCGGCATTGTCGAGGGTCGCGTACGGCTCTTTCTCGTCCCCTTTTGACGGCCATCCGGTCTCCGTCACCAGAACCGCCACGTCGGTGATGTTGAGGTTCTTCATCGAGAAATAGGCTGCGTCGACCATGGCGTCGAGGACGTTGGTGTAGTGGAGCAGAGTGTTGGGGTCCACCATTTCTTTGGACGGCGTCAATGGCTTGAAGAGCGAATTCTCGAGCGGAACCACCCCTTTGTTCTGCATAAAAACGTAGTACGGGTACACATTCATCATCAGAGGCGACCCAGTTCGCGACAGGAACTGAAGAAGGGGCAAAATCACTTGGGTCATGCTCTGATTGAAGAAAGCTTGGGATGGGGGAAAGGTATCGAGGACAATCGACGCCGCGTGTGGCGTCGAAATTTTGATCCGGGTGTGGAGGTTGGCGGCGGCGAGGGAAGCGTAGAGGGCCTCGATTGCGGGGAGAAGGAGAGGGGCGGAGGAGGGGACGGTGGTGAGGACCTCGTCGCCGACGGCAATGGAAGTGATTAGGGTCTGTGGGTAGAAGGCGACGACGTTGCGTTGAATCCAGGTGGCGGCGGTGGCGTTGGAGGAGCCGATTGCGATGAGCTGGTTGTTGGGGACGCTGATGATGACCCGGATCTTCGTTTTGGAGAGGGCTTTCAGAATGTTGGGGTCGGCGTCGTAGAGGCGGACATGGGTGATCTTCTGCAACCGGAGGAAGGAGACCAGGTCAGCCGGAGAGACGAGGTTGGAGGCGTCGGTGCCGATGTTGACGCCAACGTACGGCTCATTGTCTCTCATCTGGTCCTTAATCTCAGCTACTAATTGTGTCGGTTCAGCTGCAAATTCAGAACAGAGAAAGCAGACTGAGAAAAGGGCTTTGCTTTTCTCGGAAATTTTACTAATTTTAGCATTGGGTATGAATTAAATCACCTGGTACCGGCAACACTGTGGAGATTATTGTAGAGAGGAGGATGGTGATAGTGAGAAGAGAGTGAGAGCTTGCCATTGAAGAAGAGACTGAGCTTCAAGTTCTGGTCTTGAACTGGTGACAGATCCTTGCATTATCCTCCGGATTCAGTGCTACGAAGTTGGATTCAGTGAAATAATTTCTCAATCTAATGTTATGGGTTTGGTCTCAAATTTAGGGAAATGGGTGATGTTCTGCTGACGGACCCTTTTGTGTTGGCGAGATGGTTCTGGAGCGACGCAGAGAAAAATAAAAGTCCAGACTTGTGTGAGAGAGAGACGTTACTGGTTGGTACGCTTTCGTCTTTTTAGTCTCGGAGGTTTTACTTGTACAGTTCAGTTTGGGCTTGTTGTTGTGACTTATGCTAAGTCATTCCAAATCAACCTATATGACGCACCTTTTGTTCACTGCTGCTGACTTTGTTAAGATACAGAATTACTGTTTAAGATTTGTTAATTTTAAGAAGATGACGCAGGAGACAAGAGGCAGGTGCGAATATGACTGTGAGAGTGGGAGGGAGTGAATGGTGTTCAACAACCGTATTCAGAATCTCTGAGTGGTTCATCTGCTGTTTATAAAGCCCATCCCTCTTCATATGGCCTAAACCAGGAGGGAAGTGTGCTTTTGCTTTCCGTGCTTAATCACTTACGTAAAAGGTCGAGTCCATGGATGCTTCAATAATGTGCTAGTGTCATGCTATATGCTACTGGTACGGTACAAGAAGGTAATGAGGAGCACGAAGAAGGGGGTTCGAGGTGCGGGGTTCGCACGTTATGCGGTGCCTGAACCGCGGATCTCGGACCCCAAACCCGTGCCTCGCGAGGCCAGGTGTGGCCCTCGAACCCAAACCCAAAAACGGGTTGGTACCTCGCGGTGCGCGGCTTTGTCGGTGCCCAATAAGGGTGTGACACGTGCCTTTTTAAAAATTTGTTTTTTTAATTAATTTTTTATTTTTTTAAAATCAGTTTTTACTTTTAGAAATTTATTTTATTTTATAAAATCTTCTTTTAAAAAAATCATTTCTTAATTTAAATTAACCCTATAATAAATATCTCTCACTCCATTCATCGAACCACCAACGTTTTTCACATTTATTTCGACAAAAAATGTTCGACGACGAGGCTCAAACGACGACGACGAGTTGTAATGAAATTTCAAGTTTAATTATCCATTTTAGTTAATTAATTGTATTTATTAATTATTTTTTCATTTTAGTTAATCTATTTAGTTATTAATTAATTTTATCTGTTTTAATTCAATTTTATTTAATATTTATTGTTTTAAATATGGATTTAATAAATTCAACAAAGCATAACTAATTATCCATTCAACACTTTTGCAAACCCTGATCCTCATTCTTGCCCCCCTTGATGTGGAACACTCTCAGATTTAGGGGGGCACAATTCATCCCAGTCGGCACAGGGATCCTGTACCCTGCCTCCCACATTGTACATGCTCTGATGTAACCAACCGAAGAAGAGGCCGTATATAGACTCGATCAAAGGGTAGCGAGGCGCGCACACTCGGCCTTGACATGCGGATGTGGGCTTAATGGGGCGGATGTGGAAGTTGGGTGCACGCATAGACAAGACCACGCGAATTGTGTGAGTCCGGACAAGGGGAGCAAAACAAGAGACGAGACAAGAGACGAAGTTCAAGAAAAGATCTTGCCTCATAGGTGCGGGGACAAAAAGGAGAAAATTGAGGACTAGTTATCTTTTCTTTTGACCAAGACCAAGTCTTAATGGTATTTGAATTCAAATTCAAGTTTTAATTTAAATTTAAATACCTTGAATTATGTAACCAAGAGACACATTGGAGTATTATAAATTAAGTCTTGAGACCTCATTTGTAATCATCCAGTCAATTATACTTTTAATTCTAAAAACTTTCATTTGAGCAATCTCTTGTCTTGTTCTTTTCTTGTGTTCTTGTGCTTGGTTGGAGTTTATGCGTCTACGGGTGGTTAGGCTGATCTTAAAACTTGTTAAACTTGGGAAAGAGACTTTAACAAGGTTGTGAGCCATACAGATCCATAGGTTATTTTGGTCACGTGACAAATGATATCAGAGCAATAGTTCGCGGAAACAAGAATGACTGATTTCAAGATTACTCAAGAAGGAGAATGTGAAATGGACATGTCGAAAGTCAATACCAAAAAGATAAGTAAGTCTCGTGATCCTCCCTTCTTCTTATTTGGAGGATTGAGTTGTTCTTTTGGAGGAACAAATGAAGGAAATGGATAAGAAGATCAAGGGGTTGGTGAATAAATGAACCTCGTTAGTTGAGCGGGATGAACTGTTGGTGAGCGAGAACATCAATGTTGTTGATGCTACCCTAAAGCCTTATACTGATAAGGTGGATATGCTGGAAGCTTTGGTGACTGTCTTGCAAGATGAGCTGAAAATCTACAAGAAAGCTTTGGCAAATGGGGGTGGGGGCACTAAGGGCAGACATCCCTACGTCAAAGGATTTTGTAGGAGTTCGTATTGCTAAAGAAATAGAAAATTTCCTATGGAGCATAAATTACTAATATGATGTTGTGGGAATCAGAGATGAAACGAGTAAGCTACAAAATGTTACTGCGTATTTTGTTGAATCTACTAGCCTTTGGTGGTGCAAAAGGTGTGAAAGTGCTAAATCCTATAAGAAGGACATCATTTACATATGAGAGGAATTCTTATAGTATCTTCGACCTGTAAATACTAAAGACGAAGCAAGGGAAATGCTTCGTCGTTTGACTAAGAAGAAACACATTGTAGAATATGTACGCACCTTTCAGGAGATCATGCTGGAGATACTGGGGTTTGGAGGAAATGAGGCATTCTTTTAGTTCAAATACAAGTTGGCAACATAGGTGCAAACAAAGTTACGTAGAGCTAATTTTTGGAGTTCGCCTGAAGCAATCAGGGTGGCCGAGTCCTTAGTGGATTAGTCGAGGAAGGACAAGCCAATGGATGGAGATACCAAGAATGGGAAGCCCGATCATAATATAGAGAAGCAAAGAGACTTTCAAGCGGAGAAGCCTAAATTCAATGGCGTAAAGTCATTTAATCCGGGTAACTCCAATTATGTTCGTAGAGTTTTGAAATGTTATTTCTGTGATGGACCTCATATGATGAACGAATGCCCGAGTAAGCCTATTTTAAGGACTATGCAAACCGTTTCGAAACCACACGAATCATAAATGAACTCGGTAAAGGTCATGAATGTCATGAAATTGAAGGATGGACGGAAGGAAAGGAAAGGCGCAATGTATCTGAAAGATGAAGTGAATGGGGTCCCGATGAAAGCCATGGTTGATGTGGGCGCTTCGTACCTAACCCTTCCCTTTTTTCGTCGGCGTCTAATTTGGTTTCTCTTGGAGCCAGAGAGGATGCCAGTGGCTTTCTCTTGCTCCTTCTTTCTTTTTTCTTTTCTTCGATTCTCTCATTATGTCGCGTTTATCCTCTTCTCGCCCCTTTTGTTTCACCTCAGATCTGATGCTTCTTCGTCGTTGAGCTTATATCTGTTCATCGGTAGAGCTCTTTTGCTCGTTTAAAGACTCACTAGATCATGGTTGTGTTGGGTTGGTTCTGATTTGGATGTGGGACAACCTTCCTCCTTTATGAGGATAGTTGCAGATCTTCTCCGCCCTTGTTGGGTGGTGGTTTATTCTCCAGCGCCTATGAGATATGGCGACTGGTCTCCTCCTCGCTCCTCTTCCTCGTTTCCCGCTGTCGTTGTGGCGGTCGGACCTCCGACTGGTGGTGGCTCCAGATCCGGATGTGGGACGCCTTTCATTATCTTAGCCGATGTGGGTCAACGGGAATCTGGATCCTTCTATCTTTCTCGTTGAGCTCCGTCGCGTAGGACGCCTCGCCTGGTCAGAGCTCTCCACCAAGTTCACTTGAAAGTTCGTTGGACAACGCTCGGTGGAGGTTTCACATCCGACGTGGGGCACTTTCCTCCTCATTTTTTGGAAGGATTGACGCAGATCTGAACCTGCTTGCCTCCCTCGTTATGCATCACCGCCGATCTTCTCTCTCTGGACGCCTCCTCGCTCCGTCAAGCCAACACATCATCCTTAGGTCAGGTCTCACACTTTTCCTTTATGTTGGTTCGGGAATCACCGTGGTATGTTGTCACGCCCCAAATCGGGTTTAACCAAACTCGAGGTGTGAACTAAAAGAAAATAAAACACTAATAATAAAAAGAAATTTATGAATTTAAAAATCCAAAAATTAGTTCCAAATCAACAATAAAATACTGCGAATCAACGCTCAAATCCCAATAACTTAATACAAGGCTTAGTTCATAAAAGATAGTACGTCTCTACTAAATAACTAAATCCCGGACTCTCGAGGAGCTCCCGAGCTCTGAGACGTACTCTACACCGACTCATCATCAAAACCTGTAAAACAGTAAACACAGAGGGGGTGAGCTGTAAGAACCGCTCCCGGTCGATCCCAGTCGAACCGGCAAATTTTGGGGACAGTTGACTTTCCGTCAGAAAAGTCAACTGATGACTCCAGGAGTCATTCGGGACCTTTATGGGATCCAAAAAGCTTAGCCGTCGTTACGGTTAGCTTAGTTGAGTCATTTCCTTTCAAATGACACCTTTTGTGAAAAAGTCAAACCCGGTCAAACTAGGTCGATTTTGGAATATTAACGAATAAAAAAATATGAGCGAAGATATTTTGGGTAGGAGTGGTCCCCACATGGACACATGTCCATGTTAGCTTGGAGGGGAAGAAAAGTGGGTTAAAAGGCCAAATGGTCCCCACATATGGACAAAATAGAGAGAGATTGGCTAAAGGACGAAATGAACTTTTCTACTTAGAGGATAAGACCACATGGGGAAAAATTTATGCTCATTTCTTCTTGTTGGCCGAACCCTATAGAGAGAAGAAAGAGAGTGTAAAACTCCATTGAAGCTCCATTGAAGCTTGAAGAAAAAGCAAGAGAAATGAAGTTTTTTTTTGCCATTTCTAAACCAAATCTTCTCAAATTTACTTCATCTCTTCATTTCCTAGAGGTTGGTATGATTTATTTACTTATTTGATGAAATTGGTGTTGTGGGTTTGAGTAGAGATGACTTGAACTAGTGGGTTTTGGGTGTTGGATGGTTTAAATGTTAATTTGTGAAGAAAAAGTGGAGTTCGATGATGGAAATCACTTAGTTTGAGTTGTTTTTGATGAAACCCACCATGGGTTTTGAAACTTCGGATTAGTTGAGGTGAAAATTGAAGTTCTAAAGCTTAAAAATGGTGTTATGGAGAACCTAGAACTAGTTAGGAGCTTGTTGTAGATATTAGGTATTTTTCCGGCGACCGGAGGCTCGCCGAAACTCCGGCCGGTCGCCGAAATCCGGCTACGGGAGTAAGGGATGACCGACCATAGTCGGCCACCCTTAGAACCGGGACCGACCATGGTCGGCCTGTTAGTCTTAGTGCCTGTAGTTCAATCCTAAATGTCCAAATGTATATATCATCGTTAGCAATAAAATTAAAGCAACTTTATATTACTTATGTGTTGGAGTAATATATCGATGTGTGCTCTGATCTATGCCCACCATGCGAATAGAACCATAGATCGAGATAGATCACACTCGATGGGTCCCTAGTCAACAAAGCTTCACTAGAAGCGACTAGTATGAAAGATGGCTCTTTATGGCTTACGTTCTGTTAGTCATTGGAATGGGATTCTGGAGTCTTGTAAGAACCGCCCTCGGTCGATCCCGATCGAACCGGTGAATTCTAGACAAGTTTGACTTTTGGCTGGAAAAGTCAACTGATGACTCAGGAAGTCATTCGGGACCTTTCCGGGGCCCAAAAAGCTTAGCCGTCATCACGGTTAGCTTAGTTGGGCCATTTCCTTCAGTTTGACTGTAATATTGGTTAGGTCAGATTTTGGTCAAACTTGGACTTTATATCGGTTAATTTCCGATAAAATCTTGGGAAGCTGGAAATTATTCAAGTGGAAGTGACCCCACATGACACTTGTCATATTTGGCTTGGGGGATGAAAAAGGAGCTTCAAATGACTCTTATACCCTTCCAACTTACCTTTAAAGGGATAAGACCTTAAGGGCTTTTCGATATTTGGACAAAATAGGTCATTTAAAGCAACATGGACACACAAATCAGCTCACTCACTATTGTTGCAGCCGAAAATCACAAGGAGAGAGAGAGGGGAGAGCTCATTTCTTGAGGAAGAAGAAAGCGAAGAAAGCTTGGATTTTGGAGCTTGTTTTTAGTCCTTTTGCCTCCATTTTCCTTCCATCTTCTTCATCTCACAATCCTAGAGGTATGGATGCTCTTAACTCTCCATTTCATCTACTTTCAATCTTTGGGTTTTGTGGGTTTTTGGCTCAAAGTTGAAGAGCTAGCTTTGTGGTTGTTGCTTGGAGAAGAAGTAGTGAAGTAGGATGTTTGGATTGTGTTTTGGTTGAAGTTTTGATGAACTCATTGAGGGTGTTGATGTTGGGTAACCTTGGATGAATATTTTGGAGTTGAGAGGACTTGGAAATGGGGTTTTAATGGTGATTTTTGTGAAACTCGAGTTGGGGAAGAAAGGGGAAGGAACTGGTCAGGTTTGGCGCGGAAAGTGACTCGGACCGGGCCAGGTGCCGGCACGGCAGGCCGCACGGAACGGGCCTGGTATCGGCACGGCACGCGGCACAGAACGGATGGGAGTCCGGCACGGTACCTCACACGGTCCGTGTCGCACTCCGGGCCGGTCTGTGACGCGGTCCGTGCTGGCTACCGGGTCGGACTGTGATACGGTCCGTGCCAGGTTCCGGCACGGCTAGCCACACGGTCCGTATGGCGTTCCGGATCAGAACCCAAAACCCTTCCTTTTAGCCCTTTTCGATTCTTCAATCATTTCTTCAAACCGTATTTCCATTATTTGAGTGTTATTCTGTACTTTGGGGATAAGAAAATAGTTGAGTTATTAACTTTGGTCTTATGGTGGTCTAAGACCGTGGTACCGAGCAAGGAAGGAAGGAAGAACTTGGACTAGAGCTTGAAGAACGAAGAATCACGCCGGAACCCGTGTGAAGGACGGAGTTGTGACCACCGAGTTGTCAACAGAGTTTTAGAGGATTACCAAGAGGTAGGGAAAGTCTTAACTTCTTATTTAAACGCTTAGTATGTATGTTAGGTTAATAAAATCGGAAAGGTCCTAGAATTGCATATATGATGCGAATAACTAGAATAATCGTCTTTCAATTATTAACAACCGGAAGTGTCTAGAATGCATGTCTAGGATGAAGATGAGTAGTGTAACTCGCTTTCAATACTTTGATTTACTGATAGAGAGGCTGTGAAGAGATCTCGGATTAGTTGTGTGCTAGGTTCACATGCTTGGTTGCTCGTTATTAGGACATTTAAGAGTCTAATGAAACTAGTTAGCTTATATGATTGAATGCTTTATTGATCGTTCACATGATTGTTGATTGGTTGAATGCGTACTTGATTGATTGAGTGATTGTGTTGAGATAATTGTTGATTGGACGGATGATCGAGTATGACTGGTTGTGCCAAGGGGTACAATCAGGTGATCGATGTACCGCTGGTTCGTGACAGGTAAGTATACGGTAAGTGTGAGGTATTATTGGATGTCTTTGCTGTGATGAAAGTGTGATTTGAGGAGTGTTCACGATTGGTTGAATTATAGTGCTTTTCCTTATTCTTATTCTTGAATACTTGTTTGGTTGTTCGTTTGTTTGCTTGTTTGTTTGTTTGGTTCGGTACTACACCGAGAGGGGGGGGGGGGTAATCCGGTGCCGTTGTGGTGGTTGGAGTTGGACAGATACAGTGAGATATTGATATATTATAGGAGCCTGAGTGCTCGGTAGATCCTGCGGGATATTGATTGATTATTAGAGCCTGAGAGCTCGGCAGATCCTGCGGGATATTGATAGATTATAGGAGACTGAGTGCTCGGCAGATCCTGCGGGATATTGATTGATTAGTGTAGCCTGAGAGCTCGGCAGATCCTGCAGGATATTGATTGATTATTGGAGCCTGAGAGCTCGGCAGATCCTGCGGGATATTGATAGATTATAGGAGCCTGAGGGCTCGGCAGATCCTGCGGGATATTGATCGGATTACTTCATGAGAGATGATTTCTGAGGTTTCACCCAAGGGTGTGCGTCCTACGGGAGCAGTACCTTAGTTCCCTATGATTATGGTCCTTGGAGACATTTGCGAGAATTCCGACTATGAGCATCCCTATGAGATGGTTTCCGGTGCTCCGAAGTATGTGCCTCCTCTGGATCGAGGAAAAATCTGATGTGATATGAATACTCTGGCGGATCGGAATATGGGTACCGAGGTGACGCTAGAATCTATTCATGGATCGGAGGCTTGAGAAAGCAAATGGTTGGCGTGATATCAATTACTCCCTTTTAATCATTATGATACTTTATAATAATTCTTTTATGCAACCTTTCAAGTTAAAGTTATCTTTAAGAATACAGTGCTTATCTTATTCTATCTTGTTCATAATTATTTCATCGCACTTATATTATTCTATCTCGTTACATATTAGTTCGTTGTTAATCGTATTTTGTTATCATTTGAGTTACCTGTTTATCCAGTACAGTATTGACCAAAGGGTTGAGTTGTTAAAGTTTTTCCTACTGAGCGTAAGCTCACCCCCTTGGTTTCCTTATTGTTTTACAGGCGTAGCTGATGTCTAGTGAGTTCGAGGCTCGGGAGCTTTTGGACATCTTGGGGTTTATCTTAGAGTTATGTTGGTCATGTGTTTTAAACATTATTTATTTGACTCTTCATGTTGAGCTGTGACTCATTGGAAGTTTTGGAACTATTTATAGTTGTTGTTTTGAGAGAGTTTATCTTGTTATTATAAAGGTTTTGGTGTCGTGATCATTTCTCAAACGATCAAAACCGAAACGAATGAACTTGATTTTTCCTTGATAAAATAATGGGATAATTATCATTCCCAACCCCAAACTTTACGTCAAATTCATGTCTAGGATTTGAAACGAAAGGTGAGGAGGGGTTAGGATATGAATTTGACGTAAAGTTTGGGGTTGGGAATGATAATTATCCCTAAAATAATCAAAACTTGATATAATAATTTTCTCTTCTATCTCCGTACATAATCTCTTTTTCATTTCTTGTTGTTGTGTCTTACATGAATACAAAATGGCATATATATAGCCAACACATATGGATGAGTCATATCCATATGTGTCTAATGCAAGGGTGGTGGCCACCCTTGTAACACGTGTATTACAACACTCCCCCTTGGCCACCACCATTTACGAATATATCAAATGAGCTTTATTTGCCTCGTTAAAAACCTCTTCAGGAAAACCCGGTGGGACAAAACCTGTAAGGAAAAGAGTGCAACACGCAAAAATGTGCTTGATGTTGTGCTTGATGCTGCCTCGTTAAAAACCTTTCCAAGAAAACCCTGTGTGACAAAACTTGGATAAGGGAAAAAGAGTACAGCGCACAAAACTTGTCTCTCCCTGACTTCAGGCAGGTTACTTTGGTTGTTCGGTTGAGTCGACGTACTCTGATCTTGAACATGAATTTCTCAACAAGTGGATGTCAGGAAAGTCATACCGAGTATAGTGTTTCTTCCATTTACTCACTTCTGGTCAGTTGGACGTGCATAATAGCTTCCTCGTTAAAAACCTTTTCAGGAAAACCTCGTGGGACAAAACCTGAATAAGGGAAAAAGAGTGCAGCACACGGAAACATACTCCCCCTGACTGTCGCTCCCCCTGAAGACCGACTGAATAATCTTGGTTGCTTGCAGAGTCGACTCATATTATCTTGTACACTGACTTTCTCAAAACTGATGTTGCTAGACTTCCAGTGAACAAACCTACAGGATTTTCACTTCATGATTCTGATTGACGTCAATATCTCATGACTCTTCTGGAGTTCATGATTATATCATAATTTCGTACGAAAACTGATCAGCTGCAACTGAAAACCGTCTTTCCAAATTATAACAGTCCCGGGACATGCTTTGCAGATCTGCTTCAATCTCAAAATCGGTAAGTAGTTTCTAAGCTCAAACTAGCTAGCACATTTGCTGCGAATTTTCTGTCAGGCCTTGTAGATCATAACGTCTCAAATTTAGATATGGTACTTCAGGACCAAACATCTTTTCATTTCTTTGAAACAAATGAGATCCTCTTTAGGATCTAAATATCGATCAAGTAGAACACGCTTCAGGCGTTTCTTAAAATGTGCATATTTATGGATCCATTTGAAAATATGCTCGATCTTCGGGCCGAGACAATATTTAATCATCAAAGCTTTCATTTGAAAGTCTTTCTTTATACATACTGTAGTTTCAAGGACCTTTTCAGGAGTCCATATATTATCGACCCACACTGCTTACTAAGTACATGGTTTCTCATACCATGTCTCATTACCTCATGCAAATCAAACCCTTCAGAGAGTCATTTATCTAGATAATCATAAATCCTTTGGGAAATGACATTGCTTCTGGCAATTTAAATTTTAAAGGGATTTGCTTCAGGCAATGCATGAGGTTTGCTTCAGGCAAACTACAATGCTTCAGGCAAACTGCAATGCTTCAGGCAATGCAGGTCCTTTGGGGACTTTTATAAATGTCGGCACTAAAAAGTACCATTAGCAGTGGGTACATATATCTAATATATCATGGTGATCACACAACATAACTTTATCAAAAGTTGACTTCAAGTCATTTGAGAAAAATACGTTTATAAGGTGTGCTTTATATTCAACATCTTTGTTTTCTCATTCATCTATACCCAGCTGGGAGAACATCCTTCGATGTTTTGATCATGATTTTGGACATTGGACATTATGTCAATAAGTCAATTCTTCTGGAATGACATTTTCTCGTATTGGACAAACATGTCTTTAAATGACATTAGTCAACACCACGTGGTTCAATGTCAAAATCATCTACCACTTCAATCATGGTAATAGTAATGCCCTTATCAATGGAAACCGATTTTTGATTTTATGATTTTTTTTATGTGTGAGTAATTCATATGAATTTCCTCATTTCTTTTCTATTTCAACTCTTCAGGAGTATTAGAGTCTTCTGGTACTTCTGCACCGATTTGTACTTCTGGACCGATTGGTTCTTCTGGAACCGACTCTGGTAGTTCTTCTTGAACTACTTCTGGTAATGAGGCTTTTTCATCGGCTGGTTCTTCTAGAACCACCGCTTTCTTATCCCCTACATTCGTCTGACATTTCCGCTTCCGGGGAACAATGTCTTTTGATCCAACTGGTCTCCCACGCTTCAGGCGTGCACTAGAGGAATCGATAGCTACTTTTGCAGTATCACCAGTGACCTTAATTCTAGCTGGTACATTGATTGCATCTATATAAGACCTTGTCATCTTTGACGTTTCTGCAAATGCATAAGGCATTTGATTTGCAACATTTTGCAAATGAATTATTCTCTGTACTTCTATTTCACATTGTGACGTGCGTGGGTCTGAATGAGACAACGAACTCACTTTCCATGAAAGTTCATACCCAACTTCAGGAGGCTTATAAGAGAGTTCAAGCCTTACTTCAGGAGGCTTATCTTTCTCACCTAGAGGTGGAAATGTTGTCTCATCAAAATGACAATCTGCAAATCTTGCAGTAAACAAATCACTCGTCCGAGGTTCAAGGTACCTTATAATGGACGGTGAGTCAAAACCAACATATATCCCCAACCGACGTTGGGGTCCCATTTTTGTGCGTTGAGTAGGTGCGATCGACACTTGCACTGCGCAACCAAAGGTTCGCAAATGGGATATATTAGGTTGGTTCCCACACACAAGTTGTACAAGAGAATATTGATGATAAGCACTTGGTCTTATACCAATTAAAGATGCAGCATGTAATACAGCATGTCCCCAAGCAGAAATAGGTAATTGTGATTGCATTAATAATGTACGTGCAATTACCTGTATACGTTTGATAAACGATTCTGCTAACCCATTTTGGGTATGGACATGTGCAACGGGATGTTCAATATCAATCCTTAAAGACATGCAATAATCATCAAATGCTCTTGATGTGAACTCACCAGCATTATCAAGACGAATAGACTTAATGGGATGATCAGGGAAATGTGCCCTCAGCTTAATGATTTGTGCCCGTAATTTAGCAAACACAATATTTCGCGTTGACAATAAGCAAATATGAGACCATCTGCTGGATGCGTCTATCAGGACCATAAAATAACTAAATGGTCCACTGGCTGGATGTATAGAGCCACATATATCTCCCTGAATTCTTTGCAGGAAAGATGGCATTTCAATATTAATCTTGGTTTGCGATGGTCGGACCACTAATTTTCCTTGTGAACAAGCTGTACATGATATCTCATTGGACATTAGGATCTTCTGGTCCTTTAATGAATGCCCGCATGAGTTTTCAACAATCCTACGCATCATGGTCGATCCCGGATGACCAAGACGATTGTGCCAAAGCATAAAAGCATTTGGGTTAATGAACTTCTGGTTCATTGTTGCGTAGATTTCAACAGTTCTTATGGTTGTATAATACAAACCTGATGATAGAACCTGTAATTTTTCAAGTACACGCTTTTCACCACATATATTAAAAGTGATATAGAGAAACTCGATCTCATTTTCACTTCTGGTCTCGACATGATATCCGTTGCTACGAATATCCATGAAGCAAAGTAGATTTCTTCTGGATCTACTTGCACATAAAGCATTACGGGTATTTAACCTTGTTCCATTTTCAAATATCAAGGTAGCTCTTCCGGAGCCTTCTATTAAATTTTCAGTACCCGTAATTGTGCTAACATTTGCTTCAACCAACGTTAGATAAGAGAAATATTTTTTTATCTCTTAAGATTGTGTGCGTCGACGCGCAATCAACAATACATATGTCGCCATTATTTCTGCAGATATGTGACCCATAGTTGGGATCTATATCCTTTTGTAAACTTAGGAAAGGATTACAAAAATATTATATATATATATATATTTCACATTGACTAAAAGTAGGGGAATACATAACGACACAAGTTCAATCTACATTTTCATCATGGTCCACATTTCCGTCATCATCTTTAAAGAAGTCGGAGACTATAAGTTTGATCGGAGCATCTTCAGGGCTCACATGATCAATGAAATTTGTCTCAGCGACCTTCTCTTTTCCCTTTATCGACTCTTGGTATAACTTTACCAAGTGGTTTGGCACACGACATACACGTGACCAATGATCAGTCCCTCCACAACGGTAACATATATTTTCGGCATTTATGAGAGTCGGGTTCTGCGGGCCTTTTCCTTTCTCATACCGGGTCCACTTCTGGTGGTACACCCTATCATCTCTTTTATAAGGTTGGAAATTATTATGCCCATATCCCTGACTACGACCATGTCCACGACCTCGACCTCGACCTCTAAAGGGTCCTCGATCTCGTCTGGGTCCAGAGTTACCATCATATCCTGTCACATTCGCTTTAGGGAATGGAGCACTGCCTACAGGGCGAGTTTGATGGTTCTTCATTAATAATTCATTGTTTTGCTCTGCAACGAGCAAACAAGCAATCAGATCTGTAAATTTCTTAAACCCTTTTTCTCGATATTGCTACTGCAGGAGCATGTTCGAGGGATGGAACGTGGAGAATGTTTTCTCAAGCATAGATTAGTCAGTTATTTTCTCACCACAACTGCGAAGCTTGGAAATAATTTTAAATATGGCCGAATTGTACTCACTTACAGACTTTAAGTCCTGTAACCTGAGGTTAGACCAATCATAAAGGGGACGAGGGAAAGCTATTGCTTTCATATGCTCAAACCTCTCCTTGAGCTGGACCCATAAACTAAAGGGGTCTTCGTCAGCTATATATTCAAGTCGTAGGTCCCTATATATGTGATGACAGATTAATATTGTGGCCGTGGCTTTGTTTTTAATTGACTCGTTATTCTCCTCCTTTATGACGTCTCCAAGATTCTGAGATCTCAAGTGGAGAGTCGTGTCTAGCGTCAATTCATAATAGTTTTTCCCGTCTAGTTTAAGGGGTGCATAATTAAGCTTTGTCAAGTTATCAATCCTGGACATTGATCAAACTAATTGCATGTCAGGATTATATTCGACTTCAGGTCGTTAGTATTTTATTTTGGAACTTCTGGTCCAATACATATCGGGTCGCTAGTATTATATATTTGGAACTTCCGGTCCAAACGTTTCGGTTTTAACGAATTTTTAAATTCAGGTATTAACGATAAAATACAAGAATACGGTAAATATCAAATTTCTGATGTGAAATATACATTGGCAGTCACAGAGCATACTTATTAAAACCGTAAATAAATTTATATAAACGAGCATAAATCAGGTATAAATAAATTAACGACAATTTAAAAATCTGATACCTGAACAGTAGAACAGAGCGTTCATACTAAATAACGAGTTGAGAAAACTTAACGATTTAACCGGAGCAGACTCGTGCTGATAATGTGTTGTGATCATTTCTCAAACGATCAAAACCGAAACGAATGAACTTGATTTTTCCTTGATAAAATAATCAAAACTTGATATAATAATTTTCTCTTCTATCTCCGTACATACTCTCTTTTTCATTTCTTGTTGTTGTGTCTTACATGAATACAAAATGGCATATATATAGCCAACACATATGGATGAGTCATATCCATATGTGTCTCATGCAAGGGTGGTGGCCACCCTTGTAACACGTGTATTACAACATTTGGTACTTAATTATTGCTTTTCTACTTTTAATCCCGGTCACGTCTCGAGTCCGGCTAAAACCGGATTTGGGGCGTGACAATTTGGTATCAGAGCCTGGTTTCATTTGAAACGGGTTGTAAATTTTGAACTTGTTTTCAAAACCTCGGATCAACGTCAATTAGGTGGGTAGAGTTAGGGAGTCTAAGTCGTGTACTCGGTGATGCAAGCTAAAGAATTTGATGCATAGAGTGAGAACGACTCGAGTCTTACTGTTTTCAATGGTTGTTTAAAGTTGAACTTTTTTATTACAACAGTTGCATCGCTTAAGTGGTGTCCTTACCCTTTGAACTGTTAGTTACAGTGATCGGTGAAACCGAACGGTTGAGATCAGTATTGGATTAACGAGCAATGATCAAACCGCTGTATATTAATTATTGAATAAATTATCTGTTAAAGGTGTTACTACCGTGTTGGCCGGTTTAAGTTTGTTAAGGTTGGACGGTTAATCGATTGAGGTATCGATGAGGTTGGAGATTGGTTTCATTGGAGTATTACTGTTGGAGTGGTGATGGACCGGAGGGGGAACTTTTGAAAGGAGTAAAACTCGAGTATTCTTGCACCCTCTTTGATTGTGTGTGTACTTTACGAAGCATGAGAAATCTATGTGTTGATTTTGTTTTGTACCTTGCAGAGCATGAGAACTCTTTGTATTGAATAACTTGTGAAAATTGATTGGTAAATGTCCCGTTTAAAAGGAGGGTTAGTGGAAAATACGAATAGGTCATGCCGAATTTTCCGTAAAACTGGATTAGTTATACTATCATAGTTGACTCAGGGGTACCACTGTAGTCAAATGTGATGGTTGGATGTCAAGTGGTTGCAACGAGGTTCGGGGACGCCTGAATCGAGTTGTAACGATGCGAGATCGACTTGATTATTTTGATTAAAGATAAGGAATTTGGGAAAAGAGAAAGGCTTGATAAAAGGATTAAGGACTTGGTTCCAAACTGTTTGCTTCGTGCTTTGAAACCCTAGTGATGGGTGTGTTTGTGTGTGAACTTTGCCTCCTGTGGGAGTTGGTTGCATTACTTGGTTGCTGTGTGAGACGCACGATGTGCGGACCTCTTTGTCTATATGCGTACTATATACAACTTATATACTTACCCGTGATCCAATTAGGATCCGTTGAGACGAACGAGAACGTCCCTTTTGCTTAAACCGTTTCAGTTGTGTTAAACTGAGTTGAACCGTACGTGCTACTGCAGCGATCTTTCGTAATGTCTCATGTTTATGTCCCGAGAGGTACCAGGAGTCGCCCAGCTTTGGGACAGAGCTAGTCACCAGCGGTTGGACTGGCAGGGGCAGCTAGCGCCCAGGGTGCTCCTCCCACAGAGCACCAGAGCTTTGACGATGGACCATCAGGGTCACCAGTGAGAGATACTCCAGTCGCAGAGCCTACTCAGGCTACCCCTATTGATGAAGTAGTACGCGTAGTACTGGCAGAACTCAGTGCTCAACAGGAGGCCGCAACACCGATGTCAGAGCTCGTGCCTACTACTGAGGTAGTCTCCGTCGAGAGGCCAGGACAGATAGATAGCTACACGGCCCAGGCGCTTCGTAATTTCCGTCGTTTGGGTACACCTACTTTTTCTGGGAGTGCTGACTCCGAGGCAGCAGTTTTATGGTTGGAGCGGATCACTCGCAACCTTGACACATCGGGTATTTCTGAGGGACGTCTGAGAGTCTCTTTCTCCACCTTCCAGCTTGAGGGTGAGGCTTTTTACTGGTGGCAGTCGGTGCAGACCAGAGTTGACGAGGATTTTGAGTTTTCAGTCGACTGTTCCTGGAGCAGTACTTTCCGCGGTCAGTTCGAGATGATAGACGCCAGCAGTTCATGGATCTGCGGCAGAGGGGGATGACGGTATCTGAGTATGCGGAGAGGTTCTTATCCTTGTCCCGCTTCGCACCCGAGATGGTGCAGACTGAGGACGCTCGCTATCGACGGTTCGAGCGTGGGCTCCTCCCTGCTATTGCAGATCGTATTATTGTTCTGAGGACAGAGGTGTACTCTACTCTGGTAGACCAGGCCTTGGCAGTGGAGAGGCATTTTCGAGAGACCGCCAGAGAGCGTGATATCAGCCCGATACCAAGTGGTTTCCTCAGGCCATCAGAGAGGCGTGATGCTAGACGACAGAGGACTTCTGGGTACTTCCAGCCACAGTCTCAGCAGAGTGGTATGCCCAGAGGAGCAGCAGTGGCATCAGTTGGGCCTGCTCTGCTGACACAGTTCTGCCCTATATGCAGACAGTAGGGACACTTGGCCCGAGACTGCCCGAGGAGCAGAGGACTCGCAGAGCGACAGATGGATCAGCCACAGAGGTTTGGGGAGAGGTAGCGTGTTTAGGATCTGATTTGTTACCAGTGCGGCCGTCAGGGGCACATTGCTTTCGCTTGTCCCGATCGGGTTGGAGCTGCACCTCCACCGAGGCCCAGAAGGCACAGCCGCGTCAGGCACCTCCCGGCCGACCACGACCGGCACTGCAGCAGAGAGCTCCGCGTCAGGCGGCGGGAGGGGTAGCCCCGAGACACCAGGCTAGGCCACAGCAGCAGGTGGCACTACCACCACCACCGAGAGGAGGACCACCGGCACGACAGGGCCGAGTTTATGCAGTCACAGATGCTAGAGCTGAGAGACAGTACGCCGACCATGAGGCTACACAGGGTACGCGTTTACTTTTTAATTCGTGGGCGTCGTTTCTGTTCGACACTGGTGCTTCCAATTCGTTTATTTCTGCTTATTTTGCTCGTTCTTTGGGTTTGAGGGTGAAGCCCCTTAGTAGCCCTTTATGTCTTGAGACCCCAGTTACGGGGGAGGTAGTGCTGGATACTTTCTGTCGAGATTGTGAGGTTCGAGTGGCAGACTGCCCCTTCGTTGGTGACTTACTCATTCTGGAGATGACTACCTTCGACGTGATCTTAGGGATGGACTGGCTTGCAAGGTATCGAGCGACGATCGATTGCTTTCGACGTTAGGTAACCGTACGATCAGGTGACAGAGTGATTACTTGTATTTTGGGTAGCAAGAACGGAGTCCTTCTTTCCGCTTTGACTTTGGGAGCAGAGGCCGAGGTTGTGCAGAGTGGCAGAGACCTACCGAGAGTAGTGTGTGAATTTCCAGACGTGTTCCCGGAAGAACTATTAGGTTTACCGCCGGCACGCGAGTTAGAGTTCCGGATCGACTTGATCCAGGCACCGCGCCAATCTCGATGACGCCTTATCGATTCGTGCCATCTGAGTTAGTCGAGTTGAACCGACAACTCGAAGAGTTGCAGGAGAAGGGTTTCATCCGCCCTAGTGTTTCACCGTGGGGAGCGCCGACCCTTTTCGTAAAGAAGAAGGGTGGTGCCTTAAGGATGTGCATCGATTACCGGAAGTTGAACCAGGTCACGGTAAAGAACCGTTACCCGATGCCGAGAATCGATGACCTGTTCGATCAACTGAGAGGAGCAACTTGTTTCTCCAAGATTGATCTAAGGTCAGGCTACTATCAGTTGATGGTCCGAAAGGAGGATGTGGAGAAGACCGTGTTTCGAACGCGATACGGACACTTTGAGTTTCTAGTGATGTCGTTCGGGTTGACGAACGCGCCAGCAGCCTTCATGGATTTGATGAATGGCATATTCAGACCTTACCTGGATCAGTTTGTCGTAGCCTTCGTTGATGACATCTTGATTTACTCGCCTAGTGAAGAGGCGCACGAGGAGTACTTGAGGATAGTGTTGACCTTGTTACGTACTCACCAGTTGTATAGGAACCTGGAGAAGTGCGAATTTTGGCTCGCAGAGGTGAAATTCCTCGGACATGTAGTATCCCGGGACGGTATCCTAGTTGACCCAGCGAAGGTCGATGCAGTTTCGAAGTAGGCGAGGCCCAAGAATGTTTTTGAGAGTCGTAGTTTCTTGGGATTGGCAGGATATTACCGCCGCTTTGTTCAGGACTTCTCACGATTGGCCGCACCTATGACATCGTTGACTCGCAAGGGAGCAGAGTTCATTTGGACTAGTGAGTATGAACACTCTTTCTCAGAGTTAAAGGCTCGACTGACTACCGCCCCAGTGTTGATTGTTCCGGAGCGGGGAGTGAGCTACGATGTGCACTGTGACGCTTTAGGCGAGGGACTCGGTTGTGTTTTGATGCAGTCCGGGAAGGTGGTTGCTTACGGCTCAATGCAATTGAAGGTACACGAGCGCAACTACCCGACCCATGATCTAGAACTGGCAGCTGTGGTCTTTGCATTAAAGAGTTGGAGACATTATCTGTACGGAGAGCAGTTTAGAGTATTCTCAGACCACAAGAGCCTTAAGTATATTTTCTCTCAGCGCGACTTGAACATGCGCCAGAGGCGATGGATGGAGTTACTTGAGGAGTACGACTTCGAGCTGCTCTATCATCCGGGCAAGGCGAACGTCGTCGCGGATGCTCTGAGCAGGAAGTCGACTCATTGCGTGGCTAGCATGGCAGTCCGAGAGTGGAACATGCTGGAGGAGTTGAGCTCTTTCAGACTTGAGCTTGAGGAGATCACGGATGGTATGGCTTTTTGTGCATTGGTAGCTCAGCCCACATTGATCACTCGGGTGCTAGAGGCACATGCCGAGGATGCCGAGGCGAAAGGGATTCGTGAGAAGCTGATGGACGGTGATGAGATCAATGGTTGGGAGTTGAGTGCAGATCAGAGTCTCCGTTATAGAGGATGGTTGTTCGTACCCCGAGGTTGTAGGGACACCGTATTGAGAGAGTGTCATCACTCCCGGCTTGCTGTGCACCCCGGTGGCACCAAGATCTATAGAGACATCCGACGACAGTTCTAGTGGCGTGGGATGCGCAGGGCAGTAGCACACTTTGTTTCGAGGTGCATCACTTGTCAGCAGGTGAAGGCGGAGCATCAGCGACCCGCTGGCTTACTACAGCCTTTACCGGTCTCCGAGTGGAAGTGGGAACACGTTACTATGGATTTTGTATGTGGGTTACCAAGGTCGTCTAAGGGACATGATGCTATTTGGGTTGTGGTTGATCGACTGACCAAGTCGGCACATTTTTTGGCTATGCGGATGACTAACACGGTGGACATGTTGAGTCGGTTGTACATCAGGGAGATTATCCGTCTTCATGGAGTACCAGTATCAGTGGTATCTGATAGGGATCCGCGTTTCACATCCAGATTCTGGAAGAGCCTACAGAAGGCATTGGGGACAGAGGTGCTGCTGAGTACAGCTTACCATCCTGAGACTGATGGACAGTCCGAGCGCACCATTCAGATTTTAGAGGACATGCTTCGATCTTGTGTGCTAGACTTTCAGGGATCGTGGGAGGATCACCTACCTCTAGCAGAGTTCGCCTACAACAACAGTTATCAGTCTAGCATTGGGATGGCACCATTCGAGGCCTTGTACGACAGACCGTGTAGTTCGCCAGTTTGTTGGGCAGAGGTAGGGGAACGTAACTTACTTGGTCCAGACATGGTCAGGGAAACGACTGAGAAGGTCGCATTGATCAGAGAACGGTTGAAGACCGCACAGAGCCGGCAGAAGAGCTATGCAGACAAACGTCGCAGACCTCTTGAGTTTTTGGTGGGAGATCATGTGTTTCTGAAGGTGAGCCCGAAGAAGGGACTATTACGGTTTAGCCGCGGCAGAGGAAAGTTGTCGCCGCGCTTCATTGGACCATTTGAGATCTTGGATCGAGTTGGAGTCGTGGCTTATCGGTTAGCATTGCCACCGCAACTTGGGAACGTGCACAACGTTTTCCACGTGTCCCTATTGCGGAAGTACATGGCGGTTCCTTCTCACATTATTGAGTGGACAGACATCGAGGTAGCTGACGATGTCTCATTTGAGGAGCAGCCTGTCAAGATCTTGGGTACAAATGAGAAGGTCCTACGGAACAAGACGATTCCACTAGCACTGGTGCAGTGGGGGAGTCAAGGAGCTGGGTCAACGTGGGAGCGCGAGGATGAGACCCGGGAGAAGTACCCCCACCTGTTTGATCTTTGAGGTACCTTCCTTTTAATTTCGAGGAAGGAATTCTTTTAAGGGGGGTAGATTCTAAGAACCACCCTCGGTCGATCCCGATCGAACCGGTGAATTCTAGACAAGTTTGACTTTCGGCCGGAAAAGTCAACCGATGACTCAGGAAGTCATTCTGGACCTTTCCGGGGCCCAAAAAGCTTAGCCGTCATCACGGTTAGCTTAGTTGGTCCATTTCCTTCAGTTTGACTGTAATATTTGTTAGGTCAAATTTCGGTCAAACTTGGACTTTATATCGGTTAATTTCCGATAAAATCTTGGGAAGCTGGAAATTATTCAAGTGGAAGTGACCCCACATGACACTTGTCATATTTGGCTTGGGGGATGAAAAAGGAGCTTCAAATGACTCTTATACCCTCCCAACTTACCTTTAAAGGGATATGACCTTAAGGACTTTTCAGTATTTGGACAAAATAGGTCATTTAAAGAAACATGGGCACACAAATCAGCTCACTCACTATTGTTGCAGCCGAAAATCACAAGGAGAGAGAGAGGGGAGAGCTCATTTCTTGAGGAAGAAGAAAGTGAAGAAAGCTTGGATTTTGGAGCTTGTTTTTAGTCCTTTTGCCTCCATTTTCCTTCCATCTTCTTCATCTCACAATCCTAGAGGTATGGATGCTCTTAACTCTCCATTTCATCTACTTTCAATCTTTGGGTTTTGTGGGTTTTTGGCTCAAAGTTGAAGAGTTAGCTTTGTGGTTGTTGCTTGAAGAAGAAGTAGTGAAGTAGGATGTTTGGATTGTGTTTTGGTTGAAGTTTTGCTGAACCCATTGAGGGTGTTGATGTTGGGTCACCTTGGATGAATATTTTGGAGTTGAGAGGACTTGGAAATGGGGTTTTAATGGTGATTTTTGTGAAACTCGAGTTGGGGAAGAAAGGGGAAGGAACTGGTCAGGTTTGGCGCGGAAAGTGACCCGGACCGGGCCAGGTGCCGGCACGACAGGCCGCACGGAACGGGCCTGGTATCGGCACGACACGCGGCACGGAACGGACGGGAGTCCGGCACGGTACCTCACACGGTCCGTGTCGCACTACGGGCCGGTCTGTGACGTGGTCCGTGCTGGCTACCGGGACGGACTGTGATACGGTCCGTGCCAGGTTCCGGCACGGCTAGCCACACGGTCCGTATGGCGTTCCGGATCAGACCCCCAGAACCGCAAACCCTTCCTTTTAGCCCTTTTCGATTCTTAAATCATTTCTTCAAACCGTATTTCCATTATTTGAGTGTTGTTCTGTACTTTGGGGATAAGAACATCGTTGAGTTATTAACTTTGGTCTTATGGTGGTCTAAGACCGTGGTACCGAGCAAGGAAGGAAGGAAGAACTTGGACTAGAGCTTGAAGAACGAAGAATCACGCCGGAACCCGTGTGAAGGGCGGAGTTGTGACCACCGAGTTGTCCACAGAGTTTTAGAGGATTACCAAGAGGTAGGGAAATTCTTAACTTCTTATTTAAACGCTTAGTATGTATGTTAGGTTAATAAAATCGGAAAGGTCCTAGAATTGCATATAGGATGCGAATAACTAGAATAATCGTCTTTCAATTATTAACAACCGGAAGTGTCTAGAATGCATGTCTAGGATGAAAATGAGTAGTGTAACTCGCTTTCAATACTTGGGAATTGATTTACTGGTAGAGAGGCTGTGAAGAGCTCTCGGATTAGTTGTGTGCTAGGTTCACATGCTTGGTTGCTCGTTATTAGGACATTTAAGAGTCTAATGAAACTAGTTAGCTTATATGATTGAATGCTTAATTGATCGTTCACATGATTATTGATTAGTTGAATGCGTACTTGATTGATTGAGTGATTGTGTTGAGATAATTGTTGATTGGATAGATGATCGAGTATGAATGGTTGTGCCAAGGGGTACAATCAGGTGATCGATGTACCACTGGTTCGTGACAGGTAAGTATACGGTAAGTGTGAGGTGTTATTGGATGTCTTTGCTGTGATGAAAGTGTGATTTGAGGAGTGTTCACGATTGGTTGAATTATAGTGCTTTTCCTTATTCTTATTCTTGAATACTTGTTTGGTTGTTCGTTTGTTTGCTTGTTTGTTTGTTTGGTTCGGTACTAGGGGGGGTAATCCGGTGCCGTTGTGGTGGTTGGAGTTGGACAGATACAGTGAGATATTGATAGATTATAGGAGCCTGAGTGCTTGACAGATCCTGTGGGATATTGATTGATTATTGGAGCCTGAGAGCTCGGCAGATCCTGCGGGATATTGATAGATTATAGGAGCGTGAGTGCTCGGCAGATCCTGCGGGATATTGATTGATTAGTGGAGCCTGAGAGCTCGGCAGATCCTGCGGGATATTGATTGATTATTGGAGCCTGAGAGCTCGACAGATCCTACGGGATATTGATAGATTATAGGAGCCTGAGGGCTTGGCAGATCCTGCGGGATATTGATCGGATTACTTCATGAGAGATGGTTTCTGAGGTTTCACCCAAGGGTGTGCGTCCTACGGGAGCACTACCTTGGTTCCCTATGATTATGGTCCTTGGAGACATTTTCGAGAATTCTGACTATGAGCATCCCTATGGGATGGTTTCTGGTGCTCCGAAGTATGTGCCTCCTCTGGACCGAGGGAAAATCTGATGTGATATGAATACTCTGGCGGATCGGAATATGGGAACCGAGGTGACGCTAGAATCTATTCATGGATCGGAGGCTTAAGAAAGCAAATGATTGGTGTGACATCAATTACTCCTTTTTAATCATTATGATACTTTATAATGATTCTTTTATGCAACATTTCAAGTTAAAGTTATCTTTAAGAGTACAGTGCTTATCTTATTCTATCTTGTTCATATATTATTTCATCGCACTTATATTATTCTATCTCGTTACATATTAGTTCGTTGTTAATCGTATTTTGTTATCATTTGAGTTACCTGTTTATCCAGTACAGTATTGACCAAAGGGTTGAGTTGTTAAGGTTTTTCCTACTGAGCGTAAGCTCACCCCCTTGGTTTCCTTACTGTTTTACAGCCGTAGCTGATGTCTAGTGAGTTTGAGGCTCGGGAGCTTTTGGACATCTTGGGGTTTATCTTAGAGTTATGTTGGTCATGTGTTTTAAACATTATTTATTTGACTCTTCATGTTGAGCTGTGACTCATTGGAATTTTTGGAACTATTTATAGTTGTTGTTTTGAGAGAGTTTATCTTGTTATTATAAAGGTTTTGGTACTTAATTATTGCTTTTCTACTTTTAGTCCCGGTCACGTCTCGAGTCCGGCAAAAACCAGATTTGGGGCGTGACAAGTCTGATCATAGATATCATGTGGGACATGATATTGAACGACCCTACATGAATATGTGCCTTAGATCAAGTCATGAACATATTCATTGCCATAACTTGTCATGTATCCTTAGACTAAGGAGTCTTTGTGATCGCTACGTAGTCAACAACTGAGTTTGACCTGAGCCTAACGTTGTCTGTAACATGGCTTCCATAACGGCCAGGATTGGCTTGGGGACGGGCTACATGAGTGACACGAAAGACGGCTAAGGTATTTATCCCTCATACTGAGGTATGAGAAAGATATTGGTTCTCGTCCGCTTGATCGAGAGTGACTGAAAGAATAACATGGCCATGCACATGATACTGAGTATCATATATTCAGTCATCTCACATATCAAGGAACATTGATTGAGAATAATAAGGATGACGACTCTATGCCTTATCTCAATCAAGATATCGGAGATAAAAGGATAATGACAGGGACGACGGAAATGTTAGAATCGACAGTGTCGATTCGTTATGCAGTGTCAGGCAATACTAAAGTCTCGTTAGTTGCCACTTAAATAGGATCAAGTAAAATGGGATTTAAAGTTGATCCATTGACATGCATAAACCTAAGGGTCACACCGGAGGATGAAACTCATTGACACATTTATGGAGAATGGCCAAAAGGGAGTTGTCTTGGGACATGACCAAAACTGGGTTTTGGGTCATGTACCCGTAAGTGAATAGGACTTTACGGACCGAGACAAGGCTTGGAGTCTTGGGATTGATCGCGTCGGATAATGTTGAACATTTCCGGTATGGAAGGCTTGGAGGCGATGAACGAATCACAAGACCTCGTTGGAAATGGCCACGGGCCATGTTCCAAGAGGCCCATGAAACCAAGGCCCATGGAACTAATTAATCAAGTCTTGATTAATTGATACTAAGTAAGCAAGACAAGGATTAAGGTGTTGGTGATTCACCACCTAACCCAATCTTGTCTTGACATACTTTGTCCTATTTACACCTTACTTGTCACCATGCTTGTCCCATGCCTTTAGTTGGACAAGTATGGGGTTTGTTATGTTTAAGTCATCTTTTTTTCAACATAACAAAACAAGACAAGAATAGGAAACACAACTTCTCTCTCCTCTCCGTGGCAATTTTGGGTTTGGCTAGTTCCCACCTCCATTTTTGTGTTCTTGAGTCCTCAAAGAGAAGAACTACGTGGCTTTGATTCCCATGTGGATACGTAGGCGTCTTGGAGACTCAAGCCAATCATTCGTTATCCGGTGTTCTTGTTTTGGTAAGAACTAGTGCTGAATTTTTCTCTTGTGAATCCATTCTTTGTTAGTTGTTTCATGGTTTTAATCGTCTCTTGGTTTTCATTGATTTTCCTTTGCGAGTTGGTTCATCTCCAACACTACCTCGAGACCCAACACGGCCACCCATGGACCGTGACCGCCGGTCCGGTTTGGCCATACACGGCCATGTGTGGCCGTGGGGCCCACATGGCCGGGTTTTGGTGGTTTTATAAATGGAGCGGTCATGGGTGAACCCCGGGACGACGTTTTCACACTCGGAACGAATTATGGATATGATTCATGAAACTTCGGGAAAACACTTAGAAACTTTAAATGCGAATTTAGAACGCTCAGACCTAGGAATTTAATTCCGTCAAGTGCGTTGGAGCAAGTAAATTAATTATGATTGCTAGACTCGAATAGGGAAACTTTCGGAGTCCCGAGGGACGTATTCCCGATTCCGGGAAAAATGGGCCTTCCTGGCCCATTTTGATAAGTCGAGCAATTGGGATTAGATTGGGTATTTCCCTCTTTAATCCACACTTGAATTAGCATTAATTCGTGTATTGCTTGTAATCTTAGACTTTGGACCCGAGCTTGACGGAGGAGGAGACTTTGGACCTCGTGAAGTGACAAGGAGGAACCTAGCCAGGTCGTCCGCTGCGGGATCGGATTGCTTTTGAGGTAGGAAAGTAGCGAATACCGGTTTAGTTGTGGAAAGTTACTAGTATGCATATAGGTTGCGAATACTTGTTTTAATTATTAGAATTGCATGATTAAGATGTGAGGAACGAGTGAAATGAGGGATAGCTTACGAGCCATGTCAAGCCGTAAGTTTGGGAATTGTCGTGCTGTAGAAATGCATGTGGGCCATGTCGAGCCCTTAGGTTTTTGTGTTGATTGTGATGCCATGATCTATGACTGTGAGGCATGATGTGTGGTTATTCGTTGTTAGATTGAGAATCATGATATGATATGCTCTTGTGATATGTTGTTATGTTTGGGCAAGTGTGCCATGCTTGATGTGACGTGAACCCATGTTTGTGATATGATCAGATGATTGATAGACCGATGTGACGTGTTGTGATAAGATCGTTGGGCTTGGTAAGCCGTGGTTTAACTATGGCATTATGATGCTTTTTATTCTCTTTATGTATGTTCCAAGAGGAGTTGTATTCGGGTATGGTACCTACACCGATGGGGTACTCCTGTGTAGGGTAGTACATAGGCCGACGGTGTGGTCCCACGTATGCGCGGTCCCCCGGGGTGTGGTTCCGGTACGATACCTACATCGAGGGGGTATGCCGGTGTAGGGTGTCTAGGCCGACGGTTACGTGATCAGTATAGTGATTGTGCCCCGACGGATTCCCGGGAAGGCATCTAGGTCGAGGCTGTGTGTTATGGTACGATGTATTGTGACTGTGCCCCGATGCGGTTCCGGGAAGATATACAGGCCGATGCTGAGTGTTCCGGTACGATATGATAGAGTCAGGCTGCGGTACGTGACATATGATTGTTTTACTGTGTATGGTATGATTGATAATTAGATAAGTGATGTGAGTATAGTTCGATAGTGGTCATGTAAGTGTGGCTGTGATTTTTGTGTTCTCTCTGGAGATCATTAGGGTTGTGACTTGCTAGTATGTCCTAATTGGACGGTTACTCGTGGTGGTGAGCGGACACTCATCACCTTAACTACTTTTCCTACTGAGCGAAAGCTCACCCCTTTACTTTGTTGTTTTACAGGTCTTGAGAGGGTTTTGTGCTAGCGGGATTCTCGGAGCTTGGGAGCTAGCGATGGTCGTGTCTAGTGTGGTCTAGAGACGTGCTGTTTATTTGACTTTTAAACTCATTTATTACTTGGCTTTTTCGAGCTGTGACTCGCGCTGTTATTCGAATATTTTAAACTGTTACTTGAGACCCATTTTAGTATTAAAATTGCTTTTATTATTTATCTCATTAAATTCACGTCTCGAGTCCGGTCAAAACCGGATTTGGGGCGTGCCAATTTGGTATCAGAGCCTGGTGTTTCAAAAACTTCGGACTGTACGTCAATAAGGTGGGTAGAGTTGGGTCGTTAGGTTTCCGTGTGTCGGTTACGCAAGTCGGATGCGTCCTACGTGTAGAACCGAGACGAAGAGAGTCTCGGGTTAATGAAATGTCCAGTCTAAGTACCGTGTGCTCTTGGTGAACCGTTGTGGTTGGTGTCATTGTTTGAGTTAACTGTTTCCGAGTTGGACTTGGCCGGGTGGTAAGAGTGAAATTACCGAAACCCGAGGTGTGTAGTTGCGATGTCTTGCTGTGTACTTTGATTGTCTTAAGTGATTGGTGCAGGTTGTGTTTTGGATGTCCCGCATAAGCGGATGGTTAGTGTAATTTACGAACGGGTCATGCCCAATTTTCTGCAGAAACTGAAGTGTATGTACCATCACGAATCGGCTATAGGGGCCACTGTAGCCGGACGTGAATGGGGGGATGTCAAGTGGTTACAACGTAATTCAGGGACGCCTGAATCGGGTTGTAACGACCCGATATCGACATGAATGTTATAGTAGAAAGAAAAAATGTTAAGAACTTGAATCTAAGTTGATGTTGGTCTATGTATAATTGTTGTTTGGTGGTTGCATTGTGGATTGAGTGACTTGTGTGTAAACTCGCTGAGTGAATGTTTGACTTACGTGGCGCACTGGTGTGCGAGCTTCTTTGATTGTGTGAACTTGTGTGAACTTGTGTTAACTTGTGTGACTATACTATACTAAATATACTACTAGTGCGAGTGCGACTTTTGTGTGAACGTTAATTATTTTAAGCGCGTCATTTTATACGAAGTTAAGAAACTGAGCTTGTGCGTTATCCGTGCAGAGGATATACGACATGACGCCGACCTACGTTCCACGAGGCACCAAGAGCCGGCCAGCTGGGGGCCGAGGACAGCCACCTACCATTGAGTCGGCAGGGGCTACGAGCGCCCATGGTACATCCACCGAGGGGCAGGAGAGAGTTGAGACTGGACCATCGGGACTCCCGCCCAGGGTCCCGCCTGTCACTGAGCCTACTCAGGCAGCAGCTTTGGAGGAGCTGACCAGCACGGTTCAGGGTTTGGCAGCGGCCTTCGCCCGGAGAGAGGCCACGGCCCCGGCACCGGAGACCGTGCCTGCTGACACTACAGCCGCCACCGAGAGACCTAGTCAGTTCGACAGCCACACCGCTCAGGCATTGAGGGTCTTCCGTAGGTTGGGCACACCTGTCTTTTCTGGGGAGCCAGACCCCGAGGCAGCCGACGGATGGATGGAGCGGATGACCCGCAACCTGGACACGTCGGGGATACTGGATGGTGGCTTGAGAGTATCTTTTGCGGTGTTCCAGCTGGAAGGAGACGCCTACTTTTGGTGGCAGCGCGAGCAGACGTGAGTAGGGGATGACTTTACGCTGTTTGGATATCGATTTCTGGAGCAGTACTTCCCACAGTCGGTATTGGATGACAGGCACCAGCATCGGGGTGAAGCAAATACATCATACCGGAATACACTGTCGGTTTCGATGTCTTCCCGGACACACAACATCAGGGTGAAACAATACATCATACCGGAATACCTATCGGTCTAGATGTCTTCCCGGACACACACCATCGGGGTGAAACAATACATCATGCCGGAATGTCCATCGGTCTGGATGTCTTCCCGGATACACAGCATTGGGGTGAAACAACACCTCATACCGGAATACCCCTCGGTCTAGATGTCTTCCCGGAACCCACATCGGGGTAAATCTCATCACACACATACCGGACCGGCACACACCTCGATCGGGTATCTTCCCGTCACTCGGGGTACAAGTCACACCACACAATACCACACAACCACACTATACCGAACTTATCATACCAACGAAGCTTATCGTCACAACTTACCAAAAACACCGTATCGGTCTATCATTCACCCGATCATATCACATGACAACATTCATATCACAATCAACACATTCATTCGACCAATCATGTCACGAAACAAACGTTCATATCACATTCATGGTAATTCATATAACATAACAAAATCCCTAAATTAACCAAGAGTATACCATACGTTGACATTTAAGGACGATTAACCACAATCAAACACAACCAATACACAATCCTAAGGCCCGACATGGCCACATGTGATTCTACAGCACATCAATTCCCATAATTGAAAGCGGTTATTCTAGTGAATCACATCCTATATGCAAGCTAAGACTCTTCCGGTTATTGACATCCTATATGCATACTATTAGCATTCTTTAAATAAAAGCGGTAATTACTACTCTTCCCTACCTCAAGTGCTCTCCAAAAGTTTAGTCCACGCGAACGCCTAAAAGTCTCCTCCTCCGAGCTCGAGAATAAAGTCTAGGATCACAAATTAACACTAGAATTAAAGACTAATCAAGGGTGGTTTAAGAGGCAAACACCCAAGTTAAAACCCCCAAACATTCGGTTCAAGATAACCTTTCGAATTAAACAAAAAAATACCCAAAAAGGACCCAAAAGGCCCAAAACTGATCTGTCACGGTTCGGGTCACGGAGCTATGAGGCTCCCCGTCACGGATGACGTCACGGACCCGTGACGTGTGCCGTCACGGTCTCCGTCACGGAGCCGTGACGTGTGCCGTCACGGTCTCCGTCACGGAGCCGTGACGTCTTCCGTCACGGTCCCCGTCACGGATCCGTGACGGTTAAGACCAGTCCGTCCTTCTTTTTCCTCCAGCCTCTTTTCCACGAAATCAACACCAAAAACTCCATTTTTAACAACCCAAAACCTCCAAATCATTCCCATAACTTCAAAACTCTAACACTCATAATGAGTTTCATCAAAACAACAACAAACCAATTGATTTCTACTTAAATAAATCACTTTCTTCTCATAAATAATCATCTAATCACCAAAAACCCAAAACCCAACTAGTTCATGAAATTTCTATGGAGACCCATAACAAAGTGAATGAAAGTGGATTTTTAGAGTTTACTTATCTTGGAAACGATGAGATGATGAAGATTAGAAGACTTTTGAGAAGTTTTGATGAAGAAATGGCTTCAAGCTTCCTCATTTCCTCCCTTTCTTCTTCTTCTTCAAGCTAAGAAGCTTTTTCCTCTCCTCTCTCCCTTGTAGATTTCGGCCACCACAAGAATTATGAGCTGAATTGGTCCAAAATTGAGTCATTTAACCTAACGGTGAAGTCCCAAAAGTGCCCCCCTTGCTCTTATCCTCTCAAGACCAACTAATGAGGGTCAAATGGTCTTTTTAGCCCCTTTTCTTCACCTCCAAGCTAACATGGAAAAGTGTCCTATGTAGGGACCACCTCCACCTAATAAAACTCCAGCTCAATTAATTTAATTAGGCTTAGTTTGACCGAAAGTTGAATTTTTCGTAAAATTGGTCATTTTAAAGGAAACGACTCAACTAAGCTAACTGTAACGACGGTTAAGCTCTTTGGGTCCTGGAAAGGTCTCGAATGACTCCCGGAGTCATCGGTTGACTATTCCGGCCGAAAGTCAACTTTCGCCAGAAATCACCGGTTCGACCGAGATCGACCGGGAGCGGTTCTTACAAATGTTGGCATCCGTTGAGGTTTTAGCTTTATGCTTACTGTGTGGGTGAGGTTGCGATGTGTTTCTTTTTCCGGATCTTTTTGGAGTGTTGAAGGTGGTCCTTAGAGGTTTTTTTCGGTTCAAATCTAACATTTCATGTACCTCTCACGTTTTCGCAGAGGTCGAGATTTGGCTTCTTCTAGGTGTTGGCCCGGCCTTTCCGGTCCCTTTTGGATCTGCGTCGATTTCCCTAAAATTGTCGATGCGATACATGCGTGGGGTCTTCTTGTTCGGATTAGATTTTTCCCCCTTTCCTTCTTCCAGAGAAGGATATAGGGTTATCTATCCAGTCTCTGCCGGTGGTGATGGGCCTGGATTCTAGAGATGAGCGAGTGGACCCTTAGGTTGGTTGGTTTCAGTTCTTCCGAGTGTGCTCCGGGAGTTGTGGTTGATTTGTTTTGGTTCTAGTACACTCCTTCAGTGGTTCTCTGTTTCAGAGTGGTTGGAGGTTGTCCCGAGGCTATGGGGTTAGTTTTTTCTGGGCTTCTGGTTCTGAATTTCAGGTTTCAGACCTTCTTTTGTTTCTTCAGTTGGTGTTTGGTTGGTTCTGCAGTTGTAAGTTTGTTCTGGTTTTATTAACTAGGTTTTTCTGGGTCTTCGTCTGTCTGGTTGGGTGTTGTATTATATTCTTGAAGTGTTGTAATCTTGTTTTGTTATCTTCATCGGTTGTAATCTTGGTATCGGTTTGGTTCTTGTTTAGTAGTTCACTGGCTTTCTTGTTGGGTTGTATTGGTTTGGCTGATTCATAGCCTCTGCGTTGTTGGTTTTCTTGGTTGTTGGTTGTTCTTTGTTATTGGTTGTTCCCGATAATAAAAGTTACGTCCTTCTAGATTTTTTGAGGTATATAGTTAGACTAGGTGTACTCCTCTTCTTCCTCATGAAAGGTTTAATTTGAATTTACTTTGTTGATCGAAAAAAAGAAACTAACCTTATGTTGAATTTGTGCTTCGCAACTAAAAACAAGCCGCCACCCACTTCTTCATCCATTGAGCCATTGATTAACCACCATACAAGAGGAATAGGCAAATCATCAGTTCCAGCATGCCATTTACACCTCTGCTTCTCCTAAAATCAAAGGCCAAGCATTTGCACTGTTTGGATCGATCACACATCCCATACATCTTTTTTCCTCTTCATATGGGGCCATT
Organism: Erodium maritimum; assembly: GCA_963921825.1. Lineage (NCBI taxonomy): Eukaryota > Viridiplantae > Streptophyta > Magnoliopsida > Geraniales > Geraniaceae > Erodium > Erodium maritimum. The sequence goes on from OY997594.1 coordinate 55,610,885, forward strand.
CATCTTATTTCAGAAGTTACTCAATCATCTGGTTCAAGTACTAGCAGCTCTGTTTTTTAGGGGTTAGGTTTCACTTTACCACCCTTTTCTTTGCATTTTGGGTTAGGTTTCACATTACTACCTTCTTTTGGTATAATTGTTGTACTACAAGTTCCTTCGAAACTTCATCCTTATATTGTCTCTGTAGCTAGAGACTTTTGTCCTCTTTTTTCAATCTTTGAAAAAAGGGAGATTTATAATATTGCTTTGCTGATCAAGAAAAAAAAAGAGGAATAGAGAAGACCCAAAATAACTCTCTCTCTCTACGTATTGCCACCTTACATCACGAGTCAATTTGTTCTCTCCTCTTGAATTTACAGCCACCACACAAAATGGAACCAACCCCGAAAGAGATCTATTAATCTCTCAATCACTTTTTTTTAAAGAAAAACTGGTATTATTAAGCAATATCATTAAACACGAGACCCTGTATAGGTCCTGGTTATTAGAACAATTCATATCTGAATTTACCCAACCCTGCGCATTACAAGCCAGCTCGTGTGCCACTTTGTTCCCTTCTCGCCGAACATGCCCAACTCGAAAGCCCAGAATCTCCTGCAGAAGTAACTTACAATCATTAATAATACCTCCAACCGGAGCCAGTATTAACTCAGAGTTAGAAATTGCCAACAGCACGTCAAGACAGTCAGTCTCTACAATCCCCTGCTCCACCCTTTGTCCCTTATCCATCTCAGCGCCTCCCTCACCATCAGAGCCTCCACTACCTCCAAGTCTCTAATTCATGGGAATAGTAGACATCTCCACCCTACTACCACCCGACCTCATCCCTGCAAACCATTCCCCCTCCACCTCTTCCTCCCCCATCGGTGGCTCCATCAACATTCACCTTCCAAGAGCCTGCTGCTAGTCTTTGCCATTTATCCCGAGAGCCTGCACCACCTCTACTTCCAGAAACCACCACAGACTGAGCCTCCTTCCATCCTGAATAAAAGGACACCGCAACCCTAAATATAGCCTCCCCCGAGCTCTCCTTCCCATTCCACACCTTTCTATTACGAGCTCGCCAAATTTCCCAACAAACAACAGCAAAAAAATTAGACTTTTCCGGATCCAAACTACTCCAACTGAGTTCAAGACTTCCCTTCACTGACTCAGCCACATTAACATGTACTCCCTAGACCGTACTCCATACTTCCACTGCCTTCGGACAAGTAAATAAGGCATGCACTCCCGTCTCCTTATCTCCACAGTAAATGCACCCTGCCTAAATATCCACTTATTTTTGCCTGAGGTTTCAAGCTATCGGTAAGACATCAAAAGCCCCACTCCAAATAAAATGTTGGACTTTGGGAGGGACTTTTAATCTCCACAACTCGCGCAAGAACGAGTTTGTACCATCTTCAACCCAATTACCTCTGGCTTCCTAAAGCTCCCTGTATACCTGTCTAACCGAGTAACGCCCGTCTCTAGCTCTCCCCCAATACCAGACATCCTCCTTTGCAACAATAATAAGAGGAATACTACAATATTAACTGCGTCTTCTGGTTGGAAAAGAGCCTGAATTACCTCAACATTCCACTCCCTCTTCCCCGGCCTCATCAACCTACTAACACGCCACTCTTCTACATGCCGAGGCACATCAACCAGCATTCCCGAACCTCCCAATAACCACGGGTCACGAGCTACCCATGTATTCTCCCCCGATCCAATCCGTCTCCTCAAACCTCCTTTGATCAGATCCTGCGCCTCCATTATACTTCTACATATCTGGCTAGCTCCCACCAGTATCCCTGTATGTATAAAGTCAGTGAGATGATAATATTTCGCCTTAAGGAAATGAGCTACAAGACTTTCTGGTTGTTGCATCAACCGCCATCCTTGCTTCCCCAAAAGGGCAAGATTAAAATCCTGCAAATGTTTGAAACTGAGGCCTCCAGTCCACTTATGATCACATAGATTACTCCAGCTTTTCATTTAATACCCTACCCTATCTACTGGTTATTACTCCACCAGTACTTGTTCATAACAACCTCACTTTCATGAATCAGGGTACTAGGCGATAAATAGACACTCATTTACTTAAAATCAATTCATCCCAACTACCCAACCTTCGTTGGATTCTCTTCTTTATAAATATGAAAGCTCTATACCTGCTTCGGCCTATCATAGCAGGCAAGCCCAAATAAGTGCCAACGTCATTAACCCGATTCATCTCCAACACCTGAACAATATTGTCTCTATCTTCCTCCTTTACATTTGGGCTGAACGAAACCGATGATTTATGCACATTGACCTGCTGTCCTGATGCTCGCTCATACATACCCAATAGCTCCTTCCACCTCATCGCCTCTGCCAGCGTCGTATTCCCAAATAAGAAATTATCATCAGCAAAAAAATAAATGGGAAATTGACGGAGCATACCGAGACACTTTGTGGTCGTGTATAAGCCCCTGCCCTTCAAAACTCCCGATCAGCCTTAAAAGACCTTTCGCACAAGTGATGAACAGGTAGGGAGATAATGGATCTCCTTTCCGAATACCCCTACTCGGAGTGGTCGGCCCCACTCTTCTTCCTTCAGCCATGACCCATAATTTAGGAGTTCTAACGCACTCCATCAATAAGGAAACCCACCGGTCGCTAAAGCCCATATTGCACAGCACCCGCTCAAAAAAATCCCAATCAATAAGGTCATATGTTTTCTTCATATTAACCTTCAGCGCCATACAACCCCTTTTACCTTGTCTTAAATTCATCTGAGCGTGCAACACTTCACCTGAAGTAATAATATTATCAGTAATCAGGCGCCATTGGAGGAAAGCGCTCTGGGAATCTGATATAACTTGTTGCATACAACCCTTCATCCTCAACACCATCACCTTCGTAATCACCTTGTACGTTATATTACAAAGCGTGATCGGCCTAAACTCCTCCATCCGATCCGGTTTGTTCTTCTTCGGTACCGTTACAATATTCGTGTCATTCAAGCTTGGGGGTAGCTTTCCTGACTCGAAAAATCCACAAACCAACTGCACCAAACTGTCTCCCACAATCGACCAATACTTTTGGAAGAACGCCAGGTTAAAGCCATCAGGCCTTGGACCTTTCAAAGGTAACGTACTGAATAAGGCTTTCCTCACTTCCTCCCCATTAACTGGTCGAGTCAAGTATTCATTCTGCTCTTATGTAATAGACTGAGGTACCAGATTACTCACCTCATCAACGACCCGAGTACCTTGTCTGAATAAGTCATCAAAGTATGACCAAATCACCCCCTCCAGCCCCGTGTCCCATCCTCTTCTAACCCCTTGATCATCAATCAGACTTGTAATCATGTTCCTCTTCCTTCTGGCTGAAGCCTTCACGATGAAATACTTGGTGTTCATGTCTCCCTCTTTGTACCAATGTTTCTTAGCACGCTGCTTCCACTGATCATCACGCTGCAATAATAAACCAGTCAGCTCGTGTCGTAATTGACACACTCTTTCCCCACTTCTCATATCCCATCTTCCTTTGAGTCTATTCATCTCTGTCCTGCAGTCCTTAATTCTCTTGTTCAATTGATCCGGAGTCCCCTTAGCCCATCTCCCTATCTGTTCTGCTGCTTGACCTAAGCGAACCCCTATGTCCGGTTCACCATCCTCTCCCCATGCTTCCCGAACCACTTCCTCACAATACAGTTTCCTGCACCAGGATTCCTCAACCCAGAACCTATAATCTCCTATCACCACCTAGTTTTGGTTCCCAAATAGTAATATAGGGGCATTGATCCGAAGTGGATAATACCCCATGGACCATCCGAGAATTCGGATACAATCCTTCCCACCATCTATTTATCAGCGCTTTGTCCAACTGGATTTCCGTTCTACCTAGACCTCTTCTTCTAGATTTTCAAGTATACTGGTAACCCTCAATATTCAGGTCCTTCAACCCAACTTCCTCAAAAACATCTCTGAACCCTAGCAACAATGCCCCCGGGTATGCAATACCCCCTCTCATATCATCTGTAGACAAGGTATTATTCAGATCCCCTAGTAGTTCCCAATACAGCCCCGATTGCAGTCTTAAAGACCGTATCAAGTTCCATGTCTCACCCCTCCTATCTCTTCTGGACTCACCATAAAAACCTCTCACTCTGATCAACCGTTCCTCAACATTCAAAAACTCGATGTCTATATGATTTGGAGAGAAAGTTTTCAACATCCCTTCCTCCTTATTTCTCCAAAACATTTCCAGTCCCCCTTTATTACAAGCGGCCTAAAAAAAAGCCCCTTCCATTCCCAATCTGATCTTTAAATTATCAATATAAAACTTCTTGCACATAGTTTCAAATAAAAAGATTACCTCGGGTTTCTTTTGAGTTACAAACTCGATGAGGAACTGTGTCGCCTAGGGGATCCCAAGCCCCCGGCAGTTCCATGCCAAAAGAATCATTGGGACAGGCGGGGCTGCTTAGCAACCCTCTCCAACTCCTTCGGCTCCACTTCTTATGAATCAGGAACCAGAGTAGTTCCAAAATCCACTGTTTGCTCACCGGTATCGAATCTCCTCTTTCCCAATGTTGAAGCTTTGTTATTTCCAAGGGTCGGGGTGCTACGAGATAGCCTCTCCCTGGTCCTTGCAACCCTTCTGAACTTCTGAGTACCTCTGCTTCTCCCCACTTCTATCGATTCAGATTCTGAAATGTTCTCCTCTCTTTCACCCTGCACCCCTTCCACATCCGACCCAATTCCATCCACTAGAATTCTATTCAAGTTCACTCGCCCCTCAGTATTGCTTCCCCTTCTCGCCTGAACCAATCACCTTCAGCAACACTGACAGGTTCAGAAGATACATTGTCACCTTCCTCTTATCCATTTTGATCAGACCCGCGGGTCTTACTCAACCCATCACCAGACCTCCCTCTGTTTTCCAACGGTGTCTATCTGCGTCTCCAGTCTCTAGAGGATCTGCTAGGTGAGAGATTCCTCCTGGAACTGGCATCCTCAACCCATTAATCCTTCGTTCACTATTACTCCTCCATTCGCTGCTATTATCCCTAGCTTTTGTTTGACCGGTTCTTCTAACTAGAGCACTCGAACGCATGAAGTCCCCGTACGGCAGAATTTCCGGCTCCTTCCCTGCTTCCGCATATTCACACTCCTTTACCGTATGACTAATCTGGGTGCAACAGTAGCAGAAATCATGCATGCGCTCATACCTCAGACCCACCCAAGTAGCCTCAGTGTCATCACTCAACCTCGCCTTCACCCTTCTTCTCAGAGGCTTATTAACATCCCATCTGATTCTGAATCGCAGAAATTCCTCCCTTGCATGTCCATCATCATTAACATCGGCCTCCACAAACTTCCCTAACATATTCCCAATTCTCTTCCCAACTGGTTCAGTCCTAGCTATAAATGGGAGGTTCGACATCTGCACCCATAACATTGTTTCATCGAACACAATGTTGTCTGGGTTCTCCGCCGTGTCATAAACCTTCAGTAGCAGCAACGACTTATTGAACCACCATGGCTCAAGTTCCATCACTCTCTGTCAAGCTCTCTCAAAGGGAAAGAAGAACCCAAACACCGATGGAGCCAACGCCTCGACCTTCAAATCTGGTTCATCCCAGATCCTCATCAAAACCTCTTTGAAGATCTTCTTATTGAATCCCTTTCTCGTCAGAAGCTTTTCGGCGAGTCCGTATTTATATTTCTCTACACCTTTCTCCAACTCGCTTGCCGGGATGAAAATCTCCTCTTCTTCATCTTCTATTACAATCCCCCCAATCAGTTCCTCCAACTCAGCAATACCCAGATCCTTATTTTGTGATCGGACCTGAGCCATAATGTAGAAACCTCTGTCATTGCCAGAATTCTCCGTCTATCCACTGCCCCTTGCTGGACTGTAGAAAGTTGGCGCTGCCTTCATACGAACCTATCAGAAACGACAAACCTTAAACTTTAGTTTCTCGAGCAAAGTATTATTTTGAGATTGAATTTAATTTAATTTTTTTAGAATAATCTCTCAATCACTTGATCCTTTAATAAATCATCATACAAGAATACATGGGAAGAAGAACCTCTGTCTTTGCTTGTTTTGCTGCCGCCTCCCACAAGAATAAGAGCATGAACAACAGAAAGGACCTTGGTCAGGGAGTGAGAGTGCAGAACTTGTGCTGACTGGACAAAAGTGAGGGAGTGGGAGTGTAGAAAAGTGGGTGTTTTGCAACAGAAAGGACCTTGAGGTCCTGGGAGTGCAGAACAGTGCTGACTGGATTATTATTTGATATTTTCCTGTTTTATTTAATTCGTTATCAGAAACCGTTTAATTTAGTCATAATTTAAACAATTTTGGAAATAAATAATTAATGACATTCGATAATTAATAAATTCAACACGAATATAAATGAACTTCTAATTTTATTCAACCCCTTTTAATACAACCCAAAAAAAACCAGCTCCAAGAGCACAAACGACTACTTGTCGTCATGGAAACCAGCTCCAAATTGATCCCATAAGTGCTCCAAACCAGCTCCTCGTACGTCATCTCCTCAGCGTCGGACATAACCTCGTCGTCGGACATTTTCAAAAATAGCGAGTAGGAAGTGAGAATGAAAGAGTGAAAGTAGAGAATGGTTTGACAAAAATGAGGAATGAGGTTGGGTATTTATAGGGTTCATTTTATCTGATTTTTGAATTAAAAAAAATAGCCGTTGGAGTTGACCGTTGCCAACGGTCGGGACACGTGGCGGCACCAGGCGCTGCCAGAGAGGGCGCGTCCAGCGCGCTCGGCCAGCCAGACGGGAGCGGGAGCGGGAGAATGGGGAGCGGGAGCGCGAGAATGGGGAGCGGGACCGCGATTTTTCGCGTCTGCAGCGGACCGGCCAACGGCTAGTGTTCCCGGCGCGCACGGAGCGGGGAGCGGGAGCGACCCGTTGTGCCTGCTCTAAGACAACCCCTCATTTTCCCCTTATTCCCAACATAACTTAATGGGTTTAAGTTGGGCCAAGATATGGGCCTCTTGGACCAGTGGGCTTTTGAGCCAAAAAAATACAATTCTATGGTCGGGTTATACAAATCTTCCTCTTTTACCTCAGATACAGGTGAAACTGCATGTTTGGGATTGCGCCTAGGCAATAGGCAATCTAAGGTCATTGAGCTTGAAGGAATATAGTCGCTCAAGGACATTCGTAACGGAAATTGGTCATTGGTGCACAACCTTTCTTATGGGGAGGTGACTTATCATGACCAGAAACTCTCTAAATGAGTAACCAATGACCTCTCGTAGTCGTAGCTGCTGTTGTTTCTACTGCATTTTAAGTTTGGGATACAGAGTTTTAATCTTATGGGAGATTGCATGCAGATATTGTACAAGATTTACCCAACAAAATGTATAGTATAATGAAGGAAACTTTTACAAATGATAAGAACCTCAACATAAATGAATTATAAACAAATAAATCCAAGGATGCATGATATATTCTCACAAATGAGAATATCTGGCCCCAATAGGAAAGTAGGACATGGGAATCGGAGCGCTTGTCTTGGACTTGTTTTTGGTGCTTGATTTGGCTACACCACCACCATGCCCTGGCCTTGCTTTCACTTGCCTTGTGCTACCATCTCCTTCACATGCAACCTTGCTCGAATCAGAGAAGCATCCAAATAAACGAGACATATACATCGTCACGGCCATTCTCCAGATACTACAACTGTAAGCTCAACAAATCAATACAAGTTGGATCTTGTACTAGTGAATGAAGCTAATTGTTGCAATAGCATCCATATCTCACTCTATATATAGAACCGAAGATGATGATGTTGCTCCTACAAGTATCGAGGATGTTGCGTGGATAGGAAGAGAAAGGACGACTCTCATACTTGTGAATTGATATTGTATATATACATTGGACCCAAGTTGCTTAATTAACAACAGTGACGTGTGAGGATTTACCTGGGGAGGAAGTTGTCAAAGGTGAGGGGTGCATGAATATTATTGGAGCCGAGGTCATTTTCGACGAGGGTAGAAAAATCGACCATGGAAACGGTCATATATGGTGGTAACATGAACTTACTTTGTTGCTCGACATACGTTTATGTCGTATACTTTTCCACCTAACCCCCATGACATAATTTATTTTACTTATGGCGTAAGTCAAGGACGGAGGGTAAGATTGTTCATATGGGGCATGTTTCCAAATCCATGGGGTTTACCGTCAACTTTTGCCAAGACGAAATAATCAACATATTTGAGAATGTAACATAATGTTGGAGCTTTTCAGCTTCAGTTCTCAGTTTTTGTTGCTTTCGTGCTGTTTTGGTTTGGTGTTTCTTTCTTTGTTAGTATCCTAGTGACGTCCTTTAGATCTTTCTTCTTCCCTTTCCTGTACCATCTCTTTGAAGGTCTTTGATCTTGGGTGGATTAAAACCGTTATTTTTGCTGATAACAAAACAATTATATTAGCCTTACACTTATCGAATTGATAATTATCAAACTAATTATTCCAATCAAAACATGCAGAAGAATTTAGTTCATTCTCCGATCTTTGATTTCAAAGAAACAAGAAGAAGAACCACATCATCATCTTCCTAGACAATTCGGAAGCTGTAAAAAATGTATTCGCTTATAATCTTGTACATATGATTTGAGTAAATTAATTAAACAAGACGTTAATCACTCAATGGCTGCAATGGCGAGACAATTGTTGGCCAACTTTTTAAGTCTAGTAGTGATTTGAGCGATAGGAGAGTCACGGCCGGACTCTTGGAATGCGTCGTCGCATGTCCCAAAATAAGACATAGCACCGCTAATCCTGATCCTGGCCGTGGCCATGTCGTTGGTGGCCAACGCCTTGGTCGCCTTCTTTAGCTCGTCCTGGCAATCCTTGAACATTTTAGAGCAAACTTTGTAGCTCTTGGAGTTCCTGGGATCTTTTTTATCGGCGCCGTTGCTCGCTTTCACGGCCTGCTTCGATTCTGCCGCGACAACTTGGATCTCCTTGAGGAGTGCAGTCTTGGGGGTCACCTTCTCGTCCGCTCCCAATTTCGGACCAATGGTTTCTAGGCAGAGTTTTGCGTGTTCTGTTTTCTTGCATATGTCTCCGAGCCCCCCAGTTCCTCCTCCTCTTCTTTTCTTATTCTGTTTCGGTTCGCGTTCGGGTTCGCGTTCGGGTTCTGACTGTTCGTCTGGTTCAAAAGATTCGTCCGCTATGGGTGCAGCTTCAGGGAAGGCAGATGGGTCTTCGACAACGGATGATATTGGGTTTGTCGAGAGAGGAGGGTACGTTATGTTGCGATGTACGCATATGGCTTTTGCGCAGAGGAATATGGAAGAAAGGGGAATTAGGATGATTAGAATTTGGAGCTTCATTTTCTTTTCCTCTTCCCCAATTGATGCCTCGTACTTTTTTGATGAATTTGAGGGAAAAAAGATTGACGTGGAGAGAGAGGCTTTTGTTTAGGATGGGTATGGTGATGCTTGAAAGTGTGGCTTTCATGCACAACTTGCGATAAGTGCATCTATTTTTACACAACTGCCCTATTCTAAGGGGTTATCTTAATGTTGGAGATTAAATATTACAACACTATCAAGTTTGAGCGTAATGTTGTAGTCCCTGATGTGGATGCAATGGTTGATGATCAACATACATTCGATAAGGCCAAAAAGGACAATAGGTTCATCCACGAGTTGAACATTTTTAGTGATGCAACAATCTCTGCCTCTACCTCTCGTGCATTTGGTGCTTCCTTCTCTGCCCCGAATGAACACCCATAAATGGCATATGCTTGTAACAAAGCATAAAAGGCATTTAACATTGGAATATACCTGGTTAAGGATGTTGCGGTCAAAACGATATGTTCGTAGGTATAGTGAAAACACAATCAATGGAATGTTAGACAACTCCGAACCAATGGAATGTTAGACCGCTTCTTTCAATGTAGCATGTGTCCTTAGGTAAAGACCCATTATTCTGGCTACAAGGTAGTGTAAGTTACTAAGATTTACGCTCATTCCTTACTACTTTTCTTTATCCAATGTCATCTAATATTGTCTGAAAAAACCCCATGTAGTCCGGTGTGTCTGACCATACCAGATTAACTTCGACCTTACTTGAGATTTTTTGGACTATATCTGACTAAGATAGACCATATCCAGAACAAATTTCTAACAACAAAAGTAATAGAAATCAATATGTTTTACACATATCAATGAAACTTGTAATTTGTTAAGAAAACAAGTACATAGAACATATACAAACAAACAATGTAAGTGTTAGACACTTATTTAGACCCCTCCCTTCCAACGTACTAAGACATCTTATATTAGTTTTGCACATCTGACTTTCTGAGAGGTGATTGTATACTTCATCATCAGGCAAGAACCTATTGGACAATTATTGTTTTTACTCATCTATTAATTCATAACTGGGCTTGTGGCCTCTTTAGATATTATTAACCTTTGTTTTTGTTTAGCATATTGGCGTTCATGTGAGAATTAGACTTTGCAAAAGCCTTCGATAAAGTAAATTGGTTTTATCTAATCTCTACTATTTTCATAATGGGTTTTGGTAGACAGTGGTGCAATTGGATTAAAGCCTGTCTCAAAGTTAATGCCTCTGTTTTGATCAATGGTTCTCCATCTCCAGAATTCGCTTCATCTTGCGGGGTTTAACAGGGTTGTTCCCTTTCACCGTTTCTCTTCATCTTAGCTGCGGAAGGGCTTCATCTCTTACTGACCAAAGAAAAAGCGGATGAATTGATTAAAGGGTACTCCTTTGACAACTCCTCTACCTCTTTGTCGCATCTCCA